>CM029495.1:9460862-10183362 GCA_017140595.1 Eucalyptus curtisii | reverse complement strand
CAATGCAAAGTTGATGCCCTATTTCTGCCAATCCCTAAATTTGGCACCTTTGATTACTACGATAATACAAGAAACTCACACGAGCAAACATTCTCTCTAAGCTCTACGCATAACTGGATCACTAATCATCACGATGATATCACAAGAAACCACAGACAAAAAGAAACGAATAAATTCAGAGAGAGAGAGAGAGAGAATAGGATCTCCAGGAGCACGAGAGACGTGGTTAAAGACGGAGGCGCTGCTGGCAAGGGAAGACGAGGAAGCGAGGGAGTGAGAGATGACGTCGGAGCCGTTGCCTTGATAGTCGGCCTCGGAGGGAGGGCTCAAATGACGAGCGTCTCAGAGCGCACTCTCTTGCAAAAACTGGTCCGATCGTGTTCCAGGGTGGTTCTTCCCTCGAACTAGGGGTGGCAAATGGGTGGGTCGAGCCTGCGATCGCTTGGAGAAGAAAGGAGGCAAAGGGGAAAGACAAGCCGCGAGGCGCGAGCTATGTCTCAGAGGAGGCGAAGAAGAAAATGATAGAAATTAGAGTTTTTCATCTATTGCGGAAACTGGTCCGATCGTCACAGTTCCAGGGTGGTTCTTCCCTCAGAACCAAGACCCGACCTATTTCTAGGGTGGTGCAATTCGCCTTCCCTTTTGATATCAACACCTTATTATCAATGCTTCTCTTTTCTTATTCTTTGAAGGCTTTTTATATATGCATATACACACATTTAAGGTTGGTTTGTTTCGTGGAAAATATTTTCCTCATTTTCCGATATTTGGTTCGTTTAGGAAAATAAGTCAATGGAAAATATTTTCCTATCAATGTTTAAATTTAGAAAAATGATTTCTTCTTTGAAAGAGCAGGAAAACATTTTCCAAAATATATTTAGATATCAACACTTAAACCTGAAACTCTATGCTTAGGCATGAAAACCCCAACATTTGTCCTTGGTTACCGTAGGACTAGGCATCTGGCATCTAAGCCTAGGTCCACCAAGGTTAGGGCTAAACTCTTGGTGCCCATACCTAATGCTTCAGCACCCAAGCTCAAGTCCATAAAGATCGTGCTTGAGTTCTTAATGCTCGAGTTCTAGTCCTGACCCTTAGGCCGGGATCCACAAAAGCTATGCGTTAATTCTCGGCACTTGGGCTCGAGCTTAGGTTCATGGTTAATGAGGCATTTTTTATTACAAAAATATGCAAAAATAATTTGAAATTTTATTTATTTTAAATTTTATATATTTTCTTCTTCTTCTTTTTTTGGTTCAAGGCCGGCGACTAGCCACAATCAAGCTCAAGCTCGTTGGCCTCAAGTGAGCTCAATCTTGCCGGATCTGGCAAGGCTAGGCAAGCTCGAGCTCGCCGATTGCAACCAGTCAAGGAAGAAAAAAAAAAAAAAGAAAAAAAAAAAAAAAAAAAAATTAAAAAAAAATATAATTAAAATAAAAAATAATTGTACATATGATTTTTTTAATAACTTTCCTCATTAAATTTTTCTTACCAAACAACATAAAATACTTTCCGAGTCTTTTCAGGTTTCAACAAAACACTAAAAAAAAATTTTTTTTTTGGAAATTTTTTTTTTGCAAAAGTTATGCATTTTTTGCGAAACAAATTGAACTCCAAGTGAGAAGTACATGTATCTAATGAACATACGCTTATGTAAATTATTATGGTTTCATGAATCTATCATTTTTCCCCTAAAAACATGTTAAAGAGTATCGACATATTTTCTAGAGGCTGTGAAATTTATAATGATGGCTCATTTCATACAACTGAAAAATAAGCGTTGAAAATATAAACACTGAATTTTAAGTGTTGAAAATTTTAAGTACTGACAATTGAAATAAACAGTTGTTCGATAATAACCTAAATTGAGCACTAAATATTAATAATTTCTCATCATAAATGGAATTGAGATCATTATTGCTAGGTTTTAACAATATGATTGGCAAGATTCCAATTGACATCAATTACTTTTCTGCTTAATTAATTAAGTAATGCCTTACTTTCTTATTATTGACATCTGATTTTTTTCTCAAAAGTAGTTTTTCTCACATTATCAAGAATAATAAAAGTCTGTTTTCCTTCAAAAAAAAATCTTATATAATATTTCATTTTTTGCATCACTTAGGCAATCGGCAGAGTTTTTAAAAATCGGGATTAGATTTCTCAATATTTATTCCCATAAAAAAATAAGAAGAAAAGAGAGAAAGAGAGAAGAAAAAGAGTAAGTTAATCTAGCATGTCATTTTGCATTTAGTCATGATGGGTTGTTTTGATGAATAATCCTATTTGGCGTTCAAACTTCAAAGGTTTTTGAATAAATTCAAGTTAAATGCCACCATAAAGCCTCTTACAAATAGACCGATGGAAAATAGATTGCAAACAAATCTTCGTGGTGCCTGGTCTGTGGTGTCTTGAGTTGGCATTGACCTCGAAACGATCAAGATAAGTTAGGGAAGAATCTGCCACGCTGAACCCAAGAAGCATGTGAACTATACGTAGAATTGGGGATCTCTCGCATCCCTTTCGAGTTTTCGTTCATGATCCAGAAAATCTTCTTTATCAAGTCTTCATGTCTCCGCATCAAACATGAAGACCCACGCACGTCGTTTGAAATCGATCTGGTCGAAACAAGACGAAAAGCACAAAACCGTGCAATTCACTAATTCGAATGTCTCGGTCTTGATTGGTAGCTCGTTTGTCTTCGAGTTCATAATATTTGATACATATGTAAATCTTCAAGGGGGCAAATTATAGAAAAATATTCTAAACCTATTGCACTTATAATAGTTCAATCGTAAACCTTCCAAATGTGCTAATTTAGTCATAAAACTTTTGATTATTACTAGTTTAGTCCTAACATTTTGACATTTACCAATTTAGTCATTCCAACCAAAAATAATAATAATAAATTAAAAACAATCAAAAAGTTCTAAAAATTTTCAACATAAATACAGATCGTGCCATGTAGGATGATCAATACTCACTAGCTATCATGTCAACTATTTCTAGCCAAAATTAACCGAAAAGACTAATTGAAAAATCATCAAAAGGTTTTGGACCAAATTGACACAATTGAAATGTTTAACACTGAATTGGAAAATAATCAAAAGCTTTAAACTAAATTGATCAAATTGAAAGGTTAAGGATTGGATTGGAATATATGCAATATATTTATGATTTTTTTGGTAATTTTCTCTCCTCTGGGATGTTAGTTCGAGTCTCGTGAAGTCGGGCTAGGGACTATTGGGCTCGACAATTGACTAATCACTTTCTAGAATTAGTTTGGTTCGATCTATCCTATTTTCGATGTAATTCACTAAGAAGGGATTGACCCTCGGTTCAAGAGTTTGAAGCATTTTCTAAAAGGGCTAGTTGCACCCTTGTACAAATCTCTTTTTACTAGACTCGATAGGAAAATTATCTAAAAAGTTTTAAACTTGTTGTATGATGGTCAATTTAATTCTAAACCTTTTAATTGTGCCATTTAATCCTAAACCTTTGAAATATGCTAATTTGATCATTAAGCTTTTGATGATTTACCAATTTAGTCTTTAACATTTTAACAATTTGTTAATTTAGTCTTTCTGATCAATTTGGACTTAAAGACACTAATCTAGTTAGCGTTAGCCATCTTACATGACACGATCGGTGCTGACATGAATAATTTTTGTAATATTTTATTAATTTTTAATTCTTTTTCTTTTTTTTTTTTTTTCCCCCTTGGTCAACCTTAGGGATGGGCCGCCCTTGTCGGCCTCAAGCCAGGAATACATGTCAAGGGGCGAGTATGGGCTACTCTTGCCAAATTTGACAAAGGCAACCTTCACCCTTACCTAGGTGTGGGCATCCCTCACCTAAGGCTCGACTATAGTCGGTGGAGGGAAAGAGGAGAAAAAAGGAAAAAGAAAAAAAAATCATAAAATTTAAAAAAATTTAAAAAATTGTTCACATTAGTGTCACCAAGCCACGTAGAACGGCTAGTGTTGATTAGATCTCCACAATAGTGGTCTTTGGCCAAATATGACCAAAAGCATTAAGTTGGTAAACATTAAAATACTAGGACTGAATCGACATAGTCAAAAGGTTTAAGACTGAATTGACCGTCGTGCAATAGGTTTAAATTTTTTTTTGACATCTTTCCTCAAGATGGATCGAGGTGACCAGCCCTCATTCAAGGTGTGTCCATGCTTTTTAAGCCTTTTCCTTCTTTCGAATGCACGCATAACCATCTAGATTAAAAAATTTATTCCAGAAATTAGAAAAATGAAATTATATTACCAAACAGATTTTTATTCTAGATACAAGTCTGAAAAAAAAAAAAATTGTTCTTGAAAAAACTAGAATAGTTATCATGTGCACCTTAAGTTTTCCATTTATCCATTCAAACTTTGTTTTTTCCCTTTTTTATTTGTGGCCGGCCCTCAGAAAGAGAAGAAATTTCAAAACAGTCCCCCAACGTGGAATCTAGTCAGCAAAAAGTCTTCGATAAATCCCCGGTCCTTATTTATCCATTCAAACAAAACCACCTCGAAGGGACCGATAAGTTTTTCATTTATCCATTCAAACTTTTTTCCCCCTTTTTTATATCTAGCTCTCAAAGAGAGAAGAAATTTCAAAACGGCCCCCAATGTGTAATCCAGCCAGCGCCTAGTCTTCGATGAATCCCCAGTCCTTATCCACTCATCCATTTCCTCCAGTTATCTAAGCCGCGGCGACTTTCCGCAACTTCACCCGCCGTCACTCTCTCTTTATCTTCTTCTTCAGCAGCCACTCGCAAGCCCATTAACTTCTCTCTCTCTCTCTCTCTCTCTACTTTCTCTGAAGAAGGAGAACAAGCTGTCCAGCGTTCGTTAAATTATGAATAGATTAATAGAAGGTGAAAGTTCATAGATGAAAGCGTCAAATTTTTTTGGAATAACCTATTTGCGGAAGGTGAACAGATTATATGATCAAAATTCATGAAAAGTGACTCAAGTTGGTGTTTTATAGCCGTCTTTTAAGAGTTTCAATGCGCTGAAAGCAGCCTAAGCCTGGAGCAAATCAGACCAGTGTTGTCATTTTTGGATAAATGACTGCAAGTGCTCTGCAGAAGGACGCTTTGATAGTCAAAGAAGGTATTTAAAATCATATTAATGTGGCTGGTAGCATTCAAGAAGCTCACCAAAACTCTCTCTCTCATTAAATTTTCTCAATTTTCTTTGTGCAAATAGAGTGATTTCTAATAGTAAATCTCTATTGACGGTGTGGATATTTGTAATTTGGAAAGAAAATTATAGTGTAGTGAGTAGTGCTCGAGTGTGTAGAAGTGACTCGAGAAGCTTTGAGTAAAAACGACACATCATGTAAAAACTATAATATCTCAAGCATTACTTAATGGAATTCAGTCTTGTGGAGACTATTATAATCGGCAGAGTGGAGTAGATCAATTGTAAGACTAAACCACTATAAATTTGATTTGCATTTCTTTTATCCCTAAACTCTTCTAATTCTTGCTTGACAAGAGATTGTGATTTTACACGTGTATAAGTTTCGATAGCACCAATACTTACAACACTAATGCACTTTCTCCACACCGTTCATTGCTTATTTATGAAAAAGTTTCAAGTTTTCCTGAACAACCTATTCATTCTCCTCTTAGTTGCCGGGCCTAGTCAATTTCATAATTGGCATTGCAAAACTTCACATGAATGAATTTTTTATTATGGAAACTTGATATTATCACCTCGTTGATTTTCCTCAACAAAGATTAAGGTTAAAACAAATACCTTGCGCAGCGTGAACCCCAAATCTGGAGAGCATTACTTGTGCTCGCTAGTAATTCATTAAAATAATAATTTGTTAAACAACGCCGACGTTTATCTTGGAGATGTTGCGACATTTGCCACATCAAATGACCTTTTCTTGTTTAGCTCGGTTGAATTTTTAAGTCAAAGTTATTAAGTGATCTTGGGTCTCTTTCACTACAAAAGTTAGCTGAAAAGGTAAGTCTTTTCTTTACACTTATAAATCGACCATCAATCCCTTTCACAACGGATATGAGACAATCTCAACAATCTTCCCTTTACACATACGGTTTGGATCAAAGACATAATAACCCATAACTCTCCCATGTGACTCTTTCGATTTAGACTTGTGGCTTTAATACCCAGTATTAAGTGGTTTTGGGCTTCTCTCACAACAAAACCTAACTCAAGAAGTGAGATTTTCCCTCACACTTATAAACCAACCACCAACTCCTTCCACAAGCAATGTGGGACAACTTCAACAAAATTTAATTACACTTGTCAAATAAAAGTAATATTTCTTTTACATAAAGAGATTTTGATGGTAAAATATTCATGATAATGAATATTTACGAGCCATTCTACTTTAAAAGGAGAAGAAGAAGCAACCCCTCCCTCCTCCTATTAGCCCCCCGTGCCCTTCTCCCCTAAGCGTGATGCCAACGTCAACGTCTCCCTCCTTGGATGCCTTCAAACTTGTCGTTCGTGCCAAGACCACCCTTGAGCTTGCTTGCCTCAGCACTGTAAGATGTAAAACGTGCAATCCCATGATCTCCATAGCTAGAACAAGAGAACAAATAATCGAGTAGGAATATTAATGCACCTGTTTTGAAATTCATCGTTCTTGATGTGCAAATAGAAAAATGATGATCCATGCACAAGTCATTCTCCTCTATTGCCCTCTATATCACTAGCTCAATAAGATGACCCACTCACCTTTTAGCACTAGGTAAACGCTTCTTTTGTGAGAATACTTGTGATAATTAAGGTTAGAGGAGAGACTTGAGCACTATTTATAGAGTTTCCAACCAGGCCCTCTCATTACAGGCTAGGCCCAACTCGGCCCACATTAGCCAGTCCTATATTAGACTAATTAAGAAACCTTCTATCTCACCTTAGATCAACCAACCCCGTAAAACGGTAAATTATAATATCAATTAATGTAACCAACATTAGGAACACTGTTACATTCTCCCACTTGGGCTATATTAATTGAAATTATACTGTATGTGCGCACATTGGTCTAAAGATAATTCTTAATAGTCAATTTTATCCTATAAAGTCTCAAATATCGAATCATGGCAATAACTGCATGTTTACATACATAGCCTTCCATGGTCACGAGTGCTTTCAACTTTATTGATATGGATTCAATATGGTAGTTTGGTGACAAACGCTTTTTCCTCTTTAAATCCATGCATAAATGCATCATACAAGCCAGTTCTTATCTTTTCTCTTAACCAACGCATGCATGACCCGAAGGCGTGCTCATTCATTTGTGTGTGTCATGAATTTCTTATACTTAACTAGCAAATATGTCGGGAACAACCTTTGATTTGTAACTTGAATCAATCACTTACTGTCGATCCCCGCACCGGACAAGGCTCGGAAACAATACGCCTCAATACCCATCCAGGACCTCGAGGCTTGGGTACACCTCGCTTAAGTGACGAACCTCAGCTCCAACCCGATGTGAACATACCACGTACTAGATTGACCCTCGGTTCACGGTTTGATTCAACGCCAAGTGCAAAGTCTTCGCGTCCATTTGAACTATGGAAATCGGCATGCCTTGGTGCCTTACCAAGACCTCATGGATTTGGGCGGTCCCCGTACCGAACAAGGCATAGAATCGACACTCGTCAATGTTGATTTAAGATCTTGCGGCCTTGGGCGATTCCCGTACCAAGCGAGACTTAGACCCGGCATCCTATTTATGCCGAAACCATGGCTTCATGACTTGGGCGACTTTACCTTGAGATGAACTCAATTCGAACGAACCTCGACTCCATTTCGAACGTGAACAACTCAAGCACATGTTCAAGCACAACATGAGCAAAACCATACAAAAGATCCAACATCTTACCCATGACTTGACGAGTGAGCACCTAACTAGACTCGACAATGGAGATTACCGCCCTAGAAGAGACATAAGAATCTTACTTACCTGGATAACCTCGAACTAAAGCTCGAACTACACAAGATGGGCGACTTTCCTTGGAGGCCGAAAGAGAGAAAGGGGCGTGAGAGAGGAGGCGACTAAGGAGGAGGGAGGAGGAGGAATGGAAGCAAGGTGGTAGAAATGAGAAGGGGCTCCTCCTATTTATAGTTCTTGGTATCATCATTACTAAGCCAAGCGGTCCAATCTTGAGTTTTCATGTGGCCGCCTACTTTCCTTAGGTGGCAAGCCTACTTTGTCTCGTGATTATACCTAGAAAGTGAGTTGGCAAAGCTAAAGGCCTTACTTTGCAAATCTAGTTCCTAGGCATCATCAACGACGGCTTGCTTTTCACTCTCTCGTTGGTCCACCAATACCCCCCATTTAATGTACAATTATTGAAGTATAATGATGAAGCTACTTTAGGTTGCTAACTCGGCAATTCTAGAATATTTGGTTACTAATGAGGGCTCGTGTAGCGCTCTCTACTTTAGGTTGCTAACTCGTTCATGTACTAAAGAGATACATGAATTAAATAGACGTATGTATCCATGCAATTCTAGAATATTTGGTTACTAATGAGGGCAAAATCTAGTACGATCTCTTGGCAAACTTGGCCTCAACACAAGTCTCACACTTGTAATGGGCATCCAACTCAAATCTTGGAATTAACCCCAAGTTTGCTATTCTCTTCATTGTACCATAGTTTACATGTCCTAATCTACCATGCCATAGATAAGGAGACACAACAAAGGTTAATTTTCTTTATTAATAGGTCCCCTCATTTTGATAGTACTTGTGTGCCGCCTTTCTCTAGAATCTTCAAGGATATTTTGGCCGCCATCATGACTTTTGACCATTCTAAGGACAACTCACCCCTTCATTTAATGAAGGGTTTCTAGAATATTCCATACCTTTGTCATTTTCTTCATTAATGAAGCGGTCTAGAGAATTCTATCATCCAAGTTGGTTTCAAGGCTGGGAAAGGGATCACTAGGTAAACCTCAAAAAATCGAATCACATACACCCGAGGTTCGGCCCTTACATCACATATTCGCCCAAACCATTCCTTTGAACAGTCGGTCGGCCAATAGGGTTTGTTGTCTTTTCATAGGTCTCGAGCTACCCATGGCCTAGCACAAAGTCAAGGCACCCATGGACCTTAGAATAAGTGACGGAATAGCCGGGTCTATCCCTAGGCTCATTCCGGTAGGCACCCGATCCACCGATAGGGTTCATGGTCAGTTTATTACCAATCCATGATCGGACATCACCAATTTGAGATTCCATTCCGATCACTAAGAATTAAATAGGGAATGGTGGATTTTTGGTCGAAAGGAAATCACATTTGGTCAATTCGGATTGTCCGTGTATTAGTGCATGACCGAGCGGAATCACCCACAATTAGAAACTACGATCGATTGGATCAACATGTGACCATCCACCGATGCAAAATCATCACGTGACTAATTCTCGTGATCGAAAAGTCATCTTATGAGCTGGTGATCCTATCCCATTGGTATGGTCAATAGAAATTCACGATTGACACTTTGACCAATTCGTGATAGGTCGGTCGTGACCGATCCGTGATTCCTTGCCGATCGAACCGATTGATTCATGGCCAATGGCCCATGATCAATCCTTTTTTGACCTTATAGCCAATCCTTACGGGGTCGAAATTGAGGATGTTACAGTATAGGCAAAGACAAAGACACAGTGATCTCCATCGTACTATTATCCTTAATAGTTTGAGAGCATTTATCCTCTGCAACTACGTCGAACTCTAAAAACTTTACTGTCTGTGATTCCATAATTCTTGTACCTTCATTAGGATCATAAAATCGATACCCCTTTAAACAATCTGAGTAAGATATAAAATAATTCCGAGTGGATCTGAATTCCAATGCCCTTAATATTGGATTATATAACCTCACTTCTGAATGACACCTCTAAATTTTAATATGATTCAAGTTAAATCTACATCCAGTTCATAACTCAAAAGAAGTTTAGGGAACAACTTTGATAATAAAACGTTTTTGTATGAAAATGTTGCTTTCACAATATCAGCCCACAGAAGACCGGATAAATTAGTCTTACCATTTATACTCATCACCATGTTCATTATGGTGCAATTATGCCTTTTGGCCAAATCATTTTGTCAGAATTTTCTGGTATAGTAAATTAAGTTATCATCCTAGAAATTACCAAGTATTTGACAAATGACTTTTTAGCTATTCGGCATTGCTATACTTGCCAAAATACTTACCGCCACGGTTAGGCCTGACAATCCTTTAAGACTAATTCTAAATGTTTTATTCTTTATATCAGTCATTTTACTTCCACAATAATCTATAGAAGTCTTTAAATAATCGTTAAGAGTAGACAGAATATCAACATTATCGTATTTTCTACTCTTTCTTTAGACATGTGTGAGATTATTCTTTAGACTGAAAAACTTTCGGAAACAGCATTTTCAACCGTATACGAGACGTATATGTACAATTCATTTGATATAGTACTCAACCTTATTTGAATTAAAGAACACAAAATTATTATTTATTTTATTTTATTTTAATTTTTAGCTTTGTTTATAAATCAATTACCTATTATAAGCATGTCCAGTTCATGGTGGCTAGACAGTAAGACAACAAGTTTGTTGTGTTTATCATACGAGGATTCATAAATATAAAGAAGCCAAATCAAGATGAATTGTAGCTCACCGTGGAACAGTCACTAATTCTTCTTGAACGATTCTATCATTGGACCCAGACTATTAAAATAACCAGTGGTTTCATGAGTTTTTTTGTAAGTATGATTTTTAAACTTCAAATCCACCATCCTTAGAACGTAATTCGTAACCTTATCAAATAATCATATATCATGTTAAAGAGTCCTTGCAGATGTGTCCTAATTTTGATATTAGATAAGACATAATTTCAAGACACTAAAGCTTTCATCATCTTTTAGCAGTACAGTCAGTTAGTAAACCATTTTTCAAGTGTTCCTGAATGAAATGCTTCATGAATAACAGGCAAATCCGATTGCTCTTTTACCAAATAGAAAATTCTATTTCCATTACTTAAAGTTTGAATCAGTAAAAAAATCAATAATAGTTGAGTTATTAATTACAGATAAGGTGACTAAAATAACAAACAATGTATGTAATTAGCATCATGTGAGTAATGTGTAACTTAAAGACACACAAGTACACATCTAGAGAGTTACATACAAAATTATATAATCATCTTTGGGCATAATACATAGAATGCAATTGTACACTCCCCACATGATAGCGGTTATGAGCATATATTCTAATTTATATGAATTCATCACATTTGGGCATATGAACCACTAAAAATTAGTCACTCCTCTACCTTACCTTCATGTATTCCTCCATGAGCTAATACACAATCACCTCCTTTGGGAGTATGACCACGCATTAGACCAAGAGATATCCCAATCATTATACAAAACCGATATTTCTCAAACCCAATCAAGTGTGCCACTTTGGCGGTCTCAACTTAATTGAATTCTTGAAATTCTCTCATACCAGGGATATAAACTTTATTTCTCACATACACCATGTACATGTGACTTTAACGTTAGTGATAAGGGCAATATATCACTAAAATCACATATCATGCTGATTACATTGCTTTATTCATTAATAAAAGTTAAACTTTATATATATATATATATATATATATATTATCAATGAATCACACTTTTATAATATTTATGTGATAACATACTTGTAAACCAACACTTGTAGTTCCAACATTTCAGAAAAATACAAGAAAAATACATAAAATTATACCAAAAATACACGTATATAGGGTTTCATATGTATTTTCACATCCATAAAATCATCAAACATGTAAAATAAATACACAACAACATGGAGAATAATCATACGAACCTGTAGCCGCCAATCACGCGCCAAACGAAGCCTCCACGCACTCGTACATGCCGCCTAAGTGCACGGTGCATGGAGTTCACATGTGAGCATACTGATTGGTCAATCCGGTCTGACTGGTTCCCAACTCGACCATCCGGTCCAACTGTCCGATCCGACTGGTTGACCAATTTGGGCGGGTCAACGAGCCAAGTCGGGTTGCGTATCGGGTCGGGTTGGGTCGGGCCCCGGGGTTGCTGACGTCATCATGATGTCAGCCTTTGAGCGTGCAACACATGCGCCAATGGCGACCAGCGCGTGAGGGCACGTAGGGCATGTGCTTGACGCCTTAGCAGTGCGTGGGGGCGGGTGGGGCCTCCCTCGGCAACGTGCCACCCACGGTTTTGCTCATCTCGACGAGCCTAATCCGAATTTATAATTAAATTTGATTTTTATTGAACAAAAAATCACGAAAAATATGGCGAAAATTCTATGCATTCAAATTCTAGGTTATGGTTGCTTTGATATCACATGTAATATGTAAAACGTGCAATCTCATGATCTCCATAACTAGAACAAGAGCACATAATCGAGTAGGAATATTAATGCACGTGTTTTGAAATCTGTCGTTCTTGATGTGAAAGTAGAAAAGTGATGATCCACGCATAAGTCATTATCCTCTATTGCCCTTTATATCACTAGCTCAATAAGATGGCCCGCTCACCCTTTAGTGCTAGGTAAACGCTTCTTTTGTGAGGATACTTATGAGAATTAGGGTTAGATGAGAGATTTGAGCACTATTTATAAAGTTTCCAACATGCCATCTCATTACGGGTTAGGCCCAACTCGGCCCACATTAGCGAGTCCTATATTAAACTAATTAAGAAACATTCTATCTCACTTTAGACCAACCAACCCCGTAAAACGATAAATTACAACATCAATTAATGTAACCCACATTAGGAAAACTCTTACAGTCATGTCTTCTGGCGAGGAAATTCAGCGTAATGACCACATCACCTAAGACCGGCCTCATAGCGGATTGCTCTATAGCACATGGCAGCAATGACTAGTGCTTGATACAAGCCAATTACAATAGAGGGAAATTGGTGATCTGTTCTGCCATTTAGCACGTCAGATGGAGGAGTCTGGGTGCTTTTTGGAAAACTATGAAGAAGAAACTCCTTATGGACGTCACAATTTCCGGGAAGAAGAGGAGTAAGAAGAAAGTTCCCGCAAAGAAAAAGTGGTTTTGGAGGACTTTCTAGGAAGTTTCTGTCTCTAGGTTTATGTTCAAGGGTCAAATACTCAAGCTTATGCTTGTTGCATTATAGCATCTTCATTGAACATATCATAATCATCAGTGGTGATCAGTATATTATTTTACGAAAAAAGTCACAAAAAAATCTCAAACTTTACCCATCGTGACACATTTATTTTAAACTATTTTTGTAACATCAAAAATCCAAATTTGTGAAATATTTTCCCCGAACATTTTTCAAACTTTTTTCAGTGACACCAAACTTTTGGAACACATATACAAATTTGAAGCTTTTGGGGTTGCAAGAAAAAGTTTATGGTAAGTGTGTTACACTATATAAGTTTAGGATAAATGTATCATATAGTTACAAGTTTAAAGTTTTTAATATCACAAAAAAAATTTAAGGTAAATATATCATAGTGGATTGGGTTTAGGATTTTTAGTGGTTTTTACTCCTTGGTAGTTGTTATGCAGTATTTCAAATAAAAGTATGATTTATTTTTATGTAATATTTTATGAATTTAAGTCTTGATTGCCTCTCTCTATTTGTAATAAACATTCATAAGACAAGTGTTAGAACAAACCAATTAACATTTTAGAAGAGCATTAGAGTATGGCATAATTTCATTTGAGTGTTGAATTTTTTGACTTTCAGCACTTCATTGAGTTATTAAACAAGCCTCTACTTTCATCGAGAATATATATTGACATAATTTAGACAAGTTGGAACAGCTACATATATATTTGCACATATATGGATTATCAAAACGAAATTCCCCTATATTTTCCTTTTTTTGTATTATTAAAGTTTCAATGATGCTTTAAATATGAACATATTAGTATGAAGGTTTTTTGCGAACACTTATATATTCTAAAAATGTTTTGAATGTTTTGTATTAAATGAAAGTCAAAATATGTGAGACACATGATTTGAGAAAAGAAAAAATAAAAAATAAAACTCGTTTCGAACGTGCCATACTTACATTTACAGATGGGGTATTTGAACTGATTTATCACGCGACAAATAGGATGCTATAAGTTTATAAATAAAATGAAGATGTCACTTTTACACATGAACATTGAAACGTTCATGCTAAGATGATTTGTTAAATGATAAAAAAAGAGAATACACCAACAACTTACCCCACTTTCAAAATTACAAGTTTGCATCTTGTGACTAAATTGCAGTTTTAATCTAATTGAATGTTTTGCTAAAGGACCATTTTGCCCTTATATTTAAAACTCACTTTTCCCTGATTACTTCCATCTCTCTCGTGTTTCCGCTTCTTTCTCTAAAAAAAAAAAAAAAAAAAAACTCTCCCTCTCTCTTGCACCCATGCTTGTGCCTTTCGCCTATCGCGCTCTCACAAGTCGCATTTTGCACTCGCCTTCCCTTTTTTTGACTTCAATGTCCATCAACAGTAAACATCCTTTGGCAAGCTTTCATCTTCAATCTTGCGATGTTAGGTTCACAATTGAGCCTATGTGCTTCACATGAATGAACATCCGATTTTGGAAACTTTATATAAACATTGTGTCGGTTTTCTTGAACTTAGCTCCAGCAATAAATCAAGTTATATAGCTGCATATATGTATATATATATATATATATATATGTATATGTATATATATATGGCACAAAGAGTTATCTAAAAGAAATAAGTACGTGACCAACATCTTTTTCCTGAAATTAAAAAAATAGACTTTTCCCATTTGACGTGCCTCGATTTGCTAACTTTAAAAATGCTGGGGTATATCTGAAAAGAAATGACAGTTTTTAAATCATGACTTTGTTAACCAGAGTTAACTACTGTCGGCTGACAGCAAGATGCAAAGTGGAGCACAACCTTAAAACACAAGGTGCGAACTTGTAATTTTGAAAGTGAACAGTGGGACCCAATTGATAGGTCGCATTAACGGATCTAATGAAATGTCTTTTCCTACGGTACGGTGTTGAGCACATCCTACACCATTGAATCAAAAAGATATAAATATCATCATGTCAGATTGAAAAGTTGTTATTATTATAATAATAATTATTGTTAGGTTATAGCAACATTATTGTCAAAATTCGAGAAAATGGCACTAAGTGTTATAATTTTCATACGGGTTTTAAAACTTTTCGAATGATCACTTAAGTGTTCTTAATAACAAATTCCAACAATTTATCCTTCGTGGCTTTTTCAATTAATATTTTATTCCTACGTTGTGATGACTTGACTATTATTAACAAAACATGCAACTTATAAACACTTGCCTTCTCAAATCAAGAAAGCAAGTTCATGGCAGAATTGAGTTTTCTTCAAACACACATTAAAATGGGCAAAAGAACACTTCAAATGCCAAAATTTGATATGGGGAAACACTTAAATGTCAAAAGTTATTAAAGGTACATTTTTCTAAAAAAATGAGACACATAAGTGTCAAGTTCAACGAACCACTCCGAAAATCCTACATAGTAATTTTTTTTTATTAATATTGCTTACCTACATGACTCACCAGAATGCTAACTCGTAAAGAAACACCAAAACGACATCATTTTTGTTGACGTGGCTAGATAATTAATATAAATATTAATTTAATTAAATTTACAACTAAATTTAATATATATTAAAAAAAAAAAAAAAAAAAAGAGGAAGAAGATGAAGTTTGCAAAAGGCAAGGGCTGCAAAGCCCGAGCCCTCGCCACCACCTCCCTACCGTCGTTGGGAGGGGCCGGCGACGGTGGGGGAGGGTTGACTCCGGTCGCTGGGCCCTGGCTAAGGGTCGACAATCTTGGCCGATCAACGGTAAGGGCTTGCGAGCCCTTGCCCAAATCTAGGGCGAAGGACCCTCCTCAAATTCTACAAAGGTCACAAGCGCTTGCCCAACCGAGCCAAGGGCCATCGCTTGTCGGCGACCTCGGCCGACCCTCTCTCCTTTGTCATTAGCCCTTCCAGGCAATGGTGGGGAGGCGGCGGTGACGGCTAAGCCCTTGCCTTCTGTAACATTCATATTCTTCATTTTTTAAGAATTTAATTTAGTTTTAAATTTAATTCAATTAATATTTATATTAATTATCTAGCCATGTTAGCATGTAAAATGACGTCATTTTGCACTCATCTTACTAGAAAAACGTAATGTATGCAATTTGGCCGGATTTTCTCATCATTAGTCTATTTTACTATAATTTTGGTATTTGAAACTTGTGTCACTTTTTCTATTTCTTTTAATTTTTTAATATTCTTATTTTATTTTTCCTTTTTTTTTTTTGGCCTTTTGCCATGGCTTTTGACAGTTAAGTATCTTTCGTGCCTAGTTTTAGCACTTCAAGGGTTTGGATGTCCATCAAAATGGATTGCAACACCAACACAAGCAAGACCCATCTCGCCATCAACACTAGGGTCATCTCCTAAGCTTTCTCTTCCTCTTCTTCCTCGTCCTCATCGTCTACACCACCTTCCCTTCTTCTTTGCAGCTCTCCTTGCCCATTTCGTCATCCAACACAATTTGACCATCGAGCATCACCAACTGAGAAGACACCCACAAAATAAAAAAGATCAAGAAAAACTTCCCAGCCGAGGAAAAAGGGAAAATTTTGGAAGTGGTATAAAATGTTGAAGTTTCGAAGTGGGTATATAAAATTGAAGTGATGTCCATACTTGGACTTTTGAGCCCGCAATTGAACTAATATTCTCCTTCGTCTTCGCTTTGGTTGGCACGATCTTGAGCATTTACAGAGTTCTTAGAAAATTTTTAAATTTTTTAATATTTATTCCCGACAAAAGAATAAGAAAAAGAAGGAGAAGAAAAAGGAAAAAAAGTTAAGATAGCATGTCATTTTTGCATATGGTCATGGGTAGCTTGATGGAGAATCCTATTTGATGTTCAAAATTCAAAGGTTTGTAAATCAATCCAATCATTGATTTTAGTTGGCTTTCTTAATGGAGATAAAGCATATCAAATTTGAGTTAAACGTCCAAATCTGTTAGGGTTATTCGAAGGCATGCAAATTCGAATGGTTAGAGACTCAAGATAGATTTCCGAATTCGAATTGAAGAATGTTAATATCCATATCGAGATGAGGACGTCAATTTGCTTGAAAGAATCCATTTACAGAAAGTGAATTGACCATATAAGATAAACTCATGAAAAATATAGGCGGACTCATGCAGAAATGATTCATGCTACAAACGAAGTGGGTGGTTGTGTGTACGAGCCTCTACAACTTTGGTGGCAAGATTTAGCTCTTTATCAAATTGAATTGGACTCAAGTTTGTGCTTTACAAATGTCATCAATTGTTGGAATCTGCTAAAAGCAACCTGGGTTGAATCAGACTTGTTTTGCCGTTCTTAGATAAGCAAAAAAGATGTCAGACAGAAGCAATGCGGTTTACTTTGGGAAATGGCCATTAATGCTTCAAGAAGGACATTCTAATGGTTGGTCTGATGAAGCTTACAAATGATATTTCGAAGCTCGGAAGTTTGTAGAAACATTTCAAAGTTTGGTGGCATTCAAGAAGCTTATGTTGCATTGAACTTTCTTGTTTTACTTTGTGCAGATTGTACTTCTCAACAGAAGGTGAAAATATTTATACTTTGAAAAGAGAGGGACACAGTGAGGTGAGAGGTGCTCGAATATGTAGAAGGGACTCCAGCTTCAAGTAGAGGCAATATCCATTATTTCTCAAGCTCCGGATTTGTTGAGGCTGTTAGAATTAAGAGAGTGAAGTAGGCTAAATGAAGTGTCAAATCGCTATAAATTTGATCTACGTTTCTCCAATCGTTTAAAATCTTTTAATTTTTGTTTGATATATAATTGTGATTCTACAGAATTGCATACGTTTCTACAATGCTACTGTACTTTCTATGCACTATTGATCACAGATTTGTGAAAAAAGTTTCAACTTTCCCAAGACGACTGATTCCCCGTTTCTTACTCTCTGTGCCTAGTCCAATTCATAACTGACATTACCACACTTTTAATTTGCCTCTCTATTTCACTCCACATGAATGAATTTTCAATTTTGAATACTCAATGTAAACATCGCGACAATTTTCTTGGACGTGAGTCGAGCAATAAACCAAATTAAGCAGTTGCATATTGAAATACGTGATGCAAAAAGAAAAAAAGAAAGAAAAGAAGGGACGTCCAAAAGGGGTTGGCCATAATCTTTTTTGGAAGCCAAATATGAGTTTTCCTCATTTGATGTGCCTTAATTTGCAAACTTTACGAATGCAGGGGTACATCTGAAAAGAGAAAATGGCAATTCGTGAACCACGCGAGGTGCAAACTTGTAACTTCGAAAAGTAAACGGTGGGACCCAATTGATTGGTCGCCGTGAACGGATCCGATGCAACGTCCGTGTTGTGCGCGGCCCCTCCACCGTCGGATCGAGAAGTCATGGGAATCGAACGAACCACCGCCGAAGGGGACGGGCTCGAGATGTTACGGCGAGAGAGGAGGAATGGATCTGGACTTCATTGTGATCAGGTTCGTCGAGGTCGTGTTGGCCAATCAGTTTCTTCGGCATCTGGACACGTGGCGGCATCCTGTTCGCCCTGGGCTTTGCGTTTGGTTTTATTAGCCTAGCGCCTAGCGGCTTTGTATCATCATCTCCCGAGAAAGCACACGGCAATGTTTTTCTGAAGAGAAATGAGAGACTGGGTAATAAAGTAAATTTGTTAAAATATAATAACCGAAATTAAGAATTGACAATAACTGTCGAACATAAAGTGCAATAGAAAGAAATTGTTAATTACATTAAGAATAGCAATTAGAGTTAAAAATAAATTGAGAAAATTGAACTTCAACAAGTATAGCATAAAAAGAAATTCGCATACATTTTTTTTTTCTAAAAGTTATATGAAATTGCCAATTTAAGTCAAAACACGCAGGATATGTGATTCTATTGAAGTGAAAAAATATAAACAAAGCTCATTTTGAACTTATTATGTCCGCATTTGATTTTGGGTATCTCAATTGATTTATCTTGAGATAAATGAGATGCTACAAGTCTATAAGTTATACAAAGTTGCCAATTTTACATGAAATACTTGAAAAATGTGAATCAAGATGTTATGTCAAATGATAAAAATACACAACAAAAATACCCCACTTTTTGCGTCCAATATAAAAATCATATAAAATTGAATTTGGGCTCTTGAGCCAATTTTATACTTTCGCCTGTCGTTCTCTTGCATTCCTACTTTCTAATTATAATGTCTATAGATTGAATTGAAGGCAAACAGACAAGGAAAGTAAACATTCATTGACAAGCTTTCATCCCCAATCTTGTGGTTTGTGTGCGCACAATTCTACTTCTATGCATATTTGTAGTTTGACTTGCATGACTAGATATGTAAACTAAATTGTTGAGAAAATCCGTTATAATATTTTGAAGATGATATGATAATGAAAAGCTACGTTTTTGAGTGTGTGGAGTGCACAACTTCTTATGCACAAGCCACATGCAAATAATGTTTACAACATGACATCTAAAGCATGGAAAAGCTTTGGCTTTGCAAAAGAAGAACAACTTATTGAATGAGAAACTTGTCCAAGTTTGGAAGGATCTTTGCAAAAGGAGAATAAGCTGTGGAACGAGATTTTGCTAAAGCTTGGATGGACAAATAGAAGATGAAGGTTTTATATAACACATGAATACATCAATTGACCTACAAGAACATGTTTATATAAGGTGAATGGCTCACATAACGGAAGTTCACGAAAAGACTAGAAGCATCATTTTGCATAAATAGTACATGCTACAGACAAAATGGATGTTCTAGAAATGACCCCTTACGATTCTAGCGGGAAGATTTGGCTCTATATTGATTCAAATTAGATTTAGGATGGTGTTTTGCAATAGTCTTTGTAAGCATTAGAATTTGCATGGTATCTTATAACCATAAGGTATTGGGTTGATAAGTTGATTGTAAGACATTGTGTGAAGCATAGGTCAACTCAATGAGAACCCTTTCGATTTTTGCTCTTTCACTTTAAACACGATAAACTACTATACTTCTCTACTTTGCAATAGCCTTTCTAAAAAAAAAGATAGGGAAGTCTACCTTCCCACCCAAAAGCCCCCCTTACTCTTAATCAAATCTTTTATCTTTCCCACTTAGGAGGAAAGACCCTCAAATTTTATGTTTTAGACTTCAGACAAAATAATTTTTTGGACTTATTTAGGGTCAAGTCTTTGTAAGTGTTGAATTCACTAAAAGCTGCTTGGTGAGAGTTAACCGCGGTTAGTTAACCGCAAGGTTGCAAAGTGGAGCCAAACCTTAACACTTGAGGTGCAAATTTGTAATTTCGACAGTAAATGTCCATTCTTTGTATCGAGACGTAAAGCGACGCACGCTTTTCACGCCGCTACAAAAAGGACAAAAAAAAACGATGCCGTGTCGATTCGCACAAACAAATTCTCCTACGCGCACCCTCCACCGTCGGATCGAAAAAATCCAAAGCATCGTTGAGAAGCAGTCCCTTTCGCTCGGACTTCCTTTTCTCCCTTCGTTTTCTTTTCATCTTTTTTAAATTTATTTCCCGGCCCTCGAGAATAGATGAAATTACAAAACAGTTCCCCCCGGACGAGGAGCCTGGTCAGCCAACGCATGAAAGTCTTCCGATAAATCCGCTTTTGCCTTATCCGCTTCCACCCGTCCCTTCAGTTCCTCAAGAGCCGCGGCGAATCTCCGCCACCTCCAACCACCGCCCGCCGCCACACTTTCTCTCTCTTCCTCTTCTTCGTTTTCTCTCTCTCTCTCTCTCTCTCTCTCTCTCTCTCTGCGCTTTCATGGCGTTTCTGCCTGGGTACCACCTTCTGCTGCTCCTCTGCTGCTTCGCGTGCTTGGTGCACTCCTCGCGCTCCCGCACCCTCGTCCTCCCCTTGGCCAGGGACGCCTCCACGCTCCGGTACGTGGCCACCGTCTACCACGGCCCTTCCCTCGACCCCGTCGACCTCGCCGTGGATCTCGGCGGCCCGTCTCTCTGGCTCGACTGCTCCGCTCCCTCCTCGGGCTCCTCTGTCCGCCGCGTCCCCTGCCGCTCGATCCAGTGCCTGGCCGCGACCTCCGACGCCTCCGGGCTCCGCCGCGCGTGCCCGAGCGGGGCCTCCTCCGTCTGCGGCGTCCGGGCGGAGGGCGGCGAGGCCGGGGTGCTCGGGGAGGGAGCCGTGGCCGTGGATTTCGTGGACGGGTCGGGGGAGAGGTCGGTCGCCGCCGTCGACCGGTTCCTGATCTCCTGCGCGCGCGCGGCGCCGGGATTCGGAGCGAGCGGAGTCGGAGGGGCGCTGGGCTTGGGACGGAGCCGGATTTCGCTGCCGACGCAGGTGGCGACGGCGTTCGGCGTCCGCCGGAGATTTTTCGCTTGCCTATCGGCGTCGGAGGGCGTCATCGTCGCCGGCGACGGGCCGTTCTTCTCCCACCTCGACGTCGACATCTCCAAGTCCCTGACCTACACCCCCCTCGCGACGCCCCTCGCGACCGCCAGATCGCCGCGAGCCTCGGACTACCTCATCAACCTCACCTCCATCAAGATCGACGGCAAGCGGCTCCCCCTCAACTCCTCGTCGCCGTACTTGATCCAGCTCAGTGCCGAGATCCCGTACACCGCCGTGGCGAGCCCGATCTACTCCGCCTTCGCCTCGGCCTTCGCGGGGGCGGCCTTGGCCATGGGGATGGCCAGGGTCCCGCCGGTGGCGCCGTTCGGGGTGTGCTTCGACCCGAGGAGCGTCGGCGCGACGGCGGCCGGGCCCGACGTGCCGGCGATCGACCTGGTGCTGCAGAGCGAGATGGTGAGGTGGAGGATTGGCGGGTCGAACTCGATGGTGGAGGTCAGCGACGAGGCGACGTGCTTGGGGGTCGTGGACGGCGGCGACCGGCTGGGGAGCTCGGTGGTGTTGGGAGGGCATCAGCTGGAGGACGTGCTGCTGGAGTTCGACTTCGGGGGTTCGAGGTTGGGGTTCAGCCCGTCGCTGTCGACGATGCAATTATCTTGTTCCAAATTTAGGTCCAGTTTCAATTCAATGGCGTTGTCGTCGCAATAGATGCGATTTCTGATCGCATTGGTTTTGGGAAGAACGGGAGGATGTACAGAGTCCTGAATGAAACGAGCAAGATAGGAAAGAAGCAAAGGGACCCAGGAACTACATTAGAGAAATAGCACTAGAATGGCTTTTGGTTCTTGCAGGTTTTGCCAGATTTGTAGATTGGAGTACCGCGAGTATCTGTATTTTTGCTTTTTATTCAATCAAGTACCTCAATTTTAGATCGGTACCAGAGTCCTTGGTAAAATCGGGAATGAAAATGCCGATCTGATCGCTAACTTTATTAAATTATCATCGACTATCTGTATTTGTGTTCGATGTGATTTGTTGAGATGATACCACAGGAAAACAATATGCTAGAGTGTTATAAATCTTCTCTCTCACACACAAACGCTACCCGACATCTGAAAGAGATAAAGACGGGCTTTGGGTAAATAATTGAGTCACGTCGCTGATATGGTCCTTTTCAATGGCAAAGTACTTTTGCGTCGGTGGGGGCATCCAAAATTCCGAAATGAGAAGAAGTGCTTTGTGGGTTAAGCGAGAAAGTAACAGCAACACTAGAATTTCTACGATAGAGAAAAATCCAAGCAAGCATCGGTCCTGGTAACTGGTAAGTCCTTTTCAGGTACGAACATAATACCAAAAAAGTCGCTAACGTTGCCTTTCTTCCACGTATGGTGTCTACGCCAACAAATTTATCTCTCAGGACCATTTAATTTGCACTTTCAACTTGGTACGACTTGCTTTTTTTTTTTCCCCCTTCCACATATAAAAATTATAAAAATTGAAAAAAAAAAATCCTTGATTTTTAATGTCCTCTCTTTTTCCGAAAGTTGCATAGTCATCTCGGACGCTAAAAGTAACTGTATTCACTTCTTCATTGCATGACAATGTCCGTTTATCTGCCTTTCCACTATTTGGGTATCATAAAGGAAGGATTCACAATTGTATGATCGCATCGTTACAGAATTTAAGATTCATCAGAAATATTATATTGAATTCCAAACAATGCACCGTTCGATGACTAGTGAGGGGTAGGAGATATATCATTACACATTCAAGCATTGGCCACTCAAGAGGATAAAGGATAGGAAGGAATAGTCCCACCTAGAGGTGGCAAAATGGGTTTAGAACACATATATTTAATGGCGTTGGTCATAAATGGGTTGCCTTAAATTTTAAAAATAAGCTTAAGTAGGTCATAAACGAGTTACCTAACAACTTAATGAGTCACTTAACAATTGAATGGGTCACTTAACAATTTAATGGGTCATAAATGAGTTACCTAACGAGCTTACGTTAATAAGGTCATTTTTAATTATTTTTAATTTTTATTATTCTTTTTAATTTTTTGAATTCTTTATATATTTTTTTAATGAAATCCGGTGAGTTACCTAACGAGCTTACGTTAATCAGGTCATTTTTAATTTTTTTGAATTATATATATATATATATATATATATATATTAATGAAATCCGGTGAGGGTGGCCGGTTGACCAAGCAAGGGCCGTGGAGCCCTCACTAGTCATGGCCCTCACCCACATGGGTACTAGATGAGTATTTGTATATTTTTTTTTATTCAATCAACTACTACAAATTTCTAAATTTAGATCGGTCTAAAGTCTTGGGTCAGATCGGGAATGAAATAGTCAATCTGATCACTACCTTTATTAAATAATCATTGACTATTCATATTTGTATTTGATGTGACTTCTAGAGATGATGCCACCTTAAAAGAATATGCTAAAATCGTCTAAATTGTCTTTCTCTCACACACACTACCCGACATTTAAAAGAGATAAACACGAGTTTTTGCTAAACAAGTGAGTCACATCGCTAATGTAGTCCTTTTCGAGAGTAGAGTTCTTTTGCATCCAACGCTTGCACCACGCCATGAGTAGGGGCATGCAAAGCTCCAAAAGGAGGAGAAGTGCTCGCGAGTTAAGCGAGAAGGTAACAGCAACAACAAGATTTCTACGATAGAGAAAAATCCAAGCAAGCATTCTCTGCCATGGATAAAATCCTTTTCAAAGTACGAACATAATACCAAGAGTCACTAACGTTGCCTTTCTTCTTCCACATATGGTGCCTACGCCAACATATTTTTCTCTCGGGACCATTTGATTAGCAATTTCAACTTTGTACGACTTGCCTTTTTTTTTTTCCTTCCACATATAAAAGATGAAAAACTCCTTTTCTTTTGCCGAAAGTTGCACAATCATCTTGGATGTTAAAAGTAATTGTAGTCACTTCTTTATCGTATGACAATGTTCGTTTATGTGCCTTTCCGCTAATTGGATATCATAAATAAAGGGTTCACGTTTGTAATGATCGCACCGCTGCAAAATTTAGGATTCATAAGAAAGATTGCACTCACTAAATTCCAAACAATGCGCCGGTTGATGACTAGTGAAGGGTAGGAGATATGTCATTACACATCCGAGCATGGGCCACTTGGGGGGATAAAGGATAGGAAGGAAGAGTCCCGCAGCGCCTGTGCTTCGTACGAGCTATAGAAAGAAAAATTGGAAGGTCAAGAAATCACAGCCATCTTTCAATAATATCATTCCCTTTTTAACTCTCTCAAATTTCTTGATCGTCATGGTTTCTAATATATTCTGTCACAACCCAAGTCCTATGGAGATGAGAGAATGACATGGTCATCCTTTCTTCAAATGATGCAGCCTTAAACTATATCCAAATATCCAGCTCTCAAAAGTTTCCACGATAACGCTTTTACTCTAATGACCACTAATTGAGAAACCTAAAAAACATGATACAAAGAATGGATGAGCTATCATGACTCAGTTAGTAACACATTTCTTCTAAGTAAATCGAATAAATACTATGCATATTTAAAATACAAACATAACTCACTTTCGCCAATTTTAGAATTTAACAAACCTTTAAGGTCAAAATGTGATATTTATCACTAAAAAAAGAAAAGAGCAGGTAGGGCCATGCTGGTGGGCGCTATCGTCATTACCACCCATGGTTGGAAGGGTCGGCGGAGCTTGTCAGCCCTAGGTGACGGTGGTCGGTTCTAAGCGAGGTCTCGTCGGCCCCAGGTGAGGGTTGGTGACCCTCCCTAGGATTGTGTGAGGGCACTTAGATCTAGGTGACATTGGCCCTCATTTAGGGCCGATGACCATCGCGCGCCCTAGGCGAGGCCTTGTTAGCCCCTTGAGATAGCCCACAAGGCCTCGATCTAGATACCCACGTAGATTTGGGTGACGCTAGCTATCAACTGGGGCTAACGAGCCTCGCCAGCCCTGAGCGAGGGTCGACGATGCTCGCTAGGCCTGGGCGAGAGCCGATGTCACCTAGATTTGGGCACCCAAGCCTGAGCACAAGCTAGTGATGATTGCCGACCCGTTCGACAATGGGTGGTAGTAGTGGCAACGCCTACTGACTTGGCCCTACCCTACCCAGCCCTTCTCTCTCTCTCTCTCTCTCTCTCTCTCTCTCTCTCTCTCTCTCTCTCTCTCTCTCGTTTGTCTTTTCTTCCAATTTTGTTTTTTGAATAAAATTTTATCTTTTTATTTTTATTTTTTAATCTAATTTAAATAAGATTTAAAAAGAAAGTAATAAAAAATGCCAAGTAGGAGAGAGAAATTAATTAAAAAATGCTACATCAGCATTTTCTGTTACACAAATTGATGATGTTAATACAAGGATTTGATTGTAACAATTTGGCAAGTTTTAGGATTTGATTGCACTTTTAGTAAGTTTTAGGAATCAATTAAACTTTCTTGACAAATTTTGGAATTTCTAGTGAACTTATCCAAAAAATAAATGATCTGAAAAATAGTTTCTAGAAAATCATTACTTGTATCGCTTATAAAAATGAATGAACAATAGATATTATCATAATCCATGCAAATATTTAGATATAAATTATTGTTTTCAATGGATCCATCCGTCCTTCGTTTAATCTTAACGACCCATTTGTTTCCAATGGCCTTGCGATTGGGTGGTGGATCAACCAAGTCCCAGACATGATTTGCCCCCATTGACTCTATTTCATCTTCCAAAGCATTTCTCCATTCTTCCTTATTAGAGGATGAGAGAGCCTCTTGAACAGTCTTAGACTCAGCATCTTCTTTCTGAGCAATCATAGATGCTTCCCCTTCAATCTCAAAACGACGACGATGAATGCTTTTACGATTACTTTTACGCAACTAAATTTCTCTTGAATTCAATTTGTCAGGCGATGCTACACTCCCACCAGGTCTTGTGTGTTGAGGTAAATTTTCATTTCCCTCTACAATATTAGTGGGTGTGTTATCAGGATCTTCCATCTCATATAATTGGAAGTCCTTATCAATCTCACTTCTACTAAGGAAAATCGTTCTCCAAGAACGTGACATCTCGTGACTCCATTTCGGTCATACTTCCATCAGCTTGTTCACCTATGAACACGTACCTTTTGGAGTGTTCGGAATATCTTATAAAGATACATTTCTTCCCTCTTGGGCCCAATTTGCCATATTTATGGAAAGAATCATGAACATAAGCTGCACATCCCCATAGACGTAGACTACTTAAGTCTGGTTTCCCACCAGTCCATAATTCATGAGGGGTAAAGTACGAACGTAATACCAAAAGAGTCACTAACGTTGTCTTTCTTCCACATATGGTGCCTACGCCAACATATTTTTCTCTCGGGACCATTTGATTAGCAATTTCAACTTTGTACGACTTGCCTTTTTTTTTTTTTTTTACCTTCCACATATAAAAGATAAAAAACTCCTTGAATTTTAACTCCTTTTCTTTTGCCGAAAGTTGCATAATCATCTTGGATGTTAAAAGTAATTGTAGTCACTTCTTTATCGTATGTTCGTTTATCTGCCTTTCCACTAATTGGACATCATAAAGAAAGGGTTCACGTTTGTATGATCGCACCGCTGCAAAATTTAGGATTCATAAGAAAGATTGCACTCACTAAATTCCAAACAATGCGCCGGTTGATGACTAGTGAAGGGTAGGAGATATGTCATTACACATCCGAGCATCGGCCACTTGAGGGGATAAAGGATAGGAAGGAAGAGTCCCGCAGCGCCTGTGCTTCGTACAAGCTATAGAAAGACAAATCGGAAGGTCAAGAAATCACAGCCATCTTTCAAGAATATCATTCCCTTTTTAACTCTCTCAAATTTCTTGATCGTCATGGTTTCTAATATATTCTGTCACAACCCAAGTCCTATGGAGATGAGGGAACAACACGGTCATCCTTTCTTCAAATGATGCAGCCTTAAACTACATCCAAATATCCAGTTCTCAAAAGTTCCCGCGATAACGCTTTTGCTCTAATGACCACTAATTGAGAAACCTGAAAAACATGATAAGAAGAATGGATGAGCTACTATGACTCAGTAAGTAACATATTTCTTGTAAGTAGATCGAATAAATATTATGCATATTTAAAATACAAACATAACTCACTTTCGCTATATTTAGAGTTTAACAAACCTTTAAGGTCAAAATGTGATATTTATCACTAAAAAAAAAAACAGAAAAGAAAAGAGAAGAGCAGGGTAGGGCCATGCTGGTGGGTGCTATCATCATTGCCACCCACGGTTGGAAGGGCCGACGGAGCTTGTCAGCCCTCGATGAGGGTAGTCGGCCCTAGGCGAGGTCTCGTCTGCCCTAGGTGAGAGTTGGCGACCTCCCTAGGATTGTGTGAGGGCACTTAGATCTAGGTGACACTGGCCCTCATTTAAGGCTGATGACCATCGCACGCGCTAGGCGAGGCCTTGTCAACTCCTTGAGATAGCCTGCAAGGCCTCGATCTAGATACCCATGTAGATTCGGGTGATGCTAGCTATTGCCTGGGGTTGACGAGCCTCGCTAGCCCTGAGTGAGGGCCGACGACGCTCGCTAGGCTTGGGCGAGAGCCGATGTCACCTAGATTTGGGCGCCCAAGCCTGAGCACAAGCTAGTGATGATCGCCGACCCATCCGACAATGGGTGGTAGCGGCGGCAACGCCTATTGACTTGGCCCTACCTTGCCCTTCTCTCTCTCTCTCTCTCTCTCTCTCTCTCTCTCTCTCTCTCTCTCTCGTCTTTTCTTCCAATTTTGTTTCTTAAATAAAATTTTATCTTTTTATTTTTATTTTTTCAATCTAATTTAAATAAGATTTAAAAAGAAAATTATAAAAAATGCCAAGTAGGAGAGAAAAATTAATTTAAAAATGCTACATCAGCATTTTTTTGTTAAACAAATTGATGATGTTAATACAAGGATTTGATTGTAACAATTTAGCAAGTTTTAGGATTTGATTGCACTTTTAGTAAGTTTTAGGAATCAATTAAACTTTCTTGACAAATTTTAGAATTTCTAGTGAACTTATCCAAAAAATAAATGATCTGAAAAATATTTTCTAGAAAATTATTACTTGTATCACTTATAAAAATGAATGAATGATAGATATTATCATAATCCATGCAAATATTTAGATATAAATTGTTGTTGACGATGAAAATATTTTCTATTGATTGATTATTTCAAGTGATAATTTTTAGAAAATGTTTTTTATATTATTCGTTTTTCGCGAAACAAATGGAGCTTAAGTATTCTAAATTTGTGAAATACCCCCAATATCAAACATTATATTTTTCAAACTTGGCTTGGTCACAAATATATGCCCATAGAGTTGGATTTACACAGGCGACTTTCTTAGACCGGACTGGTAAAGCGACGTTCGATACAAAATATTGAAATTGACGTTTTACTTCTCATGTAAAACTTTAAACAGCCATGTAATATCTGATCCTAAGTCCTACCGAGTGTATTGCCTCCATTTATTAAACGGGAAATCATGGTGTAAATCTATTCTAATATACCAAATTAATGACACATCCAGAAATAATGAAATTTACATTATACCTCACTTTAATGAAAGGCAGATCTTTATATATTATTCTAAACCCTTATTGAGAGGTGCGACAGAGACAAGTCTCGTAAAAAAATTACATACAAGCTTAAAAAACCCGAGAAGTTCAATGACTATTACTTTATACTTGATTCGAGCTTAAAGAAGATTGATTTATCAAGCTTTTATAATTCGATCGGTCGTTAAAGTGCCTGACATGCTCGAGCCTGAGCTAACCTTGCTGTATCATCACTTTTGCAGGTTGGACTCAGGTAGAGTTAATACCTGAGCTGAACTTGGATATAGATCAAGCAAGAGCGTGTGTTCTTTTATTTTTATTCAAGTAAAAGGGCGAGAGGAGTGACCAATTCTAATAATCCCATGTAAGCATTGTCATAAGGGTATTATGCTGTCTACTAAATGTTGCAATTGAACCATAAATACTACGCCCCATCCGATCAAGTTGTGTTTGAGTAATCAATGGATCAGTCTGGAATACATCCATCGACCGTCTCAATGGTTGCCATATGTAGATTAGTTTCGTTTATTTTTTTTTTGTTTTTTTTTGTTTCTTAATTTTAAAGGATTTAATATACGTTGTTTGTTAGTTTTTCCTTTACAATTTTTTGTGGAGACCTATCAAAGGCATTCCAAAAGTTCCATATCCTCTCATTTCTTATCCTACACTCTCCTGTTATATCAATCCTTAAAAGTTTGAGAGGGTCATAATGCCTATAGAGTTCTATTGGGAAATCTGTAAGCATGAGTAGTCATAATCTGGAAGTTGGAAATCTATAAATTACACTCATTCATGAATATGTCATTTTCTTAATGGCTTAACATTTAAAGAGTCCTAAAATTTCATATCAATGGGTAACCGAGTGATTAATTTATTTGTGCAGGACCTTGTGTTCTTATATAATTTCGTAGAGTCACTATTTAAAAAGACATCTCAGATGTCTTAGTAATAGATAGAGAATGAGAATTTAATCTCTCGTTGTTCCTTGCTAGCATAGTGGTATAGGATTGCGTTACCCGTTATTAATTTGAAATTATGTAATTTGTAGCCTAACAATTATACGAGTCAATAGTCATGCCTATTTTGTCACGAAAATTCAATATTTGCAAAGTGAAAATGTAGAACTCATGAACATCTAATGTGTGCAAGTACTTTCTTTAAGGATGTATCACACCTTGATGGATGGTAAAACGCTATAACGTCAAAAATTCGACAACTCAAAAGATATAGTCATGTCCAACTATAATGACAACGACAACTTTCAAAGCGTGTGAACAAGCTTTTGCATTGGAGACAGCATATGCTAGGATATCTTATCAACCAGCGAACACTTATTTCACATCTCTAGAGCTGAAAATGGTTAGACAAGTTACAAATATCAAATTAGGACAAAACCCATATTTTTTTCCTTGAAAGAGGAGTCAGCCAACTCACGCCACAATAATGTCTGGCCATTTCTTAAAGAGTAGTAACTCCCGGTGGGATCGATGCTACTAAGCTTTGGTAGTGAAGTTGAAGTTTGAGCAGGTCGTCTGCCTGAAGAGCAAAAAAGAGCTGAACCCAAGCACCGACGAGGCCAGATCAAATTGCAACAAGTGGTCCTCCAGTTGATGCCCTCCAATCACTATTGGAGTCAATGGATCCAACCCACCATCCACAAGGCCCAGAAACAGCACACCCTCCTTGCACCATCGAATTCGCACCAAAAATCCTCCAATACACACTCCTCTTCCTACTACTTGGCAACACCAAATCGATCGCTGGCACAGCCAGCCTGGCCCTAGTGCTCGAGATGTTCCTCGAGTCGAAACACGCCTCGAAAGGCTTGATTGGTGCCACCCTTGGGACTGGTGAAAGTTCCTTTGCGAATGCCCCAACCATGGCTTTGTAGATGGAGGTCTCCATCACGGTGTACGGGTTCACGGTGCTGATTTTGGTCCCCACCACCCCCCCGTAGCCTTCTTTGTTGATGACCAGGAGGGACGAGTTCAACAGGACCGGCTTCCCGTTGACTTTTGTGGACTTGAATTCAATGTAGTATTCCGACGAGGGATTGCCCGCGCGACCTGGCACATTGCTCAAGGGGGTAGTGATCAGGGGAGTGTAGTAGAGGGACTTGGATATATCGATCCCAGGAAGCATCATATAGGGCCCATCACCAAAGAAGGCCACTCCACTGGAGCTTGAGGATGGGCTCAAGCAAATGGCAAACTTCCTAACAAAGCTGAAGGAGGCTGAGAATTGGGAGTGTAATGAAGTCCGGGTCCTCCCTAGCCCTGCCATCCCTTGGACCACACTAGCCAGGCCGTCCAGGTGGAAACTCCAGCCGCAGGAGAAGACGAACCTGGGCACCGAGACATATCGATCTTCCTTTCCTACTCGAAGCTCTCCTTCTCAACCTAGTTGCTTTCCTAACATGTCTCAAAGGCCGTATCATTCTTGATTGGAGGAAGCATGCTAAAGATTTTGGAACACAGTAGAAAGTCTTAAAAGGTTTTATAAGAGGTTTTCATAACCCAAAAGTTCTCATATGGAAGAGCAAAGCAATTAATTTCTATAATTATAGTAAGTTCTCGGTACTAGATAGAGCATTGAAAAACGTTACCGCCATAGGTAATTCAATTGGAACACGATTAAAGTTGTCTTGTTACATCCTGAACAAGCGCTTTTGTGTCCACGAGACATTTATAGTTGCATCAAATACAAGGTTTCATAAGTTTTTCTATGTGTTGTTCATGCTTTTTTTTTTTAAGATATACGCATTAAAGTTTTAAGGCTTATTACTAAAGTGTGATTGAGTTCTAAAACTTTCAAAAAATATAATAAGTCTTAAAACTTGTTACGAAAATGCAATTGAGTTTTAAAATTTTTAAAAAGTGTAATCAAATTCCCAAACTTGTCAAATTGATCAAATTAAGTCTTTTCATTGATTGCACATTTTGATAATTTTAAGATTCAATTGCACTTTTGTGACAAATTTTATGATTTACTTGAATTTTTTGAAAATTTAAGAAGTCAATTGCACTTTAGTGAAAAGTTTTAATATTTTCGATGCACTTATTTCTTCTTTCTTTTTTATTCCTGATATGTTGATGAGCAAGTCTAGTAGGTTCTTGTACCACTTTGGTTTAAAAAAAACTAATTTTGTGATCCACACCAGGTCCACCAAAATAAAAAAATTTCACAATTTCCCTGATGTTGCTAAAACCTATGTCTTATTAAAATCTTGAGAAGCAGTTGGTAAGAATTAATCTAAAAATAAAGTTGTGGAATTTCTTATATCTATTGATTATTCATAGACTTTACAATATGGCTATCTATAGTAATATGATATTACAATAAAAAATTACAATCAATCAAGATAACGAGATTATGATACAAGAGATATATAGAATCAAAAAAATATATTTCTAATATCTTATTAGTAGGGGTGATTGGTTCCAGGGTGGGTGGTTCCCACCCTGAAATTGAGAATTGCCCACTAAAGACCGATTCCACAAAATGAGAATCGACGTTAGTTCTATGGACACACCCAAGAACGAGAACCAGATTGCCGGTTTGCTTCGGTTCCTCGATGGATCCATGAAACCGGTGTTGTAATGCCCTGGGTTTTCAGGATACACATATTGACTACCTTGGACATTAATTTCTCACAGTTTTGTTCTTCTCAGGATAGCTCATACTACCCCAATAAAATGCGTGTGTATAATTAAAGGGCCTATTGCCTTATAAAATAGCTCAGAACTCCCTCCTTAGGTGATGTGGGACAAGAGATGTGCCCCCCTCCTTGAGCACGTTCGGGGACCAAGGCACAGATGCACCACCATCTCTCTTCCTTGTGCACCGCTGCCTGAGCCGTCACAAGTGTATTCCGATAATACCTCATATATGCTGCATAATATAAATTTTGAAATTTGCATTATGCAAGAACAAATAGAAGGTAATAATACACCTAGTAAACTTTCTAATGCCAAATGGCGCTCGTTGAGAGCTTTACAAGGACCATGTTCATGGAAGGGACAATGAGGGGGTTCGGAATCTGAGTTTGAAAAAGATTTGTGACGTCTCACGAAGCTTGAGTTTTTCTAGTCATTGATGGATAATGCCATCCCATGTGCTCTTGTACATAATGATCTTAGGAGGAGCAGTGCTCGTTACGGATCCCTCTGCTTTCCTTTTTACACGGCCTTTTTTTTTGTCCCCACGAACTACAGATCCTCTCTTCTCTTTGCTTATATATATATAGGAGTACTAGTCTGGTCTAAACGGTCAAGATGGGCAATTCCACACTGGAACCAAGAAGCGGACCGCTTGCCACTAGTTCCAATTTATTGGAATCGGGAATTGGACTAGACCTTTGGGAACCACCTAGAACAGGCTGGTTTGGTCTGGTTCCGGGCGATCTCTGGTTCTTTTGCACACCCTTACTCATTAAACTGAAGGTGACATGAAAGAAGTCAATTGAAATTTGGAGGAAAGATCTTGAAAACACGCAGATAGATGTGCCTTAGCGAACACATCAGCCATTTGATTAACTGATGAAATAGAGATGAGCCGAATGATGCAGTGAAACACATGAGAGCATAATAATAGCAATCTATTTCAATATACGTGTTAAGTTCTAATAGTTAATAAGAATAATAATATGCGGAAATATTCATCTCTTCCACGTATTTTTATTATTAACTGCAGTCGGGCTGGACGAACTGTCGAAGTGTCAATCTCATTGCCGAGTCTACCTCCACGTAAGGTGTGGCGTTAGCGCAATGCGAGCACTTCGATGGATGGGGCCTTTGGAAATGCAGTCAACAAAGTTCCGCACGCCATAGTCGAAGAGACTGGGTCGCAAATTCTTCGCACACCTGTGGCTAGAGGTTTGATGGCTACCGGGGGCGGCGCGGTACGGGCGGGTGACGATTGAGAGGAGTTGACATTCGCACGAAGAAGAAGAAAAAGGAAGATCAAGGAGAGAGAATACAGAGGAGAGAGAGGGGAAATGTGGGTTGTAGAAAAACATGGGCCATTAAACAAGGATTACAGTTGGCTGTGAAAGTGTAGATACAGAAGGAGAACAATATTAGAAAAATTGCTCTTTCTCGCAGCATGAATGATACCGAAGTTTTGCATATCCCCAATTATCTTCTTTGAATATGCTCTATTCCCAGAAATTTGATGGTTGATAGGACCAAATTCCAGGTTAAGAACTTAAGCTGTATTTGATGGGTCAAATATACCACTAGATATGATAACTTTTATCCTATCCGATGATTTAGTCAACTTAAATATGTCCGAGTATTGTTCAGGTATAGTTTAGATAAAATAAACTCTACAGAGTGGAATATATTTAAATAAGATGTCTCCCACTCATTTTTTTTTGGTTCCCTCTATCCACCCTTAGCTGTCATCCACTGCCTCTACCACCCATAGCCTCCCACTGAGCCTCCTCTCGTTGCCGCTGATGAGGCTCTGACGAGCTCGACTCAATCTTGGCCACGGAGTAGCTCCATGACCAAAGCTAGAGGATCATATACCGTTCACAGAGGAGTTCCATGGCTAGATCGGAGCTTAACTGGGTCATGACCAAGGTGGAGCTCGGCCTCAACCCTGGAATGCTGCTTTCAATGATAAAGAAGAAACTTTAAGGACAAAATCGCAATATGTTTACGATATTTCAGACACAGTGGGCAGAAAGAAACAAGATATATCTTTTATAGATGGAACAGAGAAGACAAGGATGAATGAAAGAGATGAACCCAAAATCTGAAGATTGCAGGCCAGCGATGAAGATGGAGGAGGGATTGGTGGTTGCTGAAGATTCTGCATGATGGTGATGCCTAGGCAGCACCTTGAGGGTTCGGAGTTTCGAACAGTCGACATTCTATCTGGCATAGGCAATGACGAGGAGGGTAGTGAGGAGATTGAAGTGGGATTTGTCGATGGTGAGAGTCATTACGTCGACATTCAATTCATTCGAACGGTTAAAACTCAATGCAGCTTGAATGTGGATGCTTACCTAACACTTTATAAGTTATTAGAAATCCTATGTTTGTTTAATTCAACTTAAATCCTGATAAAATAGTTCATATGATTACCAATAAAACAAAACATAGTTGATTTTGATAGCGGGTTAATATAGATATCCTCATGGTTGGTTTGCGGAGGAACATATCTAAAAACTCAAGTGTAATTCAACGTGCTTCTTTCCTAAATGAAACTACGAATTGATCTCCAAACAAAGAACACTAAAGTTATTGAAGTAGAGAAATATTGTGATATGTGTAAGATCGCATTGAACATTTTGGAATTCACGTACATAGGACAAATTCTTCTAATCATCGTCCAAAGCATTTTCCAGGAAAATAACTGCGCGTTTCTAAGGCAGTGATTATGCAGGTATGCCACCTTTTTGGTTATTATTATTATTATTATTTTTGGTCGGAGCCTTTTTGGTTAATTCACTTAAATGAAAATTGCATATGCTTCACATGCATTATCTATTGATGATTTTCCCCTTTTGACTGTCAAAAGGGCATAAGAGCTCCGTGATTTGTTAACATTAGAAATAATAAATGAATTTTTTTGGGAGGGGGGGGAGGAGAGAGAGAGAGAGAGAGAGACCCCACAGGGTGTACTCCACCGGCAGATATTGAAGAGTCAAAATCAACACGCTAAAAGTTTTTAAATGCCCACTTTAAAAGTCCAGACCAAGTTGCTATTTGACGACATTCTTCTTCTCTTCCACCAGTTTCCATCCATGGCTTCCATTCCTTTCCACTTTCTTGTACTCAGTTCGATTATCCTATCAATCACATTCCCTATCCCTTCACAAGCCTCATTCAGGCCCAAGGCAGTAGTCCTTCCGGTCACCAAGGACTCCTCAACTCTCCAGTACCTCACCACCCTATACCAAAGAACCCCCTTGGTCCCTGTCAAACTGACCCTCGACCTTGGTGGCAAGTTCCTCTGGGTCGACTGCAACCGAGGCTACTCGTCGTCGTCCTACAGCCCTGCTCGGTGCCGCTCTACCCAGTGCTCCCTCGCAGGGTCCAAGATCTGCATCAGCTGCTTCACCGGGCCCTTGCCCGGATGCAACAACAACACGTGCGGCCTCTCCCCAGACAACACTGTGACCCGTACCTCCACGGACGGCGAGGTGGCCCGGGACGTCGTGGTGGTGCAGTCCACCGACGGGTCGATCCCGGGCCCGGTCGTCTCGGTGCCCAAATTCCTCTTCACCTGTGGGGCCACGTTTCTCCTACAAGGCCTGCCGAGCGGGGTACAGGGGATGGCGGGGTTAGGGAGGACTAGGATTTCACTCCCCTCTCAATTCTCTGCTTCCTTCAGCTTTGATAGAAAGTTTGCGATTTGCTTGAGCTCATCCTCAAGCTCCAGTGGAGTGGCCTTCTTTGGCGGTGGGCCCTACATGATGCTTCCCGGGATTGATGTCTCAAAGTCCCTCATCTACACTCCATTGATCATCAACCCGGTGAGCACAGCATCATCTTACTTTGCGGGTGAGCCCTCAACAGAGTACTTCATTGGGGTCAAGTCCATAAAAGTCAACGGGAAACAAGTCCCCTTGAACGCATCCCTCTTGAGCATCGGCAAAGAAGGCAACGGCGGTACCAAGATCAGCACAGTGAACCCGTACACCGTGATGCAGACCTCGATCTATAAGGCTGTGGTTGGGGCTTTCGTGAAGGAACTCTCACAAGTTCGGAGGGTCGCGCCAGTGAAGCCCTTCAGGGCGTGCTTTGACTCGAATAGCATTGGGAGCACGAGGGTCGGGCCGGGCGTTCCGCAGATCGACCTAGTGCTGCAAAGTAGCAGTGTCTATTGGAGGATTTTTGGGGCTAATTCAATGGTGCAAGTGAAGGAGGGTGTGTTGTGCTTGGGGTTTGTGGATGGAGGGTTGAGTCCAATGACTTCAATAGTGATAGGAGGGCATCAACTGGAGGACAACTTGCTGCAGTTTGATCTGGCCACATCAAGGCTTGGGTTCAGCTCTTCTCTCCTGTTCAGGCAAACCACCTGCTCAAACTTCAACTTCACAACTAAAGCTTAGTGGTATGCCACCATGAAGGTTCCTTTTTTACTCTCTCTTTCTCTAATCAATAAAGGTCCAGATATATTGGCCCGACTTGTGGGTGAAATACATATAATTATTTCTTTTTTTACACTTGGAAGTTGTAACTTGTATAATCATTTTGATCCATGAGATAAAATGGGTAAACTGTGTCTAATGGTTGACGAGAGATCTGGCATATGCTGCCTCTGCTATATGCTTGACAGCATATGCGGAGATTCGTTTAAAAGAGATGTCCTTCTCATGATGGTTGCACATCATGACCTGTTTTCCCCTAGTGGCCACTAATCTATCAATTGATTGAATCGATGACTAGTCATTCAAGCTCGGCCTGGGGTGCGATTTTAGTTCTCCCTTTGCATTTTTCCTATCATGTACGACAAAATCTCCACAATATGACTCAAATCACGACTAATAATCTTATTTGCGATTTGAGCCAAAAAAAAAAAAAAAAAAATCTATTCGCGATCTCCCGTGAAAATATTATTCTCGATGAAAAGGAGTCTGACATAGTCATAGACTGACTTGGGCTTATTCAATGACCTAGAAGTCCACTTAAAATGTATATGCAACAGTGAAAATATTTCATATTTTAAGAGTAAAGATGCTATAAAGTCTAGAGCGACCACTATAAAAGGCATGCATGGTAAGTGCTTTTGTTAAAGAAATATGTGTAACTTGCTCGTCTTTGTCCTTTTATGTAATCTTCTTTTGAAAGGAATCGACGTGTCAATCTGATCCGGATATGGATATTCATTAGACTTTCAGTCAACTTGAATCGGCTAAGATATTAGTTATGTAAAGTAAAAAAAGAAAAATGCCTTTAACGTCCCTAACGGCAAAGGGTTATAGGCAATCTATTGCGGTGGCAATAGATATTTTCAATGAACGTCCTTATTTTATACACGGCATTTTCCCATGAGATAAATCTACGTGAGTGTGTCAGAAGTTATCGAGACATTAAAGATGTGTGAGAAATTACAGAGAGATTAAGGACAATTTCCATGAGTACTGATGACAATTGATATGATTTATTGCAATTTAGAGTAAATCAACCTTCGCAGATATTTGATGGTTGCAATGAGATCATATGTCAATGTGGCATGGTTGAGGACACATAATTTAAATCCAAACATTACACGTGACATTTTCAATGTCTAAAAGGTCCATACTATATTACCTTTATATGGTTCCTGCCACCCAGTTCCTCCATCTCCATCTCCTCTATTATTAGTCAAAGGGAAAAGAGCAATGGCACATTAGCCAGACTGGGATGTTTTTTGCATGTCCCCATTTGTCTCTTTTTGCGAAGTAATTATACTTTAGGATGGAATCGCCATGTGGCCATTTTAAAACAACCCCCGGGGAAAAATAGTGGAATCTATTAAAGAAAATCACGACATTATATGACAGAAAGTGGTACGGAACAGATAGATTTTCCCTTAAAACTTTCAGGCTTCCCTTGGAAGTTCATACGAGTTACTAAATTCCGCTTGTTATCACCAAGACATTTTGAATGACTTTCAAAACTGTTGACACCTAAATTTTGGCGATTTAGTTTATTTATTTATTGCATAAAAAAATAGGGATTAATTTTATCCCTGAAAAAAAAAATTAATTGCATAGCATATAGTTTTAGGTGCATTTATTTTTTAATTCGCATTTACATTGGGTCGGTGACAGATGAGTTCGAATTGATTGTTCAGAATTTTAATTTGATGAGTCAGTTAAGCCCACGAAGAGAACAAATCGGCCCAAGCCTCGCATCCTCGGAGAGATTTTACAGATTTATTTGTGTGAGATTTCAAATTTATGAAATAATCCTCTTGCAATCCTGAATTATATCAAAAACAAATATTGCATTTGGAAAAGCAAATATTGCGTTCGGAAAAAGGAATTTTCGTGGATATGGATTTGGAAAAATTAAAACCCTAACTCGTGGCCTATAAATAGATTAATACGCGTAGGGTTTTGGGGAGGCCACACACATTGAATACACGGCCATTGAGAGAAAAACGAAGATAGAGAGGGAAACACGTGAGAGAAAAGAAGGGCAATAGAGAGGTCTTCGTGCAAGAAGGAGCCGGATCCTTCAACTCTGAAAATTGTCCACGACCGTCAAAAAAGACAAATGGAGAATCCCTCTTCTGCAAGTTGGACATCTAAGCGTTGAAAAAGCATGGAAGGAGAACCTGCGAGAAGATCGACACGCACTAGGGAGAGAACGAAATATTCTCTCTCCACGACGCTGCCCGCAAGACCTTGACTCCATCTTCATTATAGCGTCTTCGCGTGACCACCTCAGCAGCGCGACCAAGACCCCCACGAGTCCCGCAAATCGGATGCCACCCTTGCCGACATAGTTCCATTGCCTCGCTCGAGTCCTTCGCGACGCTGCTGCTGCCCAAGACGTGCCACCTCGACGTTGAGCCGCCCCCTGGTTTGTGGTGACATTGCCTACCGCTGCTTTGCTGATCCGTTCGTTGGTTGCTACCCACGGGCACTTTGTTGAACCACCGTCAAATTTATCAACCGTGAATCATTCACCACGGAGCCAACAGTGAAGGACAAGTTCTTCACATTAAGGAAAAGACGTGAAGGAGAGCACGCTTACTTGGAAGACTTCATCACCACACCATCGTACAGGGAAGAGAGGTCGTGGGAGGTGTGGAGCCTAATAGAGAGGGAGGCAATTTCTCTGGAGGTCAACGAAGGACAATCACGAAGACTCTCTCTCGGATTCTACTCCTTCATTGAGAAAACTTATAGACTTCGATGGCCAATGTAGAGCCTTGCACCACCGTGAACTCATGCTTTATTGAGAAAGCTTGCCGTGGAGCCCGTGATTGAGCAGCCGCCACACCTTACCTCTCACCATCGGCAACGAGCCCCGTCGAGCAGTTGCTGATTCTTGCACCACTATTGAGCGCGTCCCCAGATCGAGCTGGCCGAATGAGTTTTTGGTTTTGTTTTGTAGGTCATTGGTCAGCCCCTTTTGCTGTGCCGAATCCGCTGACCCGTTGGCCATGAACCGCCCATCCATCACTCACCAATCGCAAGTCGTAAATTCGGAAGCCGATATTCGGAATAGGTAAAAGAATTTCTATTTTGATTTTCGAAAATTCTGTTTCCTTATTGATATGTTTGTTGATGATATGCTGAGGTATCCGTAGTCTCGAGTAGCCTTATAAGTTGAGAAATTTTCTCAATTTCATAACGTGCATATGATTGACAGTCCGATTTTCGCGCCCGCAATCTGACTCGCAATCGCACGGGGAAATCGCCAATCCAATCTCATGCTCGAGATTCGATTCGCGGTTTTATTTAAAATTGACCAACCCGATCTCATGTGCGAGATATGGTTCGTCGATTTTTGGATATCAATCTTATCTTGCTTTGATTTGCCATTGTGTGGTTTGAGTCGGTTTTGTTTTCGTAAAAGAAAAAATCCAAAAATTGAGTTAGATTAGGTTTATCCTTTTAGGGTTATTTTGCATAGGGAATTTATTTATTTCGAATTTTTGAAAAAATAAAAATCCAAAAAGAATGCATTCATTTAGGATGCTAATTTTTTCTTTTTGAAATTGCACGTTTAATTATGTGTAAATTTTAAATTTCGAATTTCATAAAAAAGAAAAAAAAAAGAATTTAAACTTGGGCAATTCTTTGCACGTCATTGCATATTAGGATAAGATTGCGTTTTTTTTAATTAAGTATAGGTTTAGATAATTTCTCTTAGATAGATTGCATTTTAGGATTACTTGGTTAAGATAAGATTCTAGTTTAAATCAGGATTTGGCTTAACCTAATTTCTAATACAAATTGAATAGAATCTTGATCTAGCTAGATAATCCTTGCATTTATCTAATTTCGAATTTCATGGAAAATACAAAAAACTTGTCTTTAGAGTAGATCAATTTCATTCTTTAGGATAGGCTGCATGTTCATATTTCACTTTTGTCATATAGCTTAGGTCATATTGTCATGTCACATCATTACATGTTAGATTAGTAGCATGCATTGCATAAAGCATGATTCTCATTTAAAAAGTGAAAACAAAATTGAGTGATTGCGTGTTAATTAGAAATCATATCTAGGATTGTCGATGTGAATTCTGATCTAACAACGCAGATGCTTTCGTTGCTTTGAGGTAAGTTCTGTAATTTATTCATCGCTTTCTTGAGTGTTAAATTGGTGGTTTGCGCACTCGCATGATCGCCTCACATGTTAAGGAATTAGATTTAAAATCAATTTAAGCTGCCTGTAAAAGCATTTTTTTTGAAAATAAAATAATGGTACCGAAAGGGCGTTAGAGAAACCTAGCGTAATCAAGTCCCCGAACTCACAATCTCTGGTTCATAGGAGTAAAATAATTCTCCCATTATTTTACTTAGGTGGTTAATCGACCTACCATGAACTGATTAGTGGCGACTCCTAATTGAAAAATCATTTGCATGTTGAGAAATTTAAACTTAAGTCGCGAATTGGTATGGGCTTGGGAGAGCCCGAGTTAAGTCTAGGCTTAGCAATCCATTAGCCTAATTTTAGGTGGTTCGCCCCCCGAAAATTTGGTCGCGACAAAAACCTCTCATTTTGAAATATACTTACGTCCGGCTTAATTCAGGGTACTAAAAGAAATTACATTCTTCTTCAATTCATAACATGTCTCACTTTAGTCAATGTTCTCATGATACCATGATCCATTTTGATTCAGACATTACAAACACCCACAATACCACAGTTTGCATTGTTCATCAACTACACTTTGTCACTATTCCTGCACTGATAAATAGTAAACCAGTCTGTTTAATGTATTATGAAACTAACAACCAAATTCCATAGTCCATCCATCGAACAAAGAATCTTCAATGATAGATAAGACACAATTATCAACTCCAATAGCCTTACCCTTCTCGTTCTTAAGGCAAACCTTTCTCAGATGCCCCATGTTGCCTCAATTCCAACAAACAACACCAACTCTTCTAGGCATGCTATGTCTTTTCTAGTTTGCACTATCCTTACTAACACGCAAACTAGTTCTTCATATACCTTCACCTATTAAACCAGTAGACCTATTCACCAAATTATCTCTTATGGATGTATTAACTTGAAATCAAATTGCAAACTTCATCAAACATCAAGCTTCTTAATCGAGAGGAATTACTAACTATAGTAACAACAGTATTCCAACTATCAAATAATGACAGAATCAAAGCATGTACCTTTATCATCAAAGTCAATCTCAATTGAGCTTAATTGACTAGCAACAATATTGAATTCATTAATATACTCAACTCTTGACGCACTTTTGCACATCTTTAAGTAAAATGGAATTTGCATTAAAGTAGACCTTATTGATGACAAAAGGCTATTTGTACATGTTCGATAAGGCATTCATCAAATCCAATATTAGTCGAATAACGCCCAATGACCGTCTATCCAACCAATCCCAATTGGCTCGCTTCATAGAATCTAACTTCTCCCGGACATGGGGTAAGTGCAGATTTCTCTAGTACATATAAATCTCAATTTGCATATTTCCTTCTCATATGTTGATTTTGCTTTCCTTATTCTATCACAAACGATTTGCTTCAACCAGTCAAGCATGACTAATACAAATTGTTGTTGGAAAAAGGCGATTGAACAATAAAATAAATAAGACAAGTAAATAATTTGACACTAGATTTACATGGTTTGGTTAATGCGATCTACTTTTTAAGGAGAGTGACACAAAATTCCATTGTAAATTTAGCTATACATCGGAGGTTATGACTACGACAACACATGTCTCGAACCTTTGCTTATACTTAGAAAGATTGGAAAGTGAGATTGAAAACGAATGTTGAAAACTTGAAGAGTTTTGAGATGGGATTATATGATCAAGAAAAGAAATGTACTTGGAAGACTTGACAAGAGTTACCAAGAGATAAAATGAAGTGACCAAGGTTAAAAGTAATGGTGATCTTGGGTTAAAAACACTAAGTGCAAAAGAGAGAAAAGCGTTTTAATACAAAAGTTACAAGCAACTTAATGTGAGTAGCTAAAAATAAATATATTTTTTTCTAAGTTACTAGATATTAACATTTTAGTACAAAAGCAATGAAATCAATATATGTTCTAAACACTGATAATCCTGAAAAATATTTTGAACCAACTAAAGCATTCAGCAAAAGTTATTAGACGCTAGAAGAATCTCAACTCAAGAATTTTATAACTTGATGATTATTCGATGAGTATTTTGGAGTATATCAGTCTCTATCAGCAATTACTAGGGCGATATGTCTTTTACAGTCATTGTGTAATCAACCTATGTACAAATGCTCATTAATTTTATTCCTAATGGAATCTCTTTTCGAAAATCACGGAAATGGAAAATACCTTTCGGATCTTTTACACATTACAAAGTTCATAATCCAACTTGAGATTTCATTCATGACATTCACTATCTTTATATCCTAAATATTATTGACTAATGTAGGAAATTCCAAATGTCACAATGGATGTAGGCTTGGTTATAAGTCAAACCATTATACATCTATGTGTGCCTATTCTATTTATTGATGGCTGCTTTGAAAAAGTGTAGGCCATTGCTTTAAAATCTAAAGATCAGGTGCTTGCAACTTTTAAACAATTTCATATTAATGTGGAAAGAGAAACTGAGAAGAAGCTGAAATGTGTTCTAATTGACAATAGTTGTGAAAGTAGAGGCTCAATTGAACATTACAGTAGAGATTATGGTATCAAGTTAGAGAAGATTGTTCCAAAAATATCACAGCAAAATAGAGTAGCAAAGAGAATGAACCAGACAATTAATGATCAGATTTGTGTACTCATGCGAGGTTGCCTAAGTCATTCTGGGGTGAAGCGATGAGAACAACAATGGACTTGATAAACCTTTCTCCACCAGTTCCACTTAAAGGGGAGGTTTCACAAAGTGTTTGGAGTGGGAAAGATGTTTTCTACAATCATCTAAAAAAGTGTTTGATTGCTGACCATTCGTGCATGACCGAGAGATGAAGGGTCGAAGCTTGTCTAAGTAGTGTATCTTCTTGGGTTATAGATAGGAAGAATTTGGCTATAGGTTATTGGATCCAGTTGCAAAAAAAGTTATTAGAAGCCGAGATGCGGTTTTCTTTTAGCATCAACTCATTGAAGACATTGACAAGCTAGTTTCAACCAAAATTCTCCTACCGTATTGGATGGATATCACAGGAGAGAAGTGCATAGAAATCATGAAAATGGTAAATCCTCACAAAAAGTTGATTCTTCAACTGAAACAATTGAAATAATTAAGCAAAATAATTGGTTGAGCAAGAACAACCTGTTGAGCCAATGGAGCCAATTGAGCCGATAGCCGATCTTATCTCAAGTTAGAAGCTTTGAAAGAGAGCGTAAACCTTCACAGAAATATTAGCTACATGAGTATGTGTTACTCATTGATGCAGGAAAGCCAGAAACTTATGAAAAAACCATGTTATGTGATCAAAAGAATAAGTGGCATGAAGCCATAAGAGGAGCTCAAATCCTTACATGAGAACCACACATTTGAATCGGTAAAGTTGTGTAAGGGTAAAAGAATACTCACAAATAAGTGAATGTATAAGTTGAAAATAGAAGAAAGTAGTTTGCAATCATGATACAATGTTAGGCTTGTTGTGAAGGGCTTTCGTAAAAAAAAAAAAAAAAAAAAGGAATTGACTTTGAAGAGATTTTTCACCAGTTGTAAAAATAACTTCTCTTAAAGTTGTTCTTGGGTTGGCCGCCGGCTTAAATTTATAAATTGAATAGTTTAATATAAAGAAAGCTTTTCTTTTTGGAGACTTAAAAAAATATATATATATATATACTAAAGGCGAGGAATATCTTGTATGCAAGTTGAGAAAAAGCTTATATGATCTCAAGCAATCACCAAGACAGTTGTACATGAAGTTTGAATCAATAATGGAATTGCATGGATATGGTAAAACCAACTCTGATTCTTATGTTTTTATGAAAAGATTCTCGAGATAGTGATTTTCTTATCCTCCTACTCTAGGTGGATGACATGTTGATTGTTAGGCATGATGCTAAGAAAATCAAAAGCTTAAAAAATGAATTGAATAAAGCTTTTGCAATGAAAGATTTGGGAATGACTAAGCAAATCCTTAACATGAGAATTACTTGGATAGGAAGATTCAACATGAACACATGTAAATGTAAACTATAAGTACTCCAATTGCAGGTTATTCCAAGTTGAGTAGTGGATAGTGTCTTGTAAGTTAGAAAGAGAATGAAGAAATGATGAAAATTCCTTATGCATCGGTTGTGGGTAGTTTGATGTAGATGATGGATAGTACAAGACCATATATTATTCATTTAGTTGGTGTTGTGAGCAGGTTTCTCTCATATTTAGGTAAAGAGGATTGGACTGTTGTTAAATTGATTTTGAGTTATCTCAAAGGCACTTCCAGATTCTTTTTGTGTCATGGAAATGGAAAGCCTGAGTTGAGTGGCTACTTAGATGCAAATTATGCTGGTGATGTTGATTCTCAAAAGTCCATATCAGGTAACATGATGACTTTTGTAGGGCTAGTTGTTTCATGACAATCAATATTACAAAAAAATGTTGTTTTGTCTACAACTAAAGCAGAGTATATCATTATCATCGAAAGAGGTAAAAAACTCTTATGGATGTAGCAATTCCAATTAGAGTTTGGCTTGAAGCAAGAGAAGTTTGTTATGTATTATTATAGCATGAATGCTATTTATCTCAACAAAAATTCAGTGTTGCATTCAAGATCGAAGCATGTTAATATGAAGTATCATTGGGTTTGAGAGAAATTAGAAGAGAATCTCTTTTTACTTGAAAAATTTTATGTCGATTACTATGGATTCGATATGATAACCAAAGCCTGGCACATGGTGAAACTTGACCCTTATAGAAACAAAGCAGGCATGATAAAACTTCCCACATGAGGCGGAGGTGGAGATTTGTTGGCTAGGTCCACCTCTTGTGGGCCTAGCTGACATTCATATAAAACAAAAAAAGGAGGACAAGTCAAAAGGCAAAACAAAAAGAAAGAGAAAAAAAATGCGCGTGTGTCTAGTGCAGCGGGAAAGAGAAAAACAGAGAGAAGGCGTGAGACTAAGGGAGCATCAAAAGAAAAAGGAGAAGAAAAAGAAAGAGGACAAAGTTTTGTGATCTTGATTCGAAGGCCAAACGTTGAGGAATTGGCTCAAATTTAAGTATGTTGTTCGCGAGACTGAGGGCTACAAGTTGATTGGTTTCGTTCCTTGAGAACCTCCTTTGAATTCTCCAATCACAGTTATGGTTTTCTTGCTCAGTTTATGTTAATCTACCTTTGCGGTAAGGAAATACGGTTGTAGTGTATGACTAGAGAAGAACACTTTGTGTATTCTACTATTCTTAGTGATTAGTAGAAGTTTTTGGGCGGTCCATGATTTTTCCTACATTGGGGTTTCCATGTAAAAATCTTGGTGTTTTGGTTTTGTCTCCTTATCATTTAAGTGCTATGTTTACTTATTGTGATGTTGTATTGGCTGGTTGTTGCAACGATTAAGTCAATTTTGATTGGTTTAGTTTTAAGGGAAAATTGATCTTAGATTGAATTTAGTTCTTGGAGAATTGTTACCCCGGTACTCCCTAACACCTCCGTGCAACAAAGGCTACTTCATCCTCCTACAGCCTAGTCTGCTACTGCTTAACCCAATGCTCCCTCACCAACTTTGGTTTTTGCATTGGCTGCTCCAATTGGCCCTTGCTTGAATGGTATAACAACATGTGTAGCCTCTCTCTAAACAATATTGTGACCCGCACTACCACATACAGGGAACTAAGCCATGACATTATGGTGGTGCGGTCTACTAACGGGTCGAACCCGGGCAAGCTTAGCCATCTCAATGTCCAAATTCCTCTTCACATGTGGGGCTCCATTGTTCCTAAAAGGCCTAGCTAGTGGGGCCCTAGGGATGATGGCAAGGTTAGGGAGGGTACAAGATTTCACTCTGCTCTCCATTCTCATCATTCTTCGGCTATGACAGGAAGTTTGCCATTTGTTAGAGGTCATCCTCAAGTTCTAATGGAGTGGCCTTCTTTTGCGGCGCGCCCTATATGATGATTCTTGGGATTGATGTCTTAAAGTTCTCATCTACACTCCACTAATCATCAACCCAGTGAGCATTGCAACAAACTGCTATTCAGGTGAGCTCTCAACAGAGTACTTTGTTAGGGTTAAGTCCATAAAGATCGACGGAAAACAAGTCCCCTTGAATGCATCCCTCTTGGGCTTTGACGAAGTAGGCAACGGAGGCGCCAATATCAGCACTATAAACCTGTACACTGTGATCCACTCCTCAATCTATAAGGCTATGGTTGGGGCTTTCGTGAAGGAGCTCTCATAAGCTCAGAGGGTCCAGTGGGTGAAGCCCTTCAAAATTTCTTTGACTCTAATAGCATCATAGGCATGATGGTCGGGCCGGGCATGCCACAAGTTGACCTGGGGCTGCAAAGTGGCAATGTGGTTTGGAGGATGTTTGGGGCTAATTCAATGGTGCAAGTGAAGGAGGGTGTGTTGTGTTTGGAGTTTTGGGAAAGAGGGAAGAGTCCAAGGACGTCAATGGTGATTGGAGGACATCAATTGAAGGACGTTGGGAGCAACCCAAAATGTTCGGGAGTCGATTTGAAATATCCGATAATTACTCATCAAAAATACCTAATAGGAAGGAGTCCTATAATGGTAGGACACTAAAAAAGAAGAAATCTAAGTAAGGAGTCTTTTTTATGAAGAATATTAAGATGGAATCTATCCTTGTGATTGCCCAAATCAGAGGAATTTTAATCAATTAGGGAGGATTCTAACTTGGGTGGAGGTCTACCACTATAAACAAAAGGGTTTGGGTAGAGGTTTCTTAGTGTGCAAGAAAATACTCTAGAGAGATCATAAGAGTCTTCAACAATGTGTGTAAACATGGGAAATCTTAAGAGTTTATCAAGTGAGAATATGTTTTATAACAACTATGAGGTCTTATTGTGAGAGAAACACCATTAAAGTGTTAATTGTAATCATTTGATTACAGTAGATCGATTCTTTGATCAGCATTCCTTGATTATTCCTATTTTGGGTTTTCCACCTAAAAACTTATGGTATATTGTTCTCCTTCTCTCTTGTTTGTTGTGATATTTAGGTTCTTCTGCAAAGAGAATATACGACCACATATTACGCAATTCTGACAGTTATAATTATGCCGCAATCAGTTGTGATCCAACTTAATTTATAATATAGGACAACTTGTTGCAATTTGATGTGCCCACATCAAGGCTTGGATTCAGCTCCTCTCCTATTCCAGCAAACCACCATCTCATACTTCAACTTCATAGTTAAGCTTAGGGGGATGCCACCATGAAGTTTTTCAATCCTTTTGTGTTTTGAGATTAATGAAGGACCACATATATTGGCCTGAATTGCAGGTGACTTTTTTTTTTTTTTTTTCAGATGTGGAATTTATAACTTGAATAATCATCTTTTTTTTTTTTTTTTTGGGATAAAAGATTGAATAATCATCTTGATCCATGAGATAAAGACTAACGAATATGCAGCCTCTGATATGCTCGAGAGCATATGCCGAGATTCGTCTGCAAGCTGTTCTTCTAATGATAGTTGCATTTGCTGCATGACCATTTTTCCCCCAATGTCCACTAATCCATCGATTTAGTGAATCAAAGCTGTCCTTCTCTTCGTATTTTTACTTTTACTAACAATGAAACCTCCCCAAAATGACTTGAATCATGATCTAAAAATCTTGCATGGCGATATCTCGTGACAACATTATTCTCGATGAAAAGGACTCTTAAATGGTCATAGACCGACTTGGATTCATTTCAATGACCTAGAAGTCCCCTTAAAATAAGTTAAAAAAATCAACATATCTTGTACTCTAAGAGTAAAGATGCTCTAAATTTTAGAGCGACCTCTGCAAAAGGCACATCCAACGTCAATACATGCTTTTTATGAAGAAAATTTGCAACGTGCCATTATCTTTGTCCATATATTATAACCTTCTTTCAAAAGGAACCCACGTGTCAATCTTATCCGGATATGGATATATATATTTAACGTCCCCTAGGGCAAAGAAAGTATGCAATCCATTGTGATGCTGATAGATAATTCGAATGAATGCCCGTACTTTATAGTGGCACTTTCATATGAGACAAGTTCCATGGCTACTTCTGATACGAACAATTGACACGATTCATTTTGCTCTTCTTCTCTAGTTTTTCTGTTATACATATTCAATATGTTCAATTTTATAGTCTGCATTTGGTATGTCCAATTCGATGAATTTTATTTATCATTTTCTACACTCAAATGGTTAATTACACTAAAAATTATATGTAAAAATTAATGGCACCAAAAGCATATAAAAGAGCATATGTAAAGATGTGTTTACCATGTAAGCCACGTAACTGGTCATAACTTAAGTTATGGCCTACGTGAGCGACAATAAACGAAAAGAAAAATGAAACTGTAAAAAAACCCAATACAAGCTACAAGTACTAATTATGCGGACGTGCACAAGCTTGACAGTATAGAATATCATGTAGGTTTGATTTTTAGATGAAATGGGAGGACAAAGTCAATCACAATAAATAAAATGAATGAAACATTTTCTTTTTAAACAATAATAATTTCCTCTATTATATCAAACCTTAAAAAAAATGGAAAAGACATATTCAACCGACAAGAGGCGCGTGGCTTCCATTCAATGAATCTCCCCAACGGGCAACTTCGAATTGTCCCGCGATCGGACAACAAGTCTGATTTATATCTGAGTTAGGCTCACGTGTCAATCTTATCTGGACATGGATATGACCGATTGCATCAGCAACTTGCCGTGCTTTTCTTTTTTCTTTTTTGTCAAACAGCAACTTGTTGTACTTAAAAGATGGCAAAATGGGTCTAAAATCCATATTGTAACCCATACTTCGCAAAATTAGTTATAAATGGATTACCTTAAGTTATAAAAATAGGCTTAAGTGGATCATAAAAAAGTCATCTACTTTACCAAAAAAAAAAAAAGTCATCTAATAACTTAATGAGTCTTAAATGGGTTGATAACTAACCTATATGAAAAATAGAAAAACAAACCCATTTCTAACACATATTAGGTATAGTTGGACTAAAGAGATGTAAAGTCAACTTTTATAATTTTTTTCCTTTTCTTATTTTCTTTTCAATTTTTTCTTCTAAGTCCGACGAGAGTGGCTAGCTAACCCTCACCGGTCATTGGGCCTGGACTTAGAAGAAAAATGAAAAAAAAAAACAATCGATTTTTTTTTAATTCGAATTTTTATAAAAATTATCCATTGAATTTGTATTTCATGGAAATGTTTTAGCAATAAATTTATTTAAAAAATATAAGAAATCAGTTTTCCTCACATTGAGTGTTTTAACAATATGGTGAATCCTTAGATTTATATTACATGGTGTCGCGACCAAAATTTCGAGGTGAGCCACCTAGGGTTTGGCTAATGGATTGTTAAGCCTAAATTTAACTCGGGCTCTTCCAAGCCCATACCAATTCACAACTTAGGTTCAAGTTCTTAACATGTAAATAATTTTCAATCGAGAGTCGCCACTAATCTATTTTTGGTAGGTCGATTAGAAACCCAAGCAAAGTAACGGGAGATTTACTTTACTCCTACGAACCAGAGATTTATGAGTTCGGGGACTTGGTTACGCTAGATTTCTCTAATGCCCTTTCGGTACCATTCTTTTATTTTCAAAAAAAATGTTTGGCAAGCAATTTGAATTGATTTTAATTTATCTTCCTAACATGTGAGGTGATCATACGAGTACGCAAACCACCAATTTAACACCCAATAAAGCAATGAATAAAATTACGGGACTTACCTTGTAGCAACGAAAGCATCTGCGTTGTTAGATCATAATTCACATCAACAACCCTAGATATGATTTCTAATTAACACGCAATTTCTCTTTTTGTTTTCACTTTATTTAATGAGAATCATGCAATGCATGCTACTAATCTAACATGGGAAGACATGACATGGCAATATGACCTAACTATATGGCATAATAAGATGCAGTCTATACTTAAAAATGAAATCAATCAATTTATTTTAAGGCATTTTTTTGGTATTTTTCCCTGAAATTCGAAATTATAAAAATGCGAAGATTATCTACCTAAATTAAAATATCATCTAATTTGTATTAGAAATGAAGTTAAGTCAAATCTTAATTCAAACTAGGATGTTACCCTAACTTAGAAATCCCTAACTAAAATGCAATCTATCTAAAAAAGTTATCTAAACTTATAAAAAAAATATTATCTAAAACTAATTTAAGTGCAATTTTACCCTAATATGCAATGACGTGCAAAATATGTCCTAATTCTACATGACATATGCATGATGATTTTTTGTTGCTTTTCCCTTTTTTTTAAAAATTTTTTTTCGAAATTAATAATTGCCAAATAATTAAACATGCAATTTAATCTAATGAAACAAAAATCTAACATCCTAAACTTTTATTTTTTTATTTAAGAAATTCGAAATAAATAAATTTCCTATTCTAGACATGCAAAATAACCCTAAAATAAGTAATATCCTAACATGCATCTAATCTAACTCAAATGTTTTTTATTTATTTATTTGCGGGAGCAAACAAATAAAGGCATCAAGAATAGCACGGCAACAAATCAAGCAATGTATCATCCATGTCCATTTAATTTTGGAAATGAATTGACGAATCGTATCTCGTGCATGAGATCAGATTAGCCAATTTTAAACAAAATCACGAATCGTATCTCGAGTGTGAGATCGGATTGGTGATTTTTCCGTGCGATTGCAAGTCGTATTTTGAGCGTGAAATCGGACTGTCAATCATATGCACATTGCGAAATTAGGAAAATTTCCTAATTCATGAGAGATCAAGAGATCTCTTGGATATGACAATATCGATCAAATATTCAAAGAAATGTTGCGATATTACGAATTAGGCAGCGACATATATGAAAATTAGATTAATCGAGAGTCTTACCTAATTCACGATGTCACGCGGATGACGCTTCCAAATTCGGACGGATGATGGTGGCATTGGCGATGGCTTATTACTCCATGGTCCCAATGGAAACGGGTTAGAGCGCCAATGGCGGTGGGTGATCGGCTCACTACAGCAGCTACTCGTGTTGGTGTGGACTTCTCGGTGGTCGTCGTGGCATAGGATGGCTGCCTATGATGCCGTCTCAGCCAAGGATTCTTGGTGCACGACCAATGATGGATTGGACAGCAGCTTTGTTGTCAACGTGGTGAGACTAGAGCAGCAGCATCGTCAAGATTGAGGTCAGCGAGTTCAGCACGACAAGGCTTGCAGTTCGTCGTCAAGTTGTCGTGGATGATGAGAGCGTGGGGGGTAGTGACAGGCGTGGGTCTCAGCCAATGAACCTGCAAAAATAGAAACTTCAATAGATCGGCTCAAAAAGAAGATCAACGCTGGCTCGAGCTTGACGTCAACGTCGACGGGCAACTCGCGGTTTGGGACCGTGAACCGTGGTGGCTTGCAATTCTCAGTGGGTGGCGAGCAATAGGGACTCAATGTGAGGTGGTCGGCGGTATACACGGTGGATAGGGCTCACGAGGAGAAAACGTGACATTGTGCTGTCTATTCTTCTCCCCACTGTCCATAGTCGCCACGCATCCGAATTCTTCGCGATCTCATCGCCAAAAAAACGTTCTTTTACTTGCATGAAACAAAGCCCACAATGTTATAGTAAAATATGGACAAAACTTGAAAAGGAAGACAAATCCACCACTCAGAATTATTCAAGCGAGATTATGATAACTTTTATGACCGTGGACTTCAAGCTCGCAAGTGGTGGCCGCGAAAATACGACGGGATGTTCACATTGTTCGGGAGATTTTGGCCTTGCTGGACCTCAGCGAAACCGTCACACTAGATGGAATCCGCAGGAGTCTTCGTTCGCTCTGCACCAAGTGACGGGGGTTCAAGCATCCCTAGGGTACGTTGGTTCGCAATACAGCAGAAGCAGCAGATCGTGGATCGTCGAGGGTGCGATGTGGCAAAGACAGTGCAACGACGGCAACTTAGACGGCTCGGGTGCGGCACCACGGCAAGGAGTCTTGCGCAACGTGGGGTCTCCTTGGTTCGGCGGAGAGAGGACTCTCTCTTTTTTCTTTCTCTCGCTCCATTGTGGCCGGGTATTCCAATTGTGCGTCCTCCCCTTTTAGCTATGCGATGGTCTTATTTATACCGCTGACCTCCTAATATATTCTTGTCCTCAATCTTTCCCTGGTTGACTAATTCCATGTGAATATTTTATTCTATTGTGTGCATTGATCAGCAGAAGAACTATTTCGCAAACGGTGGATGAATTATTTGAGGAAGGAAATCTCATTTGTGAATAATGTCAAATTCTTCTTTCCTCCTTTTCTACTTGCTTTGTCCGCACGATTGTTTTTACCAGCTCAGCTAAATCCCCTTTTTTTCTTGTTTTATTTGTCCATACTTGCACATATAATGCCATGGTTACATATGAAGAGCATATATGCTCGATTTTTTCAAGATCTTAATTCTTCTCCTCCATCGGCAAAGATATTGGTCCAACGCTTGGATTTTTGCTTAAACACATCATATATTCGGCTTATATTTGCCGCACCCTTCCTCTCAAGGCCTAGAATTATAAAGAATATACTCTCTTGATTTCCCATTTAGATCACCGATTTTCAGCTATGTAGACTTGATGGGCTTGACTGAATTTTGTGCTTGTGCTTTTGTGGGCTCCATTAAGTTCGAGACCATTCACTTGAGTCTGTCCGTCGCCGGTCCAATGCAAGGATGATAAATGCTCCTAAAACTATATGTTATGCCATTTAATTCTAATATTTTTGTTTAGGGATTAAAAATTAATCCCTAATTTTTAATGCGATAAACGACTAAATGGGTCGTCAAAATTTAGGTGTCAACACATGGAAATAGGTTAAATCGAGTTAAATGAATCAATTTGAGTTGGATCATTTTCGATCCTACGTGTGTAGATATAATTGTATCATATGATATCCAACGAAACATCTTAAAACCTTTTCAATATCTTTCTTTGCACGTTAGACTCTGAGCGTCAAGGTATAATGCCTACCATTTCGTGCACTTTCAGTCCCACTCACATGCGGTGACTGACTTTCAATCTTCTTGCGTTTAGTGCAGCCAAGTGCAGCTTGCTCTAGCATGCTGGCTTAGCCGTGTAATTTTAGTCTTCGTCTGTTCAACAATGGCCCTTTCGAAGCAGAGCAAGGTTGTCCGGTCTCGCGGAATCGAATCTCGAATTTCAAGGAACGATCAGAGGATGTTGATATGGTTTTGGACAATAACGCACTGGATTTCCCTAGCCTTGAGAAGCTGCTTCTATGTATTCACCTACAAATCGTGACTTATTTGATTATTTTCTTGGTGTAGAAGCCGACCTATTTTTCTTGTTTGTTAGGTTACATTAGATTCAAATTTTAGGAAAATATTGGTGAATTCAAGCAAGGGACACTCTATGGGCGAGATTGTAGCGTTGTTCTTTGATTTTATTTCACATAGTTATTTTGTGAACGATTATTATGTTGAGGTCTCCGTCTCATTAGAAAAGGAAACTGCAAATGTGGCTTTTTGTGGTTTTTTTGAGATCGTTAGAAGAATTCTTCATATAATACTTCTTGAAATTGGGTTGTTTTTTAATCAATGAAAGCATAGGTTGGTGAAAAATGTTTGATTACCCATTGCTGTCGGTATCTACTACTCCTACTATTAATAATAATAACAAAAGCAATACTAAATAATAACAATAATAATACAGTGCTAGAGCATCTTGGTTCAACTCCGAGCGATGGCATGGCATCTTCTGAAACAAATATAATAAGTCCTATAATAAATTCAATTCCCGATTACATTTCCATAGATATATTATTGTTATTACTATACAATTTAGCAGCATTTGTAAAAGTCACAATAAATATACTATTGTTATTGTCATACAATTTAGCCGTGATTATGCTGGACTTAAACAACAATTGCTACTATTGGTATTAGAACTTTTAGGAGAAAATTACCAAAAAACTTCCAAACTTATTACATTTGTGCCAATTTAGTAGTTAACCTTTTAATTGTGCCAATATAGTCCTAAACATTTTTCAAGTTTTGTTAATTGAGTCCATAAGGCTAATGTGGGCTGGAAAACACTGATGTGGATATTGACTTTCCTATATGACATGTCCGGCGTTGATGTGAACATTTTTTTTTTCAATTTTTTTTAAGATTGTTTCAAAATTTTTATTAATTTTTTTTTAATTCTTTTCTTTTCTTTTTTACTATGGTCGACGAGGGCTGTCGTTGGGCTCTCGTTGACCATTGGGCAAAGGTAGCAAAGCCCTTAACTAGCCATTGGTGAGGGCCGCGACACCCTCACCCGGCCTTGCCTAGATTTGGGCAAGGCTATCACAACCTCAAGTGAGGCCAACAATGCCTAGATTTGGGCGAGGCTAGGCTATGGCCATGATCTTTGCTCGCGGCCAATGACCCTTAACCATGACAATAAAAAAAATATAGTAATAAAGAAAAAGAGAAGAAAAATGAATAACTATTTTGAAAAATATTAAAATATTAATTAAAGTTATCAACGCGAGCACCCACTGTGCCACATAGGACTGTCAGCATCCACATCATCAATTTCTAATTAAAATTGGCTGGATGGACTCCACTGGAAAAAATGTGAAAATGTTTAGGACTTAATTGACGCGTTTAAATTTTTAGAACTAAATTGATAAAAGTGTAGTAGGTTTGAGACTTTTTTAGCAATATTTCTAAACTTTTAGTGATACAGCCTGTGGTAGAGATTATGTGACCCTGAGTAAATCTTCTAGTGGCAATTACAATCATTGCTAAAATAGTAACTAATTGTTACTAAGGGTTTGTTGTTTTACAGAAACCATTTTCCTCATTTTTCAATGTTTGATTCATTTAGGAAAATGAGTTAACGAAAAATATTTTTCTAATAAAAAAAAATTATAATTACATTAAGGAAAATAATTAGGTATTGGTGCTTGGACTCGAACTTTTATATTTGGGCACAGAAACTCGAACATTGGTTTCTGAATCCTAGCATCCTAGACCGGGTCTCTGGTGCCTAAGCCTAGAACCCTAGTGTCCACGCTTGGATCCCTAGTGCTTGTGCCTAGGTCCATTGAGGCTAAGCCTAATTCCATCACGATTGGGCCCAAAGCTCTAATGCCCGTGCCCAATTGGTTGGGGTCCATCGAGGCCAGACTCGGGACTCTAGTTCTAGTTCTCAATTCTTCAGCTGTCCATGCTTAAGTTACTAGTGGTCTAATAATATATATCTATTAAGAAAATCAAAATGGATTTTCTATACCAAATGATGGAAAATATTTTTCGGTTCATTTTCAAATTTAAGCCAAACACCAAAAAAATATTATCATTTCCTAAAAAAATGATCTTTTAGATAACATTTTTTTTAAAACGTCACATTTTCTTTAAAATAAATGGAGCTTAAATGTCAATTTTTTTTTTTTTAGTGTAGTTACAAAATGACACGTCACCAATTGTGGTGCGAGCTCGCACCTCTCTCCTGGTACATTGCATTAACGCCTGTGAACATGTTAAGGGTCGTCCACTAGGCTGAGAGTTAAGTTGCACTTTTTGGAGAAATCAATTCAAATTTGGATGTCATGTTGATGTTGCATAGGTTACATTATGAAAAACTTTCTCGTTTATTCAAGGAAGTGCCATTTTTAATAACATTGCAGAAGCAAAGATAATCCACCTTTTTTTTTTTTTTTATATATATAGTCAAAGACAATCCACCTTAATATTAACAGAATGAGAAACCGACCACAAGGACAGCATTAAACGGCGGAAAACGAGCACGACGATGGAAGGCTAAAGTCTCTACTTCTTTAAATAGAAGAAGTAAAGTTGAAGTTGGCACAGGTAGTTTGCATGTACAAGAGCGAGGAGGTGAACCCCAACCTCCGTTTCACGAGATCGAATTGCAAGAGATTGTCCTCCAATTGATGCCCTCCGATGACCACAGATGTTCTCGGGTTCAAGCCGCCATCGACGAACCCCAAGCATAAGACGTCATCCTTCAATTGCACCATCGAATTTGCTCCGAAGATCCTCCAAGACACACTCTTGTGATGCAACCCCAGATCGATGGTGGGCACGGGCGGTCCAACTCTTGTACTCCCCAGGTTCTTGGAGCTTATGCAGTACTGGAAGGGCTTAACACTAGGAACCCTAGTCACGCCCTTGGTTTCTTCCATGAATACTTTGAGGACTGCCATGAAGATCGACCTCTCCATCACGGTGTACGGATCAAAGGTGCTGATCTTCGTACCCCCTTTGCCTTCTTTGTTGATGTGCAATAGCGACATGTTTAGTGGAACCGCTCGGCCATTGATCTTGATGGAGGTGAGACGGATGAAGTAGTCCGTCGAAGGGTCATCCTTGGAGTAATATCTTCTCGTGCTCTTTGGGTTGCTTATTAGGGGAGTGTACATGAGGGACTTAGAGACCTCCTTCTTGGGTTGGAATTCGTATGGTCCGTCCCCGAAGATGATGACTCCATTTGATTGAGAGGATGAGCTTAAGCACATGGCGAAGATCCGTTGGAATTTGAAAGCTGAAGCAAACAGCGAGGGAGGGAAACTAGCGATCTTCCAAGCCCAGCTATCCCCTGAGCGAAACATTGTCAAGTCCGTGTTAGCATATACCTTCGCCACGATATTAATCAATAGACAATATATAATGTACTTCATTTATTTGATGAAACATTATGTCACCAAACACATTTTCCTTTTTTTTTTTTTTAGTTTTTAAATCGATTCTTAATTATTTTTAAAATTTTCTTTTTCTTTCTTTCTTTTTCTTCTTCCTCGGTTGGTTGTTGGCCATTGCCTAATAGCCTCGAGCGAGCTCAAGCCCCGCTAGATCTGGCGAGCCCCACCCAGCTCACCATGGTCAGTGTTGGCTGGGGAAGAAAAATAAAAAAGAGAAAGAAAAGAAAAAAGAAAAAGAAAAGAAAAGAAAAGAAAAGAAAAGAAAAATATAAATATAAATATAAATTGAGTTAAAAAATAATATAATAAAATATTATTATTGAAAAGAGTGCATGAAGAAAAAGATTTTCCTTACCAAATGGTAGAAAATATTTTTTAGTTCATTTTCAAGTTTCAATCGAATATCGGAAAATATTATAATTTTCCTGAAAATTGACTTTTTGGAAAAACATTTTTCGGAAACACTACATTTTTCGCGAAACAAATGGAGTTTTGCTAAAATGTCATGGACCGTCACATTTTCTGTATGGAACGAATTTTTTTAAAAATCATTACAACCTTAGGGATCATGTGTGGTCCACACGGGATTGAGATGGTGTGGCCCATAACTATATCCAACATATGATTGAGATGGTCCAAATTAGACCGAATGTAGGTTACTACTTCAATTGCCATATGGCCTATTAGCTATAGTGCCTCATACCTCAGCCCCACTAGATAGGCCCTTTAGAAGCGAAGGAGAACGAAAGGTGCAACTGAAGACCAGCCCTGGGACGAAAACCATGGGCCCGGAGCTCCTCCCATCAGTGGACTGAATCAACACGGCATCAGCCGCCATCTCGCCGAGGGTGCAGATGCGGGTGTACGGGTTGTAAGAGAAGTGGCTGCAAGCGTTGTTGTTGCATCCCGGTCTGTGCGGAGGGGGGCATTTAACTACACAAGCCCCAGATCGCGAGATCTTGCAGATTTTGGAGCCGCATGGGACATACCTATAAGAAGAGGAGACATATCCCTTCTCGCACTTCACCCACATGAAGTTGCCCCCAACATCAATGGTCAGCTTAATTGGCACGAGAGGGGTTCTTTGCTTGATTTGTGCGGTGTATTGTTGTAATGAGGAGTCCTTAGTCACAGGAAGGAGGAGGGCTTTGGGTTGAAAAGTTTTGGCTTGAGGTTGCGAGACTGTGAGGAAGAGGAAAAAGGAAAGGAAAAGCATTTCACTTGAAGAGGCCATGGATGCAAAGTGGCTTGAAGAAGGATTTGATGGTTTGGATCGGAGGGTCTCTTTCATAGGCGCTTAAATATTTTTGGCCTCGTGAATTGAGGTAGTAGACAAGAGGCAGCGCCATGAGCGAGGCGCATTGGGACTGGAGACACTCATCTTCTGCGGATTTACGGCATGGAGAGGACTGACAGAGTGCAATTTGTTTGAGTTTTGACTCTCCTGAATCTGTGCCAATTTGATTTAAAGAAGTTGTTGACAACTAGCTTTTTGTCGGTTTATCCATCATTAGTCGCGTGAATGATGTGAGTGTTGAGACTAGTAATGGAAGATAAGAAGAAAATAGAGATGATTCCATCGATATTTTGACTGAAGTCTAAGTTCAATTTCGTCAAGGGTTATAATACACTATCTTATTTCCTTTGAAACTGCGTAATTTACATCCAATACGTTGAGTTTGTGACTGAAACTTTTGTCAAATCGGAGTTTGGATTGAAGCCAGGAGATACAGATAGATTGAAGTCTCGTTTATACACCAGAAGAAACTCACCTTTCAGTGGCATGACCGTGCCACTAATGCTCCAACCATGTCCCTTCAATTTTTAGGGTGCAACTACTCGATGCTGCATTCTGTAGCAAATTAAATTATGCGCTAAGTAGGGTGTGATTGAATGTTTTAATTTAAGCAGTGTCAATACATAAATATTGGCAACCTCATATGGTCATTCATTTCATAGAAAATTAGGAGTCGGTCTCCTCCCTAAACAAAAATATTTTTAATTTGCATGATAGGAGCATTTCATAAATTGTATTATAATTGGACTGCGGATAATGGTTTGAACACAGGAGGTTTTGAGCTTAACTTATTTATCTGGTCTAAGCTCGTGAGAGCATAAAACTTGGGCAAGTCTGTTGAAGATCTTAGTGGTAGAAATATGCATGTTGAGAGTGAACCTAGCATCCATTCATCTCTTAACGAGCCGGTAGTCACATACAAGATGGCCTCCACATCATTGGTGTTCTCTTCAACAGTATTTGTCACACTACTTTTTTTTTGGTCAAAATTTGTCACACTACTTATGACTGCATATCGGCTCTATTTCTTAGTTTCAAACAATTTCCTCATCATGTGCCCGTGCTCATGTGTCTCAAAGCACTTCACATGACCCTTGTACATTTCATGGTATGACTTGAACCTATTTTTCCTTTTATTGCTGGACAACCGATGTTGATTTCTACCTCAACTTACTAGTTTGCGAGCTACATTTGGCACCAGACCATTATCTCACAACTTTCTTTCCCACTCATTAGAAAACAGGGCAACTTTTACCTCTTCCAAGATCATCATAGTATGCCCTATAGCAATGAATCAGTAAAATGCTCCCATGACTGTTGTAGAGAAGTCAACAACATCATGCCGTATTTTCCATTAGTTTCAGCCTCTTTGACGTTCTTTAATCCATTGTGATTTTATTAAACTCATCTAAGTGGGCCCTTATGAAAGTACCTTGAACATAATGGAACTAAAGTATCATTTTCAGCATATATAGGCGATTGTTTAAACTCTTGGTTATATAGAGGGCTTGAAGTTTACAATGTTGTAGCATCCTTCTTCTCAACTTTCTCTATTAACACTTCATCTGATAAGTTCAATAGGATTATATTCTTTGTTCTCTCAATTAAATTAAAGTTATTGCCATATTTGATCTTTTTTGGCAACTTAGGTAGCGCATGGTAACGTTTCTATTTCTTAGAATTATGTTCTTTTGTTCCCTAGAACAAAAAAAGAATAGAAACCCGTTTGGTAACGCCAAGTTGTTTTTCTATTCCGGGGAATAGAAAGTTAGCTCAGAAATAGATTTTGAGCAGAAACGAGAAATAAAAAAAAAAATTGCTTCTATTCCTAGGAACAATTTCTAGAAATAAGTCAAGTTTTATTTTTATTTTTCTTTTATTCTTCTCTCTTGCCGCGGCTACCTTCAACCGCCCGGAGCCACCGCTAACCGCTGACCACCGCCCGCCACCGCCCGCCGGTCGCCGCCCGCCGGCCGCCGCCGATGGCCGTCTGCGGCGGTCGAGGTGACGGTTGGCGGCCAGCGGTGGCGGCGGCGGCGGTGATGGTCGGCCGCCGACGGCGGCGGCGGCGGAGGCCGGCGGTTGGCGATCAACGATCCGTGAGCAAGAATAAGAAATGAATAAATACAAAAAAAAAAAAAAAACTGTTGCGTTACCATACGCATTTCTATTCTTTTTCTATTCCAAGAGTAGAAATTTTGTGTAATTACAAAACGCGCTCTTTTACTCAGAAATTGTTCCTCGGAATAGAAGTAGAAAATAACTATTTCTGAAAAAAAAAAAAAAAAACTCTTCCCTAGCCAAGAAGCGTTGTCATGCGCAGCCTTAGCCTTGCCAGCCGATGCCTGCCAAACCTTGGGTTATTAAAAGTGCACTAATTTTAACACTCAACAGCCCAAAGTTTTTCCTCTTGTTAAACATCTCAATTTCTACTTTCACTTCAAACATAAATACAACAATAGAATTTCCAAATAACGGTTTGACAAACAAAAGTCCCAAATCAAATCCAAAAAATCCTATCCCCGACTCCGACACCAATTTATAGAAAATAATACAGAAGCTAACGAATTTTATAATTTAATAATGTGAGAAAACAAAATCACTAAAAGTAAACGACAAGCAATATAGAATATGAGATTTATGTAATCTAGTCGAAGTGTTGTTGCTTACTCCATGGGAGAGTTAGTAGCGCACAGTCCACTAATAATCGGAGAATTACATAGTTACAATTACGCACACACTCAAGTATTTTCACTCTTAAATTATATCCTAAACTTAATGTTGCGTTACGCGCGCGCGCACATGAACAACACTCCAAAATCACGAGTGAATTCTCTTTAGACGAGCAAAACCAACATCCCACAAGCTAAAATATAGTAATAAAGAAAGTGAGCCCAAATCAGCAAGTTCATCCGGGCATGAAGAACACTTCCTTTTTTCTTTTTTAATTTCTGTGGGGATTTGGTTTGACTGGCAGCATCTTCCGGAATCTTATTTCCTTATTTTTCACGCACCAAAAAGATAACGCCAACTATCCCAGTCTTCTAATTATCATCAGGTCGGATTTTGTTGAATGGTTTAAATTCCACGTATATGGAGGACCAGTGGCCAAAATAAATCATGTTTGACTGTACTGATAAAGTTGATGAGAAAAAATTGCCCGTCCCAGACCAAGCATATGTATATAGTGTTAGCTCTTCGCATTTTGATATTAAAACTTACCCGTGAGAGTATCATATGGATAAGCATAATTTCTGTTTTCCAAATTAGATCCAGCAGGTACTACAGTTCGCTGGTTAAGTTTTAAAAGGTATGAGGCAAATATTGTGAAAAAAGCTCTAGTCCTTTGACCATTTTGAACATGGCGAACTTTAAGGATGATTCTTGGAAAGAAAGTGCAATGAACCCTTTTTCCTTAGCAAAATGATGTATTGATCTGCGAGAGAACAAACCATTTTTCCTGAGCAAAGAGTTTTACAAAGGAAGCACGATGGGATAACTATGTCTGAGGCAATTTTATTATTGGCTGCGACAACCAACAATTTGCAGCTTATTAAAATTCTCAAGAATTAGGAATACAACATTCGTTTATATTATTGGTCTCTTCAAAAGCCATCACGCAATTTGCATAGGAAGCACGTGAAACAAACAGATCCCCAATCACACGCTGGAAGTGAAGTTGAAGTTGGAACAGGTAGTTTGCTTGAATAGGAGAGAGGAGCTAAATCCAAGCCTTGCTTTCTCCATGTCAATCTGAACAAGATTATCCTCCAATTGATACCCACCAATCACAATGGACGTTCTCGGGTTTGAACCGCCGTCAACAAAACCTAAGCATATGACATCTTCCTTCACTCGCACCATCGAGTTTGCTCCGAAGATCCTCCAATAAACACTGCTGTTGTGCATCAACAGATCAATAAGCGGTACAGCTGGTCCCACTCTTGTGCTTGGAGTGTTCTTGGAGCTAAAGCAGTACTTGAATGGCTTAACGGACGAGACCTTAGTCAAGTTCTTAGCTTCATGTCTGAACACCTTCACAAAGGCCTTGAAGATTGACGTTTCCATCACTGTGTATGGATTAACAGTGCTGATCTTTGTCCCTCCATTCCCGTCAGTGATCTTCAGTAAGGCCGCATTCAGCAGGACTGCTTTTCCATTGATCTTGATGGAGGTGAGGTTTATGAAGTAGTCAGTTGACGGATTACCCTCGAAATAAGCTCCTGCAGTGCTTACTGGGTTGAGGATTAATGGGGTGTACATGAGTGACTTAGAGACATCGACGTTAGGGAGGAACGCATAAGGCCCATCACCAAAGAATATGACACCATTGGAGCTTGAAGAAGAGCTCAAGCACATGGCAAATTTTTTGGGAAATTTGAAAGCAGAAGCAAATTGGACAGGGAGGGATACTTCAGATCGTCCAAGCCCGGCCATTCCCTGGAGTGCAGAAAGTATCAATCAGTTTTGGCCTATCATATTTGCGTGTACTTCCATAGGTACTGGTAGTAGGGCTAGAACAAAGATCAAGAAACTTTTGCCAAAATGTTCAACAATGTACACCGATGTTTCGTGATAAAAATTACATCAAAGAAAGTTCCTCTGTTCTTTGATGTGTTGCAATTTGACTGATATATCTACTTTTAAAGCACAGATAGCTTTATAAATACTTAAAGAGAGGTAAACAACTCGTCTGTGAACGTGGTAAGAAACCTCTTTGTTTATCCAACCAGTATTTCATATAATACATATGCGATTTGTCATGTTGTGTTCCCCTGTCGTGTATAGACTGTATAATCATAAAAACTCACCAGAGAACCGGCGGACAGGCCCTCAAGCAGTGAAGTAGTACCGCACGTGAAGACTACCCCCGGCACCACGACCACCTTCCCCACCGTTCTCCCGTCGGTGGACTGGATGACGGTGGTGTCAGAGGCCATCTCGCCACCCCCAATGCCTACGCTGCTAAACGGGTTGTCAGGGATGTGGCTGCAGGTGTTGTTGTAGCACCCAGGTCCAGGAGGAGCGAGACATTCTGTCTCACAAGCAGCTGACCCTGAAGCCTTGCATACTGGAGAGTCACAAGGGATAGGCCTATAGGAAGAGGACACATACCCACCATCGCAATTCACCCACTCGAAATTCCCACCCACATCGATGGTCAGCTTAACGGGCACAAGTGGTGTTCTTTGCTTGATTTGGGTGGTGTATTGGAGCGTTGAGGAGTCCTTGGTCACAGGAATAACAAGTGCTTTAGGCTGAAAACTTGTGGTGGCTAGGGTTTGGGAAGAGACCCAGCACAGGAGCAGAGAACATAAAATGAAGCTGGAGGAAGTGGCCATTGTGAATAGAAGAAGAAAGATCAGTGGATAATTATGTTTGTTTCTTGATTGGATGAGCTAGAAGGAAGAGATCTTGGCCTCTTATAGGGGTCTGAATAGAGGTATATGCCTTTAGGCCATGTGATCTTATCCTATATCACGAATTAATTAATCCGGCGCCAGCAAATAAGCAATTGATAAAGGCGATGCTGACACAATCCGTCGAACCCTTTCTTTGATTTGACCCTCAAATGTTGGCCAAATACGCGGTGGACAATATTCAATTTAGTAATGAGCAACTAATGTTGCTTCGTCGTCTTTTCCATGAATAATTCGTTGTCATTAATTGATAGTGAGGCGACCAGTAGGCGTTGACACTATCTAGTGAGAACGAGATGACGGCGTTGATGAGATACGAATTAAAAAATCCACCGGAATTGCCTTGAAATTTCGCCTCGATTTTATCGATCTTTGTGGACATAATAACATCACCGACAATTTCTTTTCCTTTAGTCCGGTGACGTAGACCTAAAATGAATAAAACCCTTTTCAACATATATTTTTGTTTTTGTTTTTGTTTTTTTTTTTTTTTTGCAACAACTTTTCAACATAAGTTCATCTTTCGCTAAATTAGATAAAGTTTGACACGAAAACATGAGATTTCAAGTTTTCACATAAATATGCGGTATGTGTGCCATATCAATTACTATTGGTATGAAGTTGACAAATTTTTATTTTTCTTTTTATAAAAGGAGAAATGATCGAGTGACGGTCTTTAATTTACTATGAGAATAATATAGTTATAAAATATTGTGTGGTCCACTCTGTGTAAACTTTATGACTCGCAACAAACTGTTATTTTCACAATCGCTTAAAGATTGTTATGCTAGCAAAACATGATAGGCTCATTGCTATACTTGACAACATCTAAACCCAATATCCTATTTAGCACATGTTTGTGTGCTCAGTTTGAATCTGATCTAAAAGAATCTCATTTATTTGCTATTAAGCGGATTATTCGGTACATTGGATCATTTCTAAAAATAGGTATTTAGTAATCCAAAAATTTAGATTTTATTCTGTTTGGATATTTGGATGCTGACTTTGTAGCATAGAAGATCCACAGAAAGAGTACATCAAGAACTTGTCAAATATTGGGTAGCATGTTGATTTTTGGGTTCTCAAATAAGCAAAACTCATTTACTCTTTCAACCATTGAAGTTGAGTACATTGCACTTGGAAGCTGCTATGTTCAACTTATTTGGATGAAGCAACGACTAAGTGACTTTGAGGAAGATAATGAAAATATTCCAATTCTCCTTGATAATACAAGTGCTTTAAACTTGACGAATAATCTAATACTACACTCAAGGGCTAAACACATTGAGATGAGACATCATTTTGTCAGAGATTATGTCAATAATGGCGATGTTTGTATACGGTTTGTTGAATCAAAATATCAACTAGCATGCATTTTCACTAAGCCTTTAGAAAAACAAACCTTCGAGTATATCAAAGGAGAGTTGGGCATTTGCAATTCACTTGAATAGCATTTTCTATATAGCGTTTATTATATGCTCCCCTCATATCAAAAATAAGAAAGCAACGAACATTAGGTACGTATTCTCAAATTGAAAAAGTTACCGTTATACTTTTTTCTCCCTCTTCTCGATAGAAGTTCTGACACAATCAACCCATTTATTGATTCTGCTACACTTATTTCTCTCTATTAGTTTTTGTGCGATTAAATTCATATATTAGGTGAAAATTTTGATAAGAAAGTTACCGTTATTGAGTAATGGACAACTCTCTAAAACGTGGCTAAACTTCTCCTATTTACACAGAGATAGTGCTTATGTACTCTCTCATGAAAACTCCTCTCTGTAACTGTAACTGCTACAAATTCTCACATTCTCATTCATTTCTCTCATCCATTACTCCCGTTTCTCCTTCTCACTCAAATGGCTTCCAAATCTCGTGCGACTCAGAAAACCACCAGAAAATCTTTTTGTACATCAGCAATAACCATCGCATATTGATCTCACTAATCAACCTGAGGGATCCACTAAGGTAAACACTTTGTATATGGTGAGCATTATGGATGATTCACTGAAAGCGGAGTTCTGAATATATCAATGTATTGATCTGTGCAAGAATAAACCATATTTCATAAGCAAATAAGTTTTACAATGAAAGCACAATGGGATAACTATCTCTGAGGCAATTTTACTATTGGCTGCAACAACCAACAGTTTGCAGCTTATTTTCACTAAAATTGCAAAAATTAGGAGGACAACATTCGTGCACTTTATCGATCTCTTCAAACAAGGAATTGTGCGTAGAAAGCACGAGAAAAAAAACAGATCCACAATCACGTGCTGGAAGTGAAGTTGAAGTTGGAAGAGGTGGCTTGCTTGAATCGAAGAGAGGAGCTAAATCCAAGCCTTGCTTTCTCCAAGTCAATCTGAATCAGATTATCCTCCAATTGATACCCACCAATCACAATGGACGTTCTTGGGTTTGAACCGCCATCGACGAAACCTAAGCATATGCCATCTTCCTTCACTTGCACCGTTGAGTTTGCTCCGAAGATCCTCAAATAGACACTGCTGCTGTGCATCACCAGATCAATGAGCAGTACGGCTGGTCCCACTCTTGTGCTTGGAGTGTTCTTCGAGCTAAAGCAGTACTTGAATGGATCAACGGATGAGACCTTAGTCAAGTTTTTGGCTTCATGTCTGAACACCTTCACAAAGGTCTTGAAGAATTGACGTTTCCATCACTGTGTGTGGATTGACGGTGCTGATCTTTGTCCCTCCGTTGCCATCAGTGATGTTCAGTAAGGCCGAATTCAGCAGGACTGCTTTTCCATTGATCTTGATGGATGTGAGGTTTATGAAGTTGTCGGTTGATGGGTTACCCTCGAAATAAGATCCTGCAGTGCTTACTGGTTGAGGATTAATGGGGTGTACATGAGTAACTTAGAGACCTCAATGTTAGGGAGGAAAACATAAGGCCCGTCGCTAAAGAATGACACCGTTGGAGCTTGAAGAAGAGCTCAAGCACACGGCAATTTTTTTGGGAAATTTGAAAGCAGAGGCAAATAGGACCAGGAGCGACACTTCAGATCGTCCAAGCCCGGCCATTCCCTTGAGTGCAAGAAAATATCAATTAGTTTCGGCCTATCATATTTGTGCACTTCCATAGGTACTGGTTAGAAGTACTGGAACAATGATCAAGAACCTTTTGCCAACATGTTTGACAGTGCACACCGATGTGCCGCGATAAAAATTACAAAAAAACTAATTCCCCTGTTCTTTGATGTATTGCAATTTGCCTGATAAAGCACAGATAGCTTTATAAATACTTACAAGAGAAGTAAACGATTAGTCTGAAAACGTAGTAAACAGAAATTACTTTGTTTTTACAACCATGCGCTTCGCCATGTTGTGTTCGCTTGTCGTGTCCAGGCTGTATAATCAATCATACGAAACTCACCAGAGCACCAGCGGAGAGGCCCTTGGGCAGGGAAGTTGTACCACACGTGAATGCCACCCCTGGCACCACGACCGCCTTCCCGACCGTTCTTCCATTGGGAGACTAGACGACAGCGGTGTCGGAGGCCATCTCTCCTCCTCCGATGCCTCAGCTGCTTAATGGGCTGTTAGGGTTGTTGTGGCTGCAGGTGTTGTTGTAGCAGCCGGGCCCAGGAGGAGAGTCACATTCTGTCTCACAAGCAGCTGACCCTGAAGCCTTACATATTTGAGAGTCACAAGGGACCGGCCTATAGGAAGACGACACATACCACCAACCTTCACAAATCACCCATCGGAAATTATCATCCACATCGATAGTCAGCTTAACGGACACAAGTGGTGTTCTTTGCTTGACTTGGGTTGTGTATTGGAGCTTTGAGGAGTCTCTGGTCACAGGAATAAGTAGTGCTTTGGGCCGAAAATTTGAGATGGGTAGGGTTTGGGAAGAGACCAATCCCACCCACGACAATGCTTTTTCTTTGTTGATTAGTGGAGATAAAAGGAATGGGAAAGGTACCGAAAAAATTTCTAAACTTATTGTTGTGATAATAATTCATTTATAAATCTTTCTGTAGGACTAATTTAGTTTTAAACATTTTAATATTAATAACAATTCAGTTCACGTGGCCAATTCAGCCGTAAATTATTGACGTTGATGCCGACCATATTACGTGACATGACTAGTATTGACTTTGATAATTTTTTTTGTATATTTCATTATTTCTAAAAGAAAATTCTTTTTTTTGGTTCTCTTTCCTTTGGCTTGTGGCCGCTTCTTGATTAGCCACAAGCGAGAGCCACGAGGGTTAAGTCCTCGCCAAAAGCTGTGAGGGTGGCCCTTGGCAACTTTGGCACGGCCGCGATGTCCTCACTTGCGGCCATTCGTCGACCATGGCTGAGTACCAGCCACATGCAGAGGGACATGAAGAAAAAGAAAATGAGAAAATTTTAAAAAAAATTAATAAAAAAATTGAAAAATATTAATAATTAAAAAAATTGTTTACGTCGACGTTAGTTGTACCATATAAGACAGCTATGTCTACATCAACAATTTTAGGCCTAAATTGGTTGGATATGTTGAATTGGCACCAAAATTGAAATGTTTAAAACTAAATTGATCAAATTGAAATGTTTATTACTAAATTGATACTAATGTTATAGTTTTAGAACTTTTATGTACATTTTCCTATAAGGAAGAGATCGTGGTCTCCTATAGGAATATAAATAAGGGTATAGCTTTTAGGCCATGCGATTTATTCTAGGTCACGAATTAATTAATCAGTCAGCCAAAAACCAATTAATTAATAAGCAACAAACGTTGCTTCGTCGTCTCCTCCATGAAAAATTCGTTGTCATTGATTATTGCTGAGGCAACCAGTTGGCGCTGGCACTGTCTAATGAGAACCGGACGACGGTGTGAATAACATAAGAATTAATAAAACCCATCATAGTTGCTTTGAAATATCAGCTCTTCGTCGATCTTTCGTGGACATGATACCATCACCGACCATTTGTCTTCCTTTAGTCCGGTGACTAAAATATAAGGTTTTGTCTGAAACCTGGTTGACTCGGACTAAAATGCATAAAACACTCTCCAACACAAGTTCATCTTTCGCTGGATTAGACAAAGTTTACATAGAATAAGAAAGGGAACATCATAAAGTAGAGCTCATCAAAACATCCAAAGCCAATTCGGAGGGAATCGCCAAAGGTCTCTGTTAGTAATATACGGAATGGAAATTATACAATTTAGAAGACGGATAGACATATATCGTTATTTTCCTTAAAAGCACATGCCCAAAAGTTTAAGAATCCTAAACTAATGTCATTATGTTTTACATCAAATGTATTATAGGAAGAAAAGCTTACATATTGTAAGACTGTTTTGCTCGTCACTTGTTCTCCATTATTTTAGCAGTGTATCTTTCAATAGTATTTCAGATTGATTGCATTTTATCAATAGAATTAGGGTTTGATTATATTGATAAAATGATTTAGGACCGAATTGCTGTGAGATTTTGAGAGATCACTATCGATTGTTCTAAAAACTTAAGCTGTTAGATGAATGCATTTTTTATTACTTAAATATTCCAACACTCCCCCTCATGCTTAGTCTAGTCTTTGCAGAGTATTAGTAAGCTGGAAATTTAATTGGAGAGGTAAATGAGATCTAGAAAGATTTAAATTAAAGACCTTTAACTCTGATACCATATGAAATTTTGTGGGATTACTGCTGACTGTTCTATAAGTTTAAGTTGTTAAATGAATGTATGGTTTATTATTTAAATATTTTAACAATTATAATTGTATGTCAAGTTGAGAACTCCATTTATAAACTTAAAAAAGGTCACATTCGCGTAATCAGCACAGTACACACAACTAATCTGAAAATTCCTATGGGCTTCTCTATATTTTATGAATACCTCGTTGACGGTCCATATCCTCCGTAATCGATGGACAAATCCACGAGATCCAATCGGAGCATTTGGAGGTGATTGAAATCGATTTAAGGCCTTTGCATGCGCTCTTTTAATATATCTTTTTAGGCAATGTAGTACTTTTGTTTAAATTTATCCTTATTTCTACTTCACCCTTCTCAAAAGTCAATTAAATTCTTTTTTATATAGCCCTACTCCTCTAGACCTTAGATCAATGAGTACCAATTCTCAACCGACCATTTCTCTTCCTTTAGTCCGGTTAGCAAAATATTTTGAAACTTTATCGACGGAGACCTCAAATAAGCAAAATTTTTTGTTAACATAAACTCATCTTCGAAGGTATAGACAAAGTTTGACCTGGAAACATGGGATTTCGAATCTATATGTCTCATATTATATTCGACTACCCAAATAGTTGTCGAATGAGATATGAGTAAATAGAAAAATAGCACAAGATATTGTAGCATACAAAGTAAATAGCAAATTGCAAAATAACAAATTTAAGATAAAATTAGAAAAAGTACCAAAAAACTCTTAAAACTATTGTATTTGTACCAATTCACTCATGAACTATTCGATTCTATCAATTAAGTCTTGAATCTTTTAACGATTTGTCCATGTAGTTCATCTGGTCATGTTGCTGAAATAGATATCGGCCATCTTATGTGGCACGATCGGCGCTAATGTGGATAAATTCTATAATTTTTAAATATTTTTTCTGAATTCTTTTATTTTTCGCTTCTCCTTTCTTTTCTTACTTAATTTTTTTATTCAACTCGTGGCCGGCTAATCTAGGTGAGGACATCGCAGCCTTGCCGGCACTTATGGTGGGAATAGTGGTTTGAATAGTGGTTTGTGGAATCACCACATGAAAATAATCTATAAAATATTGAATCACGAGTGTATCTGTGGAATCACCACATGAATCTACGAACTTGATAGATATCTATTGAGAACCTTCAAAATTTGTTATATTTGACCTCTCAAATAAAGTAGGTTGAATCCAACAAATAAATGAATAAATATTAGGTTTTGTACTATTTCACGGTACATATTATATTTATTATAGTTTTTTTTTGGTAAAATTATATTTATTATAGTTTCATAACAAGAAAAATGAAAAAAGTGTTAATTTCATACCAATATAAAAATGATATGGCACACAAACTAGATATTTAGTAAATGTTTTGAAGATTTATATGTGCTACAATATCTTGTGTTATTTTTAACATGTACTCAAAATTAGATTATCCTTGCATTTGATCACAAAATTTACTTAGTACTTCTTGTTTTGTCTTTTTGTATTTACGTTGTATGCTACAATATCTTGTGATATTTTCTTATTTACTCATATCACAATATGGCATCCATTTGGATAATTAAATGAATTAAGGTTGTGTTTGGTCATCAGGAAAAAAAGGATTGTAACGATAGGAGTTTTGAAGGTTGAGAAGACGAAATTATATAGAAAAGAATCTGCTTGACTTTGAAATGCGTCAAGAGGATGAAAGGATAAAGGGTAAGAGAGTACTACATTGCCCAAAAAGAAATATTAAAAGAGCACGTGTAAAGGCCTTACATAATATCACTCACCTCCAAATGCTCCGATTGGAACTTGTGCATATATACATTAATTGAGGGGAATATGGACCTTCAATGAGGTCTTCCTAAAATATAAGGAAGCTGTAGGAATTTTCAGACTGCTTGTGTGTAAAGTAGAGTGCTGATTACACGCACATGACCCTTTTTTAGTTTATAAATGGGGCATATGCACCCTAAGTTTTCGGCTTCATGTTCGAAAGCAATTCAGTCCGAATTTTTTAATCAATATGATCAAACCCTAATTCATTTCAGATGAACAATATTGAAAGTTGGACCGCTAAAAGAACGGAGAATACGCTGCCAGCAAAACTGTCTGACAATACGTAGGCTTTTCTTGCTATAGCACATTCGATGAAAAATCATGGTAACATTAATGAGTGCAAATGGTCGGTGATGGTATCATGTCTACGAAAGGTGACGATATCGTGTCCACGAAAGATCGATAAAGAGCTGATATTTCAATGCAACTACGGTGGATCTTTTTAATTCTCATGCTATTCACACCGTCTTCTGGTCCTCATTATAGAGTGCCTCGCGTCTTCTGGTTACCTCAGCAATAATCAGTGACAACGAATTATTCATGGAGAAAACGACGAAGCAACGTTAGTTACTCATTAATTAATTGGTTTTTTTTTTTTTTGCTGACTGATTAATATATTCATAACCTAGAATAAAATCACATGGCCTAAAGGCTATACCACTATTCGAATTCCTATAAGAGGTCATGATTTTTTTCTTATAGAGAAAAGTACTAAAAAAGTCATAAACCTATTACATTTATACTAATTTAATCATAGACTTTTCAATTAGACTAATTAAATCATAAATTTTTTTATATTGATATAAATATAGTCCATTCAGCCAATTTAGGCCTCAAATTATTTACATAGATGCCGCCGTCCTACATGGTGTAGCTGGCACCAGCATAAACAAATTTTTTTAATTTTAAGATATGTTTTCAAAAAAATTTTAAAACTTTTAAAATTTTCCCTTTTTTTTTTCCTTCACTTCCCTCTGCCCTATGGCCAACAACCTGCCATAAGTGAGGATGTTGCGGTCTATGCTGGAGCTAGTGAAGGCTCAACCCTCATAGCTTGGGTGAGAGTTGCCTTTGTCGGATCTAGCACAGATTGGACCGTTGCGGCTTGGGCAAGGGCCACCCTCAAGGCTCTCGCTTGTGTCCGGTCATCGCTCATGGACAAGTAGCAGCTATAGGCCAAAGGAAAGAGAAGCCAAAAAAAAAAAGGAAAAATATATAAAAATTGAAAAAATTATCTATATTAGTGCCAGCCATGCCACGTAAGACGGTCGGCATCCACATCAGCAATTTCTCGTCTAAATTGATCGGATAAACTGAATTGTTATCAATATGAAAATTTTTAGGATTAAATTGGTTTAATTGAAAAATTTAGAAATATATTAATAACAATGCAATAGATTTATGACTTTTTTAGTACTTTTTTTCTTTGTTCTATGTGCACCAATCAACAAAGAAAAAGCATCTTCGTGGGTGGGATTGGTCTCTTCCCAAACTCTAGCCACCCAAGTTTTCGGCCCAGAGCCCTAGTTATTTCGTTGACCGAGAGACTCCTCAAAGCTCCAGTACACAACCCAAAATCAAGCAAAGAACACCATTTCTGCCCATCAAGCTGACCATTGATGGATTTTCCAATGGGATTTTCCGATGGGCCGGTCTCTCGTGACTCCCAAATATCAGGTGCCACAGCAACACCTGCAGCCACATCCCTTACAACCGATTGAGCAGCTGGGGGCATCGGAGGCGGTGAGATGGCCTCCGACACCGCTGTCGTCCACTCCACCAACGGGAGGACGGTCGGGAAGGCAGTCGTTGCGCATTCATGTGCGGTAAAACTTGGTTGCTCAACATGAGGACGGTCTATTGTGACTCAATTTCCGCTGGTTCTTTGGTGAGTTTGGTTTGATTATACAGTCTGGACACGACAAGGGAGCGCAACATGGCAAAGTGCATGATATACACCACCATATGAAGGGAAAATTGTCCGAAAAGTCCTACACCTATTACATTTTGCCCAATTCAGTCATAAATCCTTTAATTTAACCAATTAAGTCTTAAACATTTTCAGATTTTGCCAATTGAGTCCATCCAACAAATTCTAACTAGAAATTGCTGATAAGGCCACGTAAAATGGCCAACATTGATGTGTGTGTGTGTGTGTATATATATTTTAAAAATTATTCTTTTATAATTTTTTTCCTTTTTTTTTTCCTACCAAGTCTAGCAAAGGTCACCGGCTGACCCTCGCCAACCACAAGAGAGGGCTGCGAAGCCCTCAACTGCAATCAACATTTGGGCAAAGAAAAAGAAAAATAAAGAAAGAAAACAAAACAAAAAGGAAGACAAAAATAAAAAATACATAAAAAATTCAGAACTTCTTTAAAAAGTTTAAAATTATCCATTTTAGTGCCGGTACCGAACATTTGGTTGCGGTGATGGCTATTACATTACATGAGACCAAACAGTGAATAAATAATACATACTTGAGCCAAGCAGCGTAACAGCTATTACACTTTTATTAAAAATAGGGGATCCCCTCGCTTCAAATGATATAACAGATGATCATACAATAAGGGTTTTATCACACGAGACTTTCCCAAACAGAGTTGGTCTAGGACGTGGACACTTTATTTTGGATAAAAGAAAAGGCACGTAACTCTTTCTTTGAGATCAAAAGTTCCTTGAGAAGCAAAGAAAAGGTCAAGGCCGAACTGTGAAATCGAAGTTACCGCATGAGCTCCCGAAGGAGGACAAGGAAGAACTGAATCCCAATCTCGACTGGACCAAATCAAATTGCAACATTATGTTCTCCAATTGGTACGTCCCGATCACCACGGCATGCTCCGCCGTGTTTCCACCATTGACGATTGCCAAGCACGCTGCATTGGCGTCCACTTGTTTCAGCAGATTAGAATTGTCAATAGTCCAGTACCCTCCATCTCCTAGCACTAGATCGATTCGAGGAATGCTCGCGACCTTCGTCGGTCTCGTGACATTCGTCTTGAAGCAATACTCGAGCGGACTCACCTTCTTCCCTCGAGGGAAGCCATCCAAAGCCTTCTTGAATTCGCTCATAAAGACACTATAAATGTCACTCCTCAGGGTAGTGTAGGGCACTGTAGTACTGAGCTTCACACCTCCACTTACGTCGAGCGCAAAGGTGTTCGCTGGAACACTAATGGCCTTTTGGTTGATCGATATCCCCGTCACGTTGATAAAATATCCCAGTGCTGAGGGATTCTTGATCAACGGAGTGTAGGAAAGTACACTTGAAGCATCAAAGTTTGCCGGAGGTTCGAGATAGTATGGACCGTCACCGAAGAAAATGACCCCTTGATCATCACTTGAGCTTGAGAGGCAAAGGGAGAATTTCGGGGTGACATCGTCGATGATGAATTGATATAGTAGAGAGAGAGTGGACTGCGACAATGAAGCAACACCGATTGCTTGTGCTGGAAGAGATTGCAAGAGAGACGAAGGAGCACACGAGACGTACCGATTGAAGTACTGTATCCTGTATGTAGAGAGAGATCTACCGGCAGTCCAATATACTGTGAGGACATCGCGACTCGCATAAGTTAAGGCACATGACCCGGTGATCGGGTTTACAGGTGTGTCGTAGCAAAGGCACTGATCGGAGCTATGTGTGTTATTCGTCTCAGGGCATAGCGGAGACACGTAGCGGCGAGCGGTCAAGCAATCTGACTCGTCACAAAAGACCGGGGATTGCAGCGAATCGCACTGGTTCCATGTGAAAGGGGCGTCGAGGTCAACGAGATATTGCTCGGAAGGGTTCAGTGTGAGGGTAATGGTGTGGAGGGACGTGTTGGGGTCCTTGTGGAGGGACGTGACTAGAGTGTGAAAAGGTTGAGCCGAGACTTCCAGGGACGAAAGACTCAGCACGAAGATGAACAAAGCAAGTATAAGATTGCACATTTTGGTCAACTTTGGCATGCCAATTAGATGACACCTGAGATTGATGATTGAGAAGGGGAGATTTTATAGAAGAAAAGCATTGTCCTTTCAGCTTCATCAGGGGCTTCATAATGCTTAATTGGAAGTTTAATTAAGGATAAAGATATGAATTTACTAGATTTGAGTAAAGTTCAGACATCAAATAACAAATGCAACTTGAATTGATTGGATCGTGTGATTTAATACATAATGTACGGGAGACATGGTACCTTGGAGTAGATTTCCCCAAGATCGAGGAGGAGCTCGTTGGATTTTCGCCCTAGCCATGTGCGACATGGAGTTCTAAGTACTCGTGCATTACATCGACTCTCTTCATCGCTCATGTGCAAGATTGAGTTCTTAGTACTCATGCATTGCATTGACCACCCACTAAAGAGCAGAAAGTACAAATTAAAGGTTCAATTGCCCAAAATGACTAATTCCAAGATGAAACTATTATTAATTGTGACACTCTATTCTAAATCCATATGCATGGAGTCAAGATAGAGCTAGCTCAGGCCAACAAACATTTCGGAAGATACCATTGATAATAAATTTTTTGCCGACTTTGATTATTTTGTGATGTAAAAGATGCATTTTAAGTCAAATTTGATGTGCATAACAGGACAATTACCATATCCCAAGGTTATCCAAGACCAGCTGACTGGTTTGACGGCATGTGAGCCGGTCCAAATTTGGAAATGCTGCCAAGGTCCGATCGAACGACGCTTAATATTGATCGTAACCCGCGTTCATTCATTAATGTTGCTATCAACTCCATTTGTTCTCATCTAATCACCTTTAGCGCATATACAATAGGGTTAACACCACAAAAAATCTTAAGTAAATAAATATGTGACAAATTTACTCTAAATTTTTTAACAAAAAATTCTAAAATCGGTACATCTGTAACAAATTTTGCCATCTGCTAGTTTTCGCTAAATTTTAATGCAAATTGCTGAATTGAATGACATGTGACAGTTGATGGGTATACCAGTTTTAGATTTTATCCTTTATTTGCCACAAGTGTATCAGTTTATGATTTCTAGATAGTAAATTTATCACAAACGTACCCTTTTAAAGTTTTTGGCAGTTAAAAAATTAATTTTAAGTAAATTTATCAGAAATGTAATAGTTTGAGGCCAATTTATCATATAAGTATTAATTTGGGGATTTTCGGGATATTAACCTCATATATATCATTTACTAGATATTTAGCCTATAACGTTAAAACACATTTTCATCCATGTCGCTTGAGCCCTTCGCTTCCGTTGCATACCTCCAAAAACTCCTCAGGTTTAATCGTCTTAATATGTATCTTAAAACATTTCATGAATCATTTGAGCTCACGTAAGAAACTCAAAGCATAACTAACAGACGGTGCCAAGTAAGTTTGAAATTCATTGACTTGGAGAAAGATTTATCATGATCCGATTAGATTTGTGTCACGCACTCTTGTATTTTCTTATAAAAAAAATTATATTCATTACTCAAAATAATACAAAAGTACATAATCTTTCTAAAAAACAAATTGAAATAGAGCATGAATACTGAAAAACAAAGTTAAATCCAAAATACAAGAGGGATCAACAAAGCAATAATAAGGTTAAGTACAAACCCGTTCCACACGAACAGATCTATTAAACAAAATTGGCGACCAATCACTGGACCTCGTGTCTTTGACAATGATGAGCACACGTCGAAAATTACTTCTCCAATAATTATGGCATTGCCAGTTGACGGTGCATATTTAGGTTCGGCTTTCTCTACACTATCGTCGTATGGAGATAACAAAAATAGGTTATACAAATATAGATCTAACATGTGGAAGAGCAAATCTTTGAAATTCAACGAGATGCTAAAACAATTGCGTTCATCATTGAGGTTGAAGGCAAAATAGAGGAGTATCGAATCCTCAAAAGCATATTTATTAGACTCTCATATCTAGATTGGAAGATGATATTATCCAAATCTAGAACTAAATCGAGAGAATTCAAATCTCAAATTGAGAATTAAATTGGGAGAAGAGAGCTCCCAAATCAAAATTGGGAGAGAAAAAAAAGCAAGCAAAAAATAATAATAATAAAAAAAAAAGAACAAAAGAGAGAGAAAAGGGTGAGATTAGTTCAAATCCTCTCTCATCGCTTGAAGAAGACGATGGGAAAAGAGAGAAGACAGAGAAAAAAAGGTTTTTGGCTCCCGACTTTTACTCTTTTGTTTAAATGCCATAAATGCATCCTTTTCTGACCAATTCTTTTTTTCCCTAGTACATTTCGCTCTTTTCTCTCCTCTTCCAATTGCGTTGTTATGTGGAACCTAGCCGGCCAGTGGTCCATGCCACGACAGCCGTCAACCTCCACCACTTCCTAATCCAACCGCCTCACTGACAACTCCTGATCTCTCTCTCTCTCTCTCTCTCTCAAACTGGGAATTAGGCCGGCGTCCTCCTTTGCTAAGGTCGCAGGTTGATTAATACGACTTCCAACAGTAAATAAACAGAAGTCATGTCATGGTCACAGCCTATGGAGGTCGCACTCTCATATACGGAGAGAGAGAGAGAGAGAGAGAGAGAGAGAGAGAGAGTTAATGAGAGTCTCCATAAACAATTAATTAGTGGAGAGGCTCCGAACCCTATATTCTATCCAGCGCCAATGCATAAGAAATTCTCTGAAAGCAGTCTCATCCATGAGCCGTAACCGTCAAGTCAATGGGGAAGAAAACCACTTGGGGGAAATATTTTCTGCTGTTTCAATTTGCAAACTTAAAAATCTTTTTTCATGGTTCTATTGTAGTCATCTAACTGAAAATACTGAAATTAATGTGGAGTTATAAAATATTTACATAAAGATATGCTACATTTGAGATGTGCTTGGTAACACTTTTGTTCCTGATAACAATTTCTGTTTATGAATAGATTTTTCTATTTTTATTCTCTAGATGAATTTCTAGGCGGAAGAACCCGTCTGGTATTCTCAGAATAGGAAAAAAAATGTATTTGATGTGACCCTAAAAATTTCCATTCCCAATTTTTTCATTTAATGATATAAATGTCCATGGAGACTTAACAATTCATTTTTTTAGATAAAAACTAGACTTTTGAAAGAATTTAATTGATCAAGATATTCGTAGATGGCCTCGGAAAACCTAATGTTATAGTTAATAAAAAATGGATGGCTGGAAATGATAGTATAGAGTCCCACTAGTTTATAACTCACAATATGAGGAGATTGACACTAAAAATTTGGGCATTATAATAAACAGGTGCATAGAACTTTTGAGTTTTTTAAGCTGCAAGAAAGAGAGTGAACATTGCCTAGTGGAATGGACAAGGGTGAAACAATAAAGATGGAGGCGATCCTAATGTTGGTGCACTTATTTGCCCAAACTCATTAAACCTTCAAGCAAATAAAATTGGAAATCCATGGAGTGTAGATTTATTCGATTACTATGAACAAAAGACAAATGGTAATGCAAAATATTTAGTTAGAGCCATCTAATTTTCTATTAAAATAGAATTGCAGATGATTTTAAAGGATATCTCCAATAAAATCTTAAGGGAAAAATATGACTTCTTTCAGTAGAGTCGCTAAGCTGTCGCGACCTAACATTGTCTCTAAAAGAAAATACCATTAAAAAATCCACATGATAAGCCCTAAGAACCTATTCAATTTTGAATCCAACTTTCATAAAAACACTAAAAAGAGAGTTGGAACATGGAAAACGGCTAACCCACCAGGGGCCAAACCAACCCCACCCCCCCCCCGGCTCAAAATCCTCCTCCTCTCCCCTTTCTACCCCCAACCCCCAACACCCTTCCACCCCGAAGTCGACAGCTTTCCTTGGACACTCTCCCTCTCACTCTCGCTCTCACGTCTGCTCGCTGGGGAAGCCTATAAAACAGGTGTCTTAAGTAAGAGTTCATGGTTTTTATGAGACAAACAACAAAGTTTAGAGTAGAATTAGGACTAAACTTAAAGTTGGGTTTCTTTTTATGAGATAAAAGTTTTGCTATGAATTGAAATTTGACCTGAAATTAGGGTTTTTTTTTTTAAGGATATTAGGCTCCAAATCAAATCCCATCCCATCAAGACGTGTTCATATTATATTCGGATAATATTTCTTTTAAGTGATTCTTGAGTCAACTTTTCTCACACTTCAATTAGTTTATCTTCTCGGATGATGCGCTCGGCCTAATGCATTTAGGATTTATTCATGGAGTATTCTCAAAGACTTGAACTTAAGATTATAAGGAGATGGGCAAAACCCTCTTGTTGTCTAGGCCAACATAGTCAAATGATTTTCAGTCCAATTAATTAATCGCAATGAACAAAAGAGGTTGTGATGCAGAATCAAAGGAATAATAAAGAGATCCGAGGACACGTGGAGGAATCTTTTAGCACTTTCTAGGAGGGCCTAGGGAGATTTTGTGGCAGATTTTTGCTTTAAAGATGTCATTAATAAGATGTCTGGTGGCCATTATTCCCACATGGGAAGAGAGAGGTGGAGAGTTTAAATCTCCATCTTCTGAGAGACTGGGGTAAGGACGTTTAATTTCATATGTGAGTTTCAATTCCAGTGCTCTGTAAGGACATGGAGAGTTCGAATCCCCACATTTTCAAGAGCTAAGGTGAGGATGTTTAGTTTCGGATGTGGGTTTCAACTCTCGTGCTTTGCGAAGAAGTAGGCTAGTGAATTGAGAGTTAGAGTAGAATAGGTAAAATGAAATAAAATAAAATAAAAGAACAAGATGCCATGAATCAATTAAGGGAAATTTCCTACTTGTCGCTATGCTGAACGCCCTCACATGCCTGGAATTTTGAATTACTCCATATTAATATTATATACCGAAGAAAAAAAAAACACTAAAAAGAGAGTTGGAACAAGGAAAGCGACTAACCCACCACGCGCCAAACCAACCCCCTCCCACCCCCCTCCCCCACCAAATCCTTCTCCTTTCCCCTTTCTACCCCCAACCCCCAACGCCCTCCCACCCCGAAGTCGACAGCTTTCCTTGGACTCTCTCCCTCTTGCTCTCACTCTCGCATTCGCTCGCTGTGGAAGCCTATAAAACAAGTGTCTTAAGTAAGAGTTGATGGTTTTTATGAGACAAAAAACAAAGTTTAAAGTAGAATTAGGACTAAACCTAAAGTTGGGGTTTCTTTTATGAGATAAATTTTTTGCTATGAATTGAAATTTGACCTAAAATTAGGTTTTTTTTTTAAAGGATATTAGGCTCCAAATCAAATCCCATCCCATCAAGACGTGTTCATATTATATTCGGATAATATTTCTTTTAATTGATTCTTGAGTCAACTTTTCTCACACTTCAATTGGTTTATCTTCTTGGATGATGCGCTCGGCCTAATGCATTTAGGATTTATTCATAGAGTATTCTCAAAGACTTGAACTTAAGATTATAAGGAGATGGGCAAAACCCTCTTGTTGTCTAGGCCAACATAGTCAAATGATTTTCATTCCAAATAATTAATCGCAACGAACAAAAGTGGTTGTGTTGCAGAATCAAAGGAATAGTAAAGAGATCCGAGGACACGTGGAGGAATCTTTTGGCACTTTCTAGGAGGGCCTAGGGAGATTTTGGGGCAGATTTTTGCTTTAAAGATGTCATTAATAAGATGTTCGGTGACCATTATTCCCACATGGGAAGAGAGAGGTGGAGAGTTTAAATCTCCATCTTTTGAGAGACTAAGGTAAGGACGTTTAATTTCATATGTGAGTTTCAACTCCCGTGCTCTGCAAAGACATGGAGAGTTCGAATCCCCACATTTTCAAGAGCTAAGGTGGCGATGTTTAGTTTTAGATGTGGGTTTCAACTCTCGTGCTTTGCGAAGAAGTAGGCTAGTGGATTGAGAGTTCGAGTAGAATAGATAAAATAAAATAAAATAAAATAAAAAAGGAACAAAATGCCATGAATCAATTAAGGGAAATTTCCTACTTCTCACTGCGCTGAACGCCCTCGCATGCCTGGAATATTGAATTACTCCATATTAAGATTACATACTGAAGAAAAAAAAACACTAAAAAGTTGGAATAAGGAAAGCGACTAACCCACCACATGCCAAACCAACCCGCTCCCACCCCCCCCCCCCCCAAAAAAAAAATCCTTGTCCCTTCCCCTTTCTACCCCCAACCCGCAACACCCTCCCACCCCGAAGTCGACAGCTTTCCTTGGACTCTCTCCCTCTCGCTCTCACTCTTGTGTCTGCTCGCTATGGAAGCCTATAAAACAAGTGTTTCTTTTTATGAGATAAATTTTTTTGTTATGAATTGAAATTTGACATAAAATTAGGGTTTTTTTTAGGATATTAGACTCCAAATCAAATCCCATCCCATCAAAATGTGTTCATATTATATTCAGATAATATTTCTTTTAAGTGATTCTTGAGTCAACTTTTCTCACACTTCAATTGGTTTATCTTCTCGGATGATGCGTTCAGCCTAATGCATTTAGGATTTAATCATGGAGTATTCTCAAAGACTTGAACTTAAGATTATAAGGAGATGGGTAAAACCCTCTTGTTGTCTAGGCCAACATAGTCAAATGATTTTTAGTCCAAATAATTAATGGCAATGAACAAAAGAGGTTGTGTTGCAGAATCAAAGGAATAGTAAAGAGATCCGAGGACACGTGGAGGAATCTTTTGGCACTTTCTAGGAGGGCCTAGGGAGATTTTGGGGGAAGATTTTTGCTTGAGAGATGTCATTAATAAGATGTCCGGTGGCCATCATTCCCACATGAGAAGAGAGAGGTGGAGAGTTTAAATCTCCATCTTCTGAGAGACTAGGGTAAGGACGTTTAATTTCATATGTGAGTTTCAACTCCCATGCTCTGCAAAGACATGGATAGTTCGAATACCCACATTTTCAAGAGCTAAGGTGGGGATGTTTAGTTTTAGATGTGGCTTTCAACTCTCGTGCTTTACGAAGAAGTAGGCTAGTGAATTCAGAGTTAGAGTAGAATAAATAAAATAAAATAAAGAACAAGATGCCATGAATCAAAATTAAGGGAAATTTCCTACTTCTCACTGTGCTGAACACCCTCGCATGCCTAGAATATTGAATTACTCCATATTAAGATTACATACCGAAGAAAAAAAACACTAAAAAGAGAGTTGGAACATGGAAAGCGGCTAACCCACTACGCGCCAAACCAATCCCCCCCCCCGAAAAAAATCCTCCTCCTTTCCTCTTTCTACCCCCAACCCCCAACACCCTCCCACCCCGAAGTTGACAGCTTTCCTTGGACTCTCTCCTTCTTGCTCTCGCTCTCGCTCTCGCGTCCGCTCGCTAAGGAAGCCTATAAAACAGGTGTCTTCCTCTCATCATCCTTTGTCGTCGTCGTCCTCCCCCCACCCCCTCTCCCCCACACACAAGACCAAACTCGCCGCCTTCTTCTTCTTCTTCTTCTTCTTCTTCTTCTTCTTCTTCTTCTTCTTCAAGGCCTTCTCTTCCCTCTCCACAGCCGCCGAGGCCCATCCTCACTCACTTCCCATGGTTCTCTCTCTCTCTCTCTCTCTCTCTGAGTTTAGTAAACATTTTAGGTTTCGTTTTGGTCGGAGACATATCATGCTGTCGCCGGTATGCGTTCGATTGTCTTTTTTTTTTCTGGTAACGACAATTTATGCTTTATTTACGATCTTTTTCCTTCTCTTTTCTTTTGCAATCTTCACGAGTCGGGAAAGTCAAAATCTCTTCCGCCCTGGACCATTCGTATCTCCCTTTCTGTATTTCTTCTACTTTAAGATAGAGACGAATATCATTGCGGACACACACTCATGAAAAGCCCCTATTGGATTTGATTCCTCAATTTCTTTCTCGTAGTCTCTTTGATTGGGTCGGTCCTAATCGTGATCCAAAATTCTATTTTTATCATCATTCCGGGTACCATACATGTTTTTTCTTTTTTCTTTTTTTATTGAATCTCGACAAAGAAAAATGACTTATTTCAACGTCCCTTAAACTCTCTTTAAAGAAAATAACTCATTACAAGCCCTCTCAGCTCCTTTTTTCCTTACTTTGGAATCTAAGGAGCGTAATTTGTGTTTAAAAAAGAGGAAAAGATAAGCTTAGAACTAGTTGTGACCCCCCCCTCCCAAAAAGATGATTTTCTCTTCAGTTTTTCTTTGAAATTTCCATGGTTTATGATTTGGTGTCACATGTATTGAATTGGGAAGTGAGGCCTGGTTGACACGGTGGAGAATCCCATAATTTTTCTTTGTTTTTTTTTTTTTTAATCCTACTTTATTTCTACTCTCATTTTCACTATTAAACTGTTGCCATATTTTCTTGTATGGCATGGGAGTTGAAAATCCACTCCTAAAACTAAATTGTCACTATTCCAATTCCTTGAGAAGGTGGGGATTTAAATCCTCCACCAACTCCTTCCCATGTGGAAAATGTAGCCACTGGAATAGACCTTAGTGGTTGAGAATCTCATGATTTTGCTCGCCCACACTTTGCACATTCATAAAATTTTTTAGAGAGGAATTTTTGAATCTTGGAAATCAATTTTGATCTCTCAATGTCGGCATACCTATTATGATTTTCAATACATTGAATTTTCTCATGATGAGAATAATTAGGAAATAAAAAATATTTATCTATCAAGTTACATAATGAAACTCTACACACACACACACACACACACACACATGTGCAGTTCATCGCTTTGCTTTGAGGGGGCGATTTCGCAAACCCACCCTTTAGGCCATGTTTGGTAACTGGCTAAATAGTAAAAATTTCTATTATTTTGTTCTCGGGAGTAGTTTTGGAACAGAATCGTGTTTGGTAAAATTTTTGTTCTTGGGAACAAATTTCTATTTTTTTTGTTCCCGGAAGTAAATTTGGAATAGAATCAAGAAAAAAAGAAGAAGAAGTTGATTCTTGTTCTTGGGAATAATTCTAGAATCAAGCTTATATTTTCTCTTTTTATTTTCTTTTTTCTTGTTCTTCTTCCCTTTTCTTCTCCTTCATCCACTACCACTGTCGCGGTTGTCGTCCGCCGCCCACCGTCGCGGTTGTCGATCCGCGGCGCCCACCCTCATCGCTAGATTTGGCCGAGCCTTGGCGAGGTGAAGTCCTCACCGGGCCAGGCGAGCCTCGCCTAGCCCTCATCCGGTTGGTTGCCGGGCATCCCAAGGTTGGCGACCGATAGCTTAAAGAATAAGAATATGAGAAAGAAAGGAAAAAAAATAAGAATATGAAAAGAAAAGAAGAAAAACAGAAATAAAGGGAAAAAAGAAATAAAATTATTAATTTTAAAAAAATGATTTGGATTAAAAAGTTTTGAGCACGGTACCAAATGCAATTCTATTTCGGGAATTGAAATTTTGAACAATTACCAAACGGTTTAAAATGCTTAGAAATTATTCCCGAGAACAGAATAAAAAAGAATAATTTCTAATCAGAAATTGTTATCGGGGATAGAACCACTACCAAACGCGCCCCTACTCGCTTCTGCACTATCGTCAACCATTTCTTCGAATATTTTAATTTTTAACTATTTGAAATTTTTTGACGTGAGATTTTGTTTCGAGCATTTATCTTGTACGGTTTGATAGACGTGACTAACGAACGACAATATGCTAGTGCCAAATGGCACATCTAACATGGCCGCATTGAACACTTCAAATGTCTTTCTTGGAACCATCGAAGAAGTAAAATACGATATGAAGGAAGATGTCCGCAAATTCTTTATTTCATCTTTTGGCCCCTTATAATTGGTGAAGGAAAATAATTTAATGAATCAATTACTTCATAGTTAAGTTAATCATTGACAATAATTTAATTTCACGTGCCGTGCTAAATGGATTCGTATTTTGCTAAGTTGCCAATCCCAACTTTTCTTTTTTAGTGGGAAAAGCTTTCTCGCTTTTGTTCTCTCTCATCTATTCAGAATTTGCAGCCGCGCGCTTTATCTTTTGATTAATTTAAATTCAATTCATACTGATTATATGGGAGACAAGAGCACGTTTATGAGGATTATTATGTAATTTGTGCAGATCCTGTCCAAGTTGCTTTCCCACCTGCTCCTTATCTTGAGCATAAAAAAGTCAAGACGAAAAGTAAATTAACCAGTCCAGATTTTAAATCGGGTCTTGAAGTTTCAAATTGAGATTTGTACTGACTTGTTGGATTTTTTTTTTTTTTAAGAACAAAATCAATAACTAGCAATTTTTTTTTATTTCTAAAATTTTAAATTTTAAATTCATTTTGATAAGGCCAACACTGATAAGTTAGGACGAAAGTTAACTCTAAGCCTATCGTTGAAGTTTTTTCTATTTTTTCGTTCTTCAATTTAGTGTTATTTGGGTGGCATCAACCAAATTTCTTTATTTCCGCGGTTAGAGTAGAATTGGAAAGAAAGTTTGGTATTTTTCTCAATATGGGTAAATCTCGAGCTAAAAAGCTTGTAATTGCGCAGGTCGACGAGGGATCCGTCGCAAGGACCGCAGTTCTAACGGCGCCGTTATCGTTCGACGGCGAGTCGCAGGAGGATTATAGAGCTCCGAATCTCCTACAACGCATCCTTGGCCTCTTGAGGAATGTACGACCTGGATCGGATCTCACAAACTTCCAGGCAAGTCCACCTTCAGATGAACGGATCAGATGCGCGGATCCTCTGCATGCAAATAATATCTCACCGCACCCTACGCGTCCTCTGCTAAAGAAAAGGGCCGCATATAATTGAGATTTAAGATAAATAATGATTCCATCTCTCTTAATAAAATTATACGAGCGTTATTTTCAATAAGACTTTCGTTGTTTGTACATTTTAAATTGTTCACGAAAATAATCTTTTCTTTCACATAAAGGTTGGTTTGTTTCATGAAAATAAACAATTAAAAAATAGTTTTTTTAAAATTAATTGCTTGAAATAATCAATCAATAGAAAATATTTTCATTATTGATAATAATTTATGTCAAGATATTATCATAAACGATGAAAATATTTCTTGGTAATTCATTTTTGTAAGTACTGCGATCAATCATTATTAGGATTTTTTTTTAATTTTAAATTTTTTTGCGAAACAAACACATACAAAATATCTGTTATTGAGTGAAATTACCTCAATTTACTTACTTTTCCACCCATTTTTAGTCACATAATTAAGTATGTCAAATATGATTTATATGCACAATTTGATGGGATTACATCAGATTTATATCGATTAACTTATGTAGTCTTGATTTCTTGTTAGAAAATAACGTTTAGAGAAATAAAATTCAATTTGAAATACCATCATTTTATTTTAAAAGTTTTAAGGGTTGGATTTCAATGTGCAAGTTTTTCTCGATTAAAATATATAGGTGTTAAACTCATGAGAACGGCTTCAAGTATCTGCCAAGTCCTTTCACTCTCCTGTACCAACATCATCCTATTGACGACGAACTTCGTGATCGTTTTGAACATGAAAAGTCATGGCCTCGCCATATAGAAGACCGCGGAATAGCAGCAGCTCGATACCGAAACTTTAGAACTCTCTGTTGTGTTTTTGTAATTGCCGCGAAAATTGTTCTCGGGCTTGTGTACCATCGACGTTAGAAGCATCTCTTGAATGAATTTTGGCTGAATCTACATGACTATGGTTGAGGTTGTATCAAGTCACTAGATGATTTCATTCAATAGTCTCCTTTCGTTTTGAAGGCATCGATGACACATGATTGTCGCGGAACGTAATAGGAATTGCACTCAGTCAACGGACACCGATGAATTTCGCTAAAACTACAGTTTTAGTCAGTTGGGACAAGACATTGTTAATGTTGTGTGTTCTTATCAATTGCAGTTGCCTCCTCTCTTCAACATTCCTAAGTCACAGCTCCAATGTTTCGGCGAGCCGCTGTACTGCACCGGAGAGGACATGTTGAGCCGGTGCTGCAGGGCTGAGAGCCCGCTGGAGAGACTGACTTCAGTCGTGGGGTGGAGCATCTCGATCATGCGGCCTTTGATCTTTGGCGTCGCCCCTTACAACCCCATTCTGGGCGAGACCCACCATGTTTCCAGGGGTAACCTCAATGTTCTTCTTGAACAGGTGACTCGGTTTCTTCCCCAACGTTCATCTAAAGCTGTTTTCACATGGTTTATTTAGTTGCGCAAGGAAAAAACATAGTGCGAAGTCTGTCGTTTTGATCAGATTTGTCTTCAATAAACCCATACTTCTCCCGACTGGTCTGGTAACTTGTCAGTGTCACAGCTGATTGATGAGTTGAGCTTCTTCGCTCACAGGTTTCACATCACCCACCAGTCTCTGCTCTTCATGCAACAGATGATAGAGGAGAGCTTGAGATGATCTGGTGTCAACATCCTGTCACTAGATTTTACAGTATGGTGCTCTTGATCTTCACTTTCTGCTTCTTGATACTGTTACTTGATCTCTGAACTGCTTGTATGATGCCGCTTGATGCAAATGAATGCCAGGCATTTCACCATTCTTTGATTACAGTTCTACCAATCCTGAGACTAAAACAGACTCGAATAGCTTTGTTAATCTCGGGGTTAAAATGTGATTTAGGTACGTCGGTGGAAACGGAGGTGCATGGAAAGAGGCAACTTAAGCTCCTCCGTTTAGGAGAGACTTATGTGATGAACTCACCGAAGCTCTTGATCAGGTTCTTGCCTGTGCCTGGAGTCGATTGGGTCGGCAATGTCAGGATCACTTGCCAAGGAACGGGCCTTGGAGCTGAGTTGTGTTACCGAGGCCCTTCCTTGATCGGCAGGAACCGCAGAACAATCAAAGGGAAGATTATCGATCTATCATCCTCGAAGACATTATATGAAGTCGATGGTCACTGGGATAGTACCGTGACAGTAAAGGACGTTAGCAATGGGAAACAAAAAGTGATATACAATGCCGCGGAGATAATGTCTGGGTTAAATACTCCTCAAGTTAAAGACTCAAAGGTAATTGAAACCTTACCACCATATCTCTATGCTCGAAACCCGTTTTTGACGACTATCAGGATATTCTACAGTTAAATGAGCATGAATTTGTGATTCTATTTAACATTAATGTTTTCAATTTGTCATATGGGTTTAAGTGCGTTTCTGATCGTATCGAGCAACCTTTCATAGGGTGTTTTGTGGAGCGAATCGGCCGTGGTCTGGAGCGAAGTTAGCGGAGGGATTCTGAGCAAAGACTGGGACAAGGCAAGAGAAGCGAAGAAAGCTGTAGAAGAAGAGCTGAGGAAGCTCAAAACGGAAAGAGATTCGAGAGAAGAAACTTGGGTTCCGAAGCATTTCACCGTGTCTTACGACAAGGAAAACGGGTGGGATTGCTCGCCTATTGAAAAATCGGTGCCTTCAGCACCTATTCATGTTCCATTTGATAGCTAAGCTTAGGAATGAGACTGGATTCTCTGGTATATTGCCTCGAAGTACATAATTCGTGCATATGTTGATGTTCTTACAAGTTAAGGGCTCAAAAATGACTTAGTGATCATGAATTTGTTCTTAATGGAAAATATGATATACATACACAGCAAAGCCACTCCAGAATTCTTTGTTTATGGAATGATTGAAGGTTTCCTTTGATTGTAACAATGAGATTATCCCCTTAGCGGGAGGCTTGCTGGAAAGAACGAGTGTGGCTTTGAGCGGTGATTGGCAGAGTGTCTTTCCTTATTCAACTCCCTAAACATGTCTCCGGATTCAAGTGCGAATACAACGCTGGAAAGATCCATATCTGATAATTTTGATATTGTCTATCATTCATCACCATTCGAAGATATTCAGAAACTGATTCTCTTCCTACAGACCGTGTATGAAATCTTATTGTAACAGGAGATCGCCCGAGGTCATAGCTTAACTTGGTTTTTCCAGGGAACTTGGGCAAGAAGAGATTGATTCGTGACGAATCAAGTGATGGCAATTAGCCAACTCCGGACAAGCAAAATTGAACATTTATAAGAAGCATGAATTAGTATATGCCACCCCAGCCTATGGAGCATGGTTATTGTAAACTTAATATTTTCTCTTACTTGCATCTGATTAATACTAGAAACTACAATCGCTCACCATCTCCAAATGTTGTTCCTGCATATCCAATTCGCTCCTCCTATTGAATGATTATCCTTTACTAGGTCCAACTTTGTTCTCCACGACTAGGCTCCACTAGATTGTTAAATATATCTCTCAAGTTTGAGTCCAAAAATGAAAATTTCCTAATCCAAATAAGTTTCCTATTTTGAACAGATATCCTAATTGAATGGTTTTCCTAATTTTAGAAGGTTTCCTAAAAGGAGGTCTCCTACTTTGGATTCAATTCTTGTCTATATATAAGAGTGGATATAAGTTGACACCTAAATTTTGGCAACCCAGTTATTTATTTATTGCATAAAAATCAGGGATTAATTCTTAACCCATAAAAAAATATAGAATTAAATTGCATAGCATATAGTTTTAGGAGCTTTTTTTTATTTGCATTGGACCGGTGACAGATGGGTTTGACTTAATGGTTCAGAGCTTTAATTTGACAAGTTGAACTAAGCCCACGAAGAGAGCAAATTGACCCAAGCCCGTATCCTCGAGGAGATATTACGAGCTCAACTTTGCAAGATTTGAAATTTGAGAAAAATCTTATTGCAATTTTGAATCTTTGGCAATATGTGATAAAATCGGTGGAGAATATTCATTTTTGCAAAGGAAATGTAGAAGGTATGAGGAAAATAAAAATATTTTGCATCTGGGAGGTTATAGGGATCTTCATGCATATTGAAAAAGAAGATAAAATATTCCACGAAGATCACATTCTTGGCCTATAAAACGAGCCGTGTACAGGGAGAAAAAATGGGCTTTTCTCGGTGGTGAGCTCAAAAAAAAAAAATTAGCACAAAAGAAAAAGCTTTTCTTTTGGTTAGGGGTTCTTTTCTTTTTTCCCTTTGGTTTTTGGGGTTCAAAATCAACAAAAAAGGGAAAAATTCTCTTCGTTTCTTTTTGGGGAGAAGCCAACAGCTAAGTTTTTTTTTTTTTAGTTTATGTAGAAAGGAACAGAGAAGAGACAGAGGGAGTTCAGTATTTATACCACCGCCCGCAGCGGCGCAGTTGGCTCGGGCTCTCTCCTCCTCACGAAGGGGAGAAGTTCGAATCCCAGAGGCGTCGTTAGGGATTCTTACCTAGAGTACTATGGTGGTGGGTCCTACAGTCGATCCCCCAGGGTTTGCTCACCGGCTATCGGCTTACGGGGTTCCTTAGGTTATCAAAAAAAAAAAAAAAAAAAAAAACAGAGAAGAGACAAAGGGAGGGGACGTGAGAGTGACAGGAGAGAGAGAAAAACCAAAAAGAAAAGGGAAAGAAAGGGAAAAATAAAGAAATAGCAGCATAAGAAGAACTGTTCTTCTTCCTCACCGGCGTCTACTGCTACTCATCGCCAGCAACCCGCGGGCCACAAAATGCCGGTAGCCGAGCCGCCGACCACCGCGCTCATTGCTCAGCCGGCCATCGTCGCGTCCCGCCTCACCTATAGCCCGCACCGACCCGTGACGACTCGATGCTGCTCCTGCTCCGCCCGTTGCTAGCTGCCTTGCCGCTCCGCCCGCGCCTCAGCCGATCTCCCACGTCGACGCCTGCTGAAGCTGCGCCGATCCCTGCCGCCCGAACCACCAGCCACGACACTAGCAACTCGAAAAGTCGCCGCCGTCCCTCTACCAGAACACCGCGCTCGAATCAGCCACCGAGCCCTGATGCCGGCGGATCTCGAGCCGGACGAGCCGATTGCCGTGCCTCCACCTCTGCTCCGCTGCACCTCCTCGAGCAGCCCGCGACGCTAGCAGCCCAAGTCGGTCACTGTGCCGCCCCCCGTGTCCACCACCGCCATTACAGCGCCTCCTTCCCCCTCGCTGCTGCACCTCCGCAAGCAGCTTGCGACCCTAGCAGATCCCGAGCGGCCGCCTCGCCTCCGCCTCTACTCCGCCACGCCTCCGCACCTTGTTGTAGTACCGCCGTTCCGCCAGCCGCTAGGCCCCCTTGCTACCGAGTTTTCCCTCCGCCAACTGCTGCCGTCCATCTGCCTCGCACCGGCTAACGCTAGTGACTCCAGCTCTCTCTTTGTCGTGCATTCGTCGGTCCCCTCGCCGTAGCTGCGACCGACGGCAACCCACCACCCTCGGCTGCCCATCATCACAGCCGCCCTTCCTCTAGCGATGTCATGCCGAGGATCCACAAGCCGCCGTTCGTTAACCGGATTTGGAGAAAATTCAAATTAGGTATTTTTTTTTTAATTTTTTTAAATAGTTTGTTTCTTTATCCGAAGTATTCCTTGATGTATCCTATTGAAAAACCTTGACATGTCATGATATTCGCATGATATTCGCGACTCAAAGAGCCTTTTAAATTAGGGATTAATGCCTAATTTCACAATGTGCATATGATCGGCAGTCTGATTTGCGTCTGTAATCCGACTCGCAATCGCATGGAAAATCGCCAATCCGATCTCACACTCAAGATTGATTCGCGGTTTTATTTAAAATTGACCAATCATATCCCATGCACGGGATATGATTCGTCAATTTATGGATATCAATCTGATCTCGTTTGATTTGCTGTCGTGTTATTTGAATCGATTTTATTTTCATAAAAAACCCAAAAAAAAATCTAAGTTAGACTAGGTTCTTTGCTTGTTTTAGGGTTATCTTGCATGTTTAGAATATGAAATTTAGTTATTTCGAATTTTGAAATAAAAATCCAAAAAAAAGGGCATTCATTTAGGATGTTAGTTTTTTAAAATTTAAGTTGCACATTTAATTATGTGACAATTTTAATTTCGAATTTCATGAAAAAGAAAAAAAAATAAGAATGAGGGCATTCTTTGCACGTCATTGCATATTATGATAAGATTGCATGTTCAATTTTTAAGTTTAGATACTTTTTTTCCTAGATATATTGCATTTTAGGTTAAGGATAACATCCTAGTTTAAATTAAGAATTGACCTAACCTGAATCTTAATATAAGTTGGATGAGATCTTAATCTAGATAGATTTTTTCTAATTTTGAATTTCATGAAAAAAAAAAATTGTCTTAGAATAAATTAATTTCATTTTCTAGGATAGATTGCATGCTCATTAAGAAAACACAAAATATTTCACTTATGTCATATAGTTTAGGTCATATTGCATAAAGCATGATTCTCATTAAATAAGTGAAAAAAAAAATTGCGTGTTAATTAGAAATCATATCTAGGACTGTCGATGTGAATTTTGATCTAACACTGTAGATGCTTTCATTATTACGAGGTACGTCTTGCAATTTATTCATTTCTTTTCTTGGATGTTAAATTTGTGGTTTGCACACTCGCATGATCATCTCACATGTTAGGGAGGTAGATTAAAATCAATTCAAGTTACATTAATCAAGTCCCCGAACTCACAAATCTCTGGTTCATATGAGTAAAGTAAATCTCCCGTTACTTTACTTAGGTTTCTAATCGACCCACCAAAAACAGATTAGTGGCGATTCCTAATAAGAAAAATCAATCGCATGATAATAACTCGAACTTAAGTTGTGAATTGGTATGGGCTTGGGAGAGCCCGAGCTAAGTTTAGGCTTAGGGCGTGCATGACACGAGTTTCTAAGTAAATAAATTTGTTTGATAACAATTCAAAATTTCTATTGAAATAAAAATTCGTTTAACAACAGAATAAAATTTCTATTTCTAACAGCGGCAACGACCGGCGTCTGGTGGCGACATTCGGCAACCGGCGTATGGCGTTCGATGATCGGTGACGGGTGGCCGAAATCTGAAGTCTGACGTTCGGCGTCTGGTGCCAAGTCTAGTGACCGGCGGTGGGCGGCCAAAGTTCGAGTCCGACATCTGAGTCCGATGATAGACAACCGGCGTCCAACGTCCGGAGTTCGACATCTGACATTCGACATCCGAAGTCCGGCAACAAGAGGTCGGCGGTGGGTGGCCAGTGGCCGGAGTCCGACGGTGGGTGGCAAGCGGCCGACATTCGGGCCGATGGCGAGCGGCGAACGCGAGCGAACATCCGGTGGTTGGTGATGAGCCTCCAACATCCAATGATTGGCGATGAGTAGCCAACGACTAGTGGGCGTCCGGCATCCGACGACTGGCAGTGGGTGACGAGCGGCCGGAGTGCGATGGCCGGCGTCCGATGGCCGGTGGTCGACGGCTGGTGGCAAGCGGCCGACAACCGGTGGTAGGCGTCCGGCATCCATAGGCGGCAAGTGGGCGACGGGCGGTGACGAGAGTTAATGATGAGAAAATTTTGATTTCTTATTTCTATTCCAAAAATAGAAAAGTTAAAAATTTTAACTTTTGATTTATGCTCCCAATCTATTTCTAAAATAGAAATCTGTTCTAGAAATAGAAAAATAAAATTACGTTACTAAACGAATTTATGTTCCAAACCTATTTCGGGGAATAGAAAAACAAAGAAATAAAGAAACAGAAATTTTGTCATGCGCACCCTTAGTAATCTATTAGCCAAACGCTAGGGGTGCGCATGACAATGCTTCTTGGCTGGGAAGGGTTTTTGTTTTTCAAAAATAGTTCTTCTCTATTTCTATTCCGGGGAACAATTTCTGAGTAAAAGAATGCGTTTGGTAACTATACAAAATTTCTACTCTTGGAATAGAAAAAGAATAGAAATGCGTTTGGTAATGCAACAGTTTCTTTTTTGTATTTATTCGTTTTTTATTCTTGCTCACGGATCGCCGACCGCCAACCGCCGCCGCCCGCCATCGCTTTGCCGTCGCCGGCCACTCGCCGCTACCACCCGTCGCCAGCCGCCCTTCGCCGCTGCACAACCGTCACCGCCGGCCGCCACGGGCGGCTGCGGGAGGGGGCGGCCGATGGGCTATGCGGCGGCGACCAGCGGCGGCGGCGGGCAGCCGGCGATTGACGGCGGTGGCAAGCGGCGGGCGAGTGGCGGCGGTCGCAATCGGCGATCAGCGACCGGCCGACGGAGGCGACGGCTGACAACATCGGCCGGTCGGTAGTGGCTCCGGGCGGTTGAAGGTGGCCACGGCAAGAGAGAAGAATAAAACAAAAATAAAACAAAAATTTACTTATTTCTTGAAATTATTCTCGGGAAAAAAAGCAATTTTTTTTTGTTTCTCGTTTCTACTCCAAATCTATTTCTGGGCTAACTTTCTATTCCCCAGAATAGAAAAACAACTTGGTGTTACCAAACAGGTTTATGTTCTTTTTTTGTTCTGAAAAACAAAAGAACAGAAATTGGGAGAAACAGAAACATTACCATGCGTAGCCTAGGTGGTTCACTCGAGGTTAAGTCACGACAATATACTTTGTGAAGATTATCAAAAGAGGAGCTTCTGCTTGTGAATTACGGCCTAAAGATATCCAAGAGTCTTGAAGCGCTGTATATTGAGTGCTTGAAAGTGCACTCGTTGTTCTTGTTCATGCAATTACACCAAGAACTTTTATGTATTAAAGCTAATTAAATCTTATGGTAAGATTTGTGTAATTCTTTCGTGAAATTAAGAGATTATTTCGCTAGAAATTGTGAATCTAAACACTACATGAGTTGTTAGGTGTAATTGGAGCTTGGGAAATACTTAGAGTATTTGAGTGACTCGAGTGTAGTTGTAATCTCCATTGTATCACTTGATCTATAATTGAATTTATTGCTAGTCTTCTTGTGGACGTAGGTTACTACGATCGAACTATGTAAATTTTGTTTTGGATTTATTTTCTTGTTCTGTCTATTTTATTGTTCGATCACTCTCTTGTTGTAATAATTGATATTAGAGCTAGGCTTGGCTGAGTTGAAGCAAATCGATGATGACAGAAGAAGGAAATGTGAGAATCGACAAATTTGATGGGAAGATTTTGATTTATGGAAGATGCATATTAAATATTATCTCTATCAAATGAAAATGGACATGTCCACTATTTGGGAGAAGCTAGATACAGTGAAGCAAGCTGATTGTAAATTACTAGATAGACGAGCTATAGGTGTCATTCGGCTAACATTGGTTGGTAATGTGGCGTTTAACATCGTAATGGAGAAGACCAATATGAGTTTGATGAAAGCCCTATCGGATATATACAAGAAGCCTTCTGCGATCAATAAGGTCTATTTGACGTGACGTTTGTTTAATTTGAAGATGAGTAAAGGTGGCGTCAATTCAGATCATATCAATGAATTTAATGTGATTGTTAGTCAATTCAAATTTGATTGAGATCAACTTTGAAGATGAGGTACGTGTTTTGATTATATTATTCTCATTGCATGATAGTTGGATTACTATCATTATTATTGTCAGTTTTTCATCTAGGTCAATAAGGTTGACATTTGATAGGGTTCGAGATTTAAATGAGGAAATTTGTAGAAGAGAATTTGGAGAATGTGTATCTTTTACTTTAGTAGGTGAAAATAAAGGAAGAACTAGTATATGTATTAACATGAGTAGTATAAACATAAATATATGCAGTCAATCTAAAAATGGTGGTGCTATTTGTTGGAGCTATAGCAAGGGGAGGCATTTTAGAAGAAATTGCCTTAAACTTAAAAAACGAGAGGGGTAAGAGAATTATAGTTGATTCTATGGATGATGTTGTAGCTATAGTTGTTGTTAATTTGGATAGTGCTAATTACGTATTGTCTGTCACTGATTATTTATTGTTTAATGAATGGATTATGAATTTTGGTTGTTCGTTTCATGCTACACCAAATAGAAACTAATTTACTAATTACCATTGCATGGATAATAGTTTAGTGTAGTTGGGGAACAACGCTAAGTGCGATTTTGTATATATTCGCGATGTTGAAATCAGAATGCACGATGATATTATGAGGACATTGACTGGAGTGAGCACGTTCCAGAGTGGAAGAAGAACTTGATTTCCTTTTTTGCCTTAGATTTAGCTAGGTGTTGGTATATCTCAGATTGTGAAATTTTGAAAATTATTCGAGATGCCTTGATGATAATGAAATGAATAGAGTACAATGGCTTGTACAAGCTTCAAGGTGAGATAGTGACAGATTTCGTTGTGAAGATGTCAAATGCATATGTTCGAGAACCTGAGTTGTAGCATATGCATTTTGGGCACATTAACGAGAGAAGTCCGAAGGTTTTAAGTGAAAGAAATCTATTGTGTGATTATGTTGCCAATGAAATGAATGTATGCAGGCGCCATGATTTAGATCAATGGTGGCAAGTGTAGTTTTGTACTATTGCTAAACAAACCATGAAAATTGCAGAGTTAATTCACTTGAATGTCTACAAGTTATTTCAATTTCCTTCAAAGAAGAGTGTTAGATTTATGCTAATTATTATTGATGACTACTCAAGGAAGGCTAAGGTGTTTGTGCTTAGGCAAAAAGTTTGATACCGTTGTCGGGATTAGTCAATTGAGAGCTTTGATATAAAAGGAGACTAATAAAATGATTAAGCGAGTGTGAATTGACAGTAGCATGAAGTTTTGCTTGAAGTTGTTAAAATTGTTGATGTGGATGTAGCCGTCTTATGTGGTACAACTAATGCTAGCATGGACAATTTTTTCTTTCAATTTTAACATATATTTTCAATTTTTTTAATTAAAACTTTTAAATGTTTCCCTTTTTTTCTTTTTCTCTTCCTTCACTTCCCTTTGCCCTATGGTTGGTACTCAGCCATGGTACTCAGCCATGGCTGGCAATCGGCCGAGTACCAACCACAAGCGAGGATATCATGGCTTATGTTAGAGCCAGTGAAGGTTTAACCCATGTAGCATGAGCGAGGGCCGCCCTTGCTGGATCTAGTAAGGGTTGGGCACTCGCGGCTTAGGCAAGGGCCAACCTTGCAACTCTCGCTCGTGGCCAGTCATCAGCCATGGCCAAGTAGCGGCCACAGGCCAAAGGAAAGATAAGCAAAATAAAATGGAAGGAAAAGGGAAAATTTAAAAAAATAAAAATACAAAAAAATTTTGTCAACATCGGTGCGAACCATGTCATGTAGAACGGTTGGCATCCATGTCAACAATTTCTTACCTAAATTGGCTGGATGGATTACATTATTACCAATGTGAAAATGTTTAAGATTAAATTAGTTATTTTAAAAGGTTTAATAATGAATTAATATAAATCCAATAGGTTTAGGACTTATGTGTAGTACTTGTCCCCTTCCTTCTATATCCACCAATCAAGAAAGAAAAAAAGCATTCTCGTGGGTGGGATTGGTCTCTTCCCAAACCCTAGCCACCCCAAGTTTTCAGCCAAAGCCCTAGTTATTCCTGTGACCAAAGACTCCTCAAAATTCCAATACACAACCCAAATCAAGCAATGAACACCACTTGTGCCCATTGAGCTGACCATTGATGTGGGTGGAATTTCCCAATGGGATTTTCCAATAGGCCGAGCTCTTGTGACTCTAAAATAAGCGAGGCTGTGAGACAGTCTCCTCCTAGACCCGGGTGCTGCAACAACACCTGCAGCCATATCCCTTACAACCCATTAAGCGGCTGGGGCATTGGAGGCGGTGAGATGGCCTCCGACACTGCTGTCGTCCACTCCACCAACGGAAGGATGGTCGGGAAGGCAGTCGTGGTGCCAAGGGTGGTCTTCACGTGCAATAAAACTTGGCTGCTCAAGGGCCTCTCCGACACCGCAGTCTGGACGCGACAAGGGAACACAACATGGCAAAGTGCTGATAAACACCGCATTAAGGAAAAATTGTCCGAAAATCCTTAGCTTATTGCACTTTGACCAATTCAGTAATAAGTCTTTCAATTTTGTCAATTGAATCTTAAACTTTTTCAAGTTTTGCCAATTGAATCTATCCAACCAATTTTAACTGGAAATTGTTGTTGTGGATGCCAATAATGCCATGTAAGATGGCTAGCCCTAACCAGAAATCGTTGTTGTGGATGTTGATAGTGCCATGTAAGATGGCTAGCCTTGACGTGGATAATTTATTCTAATTCTTTTTTAAAAAATTGATTATTTTACAATTTTTTATTAGGTGAGGACCACAAAGCCCTCACCTACGATCAACGAGGGTTTCGCGATCCTTGCTAGAGCTGGGTGAGGGCCTAACCTTCGTTGGGCTTGAAAGAAGAAAAAGAAAAAAAAAGAAGTAAAAATAAATATCTATATAAAAAATTCATAATTTTTTTAAAAAGTTCAAAACTATCCATGTTAGTACCAATTGTCCTACAGCGCCAAACGTTTGGTTGTAATGGCTATTACATTACATGAGAGCAAACGGTGAATGAATAATACATACTTAAACCAAGCAGTGTAATAGCTATTAAAGTTTTGTTAAAAATAGGAGGTCTCTTCGCTTTATATGATAGAACAATTTATCATACATAGGCTTTTATCACGCGAGACTTTCCCAGACAGAGAGTTGGTCTAGGACGTGGACACTTTATTTGGATAAAAGAAAAGGCACGGAACTCTTTCTTTGAGATCGAAAGTTCCTTGAGAAGCAAAGAAAAGGTCAAGGCCGAACTGTGAAATCAAAGTTACCGCATGAGCTCCCGAAGGAGGACAAGGGAGAACTGAATCCCAATCTCGACTGGACCAAATCAAATTGCAACATTATGTTCTCCAATTGGTACGTCCCGATCACCACGGCATGCTCCGCTGTGTTTCCGCCATTGACGATTGCCAAGCACGCTGCATCGGCATCCACTTGTTTCAGCAGATTAGATTTGTGAATAGTCCAGTACCCTTCATCTCCTAGCACTAGATCGATTCGAGGAATGCTCTCGACCTTTGTCGGTCTCGTGACGTTCGTCTTGAAGCAATACTCAAGCGGACTCACCTTCTTCCCTCGAGGGAAGCCATCCAAAGCCTTCTTGAATTCGTTCATAAAGACACTATAAATGTCACCCCTCAGGGTAGTATAGGGCATTGTAGTACTGAGCTTCACCCCTCCACTTACGTCGAGCGCAAACGTCTCCGCTGGAACACTAATGGCCTTTTGGTTGATCGATATCCCAGTCACGTTGATAAAATATCCCAGTGCTGAAGGATTCTTGATCAACGGAGTGTAGGAAAGTACACTTGAAGCATCAAAGTTTGCCGGAGGTTCGAGATAGTATGGACCGTCACCGAAGAAAATGACCCCTTGATCATCACTTGAGCTCGAGAGGCAAAGGGAGAATTTCTGGGTGAGATCGTCGATGATGAATTGATATAGTAGAGAGAGAGTGGACCATGACAATGAAGCAACACCGATTGCTTGTGCTGGAAGAGATTGCAAGAGAGACGGAGGAGCACACGAGACGTACCGGTTGCCGTACTGTATCCTGTATGTAGAGAGAGATTTACCGGCAGTCCAATATACTGTGAACTCATTGAGACTCAAATAAGATGAGGCGCATAACCCGGTGATCGGGTTCACAGGTGTGTCATAGCAAGAGCACTGGCCATTTGTGTTATTTGTCTCGGGGCACAACGGAGAAATGTAACTGCGAGCAGTCAAGCACTCGGGCTCGCCACAGGAGACCGTGGGTTGCGAAGAATCGCATCGGTTCCAGACGAAAGGGGCATCGAGGTCGACGAGATATTGCTCGGAAGGGTCCAGCGTGAGGGTAATGGTGTGGAGGGAAGTGTTGGGGTCCTTGTGAAGGGACGTCACTAGAGTGTGAAAAGGTTGAGCCGAGACTTCTAGGGACGAAAGACCCAACATGAAGATGAACAAAGCAAGTATAAGATTGCACATTTTGGTCAACTTTGGAATGTCAATTAGATGACACATGAGATTGATGCTTGAGAAGAGGAGATTTTATAGAAGAAAAGCATTGTCTTTTCAGCTTCATCAAGGGCTTTAATGCTTAATTAAGAATAAAGATATGAATTTACTAGATTTGAGTAAAGTTCAAATATCAAATAACAAGTGCAACTTGAATTGATTGGATCTTGTGCTTTTGTTCACAAAGTCTAGGAGACTTTGTACCTTGAACTAGATTTCCCCAAGATCGAGAAGGATCTCGTTGGATTTTGCCGTAGCCATATGCAATATGGAGTTCTTAGTACTCATGCATTACATCGACTCATTCTGGCTTTCCTTCATCGCTCATGTGCAAGATGGAGTTCTTAGTACTCATGCATTGCATTGACCACCCCCTAAAGAGCAGAACGTACAAATTTAACGTCCAATTGCCCCAGAAAGACTAAATCCATGTTGAAACTATTATTAATTGCGTCACTCTAATCTAAATCCAAATGCATGGAGTCACAATAGAGCTAGCCTAGACCAACAAACATTTCCGCAGGTAACATTGACAATTTCGATTGCTTTTTTAACAAACTTTGATGATTTTGTGATGTAAAAGATGCATTTTGAGTCAAATTCGATGTGCATGACAGGACAAATACCACATTCCCGAGGTAATCCAAGGCTAGCTGACCGGTTTGGAAATACTGCAAAGGTCTGATCGAATGAGGCTTAATATCCATCGTAACCTGCATATATTCATCAATGTTGCTGTCAACTTCATTTCTTCTTTTTTCATCTAGTTACATTTTTCGTATATATTATATCATGTACTAGATATTACCCTATACCGGTAAAACACATCTCCATCTGTGTCTCTTGAGTCCTTCGCTTCCATTGCGTACCTCCAGAAATTCCTCAGCTCAAATTGTCTTAACAAGTATCTCGAAACATTTCAATGAATCCTTTGAGCTCACACGAGAAATTCAAAACATAATTAACAGACGATGTCAAGTAATCTCGATACCCAGTGACTTGGAGAAAGATTTATCATGAGATCCGATTAGATTTGTGCCACGCACTCTCTTGTTAAAATGCCATAAATGCATCTTTTTCTAAACAATTCTTTTTTACCAACCCTTACTTTTCCTAATACATTTCGCTCTTTCTCTCTCCTCTTCCGATGGTGTTAAAATGTAGAACCTAGCCGGCAAGTCGCCTGCGGCCGTGGATCTCTCTCTTCTCTCTCTCTCTCTCTCTCTGTGAACTGTGAATTAGGTCGGCGTCCTCCTTTGCAAACAGAAGTCATGTCATGGTCACAACCTGACCTTCGGCAGCAAGCTTCATGGCAAAGGTGGCGATATCTGCCATGAAGGTCGCAATCTCATATACAGAGAGAGAGAGAGAGAAGAAACCCCCACAGTGCCAATAAACAATGGACTCATTTTTGTCAAAATTACTCCTTACTGGAGAGGCTCCTAACCCTATCTTTTATACAGTGCCAATGCAGTAGAAATTCTCCAAAAGCCGTCCGTTAAGTCAATGGGGAGGAAAACCGCCTGCAGATACATTTTCTGCTACTCCAGTTTGCAAACTTAGTCATCTAAAATTCATGGGTACTGAGAATATTGAAATTAATGATGAGTGATAAAATATTTGCAATGAGACACTGCACTTGATAACCTTAAATGCATGAACTGACGACAACGATCGAGTCCATTCGATTCATAATATCATAAACGAAGTCACTGATGCAGAAGCAAGAGTCTCCCAACCAGAAGGCAAAACAGGGCATGAGTTTATTTTGGACATGCCTTATTTTACCTAAACAAGTCTATGAAACTTTATTTTAACATAGTGAACATTGTAACGTTCATCAAGAAAGAAAGAAGCGGCTCAAACAATGCCTCAAACTGTGAAATTGAAGCCACCACATGTAGCCCCGTAAGGCAACAAGGAAGAGCTGAAACCCAATCTTGACTGATTGAAATCAATTTGAAGCAAGTTATTCTCAATTTGATACGTCCCGATCACGACAGCTTGCTCCGCAGTTTCCCCTCCATCAATGAAAGCCAAGCACCCAACATTGTCATTGACTTGCTTTATCGAGTTTGGTGGATAGATGGTCCATTTCTCTCCTTTTCCTAGCATCAGATCAATCTGGGGAACGTGTAGCCCGTTGTTGCTTGATCCCATAGTGCTAATATTGAAGCACAAACGAAACGGATCCACATTGGTCACTTGAACGATGCCTTTGGCCGCCTTCTTAAAATCCCTGATAAAAGTCCTGTAAATGTTGCTCTTTAGTGTAGTGTATGGTACAATAGTACTAAGCTTCACGCTCTGATTGACATTGAAGCTGTTCTGTGGAACATTCATGGCCTTCCCATTGATCGATATGCCAGTGAGGTTGATATAATATCCTAGCAAAGTTGGATCAGCTTGCAAAGGAGTGTAGGTGAGTACTTTTGCCGCATCAAAGTCTGTCGAAGGACCAACATTGTACGGACCATCACCGAAGAATATAGCCCCACTAGCTTCACTCGAGCTTGGGAGGCAAAGTGCAAACTTCCTTGCGACCAACTGGTCAGGAAGATCGGTGAATGCATATGGCAGAGCGAGAGAAGACCACGACAAGGCACCAACGCCAATCACTTCTTCAGGTAGAGACTGCAGAAGAGACAGCGGAGCACATGATACATACAAGCGATTGAAATCCATAGCTCCCAGGAGAGATCTGCCATCTGTCCAATATAGGATCATATCTTTGTAGGTCATTTGTGATGGAGCACAGGACTTGGTGATCGGGTTCACGGGCGCGTCGTTGCAGTAACACTGACTCTCTGTAAACGTGTTATTGACGGGACATGAGGGAGGGATGTAGGTCCGAGCAGTGGAGCATGCGCCGTAGTTACAACCGACTGGAAATTGAGGGGATTGGCATTGGTACCAGGTGAAAGGAGCGTCGAAATCAATGATATAATGTTCCCCACCGTTAAGCGTGATGCTGTAGAGAGAAGTGTTTGTGTCTGTATGTTGGAGGATGGGTGCTACAAGAATGTGAGGAGGTTGAGCGAAAACTTCAGTGGATAATGTCCACGCGAGAATTAACAAAAGAAGAAGAGTCTTCATTTTCATCTTTTTTGGGACGTGGGAATGATAAGAGATTTGAAGGTTGAGAGGAGGAGGGTTACATAGAAAAGAACATGGTTGACTTTTGAGATGGGGGGGTCAAGGGGTATCTTGTGAAAATCCGAAACTTTTTAAGGTTGAAGGGAAGCAAAGTACTCCATTGACTGAAAAGATATATAAAAAAGCCGTCCAAATGCTCCAATTGGATCTTGGGCCGTTTGTACATAAATCGCGGGCGATGTGGATCCTCAATGAAGTATTCCTGAAGTCTAGCGAATTCCATAGGACTTTCAGAGTGCTTGTACGTAAAGTAGAGTGTAAATAACATGTATATGACCTTTTCTTAGTTTATGTATGGGACATGTGCACCCTAAGCTCTCGATTTCTACGAAGGAAACCAACTGAGTCCTAAGTTTTTTTTTATCGGTTTGATAAAATCCTAATTCTTTCTCAAAATGTGCAATCACATCATTTCGAACCAATGAATTGAAATATTGTGCTACTAACAAAAGGAAGAATAAGTTGAAAGTGCTTTTAGAGGGAAAAGTATAAAACAAGTTCTAAACTTATTGTATTTGTACCAACTTAATCATAAATCTTTTTACTTGGATCAATTTAGTCTTAAGTATTTTCATATGTATACCAATTAAGCCCAACACGTCAATTTAGGCCAGAAATTACTAATATAAACGTTGGCCGTTCAATGTGACATAATTAATACTAACATAGAATCAATTATTTCTTTCCTTTTTCTTTTGTCCTTCTTTCCTTTTTTTATTTATCTCCCTTCGCAAGTTGCTAGCCATCTTCACCACGCCCCAACGAGAGTGAGGCTTGGGACACCCTCATTGGCCAAAGCAAGGCCCCTCACAATCTGGGCGACCCGGTGACCTTTGCTAGCCATCAAGAAGGCTAGCCATTGACAGAAGGAAATAAGGAAAAAAAAAAAAAAGAGAAAGGAAAGAAGAAAAGAAAAGAAAAAATTAATCAAAATTCAAAAAAATATTTAAAAATTTTAAAAAAGTCAATGCCAGCCCTAGTTATGCCATATCAGAAAGCTCCACATTAACAGTTTCCAATCTAAATTGATCATATGGATTTATTTAATACAAATATGAAAAGGTTTAGGATTATATTTAATTTAATTTAAAAGTTTAAAATTAAATTGATATCAAGAGAATAAGTTAATGACTTTTTTTTTTAAATACTTTTCCCATATTTGGCTGTCACTTAGTGGATGCCAAACGATGGGTTGGACATAAGAAAAGCATGACATGGATAAGGTCGATAATTTGAGGTAGTGAACACTTTCAGACTTGCGTAAAGGGACATCCGGATTCTCTTCGAATTAGTATGAACAGAGTTGCATTTTCTTACTTGGATGGAGGTGCTGAGTTGGGCTGCCCAATTGTACCAATGATCATGTGCAAGTCAAATCACTTGACATCCAAGCATATGTACAATTAATGCCAACGTATGATGTGCTGATTTCTGCATTATCTGTAGCGAGACGGTTTGGTTAATTGCACATAAAAGAAAAATTAATTCATTGATACGATTTGATTGAACTTCGTGAATGGAGGGCTAAGGAATAAGTAGAATGCAGTGACGTCCAACATTTTCGTACGGGGTACATCTCAATTTGCTTCTTAATATAGTAGAAGAATATGGAGGATATGACATTAGTAGTCATTGAGCATTTATTTAATATATGATGTCACTCTTGAACTTTCAATTAAAGCAAAGCATATGATTTGGAATAATGTGAGATTTGAAGGGTAGGAAGAGGGTCATATAGGAATGAATTTGGTGACTTTTACGATGCGTCAAGGGATATATTGTGGAAATGAGAGACTTCCGTAATGCTCTTCCAAGGGGAAATAAGGATAAAGGGAAGCAAAGCACAACATTGCCTGAAAAGGTGCATCAAAAGAGCATGTGCAAAGGCCTTATACAATATCAATTACCTTCAAATGCTTCGACTGGATCTTGTGCATTTGTACATGGAGTTCGGGCAATGGACCTTCAATGGGGGTATTCGTCAAATCTAGGGAAGTCGATAGGAATGTGCTTGTGTGTAAAGTAGAGTGCTAATTACACATGTATGAGACTATGAGCTTTTTCAAGTTTATAGATGAGACGTGCACAGTAAGGTCCCATTTTATTTATAAAACCATTGAGTCCTAACTTTTCTACCGAATGTTGAAATCCTATCTTTTGGTCAAACAATACAATCAAATCCTTTTGGTTGAATGATATTGAAAATTGCACTACTAAGAACTGGAGAATAGACGAATCAGCAATTCCTAAACGTAAAAAAAATCCACCCTTAATGATCACCAGCTCTAATACTTCGCCCTTCATTTTCGATGCTTGTGATGAACCTAATATAATCCAGTCGGGACATCGACGCTTTGAACTCGTGCAATATAGAAAATGTGGAAATTCTTTCAAAAGCTGTGATTTACTTTTATCATTGACAAGTAAAGCCAAAGGAAGCATCTCAAATTTTTTTCGAACTGGTTTTAGCTAAAAGGCTGGCTAAAGCTATGGCTTTATGTATGAGTGATTTTAGATATTTTAAAACAGATCCACCAAAATGATTTATTAAATTATATGTCATATTATACGTAGAAATTTTAAAGAAGCATGCCATTTTCAACCCTCAGTAATAAGAATCGGACTCATCATTTAGTATATGAATATTATACACCAATCTTTTCATATATAGCATTTTTCTCGTTTCATCAGTAAATTCATAAAAGAGTCGATAGAATTAAGTTTTTTTTTTTTTGTGAAATGGCAAACAAACAAAAGTTGATAAAATAAAATAAAATAAAATAATTAAACTTGGGTAAATAACTCAAATGAGAGTAAGTCATACCAATCACTATTAGGTAATTTAATTGGGAAAAAGTTGATATGTCACTCAAATGAGGATTACAAAATTTATATAAAAATCGATAGATTTAAGGTATTAGTAAGAAAGACAAATAAAAGTTGATAAAAGATAAAAATAAACTTGGTAAATTGTAAACTACAAAAAATAGTTGGTAATGTCGTAGAAGTGTTGGTAAGTAACCAATAAGTTACGAAGAAATCAAGTAACCTAAATTTCTGTCTTTTCAAATTGAGCTGCTTAATTACGCAGTCATAGTTTGCTTGCACTATATTCATTCTTTTATTTTTGGATAGAGCTGCAATACGGTTTCCTCTTTGTTAATCTGACAATAACGATAAACTTCTTATTTCTGGTCATTAGAATCACAGATCTGTATCACCATACAAACGATACTCCAGGACATGGACGTTTATTTTCGAATGCTTTATTTTATGCAAGCTTTTTCTACATTTCGAACTTTATCAGTTGTTTAGAGGAGTAAACATTCATCACGAAATAGCAGTAAGTGCTCAAAAGTAGCTTCCAACTGTGAAATTGAAGCCACCACATGAAGTCCCGTAAGGCAACAGGGAAGTGCTGAACCCCAATCTTGATTGATCCAAATCAAATAGCAAGAAATTATTCTCTATTTGATACGTCCCGATCACGACTGCTTGCTTTGCCATCTTCCCTCCATCGACAAAAGCCAAGCACCCCACATCGTTATTGACTTGCTTTATTGAATTCGATCCGTGGATTGTCCATTGCCCTCCATTTCCTAGCATCAAATTGATCTGACGTATGCGTAGCCTGTGCCCTCTCGATCTGATGGTGGTAGTATCGAAGCACAAACTAAACGGAGCGACCTTCTTTGCTTGAGAGATGCCTCTGGCAGCCTTCTCAATTTTTTTAAGAATTGCGTTGTTGATGTCGCTCCTAAGAGTAGTGTAAGGTTCTGTGCAGCTAAGCCTTGCGCTTCCATTGACGTGAAAATCAAAGGCATTCCGTGTATTGTATGTGGCCTTTCCATTGATCGATATACCAGTAAGGTTGATAAAATATCCTAGCGATGGGGGATCTCCATGCAAAGGAGTGTAGGACAATACCCCTGCAGCATCAAAGTTCGTCAGAGGAAGAAGATAGTATGGACCATCACCGAAGAGTATCACGCCACGGGCACGGCTCGAGTTAGGGAGGCAGAGAGCAAATTTCCTTGCAGCAGGGCCGGATGGATAGGTGAATTGATACAACAGAGAGAGAAGACATTGGAAGGCACCCACGCCGATTTGCCTCTTTAGGGAGAGATTGTAGAAGAGACGGCGGAGCGGATGATGCATACCATTGACTGAAGCCCAAACTTCCCGTGCCAAATCTTCCATTGGTCCAATATAAACTGAAATCTTTATAGGTTAACTGAGACACGGCACAGGACATGGTGACCGGTTCACCGCTGTAACGAGGCAATGACATTGGTAGTCTCCGCCTATGTCATCAACGATGGGACATAAGGGAGAACAGTAACTCCGAGCAACGGCGCATGCGGGTGTGTCACAACTGAGCGAACGGGGTGACAGTTGGCCCTAATACCGGGTGAAAGGAGCATCAACATCAATGATGTAATGCTCGTAATTGTCAAGGGTGATATTGTTGAGGGTGATGCTATAGAGAAAAGTGTTTGCGTTTGTGTTTTTGAAGATGGGTGCTACAAGAGCGTGATAGGGTCGAGCTAAAACTTCTAAAGATAATGTCAAAACAAGAATGTGATGGAGTTATGGAGTCTGATAGAGGAAAATAATGTTCAAGCACAGAAATAAATTATTTTAAACAGTTACCAATTCTTTAATGTAAAGCAGTCAACAAGGCTTTTATTAATTGCTAATGATATATATAATTTCTATATAAATTATGTCTGCTCTAAAATCTTTCTTTGTATAGGGCAATATCTTTTATAGTTGTAACGTTGAAACTTATAATCCTAAAGCTTGTAATATTGATATTGATAGTGGCATATTGCTTAGTGCGGCACCATGGTTTTTTCCTTTTCCTGATTTTGAGAAAGGTTTTCCATATAATTCTTGCTTGTTTTTATTCTCTATTTCTTCTCTTCATATGTTCATATTCCTAACAACTGGTATCAGAGCTTAGTTTTGGCGAAATAGTGGGAGCAAATATGGATGAAGGGAAGGTGAAGATCAATTGGTTCGATGGCAAGGACTTTGGTTTCTAAAAGATGCAGATCGAGGATATGTTGTACTAGAAGAACTTGCATCAGCCTTTGTTTGGAGAGAAACCAGACTCGTGAATCAAGAAGAGTGGGAATTATTAGATCGACAAGCTCTGGGTTTGATACGTCTCACATTGGCGTGAAACATTGCTTTCAACATTGCCAATGAGGCGACAACGTTGGATTTGATGGCGGCGTTGTCCAATATGTACAAGAAGCCTTCTGCATCAAACAAGGTATATTTGATGCGTCATCTTTTCAATTTGAAGATGGACGAGGATACTTCCGTGTTAGATAACATCAACGAATTCAACGTGATCGTGACTTAGTTGAGTTCGGTTGATATCAAATTCGATGACAAGGTAAATGATTTAATTTTATTATCTTCTCTACCTGAAAGTTGGAGTGCAACCGTGACTACAGTGAGCAATTCGTCTAGAAAGAAAAAGTTGAAGCTTCAAGCAATCCAAGATTTGATTCTTAGCAAGGATATTCGCAAAAGAGAATCAAGTGAATTTTTGGATGCTGCCTTAAATACTGAAGGTAGAGGAAGAAGCTTTCAATGAGGGCAAAACTAGTACGTGGTAGATCGTAGTCCAAAGGAAGAAGTAAATCAAGACCTCGTGGAGAAATAATTTGCGGGAATTGCGAAAAGAAATGCCATTTGAAACGAGATTGTAAAGTCCCAAGGAAGAAATTTCAGTATCAAGACCGAAATCAAGAGAAAGAAAAATCTATGAATGCAACTCCTGAAGAGACACGTGATAGTGAAGCTTTAATTTTGAGCATTGACTATCCAATTGTGTGGGACAAAATTATGTGGTACGGAATGGGACATGTCATAACGATTTGGCCTTATAATCGGGACTTCTGTGATTAATTGAGATTGAGTAAGACGTTCCAATTGATGCGTGCACCTATTATATGCATTGAGTATATGAACTATGCTGACGTGTAAGAATGAACTAAGGTGAGGTGAGTCTTCTGTGATGTGTGGTTAGACTACCTTTAGGCATATTTTCTTCCTAATCGGGATTTAGGGCGTGAACTCGATGAGACATTGTCTCATCCCGTCGTGGGTTTAACTTTTCAGATCCGTAGATGACGGTCCCTCTAGTAAGTTTTGGGCAGCCGAGGTGGTTTAGTGAGCAGAGTACATTTTTCCCTGTCCCCGAGACTCCCTCGCTCCATGAGCTCATTGTGAGCACCATCATGGTTGATGAGGATCTACCAGAGCTGGTACCTCATCGATTCAGGGTGTGGTTTTGCAATGGACCTAACGGAGAATGGGAAGGTCCCCTGGATGGTTTTGACGCACTCGCTGTTGAGGGTGAGGAGATGGCTGGCCCCCTTGACACCGACATCCCGATGGTGTCGTGGAAGACCCATATCCCCGGAGATCTCGGAGGTCTCGGCTGAGAAGTCTTGTGCCTAGATGGCTTAGTGACTCTTCTTTTTGGAGTTAGGTTTTTGTTTATAGACTAGTATTGTATATAAACTCTGTTTGTTTATAAAAGTGTTTGTGAAAATTGTATCCCGCTTTTCCATCCCATATTTTTGTTGTCTGGGGATTTGTTTATTCACTTCCTCATGTGCAATAAAATGAATGAGTTGGCGACGTGTCCTAGGACGTCGCAATTTTATCGACCACTAAGGGATGTGCGCGCGTTCGAGGTTTGAGGTGTGACATCCCTGCCCGAAGTAGCCCATTTGTTACTTGCTTTAGCCTTTTTTCTTCTTTTCGTTTTGTGTTTGAGAAGACAATAGTGGCACTAAGTTTTGATTTGCACCATTAGTTGCGACATCATCATGATTTTCACCTTCTTAATGATCTACAGTCGCAAGAGATTTTGAAGGGTCTTCCATGAGATTTTCCTTGGCACAATCTTTTTCAAATATAGTTGCTAGTCAATCATATTGAGGGAAGGACTTCCCTCTCAAAGAAGTACCTCATGGATAGGTCTGAAGAGAAAATATATAATTTTGTTGAAAAAGAAACAAGTAGTAAAGAAGAAAAGTAAGAAGTGACAAAAACTTATAATATTTTTTCCAACTATCCTTAGAATGAATATCAACACAATACTTTTTATGAATGCACCAAAACCACTTTGATCCTTTAATTCATATATCTGATTGTAGACTCTTTCAAGTTTTTTTATCTTCGACTCTACGTGAGAATTACCCTTGATGTCAGAACTAGGGAACTTTTATTCGAACCACTTCTCTAACATAATCATACAGCCACTCTTGAAACCATTATCAATTTTCATTCCCCATGCAACTAGTTCTTGAAGACCATTTAGAAGTGCATTTTCTTCATCTATTTTCATATACATCGATCTCTCTTTGTTTCCCTTCCTTGAGTTTGACTAAAATCGCTACCTTCTATTCCTAAACATCTTGGTTAAATTTCAAAAATTTTAATTATAGAGTAGCATAGTCGAGAAAATATAATGATAGAGACATCATAGTATCAAAATTTTAAAATGATAAAGCCATAATTCAAAAGCTACATATGAGAAATATGTCTTAATAATGACAAACCAGCACTACATTACACATGTCTAATAGAAATGGAAAAACAAAACATATTACAACACAAGTCTTGCAACAATGAGAAACAAATGATTTTTTTTTAATAATATAAAATCATGCAATTCCTCCATGTCCTCGACTTGCATTCCACTCATTAAACATTTGTATTGCCAAATTTTGCATCTGCATCATCGAGTGATATGAAGGCTCAACAACATCAGTTGTTTCTACATCTTCAATGGTGTTAGCAACTTTATCTAACTGTACCTCAATTGGATCAACAACCGTGTCTCTTCTTATCAAGTTGTGTATAAGGCAACAAGCTATGATTATTCAACCTTGCGTTCTAATTGGATAAAAAGATGGACTCCTAAGAATAGCCCATCGTAACTTAAGTATATCAAAGCATCTTTCTATAACATTTCTAGCTTGAGAATGCTTCATGTTGAGATACTCTTCAAGGGAATTTGACGTACAACCTTTTGTCCACTCGGATAGTTGTTCTCAAGTATCCATAAGGAGCAAGAAAGCCCTTCCGATTTGTGTATCTAGCATCTACAAGATAATAAATACCTAATAACAAATGATAACATACATGCGCCTAATGTATGTGCCAACTAATGCTACTAAGCAATCTTAGAAACATGAAATTAATGAAATAACATTATCTTTAAAGTATTAAATTAATCCATGTAACAGCATAGCAAACATACCTTAAACCATGTCCATCTCTAATCCGTATATTTCTCTAAAACTGGCTCATGTGAGACAAGAAACACACTATGCATTCCTATCACTGCACTTAAAATTAAGTTAGAATACCTACTTAGATGATGGGCAAGTATATGTAGGAACATGCCATTCGTCCTTCCATAGTTACAAGTCCATCTTCTTTTAACCCACCAATTGTATGTGCCAACTCACATAGTAGAGTAAATGCACATTTATCCATTCGAAGTTGTTCCACACAATCTTAATCACTGTTGTTAATGAGGCGATCAAAGTGATCTAAAAGAGCTTGACTTCTAACAAATGTGTGATCCTTCAATATATGCTTACGATAATGCCTTTCATTAGCAATACACTAAATCATATACATCATACACAAAAGCAACTGCAACCATTATGATTTTTTGCTTTTAAATTTGTTACTTCAATAAGTGGACTCATAGGTAAAAGCTCACCCAAGCAAATACCAGATAGATGAAAAATAATGTTCTTTCTTGAATGATTGCCATCGTTTCTAAAATTTATAAACAAAATTATAAATGATAATGTATGGTTCATTACTTTTTGAAACACAATTGCTCATCCCCCAACACAATAGTCATAGACAAGACAACTATTATCGACCGATGGTCGCAAAGCCATCTTATAATCATCACCACCTGCTACTGGCGGTTTCAATAGCCTTGCGAATCCCCCGATCACCAATCACTATGACAATTGTCTACATAAACTTCCCTAGTTACCAATTGCCCCCATGACTAGTCATTGTCACCACTAGTAGCTAGTCGTGACTCGCGCTCGCGACAAATCATTTCTCCTATATTTGCCGATATACTGGCCTTGTTGGCTCTCGGCTACCATGGTGGTCGAGTGTCACAAATTATAGATCTTGAGAAGTGGGGGTTAATCGTAGATTTTGAAATGGTATGGTGAAAATGTCACTATCAGTGATCATTGCTATCATTTGACCCATTCATAAATTATTTCTTGAATAAGCTCCTTTTCTACATGTCAAATAATGGAAAAACGTTATCAAATAATTTTTTTCAAGTTAGAAAAAGCTGTTATTGTTGATTTTACAAGGGTGGTGCTATTTCCATCTCTTCTATGATTGAGTCTACCTCACTTACATTAGAAAGATTAAATTGCTCTAAATCATTCAATTGCAATTTAAATTGATGGTCTCATTCCTCATTTTTTTTTCTATTTTTTCTATTTCAATTAAGGATCTAGTTACCATAATTATGCATTTCACATGTTCTATTTTTTTAGTGTATTCTTATATTTTACTTACTATAGCGTTTTACATAGCACTAGCAATGGAGAAAGATATCATTTGATAGAGTAAAAATCTTGAAAGTTTCTTCTTCATCATTGCTCTTATAAATATTTATTTATTATTTCTCCCTCTTAAATTGAAAGCTCACTTTCTCATTGAATTTTTTTATTTTTTTTATTTTAAGTCTCTTTATTAACTATATTAAAAACTTATCTTTTTTCCATACTATTGGTGAGATGCTTTTTCACATATGTAAGGCGTTATGGAATATACTAAAAAAATTATGCATGATATGTTATTGTTGTATTTTTTAGCACACAATCTGTGGACGATATTAATTTCTATTAATTTAAAATAATGAGATTTCATCAGCATTAAAAAGTTCCTTATTTTATGCAATTTTTTTGATTTCATTAAATTTCATCTTATAAAGTTTTCAATTAGAGAATGTAATTGTGATTTCATTTTAGAAAATTTCCAAATAGGTTTTTTCCTTTCATCCGATCGACCCATTATATACATAAGCTTATAAGAAGGGGTTTAATAGTGATATGCGCAACAAAAGTGAAATTTCTAAATAAGTGATTGTGTTAAAAAAATTGTCTATATAAAAACTTTTTGTAGATTCTACTTTATAATTTAATCTTAAATTCGCTCAACAGCGCAAAAAGGAACTAGGTTTCTTGGAAATTTTTTTCAACAAAACTGGTTTTATGGAAGTAAAATATAACAATGGAAAAAAAATCATAGCGGCTTTAATATACATGGGATACCTACAATAAAGAAATACTAAACATGTGAAGTTATCAATTATGGTAACTTGATCCTCTATAGAAATAGAAGAATTATAAAAAAAAAAAAAAGCTAATAACTTCGAGGCCACCACTTACATCGGGATTAAACAAGTAAGGACAATGTTAATTTTTTTTTGGAGTGAAAAGTAGGTGGATTTAAGATGGAAATACTGCCGCTCTTCTGCGACCCAAAAATAAAAATAAAAATAAAAATCAAACAAGCGAGACTCCTTGGTCAACTTGCCATTTGCACATCTTTTAGCATTTTCACATCCCGATCCTCCTTGATTCGCACTACGTAACGCTTTTTCCAGTACCTCGTCCGCTGCTCCTCGGAGTAAAAACCTCAGCTCCGCTCAAAACCTCGCGACCAGGACCGCTGCGGCAGATCGCGAGAGAGAGAGAGAGAGAGAGAGAGAGATGCACACATTTGGGTACAGAGCGAACGCTCTGCTGACCCTTGGAGTTACGATCTTGGCGCTGATGTGCGCCATGGCTTCTTTCTCCGACAACTTCAACCTCCCCTCTCCCTCGGCCCATGTTCAGGTACCGTCGCTTCGAGTTCCCTTTGCTTATGTCTTGAAATTTGGGCAGCTCAGTATGGTGGGTTTTTTTTTTTTTTTTTTGGCTCCGTTGTAGGTGCTCAATGTCAATTGGTTTCAGAAGCAGCGGAATGGGAACGATGAGGTAAATTTTCCGTCTTTCGCCCTTTTTCCGACCCCTTGGTCGATCTGTGTTCTTGGGTTTGTCTTCTTGGAATTCAGGGTGTCGATTTTCGTGCTTGTTTTGGATGGTTTTGGCCGATTTACCGAACCCTAGGAGCGTGAATTTTGTCAGGGATTTTGTGATTGTTGGTTCCTCTCTAATCATACATGATGAAAGGAAAGACCATTTTCAATGCCTGTGTATGTTGGTTATTGGAATTTCGAAGTGCCAATGTGGGTTCTGCTGCTTAAAACTGTAGTTGGTGCTGACTTTGTCCAGTATAATGAGTATAATGCTGTTTTTAATATTGCACAATCAGAAAACTTATTTTGTTTGAATCTGCTTGTGTAAAAGCATCTTAGATCTATCGTTTTGATTCAGTACCTTTCTTTTGGATCCTGCAGGTTAGCTTGACATTGAATATCTCGGCAGACTTGCAGTCGGCATTTACGTGGAACACAAAACAGGTTAAGCAACTGAAGCCTTCACTTGCTTTATGTTTGTGCAGATGACATTGTGTTTTTTGCGAAAAAGAGGAAATATTTTGACATCCTTTTAGAGTAGACTACTGCGGGATCTTTTGACAACTATTGGGATTTGACCTCTTGTGTTTTGAAACTGCAATGCAGTTGAGTGGTCATTGTCATCTTCTTGTGGTGTAACAATGTTAGTGTGTGAATCAGCTTCTGTTTGTAAGGTCTTTGCTGTGTCATATACATCATTACAACATTAAACTGCTCGTGTGCTTTCTTTTTAGATTTTGATTCTTTATATGAGGAGCATTATATGGAATGGGTTTTGGAATTATGACTAATTCAGTATCTTATATTTTTATTTTTTTGGTCATCCTCTCTTACTTTGGAAACTGGTTCCTTTTTTGTGCTATGAAAAACTGCTTTGTAAATTGGTTTACTTGCCTTGGTACATCAAGGAAATTTCCATTTTACTTATCAAGGAGAAGAATGAGTTGGAGTTTTATTCTGGGAATGCAATTATATTGCCTCTGACCTCTTCCTAAATTGTTAATATGCAAATATTTGAGCGAAACAACGTTGAAATTGCAAAATTTAGGGATTAGTTTGATAAATAAATGAATGTTACGATCCTCTATCCGAATTGAAGGCCCATCCTTAACAATCTCCCGACAGTCCTCCCTAGGATCCCAATCCTGACAACCTTTCTCTGTTGAAGATTCTCAAATTATTTGTCAGTTAGATACTTGTTGATGATTGCTTGTTCCATCTAGTTGGGCCAATAAACGGAAAACTGAGACTCTCTTATTCTAGGTCATCAAGTCATTATTTACTGTTGTTTAAATTATTTGTGGAAAAAATTGCAGGTATTTGTCTTCCTAGCAGCCGAGTATGGAACAACTAAAAATTCTCTAAATCAGGTAGGCGTGACATTATACATAAGTCATTTTCTTGATGTTCACATGTTGAATTCTTATGTTGGCACTCGTAGTTGTATACGTGGTGTAAAAATACGGATCTTGTCCCTCATGCCTCTTTCATGGGATGGGTGATATTTCCACTGAGAAAGATTATGGGTTTTAAAATGCTTTTACTAGACATGATTTTCCTGCCATGGGATCAGCGTGTGGTGGTGTTTTGCAGTTCACTTTTGATCCTCTTAAAGATAACTGGTTATCATAGACTTTTGCATAATCTGGATATCATAGTGGCTGATAGGAGACAGAGTACATTACCACTTCATTATAGGTATTGTGATTTGAGTTTTTTTTTTTTTTTTTTTTTTTTTTTTTGGCAATTTGGTGGTAGTCTGCAGATGTAGGATGAAACAATTTATTAAAAGTTGAAGTTTGGCTTGACTAGACTAGTCTTGATATTGCGAAGTACTGATCATGCTTATGTCAGTATCCTGCTGTCCATCATTATAAACTAGTCTGAAAAGGAGACCTAGAGGAAGTTATTTCAACAGTCAATCATGATAGCAATCTTGATTGCAGGACTCGATGGGTTAATTCTCAGGAAATTGTTGTCAGTGCATCAGATGGATGCTGCCTTTGTGGTTTTGCTTGTGACAGCTATTAAGTAAACTGAGTGTACATGCTGTTTGGGTGTCATAGTGTCATTTAGTTCTGCAAACTGGTACTGAAACATGTTAGGAGGTCATGATGCCTTTTTCTGTCAAGAAATCCAACTTTCCCGTGGCTCGCTCACCATTGCTCTTAACCTGCAATGCAAGGCTTTTCTGACTGTAGAATTTTTTTTTTTTTTAATATCACATACGATGCTTGTTAGGTTGAATATACTGTATAATCTAGAAATTTTGTCGGTGTTTGGCTTCACTGAGCTTGCATCTTCAAGGAATTAAAGTAAATGTTGCTTTTACTGCTTAACAGATCTCACTTTGGGATGCAATCATACCATCTAAAGAACATGCGAAGTTCTCTATTCACACAACCAACAAGTACCGACTGACAGATCAGGTGAACTCATTACTCTTCTCTGCTCTGCTTTGTCTCCCCTGTTAATGGCCATGGCCAATTCAGAGATAGGGCTTCTGGGTTCTCATCATCGTGCATAATTTCCTAGAGACTGCTCTATGAACCTTATGTTTGAAGCTCGTTATTGTGTCACAGACACATACTGCAAGATACTGATCTGCATCTAGATCATCTATATACTTTTAAGACCTTACACATTGAAAAAATTCTCACGTTTTAGGAGCTTGCTTGTTTGTGGAAGGAATGAAAGAAATGAAAAAATGTTCTATGTCTAAGTTATGCAATTCTCCTCCCCACGATAATGGTATCCTTTCCTCCACTTTCAGGGAAGCAATTTACGGGGCAAAGAATTCAACTTGACATTGCATTGGCACGTCATGCCCAAGACTGGCAAGATGTTTGCAGACAAGATAGTTATGACAGGATATCGCCTGCCCGAGGATTACAGATAATGCCTCTGAGCCTCTAATAGTGTGCTTTAGTGTTACTGTAGTCTCTTTACTTGAGGGATACAAAAAGGATGTCTTGGTTTATGGTTCTCCGTGAAAAGTCGAGACTTGCAACTAATTGGATTTCCATGGACAGACTTGTTTTTTTTCCTATGTGACAATTCAATTGAGAGATAAAGAATGAGTCATACAATTTTCGAAGCTGTGCGGTCAGTTGATGTAGCAACGAATTTTATGACGGTGTTTCACCTGGGTAGACAAAGTGGATGAGATTTTAAATGCGGAAAAATAGCTATCGTTTGGTTCTTACTGCCCGTTTGTCCTATTTCCTCCATCAACTGAAGCACGTTCCTTGCCCCAGATTAGTTGTTACATGGTAGCTCATGTAAAAAATAAACTCACTTACCTGGCTATGTACTTAACAGGATGACTACCTTCGTATGAATTTTTGAAAGTTCAGCGGTTATATTGGAGAAAAAAAAAATTCAAGGACCTTAGAGAATATTAAAGAAATGTTTAGAAACCACCCGTATCATTATCCTTTTTTTTTTTTTTAATGAATTCTAGTTTGAGTTAATTTATCATATAGTGGAATCCGTTACAAATTTTATCCAAGGACCATCTATTTTCATGAAACAACTAATTAATTGAGCGCTTTATCCTTTAATTTTATAGAGGATAGCCAATCATTTCCTAAATTTTCGTGTGGTTAACATCGGTCCTGAATGGCGTAATTGGGCAATTGGCCATCTGGAAGACAATGTAACAACTCGGTCCGATGAAGACAGGACTTGAGACCCTGAACAAGGAGCATCTCCTAGCAAGCTTTTGAGATGACAAAGGAGGCAAGAATGAATTGAAAGGAGGCAAGAATGAATTGAAATATGCACCGAATAGGGGGAGAGTGATTCTAAGAAATATATGTGAAAGAAGGAATTAATTCGGTGGCACATTTTAACGTAGTAGTAAACTTGCTTTCGAACTCTAAAATTAAGCAAGCTTAAGCTAGAGCATTACCAGCATAAGTGACTTTTTAGGAAAGCTCATGCTTGTATGCTAAAGGACAAAACGGTAATGCTTAATTTGGGATAGCTCAAAGTAGACAATACCTCAATTGAGGTCTCCCTTCAAGTAGAAGTTTAGTTTAATAATAAATAAGGCAAAAGCTAGTGAGCCTGTACTAACCTGGTTTGACGAGGGTAAGGAGGAGTCATCGCCATGGTTAGAGGGCCTAAACAAAAAGCGGCACTTCGAGGATGGCAAAGAGAGGAGGAATATACTGAACTATACAATGAACATGAAGAAAGCGATTTTGACATACTCACAGAGGCCCTTTTCTGACATAATGGCAAGTTTTGCTTTGAGAAATCTAAAGTTAAGCGAGCCTAAACTAGAGCACTATTAAGATAGGTTAATGTATCTGTTTGTATGTTTAAGCACAAAACTATGAGGTTCAGTATGAGACGGGTTAAAGCAGATAATACCTCAAGTAAGTTAACGTGGGATGGCACACAAAATAGCCCAAAGGAGAACTTTCCTGCTCTCCTTTTCTTTTTCAGCTCATTATTCAAAACCTGAAGGAAAAGTAACAGGAACTGCAAAATGAGTACCGTCAAACTGACGCTTAACATTACATTGACTTCACTGAGCAATTCAACAATATGCTTTCCCGTCGGACGCATGGTATCAAGTATCACAACAATAATGAATGCAGAATCTCATACCAATTCCACAGTGAAGAGCACATCAACATATTCATTTATATATCTAGATGGTTCCAATGCATGCAGACGTTACAAAGTTTTGTGCATCCATGCACACAGAGAACTATCCAACTAGGCAGCTAGCAACTCAGAGCCCCTCATCATTTCTTTGTTTACCATGTATATCCACGCAACAGTGCAACAACCAGATAGGTTATTCAAGCCATTCAATATGATAAACAGGGATCCCTGGAAAGATGAATTGGATAGAGAAAATGCGTCTGAGAATTTTATCTTCCTTCAACGAAAGTAATGTCGATGGTATTTCTGGACAAGATGTTTCCTTCTTGTGCTTGAATGTGAACTTCGGGAGTCGTTGAGCTATGAAATGTAATTGTGGGTTGCTTTGGCCCTGGAAGATCGGACTGCCCACTTAGCATTAAAACCACGGCCGACATGTTGGGTCTGTCTGTGGCATGGTCCTGCACACAGAGAAGCCCTAACTGAATGCACCTCATCACTTCCAATGGTGAAAATGCGTCGGCAATGGCTTCATCCATTAGGTCCAATCCTCTGCCTTCGCACCACAAGTGCCAAGCCTGTAACATCTGGTTGTTCGTTAGAGATTGTCCCGAGGACTACCAATAGTAGAAATGTGAGATGGAGACATATTAGTTCGAAGATTGATTCGTCACTTACGTAAGTGAGGAGACTAAGATGCTGTTCAAGGTAATCTAAACTTGTGTTCTTCTTGCTGCTGATAATCTCCAACATCAGTACTCCGAAGCTATAAACGTCGGATTTCTCAGAAAACATCCCACCCATGGCATACTCAGGAGACATGTAGCCGCTGAATAACTTGGACATGTCATAATCTCGTACATAGGATGCCATAATCATAATAAAGCCATACAAAATCATGTAAGTGGACGGTTCACGAGATGCAGTTTAAATAAATCATAACTCAAGGTCGATGGCATGATAGGTCAGAAAATTGGAGCTTGATAGACTTCCAACTCTGCAAATACTGTTTTTCTCAAACCTTTTACCATTTTTGTCTTGTCTATAATTTACCTTGGAGCGAACTGACTTACTGGAACCATGGAATATACATGGAAGAGTTTTCTCGGTCATATTAGAGGACAACAGTAGGAACATGCATGAAGGAAAAAGCGAGCGTATCATACTCTACTAATCTGCTGCCCAGGGGGACAAATTGCCTCATAAGTAGGTACTCTTAAGAGTGATGATAGAAAGCTTACAAGGTTCCTGCTACTTTGCTTGTTTTTACCAAAACTTGAGTGCCCTCGAACATCCGCGCCAGCCCAAAATCTGATATCTTGGGATTCATCTTTTCATCTAAGAGAATGTTACTCACTTTCAGATCTCGATGTATGACCCTCAGGCAGGAATCACGGTGGAGGTAGAGCAGCCCTCTTGCGACCCCCTGGATAATGCGGAAGCGCATGGCCCAACTAAGTTTTGCCTTCTCTTGTGAATCTAAACAAGAAAACAGTAACGGTATCTAGTTTCAGTACCGAGTTTGGGGAAAAGCGGAAAAAAGTTCTTCAGAGAGTGAGACAAACCAAAAAGAAAGGCGTCCAAGCTCTTGTTTCGCAAGTACTCATACACCAGTATGTTTTCATCTCCTTCAGTGCAGCAACCAAAGAGTCTCACCAGATTTCGGTGTTGAAGCTTGGATATAAGAAGGATCTCATTCTTGAACTCCGCTATGCCTTGGCCTGAGTTGCTTGAAAGTCTCTTCACAGCTATTTCCTTACCATCATTCAGCTTTCCCTGTTTTCAAACGAAGAGAACCATCAGATCTTAGATGATCTGTGTATTTCCCTTGGAGAAGGCTTTTCTATTACCTTATAAACAGGGCCAAACCCTCCCTGCCCAAGTTTGTTTTTGGCGTCAAAGTTGTCTGTCGCAAGGCGTATGCTATCAAGATCATAAACCACCAATGTGGATGCATCATCTTGCTTCTTTTGCTCTTTCCGTGCTGCTATCAATTCTTCTGATTTGTTGGCTGTAACCCCCGACCTAAGGAGCCTTCGGATTTTCTTTTTCCTGAACTTCTCTGCAATTAATAGACACAACAAAAACAACTGAAGGCACGCATGAGAACACGAGAAGCAGAGCAGTGTTTTTAGGAGTAACTGCCTAGCTTCTGAAGCCATGGTTATACCAATCATACAAAATTCATATGTTGCGGTTAATGCAAAATCACCCGTAAGACAGCAATAAACTGCATATCTTTTATTACCTCTCCAGACTAAAATACCAGCTCCAAATAGCATGACGACAGAAACAGTACTTAGGCTGATGATCAGTATTGTCAGCGTAGGTATACCTGAAATGGGAAAATATATTATAGGAACCACGGGCAATGGAAAATGAAGTGCATATTAATTCAACCTATGCAACCTGTGTTGGCAGATGCAAGTCGAATAAATAGATCTTCGCCTGCCGTGGAGAATTGCTGAAGATCTAGGAGATCTCTACTCCAAACCATACATCCTATAGTGTCCACATAGGAAAAGGCCAAGCACGAGCAGTTTCCTTGGCACCAACTTTGACATCCTTCTTTATCGGCTACACTCAACAAATACTCAGCAGAATCAGGCACTTTCATCTGTTTCATTTGCCAGAACACATCTTTTTCCACAGTTGTTGAAGCTGCTGCCATTGCGGATTTCTGACAATTCAATTCTGTTTTCCTAAGGCACCCTCCAGTCCAGTTTCCTCTTTTCCATTCTTCATCTGACCTTGGTTTAAAACCTTTTAAGCATCTGCACATAGTTGAACCAAGCGAGTCACAAAATCCAAAAGGGCCACATGTTCCATAAATATTACAACGGTTGGTTGTTGCTGATGCCTCCCAGAATGTTGACCATCCATTCCTCCATGAAACAAACTTTATAGATCCTTCTGATGAGATGAAAAAATATCCAAAGTAGGAGTTGCTGTGATTATTGAAGTAAAAATAAGATGTTCCCTGGTCAACATTTTGCTGGAGGTCATAGTCGTTCAGGTATGTGCTGTTCATGATCGGTATTCCGATGAACTTGGATTTATCCCACGGTCCACTTCTCCAGTAAGGACTTGATCCATTCCAAGCAAAACCCTGAGGCGGGGTCTCCGATGTAATTCCAAGGACAAAGCTTCCACATGAGGGATCATCTTCACCTTTCCAGGAAACCAAGTTTTGTGTCTTTCCTGTTTTCAGGTTTACTCCGATCTTCATGTTTGGCAGGAGAGTGTCGGTTGGCTCATCGAAGCTTTGCCACATTTCATTCGCACTCCTGTCTTGAAGAACAAGGTTTCCGATATCCGAAAGCACTGCTGCAGAATAATTTGACTTTGCGGTGACATTAGTAGACCAGACAGTGCTCTGTTGCCCATCAAGAAGCTTCAGATTTCCATCTCCGCCAATCACTAAACTTGCAGATTGATCTTTGTCCCCAAGTGGCTTGTCCCTGTTGGCCACCCAGACAACTTTGGAGGGAATCATGTTCTTGTACCTTATCCCTACGTACTGCTTTCCGGATCCATTAGGCATGAAGAACCCGAGCTCGAAAATTTGACTGGGAGAGACAAGGGTTTGGTTCTGATTGAGTGGACTTGACGCAGTTATACTGGAAAGTGTGCTGCTTTGAACTGCTTGAAACAGGGAGAAGACGAGCAAAAGACACAAGTGCACTCGCATTGCAAACAATGATGAACAGATATGGGAAGCATTTACGAAATATTGCCCTGCAGAACTACTCTTTCTATAGTCAGATCAAAATGGACAAACGGGTCACTGCTAATCAAGGCCAGTGAACCAAGCTTATAGCGTTTTAGATTCTTTTAGAGTCTGCTTCAAATAGGCCCATGTTATAGAAAACGTTATTTTTCAGTTAGAGCATGATAGATAGTGGCTTCCTCAGTTGAGGTGCATCCCAGAATGCCAACTTTCCATTGGGATTAAAATATTTTATCACCAGAAGTGTTTCATTTGGCAATTATAAGATGGTTTGAGTCGGACATTTGACTTTCAACAGCAATCATTTTTCTCGACCAAAAAAAAAAAAAAAAAAAGGTTGGGCTTTTCCACTCCCCAGCCAAAGTTGACGAGGCTTCGCCGGTAACATTTGGATCCTCTATTTGCCGCTTGTTTTCCATTTTCCTTACAAGAGACGAAGATATCGAGACATTCAGTTGGGAGAATGAAATCAACGGCTGAACTTTAATGTACGTGTAAAATGCGTGGACTTTTACTTGGTCAAAGTCCGAGAAAAAAGGAAAATTTTGACTAGTCAACAAATAAGGAAAAGTGCTCAGCTTCTTACATGGACAGACGGCCCGCGCAGATCGGAAAGAAAAGTGAAAGAAGAAAAGAAAGAAGGGGAAGAAGAAAAAGAAAGGGAAAGGAAAAGGAAAAGAAAAAGAAGGTTTTGCTTGGGCATGTCATGACACGGGGACATTATCTAGCCAGATTTACTTGGTTTCGGAGCACCCACTAAGAATTTAAGCCCTGTGTTCATTTAGTCAAAATAGTTTTCGAAATTAAGGTACAAATTCAGAATTATGTTAAATTTGAATTGCATTGTTCGATTTAAGAGTTGTTAAGCTGTGTAATTACATGAAAATCGTGAATTAGGACATTGTGAAGCTGTAGGGTTTGATAGAAGTCGATTTGAAGTAACGATTTAGTCAATGTGAAATTCTAGAATTTCCTGTATGAGCTCCGCGTTGCCGATAGCTATGAATGCTTGCTTTGGGCAAGCGATTCATTGACGCATGAGTAATTTTGTTCATGATTAAGCTTAGTTTTGCCAATTTGTAAATTCACGTTTAATTGATAGGATCACGAAATCGTCAACTCATAGCTGCATTGTTTGGTCTAAGTAAATGGTGCTATCTCTTTTTCGAATCTGATAATTTGATAATCTTTTATAAAAGGTATTTGTGGCAAATGATTTGAATTGTGAAAGATGACATGATTTGATTTGTGAAATCGATTTGTAATGTAAATTTTGGATTGGCTTTGTGGATTTTGGAGGATGTTGTGGGTCTGTATTGATGTTTAGTGTCTTTATGAACCTATTGAGGAGTGTATTGGTATGCATATTGTGACATCCTCAATTCGGACCCCTATCTCGGGCGTAAGGAATGGACTAAGGATCAATAAAAAAATGAGAATAGATTGTGAGTCAATTCTAGGTATTGTTTGCAAGCCAACTAGCTTATTAGGGGCAAGGCGACTTTGGTTCAGGGTTACGTTAGACCAGAGCGTTCGATCATAAAAAGACCGTTCAACTATAAGGATTGATGTGGACAATCATGTGCCGTCACGAGTTAATCAATGGATAGATATAGATCGATTCAGCTCAAGTATATACCGGTCATGCATGACTTCGCATAGTCACTGTACCGTTCATGAATGACCCTAATCCAATTCCATGCGATTGTGAGCCAAGGCAAGTCGATTGATCCTACATAATTACATGACAACCGAGAGTCATTCATGAATCAACCAAGCTCAAACATAGGTCATACATAAAACCTCTAACAAACACTAAGCTCAGTTCAGGTTTAGCCACATGAGCACCGTTGATGCCGCTTAATTAGCGTAGGTCATATTAGGGCCATTTCCGATCGAAATTTAATCACAAACCCGATCCAATTACATACATTGATCGTAGGTGACCTCAAGATATTCGTGTCCCATTAAGACAGTAATTATATAGTCTTTTTAATTATATCTTGTCCTGTTGAATTTGGATCAATTAAAAGAAATTGGGTTCATTTGGTTGTTTTCTTTTTGTTCGGAGGATTTGAAAGGTTGACTGGGAGCTTATCTGCGCTCTTTGATGTTGTTGGAGGTATCAAGATTGAATGAGACGGTGGAATGTCATTTCAAGTTTGTGGAGGATAAAAGTGCAAAAAAAACAAAAAATAGAAGAAGAAGAAGAGGAAAAACCGAAAACTCAAACCAATTCGAACCAAACCAGGTTTTCGATTTGGGTCATAATCGGTTCAATTCGGTTCAAATGTGCACCTTGCCAGTTCAATTTAGTTCAGCTTTACAAGATATTCAAACCAAACTGAATCATTAGGGCACATCAATGGTTCTCTATGGTAAAAGGATTCCGCACCTTGGGATTAGTGACATGATGTCAATTCTATGTCAATTTTCCATAATTCTTTAGCACGTGAATGATAACTATTCTATTTTTTGACAAAATTTCTAAACAAAACTATACATTGATGATAATATAAAATTTATGCTCCTGAAACAAAATTTTATTTGATAATAATACAATATTTTTCCCTCCTAGGTGACCGATGGGCGATAGCAGGAGACCAGCGGCAGAGGACGGCGGCCGGCGGCAACAACAAATGGTGGATGGCGAGGGCGGTGGTGAATGGCGAACGGCAGATGATGGTTAGTGGGGTCAGTAGAGGACAATGAATGGCGGCCAGCATACGAGGTGAATGGTCAACTAGTAGCAAGGATAAGCGATAATAAGAGTTTTTATTTTTTATTTATATTTTAGAAATATAATAAGAAAAAAAATCTACTTCTCATTCTATTAAAAATATATTTCTGGACTAATTTGTTCTACATATGAAAAAATGAAATTGCATTACCAAACATAGTTATATTCTAAACTTATTTTTGAAAATAGAAAAATAGATATGATATATAGAATGGTTATCATGAGCCAATTTCTTCTCTCAAGTTGTGGGAATATCTTTTCTCTCCATGGATCGGGCCTGCACATGAACTTCGGGTGATCAAGGCTGGGTCCATTAAACAGACAATATCTTTTCTCTGAGTTTGATTGGCCTTTATGGTCTCCCAAGGAGTCTTAAAAATTTCCAAACTTGTTGAGAAGTCTTAGACACCTTCACCTGCGTTTGCTTTGCTAGTGCAGAACGTTTGGTGGGAAATAGACAATTAAATTTGATTTTAAAGTGAGCCGGCCAACTATTTAATGTATTGGCACTCAGTTGCCTCGTTCAGATCCCAAACCTCAGCTCATTTTTTTGCTAGACGACCTCACACCATTCCCCTTTAGGTGAGAAAGGTATCTGGGAAATAACAAACATCTTATCAATCGCAATCTCTGAGGCCCGATCGAGTAGTGATGCTGCACCAGCATTAGAAGATGAGTATAATGTATTCCTGAATTTCAGAGGAGAGGACACTCATCATTATTTTATTGACTTCCTCTACGACGGTTCCGTAGATGCCGGAGTCCATGTATTCAGGATGAAGAAAAAGTCTCCATCAATGAAGTGATTGATGACAACCTTTTATGTGCTGTCAACAACTGCACACTCTACTTATCCATCTTTTCTTATACTTTTAATAAATGGTGCATTCATGAACTTGTGCATGGACAAGGTATGTGACTCCGGGAGTCCTAAAAGAATCCTTCCTTTTTTTTTTTTTTTTTGGAGCCTGAGTATCTTGAACTTAAGACTTCATTGTATGAGGTTATTTTCTTGGAACATGAAGTTCCTTGACAAATTCGAGGCATTGAAAGGGGCTCTTGTAAGCGTAGATGAAACCAAGGGAACGTGAAAAAGGACCAAAGCTAAAACCTTTTTAAGATCCCTACACATTTCTTCATTATTAAGTTTTTTTTTTCTGTTCTAAGGGGATATAACGTTGCTCTGTCAAATGATTTCTATTAGTTTTTAAGGAAAATATTGAAAACATCCTCTAATTGTTGCTCTCATTCAATAATTTCATCGACATGGACCAACATATTCCATTTTAAACATTTTTTCCTCTTCACTGTCTCGTAAGTCTCCGAAATATTCAAGAGCACCCATTTGCATTTGCAATTTGGGATAATTACCAAAATCAACTTCAGATTTCGCACCCACATTAATCTGCACTCTCACAAGTTTCAACCCAAAAGAATATATTCACCCTCGTAATAAGAATATCGCTTTCCATTATCCGAAGAGGAAAAACATCAGAGATCGCATCTGGTGCCAACTTATATTTTACATATTTCTCGATAATCCTCAAGAAACACCAATTATACGAGGAAACTAAGATTTAGTGAAGAATGTTCATGCCTGCATATACAATCGAAGCAAGAGCATTATGAGAACATGTAAAGAATGGCCAAGCAACCTCGATTTGGATTGGGGCCAGAGACGATGACCGTGGCTGAACTCTGATCTGAGGTCGGCAACACCGGAGGCCGTCGAGTGGTGCGGCAGTGCGCACAGAGGGGAGAGAGAGAGAAGTGACACACGAAGTAGGGAGTGCTGCGGCCCGGTACAAGTAGCGAACTAGTAGACGGCAGCCAAGACGGGCGGCCACATGAGCCAAAGTAATAAAGGAGGAAATGAATTCTGGGCCACATGGCTCGAACATGAGCTACCGATGAGTTGAGGCGCAATGTCGTGGCCCTACGGGGCATTCATTTCTTGTTTTGGGGGTCATCGCATGTCATTTAAATTAACAACTTTCTATTAGGGGTTTGTAAAATGGATCACCCAAATCAGGAATTGCTCAAACTTGACTGAACTGGTTAGTTGGGTCCGGTTTTTAGAAATGTCGGTCTAATTTCCTATTTCAAGGGGGAACCGGATTAGACCAACTACATGTACTCTTTTTTTTTTCTTCATAATATAAGGCATCAAGTAGTGGGGGCAAAAAAGTGACCGGTTCCATCGGACCGATCCGGTCTCCGGTTCCCAATTGATAGACTTAGATGAAAAATATGGTAATACATGACTATAGTATGTGGACGCCAATTGGATTCTCCAATGTAAATGAGCTTTTTTTTTTTTTCCGCACAAATTGTTAGTAAGGGATCTCGCATGCTTTTGGGGTTACGTAGTCAATGTGACCGACATGCCACTGGAGAATTTTGGATTTTTAACTAAAAGATGGTTAAACATCAACAAGGATGTTCACCTTGTATAGGTTCTCCTTGATGGTGTAGAAAATTAAACGTGTTGTGTGCCTTATCCACACATATCTTCGTTTATTACCCATCAAGTTAACCCCGGGGTCTCTTGATTTTCAATTTTGAACAAATTTTAATGTGACACAGCTCTTTAAATGCCTATAATAGACATAATCGGATCGATAGAAGAATTAATGCATAAGTTAAGCCAATACAAATATTTTGGGCTTTCTTTTTCAGGATTATATTTTTCTTAACCAAACTACACCGTTCAATAGATGATGTGGCGTATGCCAACATTATCTGTGTTTATGATTCTCCCATTACAATTGCTGAAAACTTTTCCAGGCCTAGCTATAAATGCTGAAATTTTTCTTATGTACAATATAGTAGCCACTTCGTAATTGTGGCCATTGTTTAAGTCAATACTATAGTCTTCATAGATAATATATATACATATATATATATATATATGTATATAATCATAGAAAAAATTGAGCTCTACTAAATTAGCCTATAAAGATAATTATTTGTACTTAAATATTGTTCTGATTTAATTCAAATCTTTTCTAAGTTAAGATTTTCACAATCCCACATCTGATACATGGTTATGGAATTAATCCAGTCAACTAACGGAAGAGCTTTTGTATCTTGTAGCCAAGCAGCGATTGTCAATGTGGCCGTTGGAGAGGTTTTCGAGAAGCTGAAGATAAAACAAAAATCAGTGACTGAACATTTAGGGCGTGAATGATAACCATTCTGACCAGAAATTAATTTAACAACACAAAATTTCTACTCTAAAAATAGAAATTCGTTTGATAAAGACACAAAATTTCTTCCTTTCGAACGGCGGCGGCGGCGGCCGGCGGCAAGAATCGCGATGACGTCCGGCGACGATGGTCGGCAGCGGTGTCCGGCAAACGATGGTCGGCGGGGCAAATGATGAGAAGAAATTTTATTTCTCATTTATGTTTTAGAAATAGAGAAGTAGAAAATTTTTACTTTTGATTTTTATTCCAAACCTATTTCTGGAACAAAAATCTATTTCAGAAATAGAAAAATGAAATAATTTTATCAAACGGACTTATATTCCAAAAACAAGTCTGGAATAGAAAAATTGTTTCTAGAATAGAAATTGGTGGTTGTCATGCACCCCCTTAGTTGGACTTCATGATCGGGTAAAGGACTTGACAAATTTATTAGATATCGATCATCCCAACGTGCGGCTCATTGGAATTGACGAATGGGTGGCATCGGCAAAATAACTATTGCCCAGATCCTCTTCAATTGACTGTGTTCCCACTTTGGAAAGTGTTGTAGCTTCCTCGAGGATGTTTGAGGAGGCTCAACAACCAAGGAGGGAATAGTCTGGATGCCGAAGAGATTACTATCTGACATTGCTAGTTCTATTTCTGAAGGAGAAATCAAGGATAGTGAAGAAGGAATGAGGAGGGTTGGAGCAACACTCCACAATAAGAAGATCCTTGGAGTTCTAGATGATGTTAATAAGAAAGTGCCCATTAAGAATCTAGTAAGAAATTCCAAATTACATCGAGGATCTAGGATAATCAATATAACAAGAGACGGAGATATTCTTCAAGTTGAGGGATTTGACATTAAAATTGAATAATATGAGATGCAAACAATGAATGATGGTTATGCACTTTGGCCTCTTTGTGAACATGCCTTTCAAACAAACTATTCTTCAGATGATTACCCTGAGCTTTCAAGGGAAATTGTCTCACTTATGGGAGGGCTTCCTTTAACTATTGAAGTGGCTCATTCGTTACTTAAGAATAAAGAAGACAAAAAAATTTGGGAAAAGACATTGTAAAGTTAAGGGAACTACCAAAAGAAGAGATTCTAGAGAAGTTGAGGATTAGCTATAATGACCTAGACGAATTTCTTGAAAAAAAATTTCCTCGATATAGCATGTTTCGTTTTCAATGAGAAGAAAACCGATGCAATTGATATGTGGAGAAGTCGTAAATTTTATCCCAGAGAAGGAGTCCTTACCAAAAGGTGTTTGATGAAAGATATTGGGCTATGATAGGTTTTGGATGCATGATCAACTTATAGCACTGTGAAAGCAAATTGTTCATGAAAATAGTCTAGATGACTTTGGAAAGCATAGTAGATTATGGAATATAAAAGAAGCCCTCCAAATCATAAGAACTGAAGAGGTAAGTAAGAAACGTCCCCTTTTCAAATAGAAGTCGTATATCCGAGGATTGAGGATTCCTTTTTTGTTTAGCATTTTTTTTTCATGCCCATTTGAGTCATAAAACATAGAGGTTGGAAGTTAACAAACTTCTTCACATTATTGCAAAATTTCACTTGTAAAGGAAGGACAAGGTGTCACGCCTCGAACCTCAAGCGTACGCACATCCCTCGGTGGTCAATAAAATTGCGACGTTCCTAGGACGCGTCGCCGACCCAATCAATTATGCACAGGCGGAAGCGAATTACTAATATCTGACCATAACAAACATGAGATAGAAAAGCAGGACAACCAATTATCAATCAAACACACTTTTATAAACAATCTGGTCTACACACAGAGGCCAACTCTAATGTCTATGTACAGGAGGTTTGTCTTCAAAGAGAACTACCGAACCACCCATGCTCTTGACCATTCCGCCTCAAGCTCCGAGTTCTTCACACTAGGGAACTGAAAATGGTAATCCATGACTGGGTGAGATATAAATCTCAGCGAGTTCACGCCCTAAACCCCGATTAGGAAGATAATACACCTAGAGGTAGCCTACACACACAACCAATGAGACTCACCTGGCCTCAGTTCATTCATACACGTCAGCACAATTCATATACCCAATCAATTAATCCAATCAATACCATCGACCAATCAATCCATCCATTCAATCAATTCAATCGATCACACGTTCCAATTCGACTATTGCTCGCACAAGCATGAACTACCATCGCACATCGGTCCTCTAGCATAGCCTGGGATTATTGCTCACACAAGCTAACATGAACTGTTGCTCGCACAAGCTGACATAGATCGTTACTCACACAAGCTGACACAAATCATTGCTCACACAAGCTGACATACCGACTCACATTAGGGATGGGTTCACTTAACCATCGCATGATCAATCAACATCGGCCAAGGACATTGTGCTTTGTGCACAAATTCCTCAATTAAAATAATGAACTTGGCCTAATTTCTTCGTATTAAAAACACCCGATAAAAATAATCGTGTGTGGGTACATGGTCAATTTGAGTCAAAAATGCGATATCTTCATTTTAAAAAATCCCACTATTTAATATAGTACATAAAGACATTTTTGGCCTTAAAAACCGACGCTCGAGATTTTCTAATTAAATATTGAAATTTCACAATTTTGGAATAAATAACCAATTTCCAATCACCACTCAATTTGCACAAATTAACACTCAATTAATTAAACTAAGCACACCATTGCAATCAGCACAAAATTCCGGTTATCGGCTATCTCGGTATAATTTCTGGAAAATAATAAATAATTAAATAAAAACCTTAAATAATTAAATAAATGAAATTAATACAAAAACTACCAACTTAGGTCGAAAATGCTAAATTAATCACTTAAACAGGCCTAAAAAATTTCTGAACATATCTAGATAAATAGTATGATCTAATTAGCCCCTAATTAAACCGTTCTAACAACCTAACATGCACAATTGAATAATTAAATCGCTAATACATTCTAACTAACCACTTAAATCCTATTTAGCCTAAACTAATCACTCCATAAGCATCATTACCTCCTTAAGCTGATTTTAGCAAGTAAACTCACCGGTTTAGCGCAAAAACCAGTTCACGATGACAACGGCCGAAACTTGGGCTTACAGCGACGCCATCGGAGCTTGGACCGGGCTGAAGACGGCCTAACACAGCTTAGCTAAGGCTAAGCTTCGGCCTTGAAAGGGCTGAGCTGCAGCTGATGGAGTTGGGGTTGGCGGCTGCTGAGCACGAGCTAAGCGGTGGATGGAAGATGGTTAAACGGTGGCTGTTGGTGGGGCCTTTCTGTGGTGGACGCGTGAAATGGAGTGGTTGCTAGAGACTGGACAGAAGCTGGAGATGGGCTACTGGTGGACTTCGAATGGGCTGGCCATGAAGGAAATTGGCGAAGGAGGGAGGCGAGCTGGCAGGGAGGTGTTGCGTGAATGGTGAAGTAGCAGCATGGGAGTGGGCTGGGCCGAGCGGCGTTGATTCGGTGGGAAGCAGCAAGTGTCGCTGCTGGGTTGACTCGGTGGAGTGGGCTAGCGGGCTGACTTCGTGCATGGGACACTGGAGAAGCAAGGGAGGGAAGTGGACGACATGGGTGCTGGAAGTGGGGCTGTCGGTGGGGATTTGCTTTGAACGTGGCAACATGAGGAAAATCGGTGGAGACGGCAGCAGGTAATGGAGGAAAGCATGAAGTGCATGGACGCGTGAAATGGAAAGGAGAAGCAGCTAGTTCCGGTCCAAGGAAGAGGGAGAGAAAGTCAAATAAAATATCCAATTCATTAATGCTTGGCCCCAAAGTCCACATGCTTATCCCCTTTGGTCCCCCACATTACTTTCTTGCATAAATTTTCACAACAAAACTCAATTTGGACAGCAAAACAGCCATTTCCCTCTCCCATCCGAATTTCTTTCCTTTTTCCGAAATGTTTGAAATTCAATTTCTTAACAAATCTCTCCAATTTGGTGACTAAATTTGCTGTGGAGGAAGCCTACACAATTTTCACAATTTCCCTTCACCAAATAGCTCGCTAAGGAGGCCAAACATCCACTCAATTTGGTCCTTCCAAATTTCCTTTTTTTTTTCCTGAATTATTTGAATTGATTTTCCATAAAAATCTTGGGCTCACCGAAAATTCTTCGGAGGATGAGTCAACGTTTCTAAAATAAATCGTGACACACCAGAACTTTTGATTCTTGAAACCGGGTTCAATTTCGTGGTTAAATTCAACTGGACACGATTTTAGCGTGACCTAACATATCGGGTAACTTTTAGGAATTTTTAGCGCAATTGACCCGTGGTCAATTATTTTCGAACCACATTGTACATATTCGACACATTGGCGACTCTCGGTTGTCGTGAAAATCTCGAGATTTCAAATACGGACACATGGTACCAAAACGACAAAAAAATCGATCTAGTGCCGATCGACAAGAATTTTGCAATTAGGTTGAATCACCCACACTTAATCACATGGTTCTGTCGAATTGACCTATCTCCGGTCTCTAATCGATTTTTAACTATGCCGTAGTGACCCTTGTAGATTAGCACGGTTGAGCAGTCGATTCCTGTTCGAATTCTCAAGTTGGTCGCGTTTATATTCCTTAACGGCTTCACTTGATAGGCTAGTTATCTCGTGAGTGGCCAACTTAGAGAAAAATGCCATAGGTGCGTCGATGAAAAGCTCATTTCATTTCATCGAAATCAGGGTTGAAAATCAAGATGTCACAACTCTTCCCCTCTTATAAAAATTTCGTCCTCGAAATTTAAACTATTACAAGTCTCTAAACAAAAAGGTGGGGGTATCGTCATCTCATTGAGTCTTTACTTTCCCATGTTGCTTCTTCTGTCCCATGGTGTTGCCAGACCACTTTGACCAAGGGGACCGTCTTGGTATGGTACACAAAACCTGCTCCTTCCGATCTATAATCTGAACCGGCCTTTAATCTGTCTCTAATAACTGTAACTGCGTCCACTGACTGTTGAACTAACTCTGGGCCTGTAATCTTCTGTTCTCCGACTTCATCCCAACAAACTGAAGTTCTGCACCCTCTGCCATACAACGGTTCAAACGGTGCTATTTGAATACTCCGCTGGTAGCTTTTGTTGTAGGCGAACTCGACGAGATGAAGATGTTCCTCCCAGCTTCCTTTGAAATCTAGCACACATGCTCTCAGCATGTCCTCGAGAGTTTGAATCGTCCTTTCAAACTGACCATCTGTTTGCGGATGATAAGCCTTACTGAATTGCAGCTTCGTTCCCAAGGCAATCTGTAAACTTTTCCAAAAGGCAATTGTAAATCTCGGGTCTCTATCAGACATAATCGTCACTGGCACTTCATGCAGATGAACTATCTAACGCACGTACAATTATGCATATATGTCCAATGCATAGTCCAGTCGACCACAACTCAAATAGAATTATTACCCCTTTGACTCCTCGATAAGCTCATCACAGAGTTCATTGTGATGTGTCCCCACTTCCACTCGGGAATCTCGAGAGGTTGCAGAAGTCCTCCCGGCTTATAGTACTATCCCTTCACTTGCTGACATGTCAGACACTTGGCAACATGCTTGGCGATGTTCACCTTCCTACCAATCCACCAAAAATGTTGACGCACGTTCTGATACCTCTTTGTACAGTATGAATATATGTTGTAACTGCTACGGTGAGCTTCTGATAAGATCTCCTCTTTAGGCTCTGCATCGTCTGATACACATAATCATCCTTAGAAACCTTAGTGTCCCGTCATCAGATATCTGAAAATCAGCATTCCTCTTTTCCGTATCTCCCTGCAGAATCTTCTGGATCTCTGGATCTGTCAATTGCAACGTCTTTATTCTTAGCTGTACTTCGGTTCAATTCTGAGGATGGTTATAAGACTTGAAATGTAGCCTACCTCAAATTTGAAAACCAAATCTCGAACTCTCGAGTAAAATCCATTCATTAACCATCATATGCGCAATTGAAGACTTCCGACTCAGCACATTTGCGACTTTATTAGCCTCTCCAGGATGATACAGGATGTCGCAATCATAGTCCTTCGAAAGTTCCATCCAGCAACGCTGTCTCATATTCAACTCCTTCTGAGAGAATAGGTACTTGAGATTTTGATGGTCTGTGAAGATCTGGAATCAATATGCGCACAAATTTCTCTTCCTTCTTAAGCAGTCGAGTCAACGGCGAAGCTAATGTTGAAAACCCTTCCATGAACCTTCTGTAATACCCTGCCAAACCCAAAAAGCTTCTGATCTCTGTCACGTTAGTCAGTCTTGGCCAGTTGATAACTGATTCAATCTTGGTCGGGTCCACAGAGATTCCTTCGCTTGAAATCATGTGACCTAGGAACGCCACACGAGTCAACCAAAACTCGCACTTACTAAACTTGGCGTACATCTCATGATTCCTCAGGGTCTGAAGTACCATCCTCAAATGCGTCCCGTGCTCCTCTGAACTTCTCGAATACACTAGGATATTGTCGATGAATACGATCACAAACTGGTCCAAATATTTTTTGAACACTCGGTTCATTAGATCCATGAAAGCAGCTGGGACATTCGTCAAATCAAACGGCATTACTGTGAACTCATAATGGCCATATCGAGTACAAAACGCTGACTTCGGTACATCCTCCTTTCTGATTCTCAGTTGATAATACCCTGTCCTCAAGTCAATGTTTGAAAATATCGACGCTCCTTGCAGCTGGTCAAACAAATCATCAATCCTCGGAAGTGGATACTTGTTCTTGATCGTCACCTGATTGAGTTGACGATAGTCAATGCACAGGCGCAACGAACCATCTTTCTTTTTCACGAACAGAACTGGTGCTCCCCAAGGTGATGCACTGGGACGTATGAATCCCTTATCCAACAACTCCTACATCCGCACTTTCATTTTTTTTTAGCTCTGACAACGCCATCCGGTAAGGAGCCTTAGAGACTGGTTATATCCCGAGTGCTAACTCGATCGCGAACTCTATCTCTCTCTCTGGCGGCAGGCCTGGCAATTCCTTTGGAAACACATCCGGAAACTCTTGCACCACGGCAATGTTCTCGATCTTCAGTTCCTCAACTGTCGTATCCACTACAGTTGCTAAGTAACATTGGCAACCCCTGTCTAACAAACGGGTTGCCTCAAGCGACTGTGTAGTAATGGTTATTTTATCCGTTTCTCAGTGTAATAATACATGATAAGCACGTTTTCCATTTCATCCAATATCAAGATATCATAAATTCAAGGTTAGCTAGGGCAATTTGAAGATACCATTTTGAATGGACATAGCCCCTCGACTGGACACAACTCCTCCCCATCGGCTATCCCGACCCTCGATTTTGACCGCATTTTCTGGGATGGGTTCGATCTGGGCCGGTGATTGAGCCCATCAGTTCGAAACTATGGGCCCGTCGACAGCCCAATCCTATCTCTGGCTCCGGTGGACCCCACCATCATCCGTTTCTGCAATCTTCCCATCCTCTTGATGGTGACCCTTGGATGATGGGAGTTGAGGGATTGATCCACCGCTCACGATAGCCTAGACCAGATGTTCAAAAAGCAGCCAAGGAAATGACCTTTAGGTCCCCCACAAGCAGCTTTCCTTAGTCTAATTTTGTTTTTTTTTTTTTGGCAGAGGTTCAAATTGACATCCGAACGCGGAAAGCTCCACATGGCCCGTGGCTTTTGGATATTGGAAGCTCGTCATGTTTGATGGGAAAGAGATAAAAAGTCAAAAAGAAAAGAAAAATATCTCATTCTGAGGTGAAATGAGTGGTTGTTGAGTTTTGATTTGATCAAAAAGTTATGGCCTCAATTCATGACTTGGACGTTCATTAGATTTAACCGGACCATTCATGACAAATGAAGATCATACTCCTGTTGCTTTCGTGCTGAGACATTAATGTCAAACCCTATTACACATCTTACAAAAAAAAAAAAAAGACAAAAATTCATGTCGATGTGCGGTTTCATCCTATTGATTTTTGACATGACAAGTTCCTTTGATTGGATTTATGCACTACAATCAAGTTTTTCATTAGGAAAACGTCTAATGCATTTTTAAAGATTTTGTATAATGAGTGAAGAAAGTAAAGGAAAATATGAAAAATCATGGTCACTTTCTACATTTTCTATTTTAAAAAATGTCTTTGGATTTTTTTTTTGCCAAATTCGAACACGGTAAATGACTAAACTACCCTACTTGAAAGATATTTGTCTCTCAATTCCTCAAACCCTAATGCATCCACTCAATAATAGACCCCAATTTCACCACCATTCATCGCCTTGCTACCGTCAGCCTACTCTGAGCTTCCTTCAACCATCATTCTCGTCCTCTCACCATCCCCCTCCGAGCACCCTCCGAGGGTAAGACAATGAGTAACCAATGGCGACATGATTAGTAGATGTTGGATTATGGTTTGGGAAATTTGTGTTCAGGTGAATGGATGCACATACACTACGCATTAGGAGCATTTTTGGATATGAAAACTGTATTATGGTAAATGCATATTTGTTGGGAGATGAAAAGTGATACCTAAGCATAAAAGTGAGGATGCAAACATGTAAATTTTAATATAGAGAATGCAAAGAGATTTCTAGGTGATAAATTTAAATGTTTGTTGGTAACTTCCCAAAAACCAAACCCACTGAGCCATACCTTTCCATGAGTGCTAAAGATAACATTAAGGCAACGTTTGGTATCGTCACCCTTAGGCAGCACTAGATTTGGGGTTGTCCAAGGCTAAAGATGCTGGATCTAGGCTTAGAGACACTGGATTTGGGCTCAGCAATGGTGAATACGACATTCGGATCTTGGTTCAACTCACAACAGATGGTAGGAGCTTAGAGGACAAGGCTTGACCGTGGCTTTTGTTAGAGCTTAAGAGGGCTAGCAACAATGAGGACGACAGCCAAAACTCAAGCAAGAAGCTAAGGGTGTCCAAGGTTAAGGGGTACAATAGGAATAGTAAGATTTTAGAGCAAGCAAGTTTGGAAGAAAAATGTATATCAAACCCCTCTTGGAAAAACATCTCAAAGTGATTTTGATTATATCCAAACTATCATTAGTATAATATTTATTATGGTAGATGCAAATATTTTTTACAGAAAAGACTACACAATATTCATGATGTGATCCAGTCGGAGTTTATGTAAATAGTACTGGTGAACCTAAAATCAACCGATGGTGATTACTTTATCGCAGCTACAAATATTAGGTCATTAGTGCCATAACAACTATGAACATCTAGTGAAGTTCGTTGAGTCAGCAAACTAGCCGTTATGATTGATGATTTGCACAGCAAACGAAGTTGAAACCAGTAGTCGAGAAGTTGGGTTGTTTGACAGGTTTGTCAAAGGCTGTAATGATGAGACAGCGACAGTGCTACTCAATGTTCGGGGGACTGTATGGGCAGTTTTATTCTTGGGTAGTAGCTTAACAGCAACTCCAATGGTTGCTCCTTTGATCATTTTTCAATGGATAGATTGGAGATAAATATAAAAGAGAATATCCAAGAAGCTAAGAAAGAGAGAGCGAGAGAACAAAATTATTAAAAGATTTGCATTCAGCTATGTTCCAAACAATGTGCTCTTGTCTAAGTGTTTCACTAAGTATTGTATTCATGCTTTTTGAGTAATTGTGCTCTAAATTAAGTATATAAGAGTAAGAGTAGCAACTGAACGCTAATAGTGTAATCTATATTGTAATAGGACCAATGCTTGCCTATTGTAATTTTTTAAGTAGATTACTTATGCAATCCAGCCCAACTTATGGTTGTTGGTCTAAAGAGTAGACGAGGTTTGAGGATAAAGCCAAACCACTAAATATCATTGTGTGCCACTCTTTTACTCTCTTTTACTCTCACTAGCACAGAGAACTATTACAATTTGTGAAACATCTACTTGACTCGATCTTTACTTAGCATTAATTAATTTTAGCGAAAGATTGTCAAGTTTTCTAAAACAACCTATTCACTCCCCTCTTGGTTGTATTGTTAGACCCCAACAACCTCTTAAGTAGAATTTATAATACTAAAGCCCAAAATCAAGGGACTTGCCTAAAGCTTTTTGAGCATTTTCGGGACTCAACTTTGTACCAAATGCTCTTGAAATTGTGTTACCAAAAACTAAAACATCGGGACTCTAAAGATCATCAAGCCCAAGTTTTTGGCCTCGTTATAATTTGGGGTGATCGGTTCTAGGTTTCATACAGGTTTTACCCAGAACTTGAAACCTATCCATCGAAATAGGTTCCTTATTTTACTAGAATCTAGAATATACATGCATACGTTGAAACCTTTTCTATCATAGGTTTCAAGTCGATTCTAAGGTCTACCTAAGTTGTACCTACATAATTAATTGAGCAATTGTAGTGAATCATCATGTTTAATGATCACCCCTTGTTGCTACAATTCATTAACCAAAACTTCTTATATTATTAATTGAACAATTGCAGTGATTCATCATTTTTAATGACTACCACGTGTTGTTATAATCCATTTATCACAAGTTTTATTTAGATATACAAAGAATATGAAACATTAACAAAATAAAAATTTCAATCATAAAATGGAAGTTTAGACTCGTAGTTCTAGATTGTATACTAATAATCGGATGTCATGAAATATCACAAAATCGTGTGAAGACATACACAAAAAAAAAAAAAAAACACACACACACACACAAACTTATTCTAGTTATCAGGTTCCAAGTTCCACCTAACTATAACTTAGAACATACTCATTGAAATCTGGAAACTATCCATTAAAATGGATTTCCCAAATTTTAGAAACTGAATTCTATCCTACATACCTTAAATTATGGAATTAGACAAGTTCTCGTTGATATGGTTCTTCGTTTCCCAAAAACCTATTTGATTCTTCGATTTTAGGTCACCGCTAATTATATCTCATTAGGTCCTTTCTCGTTTACGATGAGAGAGTTGTGGCCATCTACTTAATCACGTCACCAAAAAGACAAAGCAAAAAGGTTGCAGAGGGTCCCACGACTCCCATTCAAATCAGACGCACAAATCACTAACCATCTTAATTTAAAATAATAATAATAATAATAATAATAACCAAAAAACCCACCAACCACTCGGCAAACTACGACAATGCCATTCCATGATCCTGATAAAACACCAACCTCCTCTGCCATTTGCCCATCCTTTGACCCATTGGGATGCACAAACAGTGCAAACATAAATATCCAATTTTACGTTTTCTCAGTTTCATTTGCATTTCCTAGAAGAGAGAGCAACAAAAGATAAAAGAGATGTTGGGCGTGTTCAGCAGCAGCGTGATGTCTCCGCCGGAGGAGCTGGCGGCCGCGGGCCACCGGACCCCATCGCCAAAGACAACGGCTGCAGCGCTGGTGGAGCGGTTCCTCGAAGCCAACCCTTCAGCCGCGTCGGCACGGATCAGAGACCACGTCTGGCTGGCCTACACTCACCATAAAGAGTCTCCGTTGCTTCCCAGGTAAATAAACTCCATGAAAATTTTGTGGGATTTTCTCTCCCAATTTTGTTTCGCCTGTGCTCCCAAAATATAGCATTAAAAATATGTTTTCAAAAATAAATTAATGTTTACCATATTAATTTGTATGCATGTATTGGTTGGTAAGTTTATGATGGTTTCCATCTCCTTTATTATTCTCTCAAATCTTACGTCCAGATTTTCTTCTTTTATCCAAAAAAAAAAAAAGTTTTATTATAAGCTTAATTTGCTAGACTAGAATTGAAGAAAACGATTTTCTTGTGAGAAAGGCAACGGAAAGATGTGTTGACGTCATTTTTCAACTTCCCTCCTTTACTAGCTGCTAGAAATACTATGATGCTATCTTCCTTGATTTAATAATTAACTTTCTTGATGGAGTTTATTCTCCCTTTCATTTTAAGTGATTAAATTCCTAATCTATGAAATATGCCGTTAATTTCGTGAAATAGATTTCATCTACCATAGAGATATAGGTGAAAAAGAAACATGTTCTTATGTCTCATTTTTTTGACTGGCGAAATAAAACAAGTTAACTGCTAATTGACTTAATTCGTTGAGGCATTGGGGAATTTACTTATTTAAATGGCATGATCTGGGTGCAAGCTGTACTATTTTAACGCTACATCTTAAGGTTAAAGATCTGAATTTAACCAGTTAATGAATCTTGTAAGGTATTTTGTAATCTATTAGATAGTGCCTTTGCGATGGTGTTCGATTAGACTGCAACGAGATTTTGCCATTCGTCAGACGAGGTTTCTTGCATGAACTCCACGTTAGGAAGTAAATATGGAGGGAGTCTCTCATCTTTTTGAGCTTGTTTGGCAGTTTGCAACCTCAGAATCAGTTTTTCGTTTGGTGTAGAAAGAGGGAGATGGGGGGACCTTGTATTGGAGGGCTTGGGGAAAATGGGAAGGAGATTTTGGAAGTATGATGTGGAAAATTTTTTATGGAGCCCACCAAAAATATGTACGCTTTGGGGGGAGGAATCATGGAGAATTGATTAAATTTAGACATTAAAAAAAATTAGGTTTAGAAAATTTAGGTTAAGAAAGAGTAGGTGAAGAAAAGGATTTTGCTTGCTTTTGGAAAGAGTAGACAGTAAGATAAAAAGATGTGAAGAAACAAGTTTTTGTATATAATATTAATGTGTTTATGGTCAAAGAATTTACAAAATTAGAAATGCATTTTCATCATAATTTATTGTGAAAGAATGGAATTACAAAGAGTAGGTGAAGAAAAAGGATTTTTCTTGGTTTTAGTAGAAGGCAGGATATAAAGATGTGGAGAACAACGTTTGCAACGCTTTAAAATTAATAAATTAATAGTTGATACGTAGATTCGCATATAATTTTTCACAATTTTCTGAAATTTGAATAAATTTTTATGGGGAAAAAAATACTTTGTGCTTCTTTTTAACTCGATAGAAATTAAGAGGTCCGACCGATGTTATTCAGGATAGAAAAGAGAAGTAGGAGTGCTTCTGTCTTTTTGCATATTCATTGAAAATTTCTTGCCAATTTAGAAATTTAATTTCTTCAAAGATGAGATTTAAAATAAGGTAAACTTATTTATTTTATAATAGCAAAAATATCACCTAAAAAAAAAATAATCCAAACTATGTCTACTTGAACATAAATACCCTCAATTTTTTTTGTGTCACCAAAAAATACCCAAACTTATACAGTTCTATCTAAGGTATATTTGTCATACTAGTATAAATTTGAGATTTTTAATAACACAAAAAAATTGGGGTATTTGTATCAGAGTGGGTAAATTTAGGATTTGCAGTGACACAAAAAATAATAGGAATAATTGTGTCACGGTGAGTATGGTTTGAAGTTTTTTTTTTTTTTTTTTTTTTAATGATAGTAGCCCTCTATAACATGAGAAAGTACCTCACATTTCACTTTTAATTTGTCATTTTGTTCTATTAAATACCCATTTTATTTTCTTGATCAGTAGGTGAAATTTTGCTTGGACCAACGACAACCGTAGCCAGAGTTCTAAGCTATAACTATATAAAATTGTTCGAATCGACCCATCAACTTAGAATCGAACATTTAAATGCCTTAAAGACCAAGTCTGTCTCTTCCATGACTTTGAGTATAAATCAATTTAACTCTAGTAAATTCGAATTCACTTTCATGACTATTGGATGCACCACGATACTTTGTAGATTGTTCTCGCAATCCTTGCCGTAGTATTTGATAAGGTGGTGTTTTACAAGCTGCTAGGCGCTCGACACGTGTCCATACCGATCCTCGGTTTCTAAGAGAAGACTAGTCAATCGGGCAGTGAGTACATTGAGAAAACCTCCATGTAAAAGCCGTCTTGATTGAGGAATCAATGGTGAAACCATTAGCTAAAAGACCAAGTGTCCGCCAACCTTGAGGACTTATTGACCACCGCATGCCAAGACATATCACATTGGTTTTAATGTATTGCCATTGGTCATCACCAACTGGAACTTGTCATAGTTCGATCACCATGTGTCGACACCACCCGGACTGGTGGAGTAGAAAGACTCATAAATAGCCACTTGGAAAGTGAGAAATAGGTCCGGAACTCATGACTATGATCTAAACTTCCAATTGCATTCTCCTTCAAACTCTTAACTTAAGCATCGATATGTCAAATCAGGCAATAAACCTAGACGCCCTAACTCGTAAACACGGTCGTAGGTTCAATCAAAGGCAAAAGTCTGAATCGATCTTTAAATACTAAGTTGTGCATCAACAATATTATAGTCTTTAAGCATCGCGTAATTATCATCCACTGGCATTGGGTTCGGATAACTACTTCAATCTAATGAATTTACAGGCATAGCCGAATGTGCAAGCAAGCAATATACTCCACAACAAGACTGAAAATCTTGAGCATTTGGTCTATCTTTAAATTTTGTGTTTCGTGTAAATAACGAAAATATGCTGCAGATCATTTGCGGTTAAAGATGAAATCTTCTGCTTGTTTGAGGGAGCGCTTCACAACCTGGGGAGCTTAAGGCAACAGTATGGGCTCGCAAAATTGACCAACGAAGCAACGCTCGTGATCGAGGCTTACAAGGCTTTGCGCGACCGGGCGCCGTACCCGCCCAACCACATGGTCGGGCACCTAAACGGCGATTTCGCCTTCATCGTGTTCGACAGGTCCACCTCCACCGTGTTTGTTGCCTCTGTAAGTGACCTCAAAACATATACAGCGGATTAGTAAAATAAAAGGAAGGAAAAAGAAAATCAGATTTGAGTGAATTGATGAAACTTATTAGTTGACAAAATACGATGTTGCTTCTGTTTTTGTGTTATTGACAGGATCAAGTTGGGAAGGTCCCTCTCTATTGGGGGATAACTGCTGATGGGTATGTGGCTTTTGCTGATGATGCTGAATTGCTCAGAAGGGCTTGTGGAAAATCACTTGCTTCCTTCCCTCAAGGTAAGATTTTTCTTATTGGCCGCATAAGAGAATCACATTGAACTGTGTGGATGAACATAAATAACTCAGAAATCGATTACTTGGCCGACACGATGCGACAAACCAATCACTTTATAAACATCATATACATCAAATCCAATTATGCATTTGAATTCTTAAAATCCCACGTACGATTAGCTTGCTTTTCTCGTGTACCTTTCTCACAAATTACTACTGCGCTTACACTATGTTTGGTGAGGGGATGGCGAAAGAAGAGAAAGGACTTTTAGAAGTGCGGAAAAGAGAGAGGAAAATGGAAAGAAGTGACCATGAGGGATTGACGTAAGTAATTTCATGCAGTGTTGAAATCCCTCCAAGTCCATCTGTTTGAGTATTGAGGGATTGTTAATAAACAAGATATTCTCATTCCCTACCTATGCCTTATTTTCATTCCTTTCAGCATCCAGACAATATTTTAATTCAATCTCTACATTTCATTTCTCTTGTTTAGTCACCCCTACATGAATCAGAAGTCCTCACGTCTCCACTCCTCTCTGAACCAAGAAGTTCCATGAATTGGACTGAGGCTAATTGAATTTTTGCGCCACGAACGCCAGCATAAAATATTGATTCGGCTTAAGTGAAGAAGTTCTGAATATAATCATATAAGCATACACGTTTCCAAAGAACAATTTGTCATATGCAAGTGCGAAAAAATTTATCTTCTTTGCGTTTCGCATCTTGCAGGATGTTTCTTCTCCACAGCAGTTGGGGAGCTGAGAAGCTACGAGAATCCAAAGAACAAAATCACCGCCGTGCCCGCGAACGATGAAGAGATCTGGGGCGCAACATTTAAGGTACAGCTGTGGATCTCGCTCATTCTCTTGTCGACTGCACATACAGAATATGTAAAGAAAAATGTGCTTTGAATTCGAAATTCAAAGGATGTTTCTGCAGCAACGATTCCCGTTCTCTCTGAGAAGACACCACAGTCAAGCTGCTTTTGCATTACTTTGAATTTCCTAGAAATGATCTCCCGTGAATTTTCGCATACCCAATCGTGTGGATCGAACATTGGCCGTGCGAGACCAGTTCAATCTATGCGGGCAACTCTCCCTATCCTCTATGAACAACTTATCGAGCTTTATTGAAGATTTTCTACTCTGTTTCAATGTAATTCAGCTGACGTTGTCGCTCTCTTCTGGGTCCGGGTATAGGTGGAAGGACCGGCAGTTCTGGCAGCCGCAGATAGAGGAGTTCGCAGCTAAACGATTGCAAATTCTCATTTGGGCAGAGACAATTTCATGTGGCTGTGACAGTTGGAGGCCATGGAAATGATCCCGAATCTAGCTATCTTGGTGGTTGTGGCCATGTATAAGTTGCATTCTCAGTAATGCCTCTGCTTTAACCTCAGGTGTACTAAAACTATCCGTACAGCAGCAACTTTCTTTTGCAATAAAAAGCCAATGTAACCCTTTGAATCGGATCCACAACATAGAAAAAAGCATCCATGAACAGTGAATTTTCTTCAAGTTCAATCAGCATCCATTCTGCTTCCATCTCACAAAATCCTGATATTGACATGAGAAAGCACAGACCCTGAGCCTGATATCAAATTGGGTTTTGGTGAAATCCCAAACCTACACTCTTGACCCAAGTCTATCCCATTCAGCATTATATTATCCCATTAAAACACATAAAAACGTGGAATATCCTGTATTGATACATGCATTTTAATAGACGGTAGATTAAAATGTAGAGTATCGGTTTAGGAATTTTTGCAAGACAAAATTTAATTTGAAGTAAACGTGTCATAAAGGTATGAATTTGACATTTTTAATCCCTTTGTTTATTGAAAAAGTTCTGTTCAAGAAAGTTGATCTTTCACCCTGGCTTTGACAATCAGAAGACAAATCTCTTAGATTGTGAGTTTCCCTTTCAACTGTTTGTATTTGCTTCTTTGATTCGCTCCTTGGTAGAATACCTTGTTAGGGGATTTTCCCCTAAATCACAACTGATAACCGATGACCGAGACTGATCCGTGAAGACTCAGCACTCAACATGAAAGCAATGTGAACTAGACTTGAAAAGGCAATATTCAAGTGTTAACAACTAGGAGTCAAAAGAGTAACCAAATTATCAAACATGAAAGCCATGTGAGCTAGACTTCAAGAGGCAATACTCAAGTGTTAACAACTAGGAATCGAAAAAGTATTCAAATTATAACCAACTCACTCAACCTGAATTCCAAATTGAGTCCCATTCCAAACGCTATCCGCTTGAATGGTTTTACAAAGCAAGATGGTTCTCGACATTATTCTAATAAAAACATGATCATTTGTAAACATAGATACACCACAAGAAGATGCAGAGAACATAACTTGGGTCACCGAACCCGCGGGGGGGGGCTCTAGGAAAATTAACTGGCATAGAAAAGATACATAGAAAGAACTGTACTTGTAAGAGCAGAGGCACAGCGATAAAAATTTGAGAAGGCCATCACTGCTGCAACTTCACTTGTCAAGATCAACAAGTTGGTGAAATTTCCTCCAAACTGCGATAATGGAAGTTTCTGCGTAAAAATTCTGTTTATTCTGATACAGTTAAAAGCTCAGATCGAGGAGCCAGGCACTACCTTCTTCCCAATAGCTCAATGATATCGCTAGTAAGAGTGGACCTTCTCTTGCTTGCGAAAGCAAGTGATGCAGCCTTCCTCAACAAAACAGATCCCGCCATGCAACCCAGCACAGTTGGATTCATTTGGCTACAAGAGATGAGTATTCAAAGAGAATATTTAGAATGAGATTGTGATTATTGGAAATGAAATCTGTGAGTAAGATTGCTATATACCTGGTCGAATCCACTCCAGCACCTGAACTTTGTTGACGAGCCCAAGATACAAATACTGCAACACTGACATTACAAGCATTTGGAAATCGTCAATAATCCAGAATAGAATTTACTCCTTGCTCTTGGGAAGAAAGTTGAGTCAAAATGAATAATTGATATTGTATCTATAGACAAGAGAACATGATGTGGACAAGGCAACAGAAATAAGTTGGGACCGCAGCATATTTTTTAATAAGAAGTTACTGAAGTGAAAGAGATTATGCACCTTCCAGAAAGTATATCACCCTGGCCACCACAGCGTCGAGGTGAACCATACTGGCTCACCGATTTAACTGCAAAGACCAACAAGGGATGTCGTAAACCTTGCCCAAATAAAATTATAATACATTCTAGAGAAGAGACGAAAGTTACAGCTTCCTGCTTAAAATTTTAAAATTTCCTAAATTCAAGATCTACACTCCATTCTGTCATCGTGATACGAAGCTCTGGTTATAAGATCACAGTCATTTTCGAAGCTTTTACAACAATAATGATATGTTTTTAAGTCTTTAAGTTAAAGGATCCAGGTGTAACAGCACATCAAACTAGGCAAGGTATGTTCCCATTTTCTATACTCTAAAACAATCATTTTTTATTTAATTGAGCATATCAAGAACTCACACTTCCTCGAAAAAAAAAAGGGGGGAAGAAAAAGGTGCCACTTGTAGCTAGCTTATCTGCTTACACAATATGCAGTATATTAGCAAGGATACACCGATTCTTTATGAACTTATGGATATGTAAAGTACAGGTTTTCCAATCCTAGCAAGAAAGGAAGGGATACAGATACACAATTTTAAATGAGAAAACAGAATTCCCTGTTATTTTAGGAATGCATGGACAAGTTCCAGAAACCGGGCTACCAAACAACTTATTGTCTCTTTATTAGTTGAGTTCCAGAAAAAGGCTAGATCATATCAAACAAAAAAAAAAAAAAAAATGGATAGCTTTAATCAATTCAAGGTGTATTTATGTTGCACCTGCTTGGAGTGTCCAGAAAGAATACTCAATGAATAAACAATTTAGCATTTCTTACAGCATTCAAAGCAATAATAACGGAGGATCTATAAACGCATCCAAAAGACTGCAAAATATCACACCAAGAAGAATTATGGCATATAATTCATCCTATACCTACGTCACCATCACTTATCAGATCAGATTTCCCCTTTCGCATGATAGTAACACCGCCTATCCTGAAAGAATAAACACTAATATTAGTTCATTTTTCAGAACATAAAGAATTTTAAAATACAATCATAAATATTTGAAATTTTCACAATCTACAGTGTTTGGCACAAACCCAGCAAAACAACCACAACATGGCAGTATCACTGCATCATATATAATGAGATCACTACATGTATTAGTTAATTTTCTCACAACTAACATGTGCCCACATAAAAGTTCGATTTCAAAATTTCAAAAGACTTTCCTCGAAAAGGTCGAAATGGTAGCATGAACAAAGGTCACTGTGTAAGGCAAAGCTTACACAATTTTGGATGAGACCAACAGATATATATCTACATCATTTTTTAGCCACTCTGATACTTAGGTGAATGCATTGCCAACAAACAATGAATATGAATGTGTATAAGCATATAACATCACAAAATTGGAATATACTGAACATTATAAACTAAGAAATTAGCTAAGCTCCCAGAAACCTCCAATAAAAGCAGACAAACTCCACAAATAAGCTTACTGTTTAGCAAGCAATTGCAATTCCTGATGAGCATCTTGATCATTTACTTCACAATTCAGTACTTTTTTGACCAGGCGCTTATATTCATTGATATTTGGAGTTAAGACAGCTAACTGGTAACCGCTAACAAGATCAGGATTGTCTGTAATAAGAAAGAGCCCGTCCTGTCATAGCAGCATAGGATCAGCGCAGAAGGTCAAATGCCATATTAAGATATTAGATAGTAGAAATAGATCCATGAAGTGCGATTCCTAAAGGTGGTGATACATAGCAATAACTCATTACCCCATCTACGATGATCGGAACATTGCGCTGTCGTGCATGACCCATGATCTGACCCACACATCCCTGGACATGTATAAAAACATGGAATGCTTCAGGCAGAGCTTTAACAGGACATCCAGTCTAAGCAAGAAAATAAGGACAACACTGATGAAAAAAGGAAGGTCTGCTTCCAGTATTTCCACCTCCAGTTATAATAAAACAGAAACAGCACTGACATCTGTCCTTTCGACAAGTTTGGCATCAGTTGCATACATCTTTTAATGCCCTAATAGACATCGGTATAGAGAAAACAACATTTTTCCCAAGGTGTGTTTATTTTAATCCAGTATATGGCTTTTAAATGCCAATTCAGTGAAGAGTAATCATATATGTACATTTAATTTGTACTGTGTTGATGCTTAACAGTTCTAAAAGATCTTAGATAAGACCTCTGGCTGCAATGCAGTTCTCTGTAGCTTTCAGTCACTGAGAAACACATCAATTGTCTCACTGCTACCCTTGGCAATGCCATTTGTATAAAAAATGCTCTCTAGGAAACTATAAAACTGCACACTGCACAGTTTCTCTTAATTTTCAATGAAAGTTTGGTTACCAAGAGTGACAGGATATAAAACAATGAGAGCGAAATTAAGAAACAAATTAAGAATCTCAGTAAACAGAACAGAAAAGGTAAGGCTCTAACAAAAAAAAAAATGAGAAAAAAAATGATCAACCAGATGTGCTGGAGGCACAATAAAAAGCTATTTCAAATAAAAAGAAATGCGGAAATGGTAACTTAATGCAGACTAAATAAGCAAATGAACTGAGATCGATAGGGCCACAGAAGTATACCAGCAAGAATGGGTCTCTTCCAAGACCTGGACCAACTACAAGACAATCAAACCTTTCCAGCCATTTATCAATCTCTGCAAGAACCTTGCCTGAGATTTGTTCTTTCTCCTCATCCCTGAAAGAAATCCTCAACAGGTAAAAATCTGTTCAAACATGGAATTTAGATCATAAAAACAGAAGTCAGTAATTTTTTCACCTGATGTTGTAAGATTCTTCTAAAACAGGGTGCACAATCAATTCAGGGCTGTAGCTTTTTATAACCGGGGCAGCATCTTTTGTGCAGAAAACATGTGATAAATCTGCACCCTGCAAAATCAAGAAAGTTACACCTCACCTAGCAAATATCTATATGAGCCAAGAAAGATGCAAAATTTGTATTCTCTAACACATTACCTGTTAAAGACTTCATAACTGATAAAATAAGAACTAAATAACTTACAAAGTTAAACCAAATCGGTCAAGAAAACTAACAATTTTCAGAGCAGAAATAGCCGCGAAATATGGAGCGCCAGTGTACTCACGACATCCACCAACAATTGCTACCTTTCCTGGTAAACACGTGATAAGAGAATAATAGCATTAGTTTACTCAAATTCCCCACTTCAGCAAACCCCATAACTAAAAGCTCACAGCTAAAGCACCCAATTGAAGATATCAGATGCATTTGAAAGAAAAAAGGGTAACATGTGAACGAATTTATTTTCTTATTATAAATCTGTCCACCAAGAACATAGCCCAATTCATGGTTAAGCAAGGCCATAAAAGAACCCATTGTAACAGAAAGAAATATTAACATCAAGAATCATTGTAGAGAACAAATCATACGGTCCCAAAAACTACAGACGAACCTGCCTGGCCTTTATATTTACTAGGGTCAAGCGGTGGAGCAATTGCCCTCAGAACGTTCTCAGCCTCAGAATCACAAGCCATCGACCTTATGTCGTTCAATCTCTTGCGGTTGCCGCCACCTCCCAGACACAGCGACCTCACCAAGAAATGCTGTCTTCGCAGAACCGACGAGGAAGAAGCGAACATACAACCTTTTGCACAACCGTAGGCCAGCAACATTAGCAAACGGCCACCTCACAATCAGCTCAACCGCAACCGCGGCGAAAATGGCCTACTTCAAATGGACTCCATCGGGTCGTCGCTTTCGAGGGATGCGGCAGCTGAAGAAAAGCAGAAATTAGAAGAAAGAAAGAAGAAGACGAACGAACAGAGCAAGCAACTACCAAGAAAGTCGAAACGATACGAACCCATCACCGTATTCTTTTCCCCCAAAAGAGTTAAAAGTCAGCTTGCCTTGAGATGATTCTCCGGCCGACGACGTCGATCATCGGGAAGAGAGAGCAAGCGGCGGTGAAGGAGATCCACCGCCAGCAGATTCTGCTGCGGAAAACGCTGTTGGCCCAGAACAGCAGTTTCGAATGGCTGGTTTGGGCTCACTAAGTGGGCCAGCATTGAATTGTAGGAAAAATCAAACAACAGAAATGATCTGTAAAGAGACGGTGAGAATGGGCATAAACATGTGAGCTTTGAGCTTTTGTTTCGCTCTGTGAATAGAGTCGCCGGAGAGTTTATAGAGCCCAGTATGCCCGATTTATCGCGACCTTTTAAGTGTTTTGAGCTTTAATTATCTCGATATTGTTACATGCACATTCGTTAATTACTGTGTTGAGGATAGTCTAATTAATCTTCGTAAGCGATGTGCAGTGAGTTCTTCCGAACAACGTGATTATTGTGTCCTCTCTTGTGATTCCATAATATTCTCGAGCGATAATTACATAAATAATCTATGAACTTTTGGCTTAGTATATAATGTTTTCCTTAAACTTTTAATTTATTTAATTTGGTCCGTAAAATTTCAATAAAAGTTTAATCAAGTCTTCAGATTATTTAAAAATATCCAATGTCATTTTTCAATTAGTTCAAGTTTAAGGACAGCATTGAACATTTAGATATATTTCAAGATTAAATTGAATATGTACAAAAAATTTATGGATCATATTAAAAAAATAAAAAATTCGAAGACGACATTACATATTGAACTAAAGTTTAGAAATCATATCGCACAAATTAAAAAAAAAAAAAATCATAAAGAGTTCAGGGACCATTTTGTCATTTTCCCTATTCTCAATTTAACTATTTTAAATATTATACACCCTCATTAAGTTAATCTTACGCTTTTGTTAACCTAAATTACTTTCGGCTTTGTGAAAAGATATCTAGAAATGAATATCACAATCATCAGTGGGAACTGATTGTGTGCTTATTCCACACCCTAGTCCATTTTCTTTAATTACTAATAAACCTATGGGTTAGTTGTGAATAAGACATTTAAGTGGATTCAATGCATCATGTGACCATTCAAATCTCAAGGCAATCTTTGTATGTGAATTGTGAAATATTATGAGTTCTATTTATTTCTTCCAAAATGACAACATGGAGTCACAAGAGTGCTTCTCAAGGAAGATCAGAAAGCCCTTCATTTTCCCATTCCTTCGGTAACGTTGCGCTGGTAATTTCAAAAGCTCTATACCCAATCTCCAATCTTAACAGCGTGGACATTCATTGATATCATCGGTACTTTTTTAATCTCTTTTGCCGCAGGATGGCGGTTGGGGTGGAAATCATTACCTGTGGACTTAAGGGAACAAGAGCAGTTTCCATACCATAATTATTTTACAAAGTCCACTTTAGTGTCAAATGCGATTATTGTTAAGCGACTCTAATAATAAAAAATATGATGTGACTTTTTGAATGACATGAATAGAGTTTTTAAAGATTTCCAATATTTCAGAAAATTTACATGGACATCGGTAAATCTTGGCCGCACCAAAATTTCCAAAGTTTAACGAAGTATTGTTAGGATTTTTTTTAACCAGGAAGAACTTCTAAATTTACGAGCTATATAATCAATTGTAAAATATGAGTAATTATTTCCTAACTTGAGAAATAATGCAATGACTATCCATTGAAAGCTGCGAGCTATTGACATTTTATGAGAGATTCTTTAGAAAAGAATTCTAATATGTTGGTAATCCTAAAAAGTCAAACTAGTGATGAAGGGATTGCTCTATATAATAGATTATAAAGTGAGTCACAAATCTATCAAACGAGTCAAATTTCCATTGCTATTATTTTGAGAAATGCACCATCTTTCTAAAATGAGAAAAAAAGAAAATTTTCTAGCGTGATACATTTTAATGATGGAGAAAAATGAACTTCAATTTTCCTAAAACATTCTATATTGTACATTTAATATATATATATATATAAAACTATCTAATAGTGGAAAATATTTGACACCCCCCCCCCCGAAAAAAAAATACCATGTTCGCTCTCGATCTTATCCCTATCCGGCACTAAATTGATTGTTCATAAGGTTTAAGCCCAAAATAAATTTCTTAAATTTTTTGTTCAAAGCATTTTAAAATTGTGTGGTGCACAATTTATGCACTGAACAACATCATTAAATGCATCAAATTTTTTGCAGATTAAGAAAATGGGGCTAAATCAGTTCCAAATGTACCCAGGGATTGATCCGTATAGAGGATTGAAGTAAGTGGTCTATTTCCACAGGATTCCAAGCTCTGCCGCTCGAGACCGAGCAAGGTTAGAGAAGAAGCCAATGAGAAGTTACGAAAGACAGAAAACCTTGCTACTTTCACCTTCTTCTTCTTCTTGTTCCTTTTCTCTCTCTCTCTTTTTCCCTAAAAAGCAAGTAGATTTTTGTGATTTTAAATAAAATTATCTAGAGTGAAATGTTTATTTCATTATTTTGCTTTGAGTTTAACAAAATTAAGAAAAATAGTTGCGAAACTAGAAAATTTGTTTGGTGATTTTTGGTTGTTAAATTTCTAATTTTAAAACTTTAGATTCAAATTTTACAGATGATCAATTTAAACCCAAACATTTATAAACGATCACTTTAAGTTAAAAAAAAATTACAAAAATATATGTTTAAATGATTTTGGCAAATCGCATCAGATTTTTGACAAACTAAGTCACATAAATCACTTTTCAAAAATTATGGCACTTGTTTGAAAAGTTTTGACATTAAAATAGGTACCTTATAATACTCATGGCTCCGAGTTGTCATTTACCCGACTCTAGCTATTCTAAGCTAGTCGTATAAGATGTATGAAAAGAATCCATCCTTCGTACCGATGAAAATATATAAATGTTTGTCGAAAGATATAAACAATTAGGGTGCAAATGATAATCATTCATTTTTAGAAATCAATTTATGATTATATCCTAGAAAATTTTTTGAACGAAAATAAGCATTTGATATAATAAAAATTATTTGTTCCCGAAATAGAAATTTGTATGATAACAACACAAAATTTCTTTCTCTTGGACTACGGTAACAAACAGCGACTTGCCATTCGCCGGCGGTGGGTGGGCGACTAATCGGTCAGAAGTAGAATGATTGTCATACACACCCTTCAACGCTCATATGATTTGGAAAAGAAAATTAAATGATCTCATATTATGAAGTTAGATGAAAACTATCTGAACTCTTTAAATTATGGTTTTGCCTATTTTGTTGTATTTTACATACCTTGACAAAAGACTAGGATCACCTCGAACGATCCCATCCCCAAGTCGCTTTTATTTTCCAAACGTGAATGTCATCATCATAAATATGGGAATTTCTCGCTACCCCATTATCCCTTTATCCCGATTCCCCATTACCACTCTCTCTCTTGACCACACAGAAGGCCATTCATGCTCCGACGAAAGCCAAAAAAGGTCTTTGCCTGAATTTTGAAATATAACTCGAATCTCAACAAATTATGAAAAAATCAAACTGAATTTACAGATGGATATTTATCTATGGTGAAAAATTAGATTTTCCGCATTTAGAAAGATCAAAGTTCATATATTGAGTTATCTGAATTAAGCAAAAACTAGATGATAATACTCAATCGAAATACACCAACAATATACGAAGGGATTATATTTTTTAGACACGTGCATCACATGGTGTGTCGAAGCCAATATCTTCAAACATTATTTCCACATTTGGGCCTTTTTTACAGTCCCTTGAGGATCGATATCCCCTCATACCCTGTTGTGATCGAGATTTGTTTTGCTATAACTCTTACACAAAAGATCGCAGCACTTAGATACTTACAATAACAAACTTTGAAACTAATGAATACTTTGCATAAGAGTTGTGGCAAAATGAACTTTTATTACAACGAGGTACGAATTTCACAAAGCATTTGAACACTAGGACATCGGGAGACGTTTTATTTTATTTTATTTTATTGTCCTTTTTTACGTTTTTAATCCTGGCATGGCTTCAGACCAAAAAAAATTCCTGGCATGGCGGATATGCTATTCAGTTTTGGTGTCTTGTCTTTGCTTGCCCTTAAACATCCCCAGACAAGTGGCATGTGATTCTCAGACACTTCCTTGATATTCCCTTTTTATCTTTCCTTTTCTGTTAAAACGATTTTCCTTTTTTTAATCGAAAAGCACTCTTACGTGTTAACAAGTGTATGCATATTTCCGAAAAAATATATGAAGAAGTAAATTAGATGTATTTATAGACACACCAAGAATGTGAAATGACTGTTCTTTTCCCACATAAGTTAATTGTAGTTTGACATTGCATGCACTCGACTTGACATGAAAGCAGCTTCCCATTTTATATGTTGATTTCAAGGGTGTTCATAAGTCACGGGTTGATTGTTGGTTCAACTTACGTAAGAAATTATGACCCCCATTGAAAATTTCAGTTCAGTTATTTTGACTAATCAACAATAATATTATTTCTTGTCAAATCACTATATGCTTTGAAAAATAATCACCTAGTAACCCCGTCACATAAATATTTTTATGCTTCAACTAGTAAAAACCCAAAAAACAATAGTATTAATATAATGTTACACAATAATAAAAAAACCCTAGCACAATTAGTAGATAATAAAATAACAAGTAGCAACCAACATAGGTTCAAAATAACATATATGAGAAGGCCCCCCAGCAAGTCTCCATTTTCGCGCCATGCTCTTCCTTGTGACGAGCTGGGCAAGGGCCATCGAGGTAGGGTAGAGTGAACCGGGTCCTCATGGGATGGTGTAGTATTTTCATCTCGGTCCACAAATATGTGGAAAATGTCCGTTTTCAAAAATGGCGCCCATACTTAGATCCCAGCGGCCATGCTTGGACCCTAACAGACGTGCCTTGGTCCCTCGAGAACGTACTAGGGTCCTCCAAGACTGGGCTCAATCCACGGGGCCTGGCTCAAGTGCTTGGTGTCCAAATTGGTGACTTGGGGTTGTACACAGAGACTTTTTCTCATATATATGTTCTATAATTTTCTTGTAGCATTAGGAAATGGCTTTCATATTATTTACAATATACAACCAAACATAAGGAAAATGAAACTCTCCTTGAAAGCATGTTCTCATAAAAGAATTTACAGCAAAGTTAATATTTTTGCAAATTAAATGAAACCTAACGTGTATGCGCACGGGTACGTGTGTGTATATACACACTCATGATAATAGAGACTTCCCTCACTACCCCCATTATCCCTCTATCCCCAATACGCCCCCCCCCCCTCTTTCTCTCTCTAAAATTTTCGCCTCCCAACCCCTTTCCAAACGTTATTTCCTTATTTGGGAATTTTTTTGGTCTCTTGATGATCAATATATCCTTTATACCTCATCGTAATCAAGGTTCTTTTATTATAACTCTTATACAAAAGATCGTAACACTCACATACTAACACTCGACTTTGAAAAAGAGGACTACCTTACGTAAAGAGTCGTGGCAAAATGAACTTCTATTACAACAAGGTAGAATGCGGATCGATCCCTCGAGACCAAGCATCTGAACATTAAGAACATCGGGAGATTCTTTCTTCTTTCTTGATTACGTCTTTAATGCTGCCATGCCGGATACGCTATTCACTACTGTGTCTTGTCTTAGCTTGCCCTAAACCTCCCCAGACAAATGGCATGTGATTCTCAGACTCGTCCTTGATATTCCTCTCACCGAAAACCACTCTCACGTGTTGACGAGGCTGTTAATTAAGGACACCGACTAAATTCTATACTATATGTTATTCAAATATATATACTTAAAGAAGAAGATTACGTTTAGCAATATACACACCAAGAATGTGAAATAACTATTTTTTATCATATAAATTCATAGGAAAGCAGTTTCTAAGTCTCATCTTTGGTCTTGCGTTGTGCACTTCCGATTTAATGCTTGGTTGTTCACATGTATTGACACATCAATTTTGGCTATCATATTTTGTCTTTTATTGCACAAGAAATTAGGGAATAACATAGTTCGCATTTGCATTATAGGCACTAGGAACATGTTTAAACAGATTGCATTCATGTTGGTCTGGTCATGAATTGATTTGGAAATTAGCCCAAAGTGATGATTTACTTTGAGGGAGAGGCCCTATCTTTTTTTTTTTTTTTTGGTCAAAGCCCTAATCTTATTTGAATTGTGAAAAATAAGCTCATAAGATAAGGAATCCAGCCAACCCCAAGCTCTCCTTATAAAGCCGAAATGCCTGATGTGCAATGCACATGGGAATGTTCTAAACTAAGAAAAATGTTTTTTTGATCAAATTTGGAAAGCAATAGGATAGGGATAAGTATGCCACAAGTACCATAACTTTCGTACGATACTACTTGAATGTCATAACTTTGAATTGATAGTGCCATAACTTTCAAAAATATTCATCCAAGTATAAAAAATATGAAGTAGCATGGCACTTATAGTTATCATACTCAAGTAATCAATTGAAAAGTTATATGACACTCAATTAATCGAAAAAAAAAAGTTAATAATGCTCATTTATGGCCCTCAAAGTAGCATCATACATAAGCTATAACACTCTAGTAATAAAAAATAAAAAATAAAAGAGTTATGATCCTCAAGTAAGCATCATATGAAAGTTATGTTACTTGTGGTGTTTTTTCCCTAATAAGACATATTCCATGCAAATTTCAGTTGGAAGAAGAGAGTAGTATCCTAATTAGTAATTTCCCAACGCGAGAGAGTCAATGTATTCACTTGGTGTTAAATAGGAAAATGCGATTTATTATATCTTCTAAGAAAGCGCTCTACCCAGCATTATATAAGCATCTTTTCCCCTCAGTGGAAGAAAGAAAGAAGCGCCGGGGGGGGGGGGGGGGGGGGGGGGGGGGTGGGAAAGGCATACGAACTATCACATAGAGCATTACACACAAAGAAGGCTTCGCACAAACAATGCTTAGAAGAATCCCGGAGACACCGAGAGGAAAAGCTTTCTTTTATCATATAGTTGTCAAATCATAGGTTTATTTAATTTCCCTTGCATTTGCTCTTTGTATTAAACATGACATAAATTGGGGCATCTGACCTTTAAGCCAAATTATGATATTCATGCATTTCATATAGTAATTTGCATCTATCTTTAATATGCAGAATCACATGCTTCGCACAAACAACGCTTAGAAGAATCCCGGAGACACCGAGAAGAAAAGCTTTCTTTTATCATATAGTTGTCAAGTCATAGGTTTATTTAATTTCCCTTGCATTTGCTCTTTGTATTAAACATGACATAAATTGGGGCATCTGACCTTTAAGCCAAATTATGATATTCATGCATTGCATATAGTAATTTGCATCTATCATGATGTTAAAATTTAATATGCAGAATCACATGCTTAGAGCATACACGTTCTTTAATATCTTCTTAGTAATTTATTCGCTAATTTGATTATTAAGTATTACATTATTGTTTGCACACCCTTATGGTCCACTCCTCACAACTCAATAATTTAAGATTAAAACCAATAAGGATGGCAAGCAAAGAAGGCTTCGCACAAACAACGCTTAGAAGAATCCCGGAGACACCGAGAGGAAAAGCTTTCTTTTATCATATAGTTGTCAAATCATAGGTTTATTTAATTTCCTTTGCATTTGCTCTTTGTATTAAATATGACATAAATTGGGGCATCTGACCCTTAAGCCAAATTATGATATTCATGCATTGCATATAGTAATTTGCATCTATCTTTAATATGCAGAATCACATGCTTCGCACAAACAACGCTTAGAAGAATCCCGGAGACACCGAGAAGAAAAGCTTTCTTTTATCATATAGTTGTCAAATCATAGGTTTATTTAATTTCCCTTGCATTTGCTCTTTGTATTAAACATGACATAAACTGGGGCATCTGACCTTTAAGCCAAATTATGATATTCATGCATTGCATATAGTAATTTGCATCTATCATGATGTTAAAATTTAATATGCAGAATTACATGCTTAGAGCATACAAGTTCTCTAATATCTTCTTAGTATTTTATTCGCTAATTTGATTATTAAGTATTACATTATTGTTTGCACACCCTTATGGTCCACTCCTCACAACTCAATAATTAAGATTAAAACCAATATTTTCGAAATAAAGAAAAAATGTACCTAAAGGGCATTTTACATTTGTTAGAAATATATTGTATGATTAAATCTTCTAGGCCTCTATTTGCCTTCCAATCAAATATTTCCATGCCTTAGGCAAAGGCTAAAATTTAGTTTACTTGTGAAAGGAAGTGTTTGAATATTTAAATAATAAACCATGCATTCATTTAATAACTTAAGCATTTAGAATAGTTGGCTATGGTTTCACCAAATCTCACAAGATTAATGTAACGTAATCAAGTCCTTGTATCCATCAATCTCTGGTTCACATAAGTAAAATGCGCTCTTGCATTTTACTTAGGTGTCTTTTTGACCCATAACTAATTAGAGGTGGCTCCAAGGTAAGTTTCATTGCATGTTAAAATTGAAACCACAAGTTGCAATTAATATGGGATTAGGAGAGTACACGCTAGGCAATAATACCATCTCTTTAATGAGTAATCATTCATGCCTGATTAGTAATCCATAAGCTTTTCCTTTGTGGTTTACCTCAAAGAAGGTCACAACATCACATGATTTTAGTTGATCATTTTACATGTGAGTCAGGTGGAAAGTTTATGTATAAAATAAAGTAAAAGTGTAACATATTATTTCAAGAAGCTTTTAAGGGGCAAATTGTGAAATCAATCCTAAATTTATTGTACAGATATTAATTCAATTTCAAATTTTTAAATTTTGTCAATTTAATCATAAACTTTTGCTTGAAATAGTCTTTTCAATCAATTAACACCAAAGGTCATTGATGTAGTGATATGCCATGTAGGACATATTGTGATAATTATACCACCATATTAGCGATTTCTAACAAAATTGATTGGAAGGAATACATCGAAATTTAGTATAAAAGTTTAGGACTAAATTGACAAACTTATAAAATTTATAACTAAATTGATGTCCATACAATAAGTATATCACTTGATTAAGTAATTTTCCAAAATTTTAAGTCTTCATTATTAGCAACGTTACATGTGATACACTCCACATTTTACTTTAGACGAAGCCAAAGAAAAAAGAAATCTTCTATATCTTCTTTATTTCTAAGCTAAAACACCTTTTTTTTTTTTTGTCTTTTTTATGCTTCCCACCTTAACGTTAAGCTTTTGTTTACGTTGATTCTGGTGCTTGACTTCGAGGGCATCCTTGAGTTACATTTTGATAATTGGTTCAACATAATTACACGCAAGAAATGATGACCCACATCGAAAGTTTCTACTCATTAGTTTTTCTAATTCACAACTCAAACGGCGTATTGCAATGGTCATTTATTTGAATGATTATGCTTGGGACTTAAACACAAATTATCACATTTATTTCAACCACTCATCCACTTCATAAACTATTTTTCTCACATATCTCAATTTTAATTTCCATTTACTATGCACAACTAGCCACACACACAATGTGGCCTCTACATAGAGTGAGTCATTAGATACCACGGGGATCACTTCGTAGAATCAACTTTGATGAACAAAAAGTACCGATTTTTTTTTTCAACGATTGGAAAGACAATTATCAGAACCTCTTTAAGCACTCTATTGACAGGAAAAATAAATTACTAAAGACTATTTGTGGAAGCCCATGACGATATTTGATGAACAAAAGACACATTGACAATTTCTTTTCTTATTCCAATCAATAGATAGATGAGTAATGGAAATTTCTTGGAACACGCCGGATTGATTTTTCCATTGGTCGCAACATACTTTTTTGTCTAACATGTTATGAATAATTACCAATCTAATTAGATCTATACTCAAATGAAGCCACACATTCACTTTCCCTCTTTTTGCCCTCTATTTAGAGATGGTAACTTTCTATATATGGTTACGAGAATTTGGTTTCGTTATAAGAAATTTGATTCGAATCAGAGTGATTGTGAAGACGGAATCAATTGAAGACGGGGGAAGGATTCGAGTTTGAGATAAATGAGACCCGTTATTAGAATAGTAGCATGGAAACAGCAATCAAGTGAGCTGCCACTTGAATTAAAAAGAGCACCGATTTAGCCATCAATCCTAGGCCACCCATGAAGTTGCTCCTTTCTCCTGCTTCTCTCACCCGTGCCAGTGAAAATTGAAATTAGCACCGGCTAGATTGCTGCTGTCGGGACCACGACCGAAAATCCCCACGCGCTGCTGCCGCGCGTGGTACGCACGGCCCAATCGGCGCTCGCGATTGCCAGTGTTACGTGGCACGTCCCGTCGTGGAGAGAGAGTGGGGGCCGTTGAGTTTTCCATAGCCGTTAACCTATTAGAATTTTCAGAAAAAACATTGAAAAAAATGAAGAGAGAGAAAGAGAGAGAGAGAGAGAGAGAATCCACTTTACAGCAAGAACCGCTCGCGCAGCCCCCCACTTTCCCCACGAACGCATTTCTTGCCACTCCATTTCCATCATCATTCGCCATCCATTCCCTACAAATTCTTCCCTTTCTTTAAGCAGATCTCTATCTATCTTTCTCTCTCTTGTGGAGAACGAAAGTGGGTTCGGTTCGGTTCGGTTCGGTTCAGTCATGGAAGCTTCTTCGTTTCTTGACGCCCCTTTCTCCCTCTTCCTGGTTTTCTCGCCTTTCCTTTCACACCCATTCAAGAGTCGGAACCCATGTGTCTAACTGACCCACCAAGCAACGAAGCGAGACCAGAGTAACTGAACCGCCCGCAGAGCAAAGGAACCGCGGTTCAAACTCGGAGACAGTGTGAGAGGGAGAATCACACGGCCTCACATGCCATGAACATGCCGGGGGCCGAGCTCTGCCACAAGTTCAAGCGCCTGCGGCTCTTCGAGCCGTCGGTGGGGGTGCTGGGCTTCGTCCTCGTGGCCTTCTGCGTGGTCTGCGGCTTCTTTTACTTGGAGTACCGGAGAGGGTACGGGAAGTTCTCCGGGAGATCGGAGAGGTTCGTGTGGTTGCAGGTGCACGGCGGTGACGGCGATCGCGAGGTCAGAAAGTCAGATTTTTTGGAGAGGAACGGCGATGGCGGGTGCGATTTGTTCGAAGGGGAATGGGTTTGGGACGATAGCTATCCCTTGTACGAGTCCGGGGACTGCAGATTTTTGGACGAAGGCTTCAGGTGCTCTGAGAACGGACGGCCCGATTCGTTCTACACCAAGTGGAGATGGCAACCCAGGAATTGCAATTTGCCCAGGTTCTTGAAAATTCAATTGTTTTTTTCACTCTTTGTTTGCAGTTCTTGTTTGAGAAATTTTGGTTTTGGTCTGTTCTGTAGGGAACAATTTTCTGTAGAATCAAACAATGGTGTGTTTTGGATTATGTCAGGTTATGACCATCAGGGACTACTTGTCTGCCTGGTTTTTCTTTTGGGTAGTAATTTCTCCGTGGGGCCTTTTTCCAAAAGGGCCCTTGATAAGGTGTGGTTGAAATTGAATTGAATTAAATTGAATCCTCTTGCATGAAAGCGACGAGTTTTGTTAAGATTTTTTTTAAGTATGTATTGTCAGGAATTTTTGGTGCCAGCATTGGCCGGAAAAGTTGCTGAATTTTTGGTGGATATAGCAAATGTACTGTTCAAGTAGTGTCACGGTATTTACGCTGTGCATTTGTTTGTTTCCTTCACGCTGATCTTGTTTGGAGGGTAGTTCCAAATTACTAAGCCCCTCCCGTGACTTTTTTTTGAACTGACATGAAGCTTTCGAGTGGTGAAGACTCACCCTCTCTCTCTCTCTCTCTCTCTCTCTCTCTCTCTCTCTCTCTCTCAACAATCAATTGGTCCACTGTTTTCACCGTGTTAGTTAGTTTACAGGTTGACTGATCGGATTTTGTCTTGAAATCATCTGGCTGCTTGGTTGATTTCCTGAGCAATTAATATGTTCAGTTTCTTTTCTTTTCTTTATCTGTTCTTGTTTTATGCTAATGAAACATGGACGTGATGAAAATTAAAGAAGTTGAGTTACTCCGAATTTTAACATACTTGATCATAATGTGATCAGTCCATGGCATCAGAGAATATCCACTTAGATATTGAATGTGATGTAGAAGCATGAGATGTTTGGTGTAATGTTAGTTGGCGATCAGTTCATGAATCATACGCATGACACGCTATTGGTTTATAATTGTTGTTGCAAAACTTTTGGCCTACAAACATTGATAATGTCTTCTAACACCAGATTTGATGCCAAATTGATGCTCGAGAAACTGCGGAACAAGCGGCTCGTTTTTGTGGGGGATTCTATCGGGAGAAACCAATGGGAGTCTCTCATGTGCATGCTCTCCTCTGCAGTTTCTGATCAGGACTCGATCTATGAAGTGAATGGTAGTCCAATCACAAAGCACAAAGGCTACTTGGTGTTCAAATTTAAGGAGTTCAACTGTACTCTGGAGTACTATAGAGCTCCGTTTCTGGTGCTGCAAGGCCGGCCTCCTCCAGGATCGCCTAATAAGATCAAAACAACCCTGAAATTAGATCAGATGGACTGGACCTGTTCCAAGTGGAGAGATGCAGACATGCTGATCTTCAACACTGGGCACTGGTGGAACTTTGAGAAAACTATAAGAGGGTAAATTTGATCTTCTCATGCAAGTTCTTCCTTATTATCATCTATCTCTGATTTCAATAAGATGAGTATATGTACACATGGATACATGCATCGTTCATGTTGGCATATATAAAAACTACCATACCTAATTTTTGATTGGGAGCTTTTAGTTGGCCCTGATGAGACCTTATGTAATACCTGCTTGATAGTGATCATTTACAGATATAAGCTGGTCAGAATAAGAATCACAGAGGTTCTTTTCTAGACATAGACAAATGTGAGCATAAGAGTGGTTATAAATGACAAATTTAATGTGCAAGTCAGGAACTTTTTCAAAATTTGGAATGATCGATGAGGTGTATGGTTTGCTACAGACTTAGCACCACCTGACTGTGATAAGGAGAGTCCTTGTAGGTTGGTTTCTAGACATCTATTTTGCTGAGTTTGTGTAATATTGCTGGCCTTAATGTTATCTATCTCTTTCTTGATCAGCAAGGCCTTAATGTTTTAGACAGCGCTGCAAAGCTCTTTGATTAGCTTGTTAATGCATTCTCCAACTTGCTGTTGCAAACTCTGAATCAGTCTGGCCATCTAGCGATTTTTTTCATAGTTTGATTGACATGAATGTAACTAATCGGGTTTGTATGGTGTCTTTTATTTTTTGGGTCTTGGCAAGAAAGTTCTTTGAGTCATGGAAGAGCTAGTTGTTAGATAAAGCCTGCAGTAGATCATGTTTTGATATTTCATGCCCTAGCAACTGTCTCATGTCGAATTGCACTGCCATCTGTCAGTGGTTGTTATTTCCAAGAAGGGTCAGAGGTGAAGCTGGAAATGGCAATGGAAGATGCGTATAAGCGAGCCATTGAGACTGTCCTGCAGTGGATACGCAATGAGGTCGATACAAAAAAGACACAGGTCGTTTTTCGCACATTCGCTCCGGTGCATTTCAGGTAGGCATATGCTTCCTTGATAAGTTACTATGCCTAAGTTTATTCAGTTGCTCAAACTATCCATAAAACATTGTTATAATGAATATGAATAAATTGACCCAATTGTTATTTGCATTCAATTGAATGACTTTACTTGACTCTCTACTTGGCGTAGTTTACGAGTTCTGACATGCTGTTGTACTTTTTTCTCCTTCACTATCCCAGTCCTATAATCCTCCTGGGATGTTATTATGTCTGTTTATTAAATCGACCACTATTTAATGTGTAAGAACAAATGATATTCCTCCACACTTTATTGTGCATCTGTTTAATGTTTAGCATTCTTTTCCACCTGAGTTTAAGTTTTGAAGCCATAGTCAGGGGACTGTTTCCAGGTTACATTGGATCACTCTCTCTAAGTTCTTATACATGTGGGCACTCAATAATACATGGCTCTGTAAAATTAGAATTGGCTACTGCAATAAAAGTGCCTCAACATTTGACAGTGAAAATACAGAATCTTTCTGCAAGAAATGACCAATTGGTGATAAATTTTACAGAGGGGGGGACTGGAGGAACGGAGGAAGCTGTCACTTGGAGACCCTGCCGGAGTTGGGCTCCTCGTCAGCCACACCTGAAACATGGTCTCAATTCAAGGTTGTCTCTGACGTATTATCAGCCCATTCAAGTGCACTGAAGGCAATCAAATTTGACGTGCTGAACATAACTCACATGACTTCTCGGAGGAAAGACGGCCATGCCTCTCTCTATTATCTGGGCTCTGATACTGGTCCAGCACCTGTTCATAGACAGGACTGTAGCCATTGGTGTCTGCCCGGAGTCCCAGATTCGTGGAACGTGCTGCTTTGTGCACTGTTCCTTAAACATGAGGCTAATAGGGATCAATAAAGTGAAGCAACAATTGCACAGAATTTGACTTCAGTCAACCACAGGATCACTGCAATATAACAGATGAAGTCACAGTGTCTAGCGAAGGCGACCGATATATGGGATTTACTTACAGAAGTTGCACATGAAGTCAAAAGTGAACCGGATGTTCTCTGTACATGATGCACATACTGAATGATGGCCAGCTGGATCGTGGAGATGTTTCAGCACATTTGAGGAATAACTGAGTATGTAGCTGGAGAAGCATTACAGTGATTGGGCAGATTCGCAATTGGAGTAAGCGGAATTGATCTTCTCTTGCAGAATGTTGTAATCAGCGAAGTGGGTTTTGGCGAATCCTGGTTTCAGCTTTTCTGAAACCGAACTCATTTGGTTCCATTGTTGCTGGAGAAGAGCAAATACACATACCAATACCAAGGACGAGCATTTTACTCGTCTTTCTTGAATTCAATGCGTATCTTGTCACGACAGCTTACTAGGATTCATCCTCATGAATCAGTCGCACCAATTTCCGAAGGTTTAGGTGGCTTTGGAAAAGAACACCTAGACGTTTCAAGGAATTCTAACCATCTTAACAAATTATAGTCATGAGGTAAAGTCAGCAACTTCGCAAAGGAAGGGAAAATCATTGCAATTTCTCCGACCACCAACTGACGCACTGCCCACTATCGCGGCACCAACCATCACCACCCTCTCCCCCTTTCTTTCTCGCGGTCTCCCCAAAGCTCGAGCAATGCACAGGCCGCTAGCTCGTGGCAATGGCGAGCTCTGATCAGAGCTCTGCACGTGACGTCGCAGCCATGGCAAGCTCGGCTTGGATCTCACCGTCGCTGTGAGGTCGAGTTCCATGCCCAAATCGAGGTCGGGCCAACCTCAATTTGGCCTGTCCTGGAGGTCGGCACTGCAGCCAACGTCCGGTCTGAGGTTGGTGTGTCACAAGCCGACACTTCAAATCACAACCGTGCGGCACTTAGGCTTCTTTTGGAATTGTTTTCCTCTCCTACGAATAAAGGAAAATGACACGGTAACCAGCATTAACCTATTATCGATATATATGATAGAATGGTGATATGGTTACGGGAAAAGAGTTTCTAAAATTCATCAAAAATATATATTTTTTCAAACTAAGAAACTAGGCCTCAACCAATACCATATCAGACATGTACATAGGTATCTCAACTTATACCCATAATCCAACTCTCCTAATTCCCCGTCCATATCACTCATCTTATCCATCAATAGCTAAAGAACCTGGAAAGGGATTAAAAATGAATGGATTGATCAACTACAGCCTATATCTTTTCTAAACAGATCTAGCATCAACTGTACATATTGATGGCAAAAGAACACCCCAAGTGCCAAATATGGCACAAGGGAACATTTAAGTATAAAAAATTAAGAAAGTGACACTTAAATGCCACTTTTTTGAAAATTGGACAATTGATGCCACATCCGGCAAACCCCACCAGATATCTTACGTGCAATTTTTTTTATTAATTTTTCTTGCTTACGTGGCTTGCCGGAGGCTGACTGAGCAAAGAAACACAATTCGAATTTTAATATAAAAATTAATTAAATTAAATTCAAAACCAAATATTAAAAACCGCCGCCCCGCTGTCGTCAGGAAGCTGGGGGGAGGGTTGGCCAGGGTTGCCGAGCCCCAGCCAGGGCTCGACAATCCCAGTCGACCAATGGCCCTTGGCCTGGCTGGGCGAGAGCCGGCAACCCTCGTTGGATATGGGAGAGGGCCGTAACCCTCGCCCCAAATCTGGGCGAGCGCTTGCAGGCCCTCGCCGCTGGTTGGCTAGGGTCGCCAGCCCCTAGCTAGGGCTCAACAATCTTGGCCGACCCTCCCCCCACCTTCCCGGCGACGCGGGGCAATGGCGGTGAGGGCTGAGCCCTTAGTCGCCGACTATTGTTCATCTTCCTCTTTTTTTTTTTTTTTTTTTTGGTTATAAATTTGATTTAATTAATTTTTATATTAATTATTTACTCACGTCAATAGCAAAACGATGTCATTTTGCACTTGTCTAGCCATGTCAGCGTTTTGACCGGATTTTCTTACCATTGGCACTTTTTTTTTTTGGCTTACCATTGGCACTTAACTTAACTATTCATTTTACTCCAATTTTGGCACTTAAGTGTCATTTTTCTAACTTTTGGCACTTAAGTATCCCATCGTACCGAGTTTTGACACATATTGACATAGAAATACCAAAACTCAATAACCCCAAATCCAGTATAACACACAATATCAAAAACTAGTTATAGCATTTCAACAAAGGTTTATACTTTTTGAAAATACTCATTTTATCAACAATATCGAATAAAAATTAATTGATCCATTCCATTAATCAATCTCAAATCACATATCAGTGGCCTATTTCATTAATCAATCTCAAATCACATATTAGTAATACATTCCCTTGATCCATCTCAAATCACACATCAATGATTCATTTCATTAATCAATCTCATGCTTGACCCCAAAGGGATGTGTTAACACTAGCATGCATACTTAACCCCTCAACAGATTCTAATCATAGCGATACGAGCGTAATCCACTAACATCATCCTTCAATAACCCATAAAGTGAACCAAGAATCCATCTCAAAACTCAGGTTCATCAATCAAAATACATAAATTTTCACAATTTAATTCATTAAACATACTACTTTTCCATAAACTAGATTCATAGATCAATAACCTTCTGTATAACGTTTCGTAAACCATTCACAAGTTATAGTTGAAGTTTTATTCAAAAGATATATTGCCATTTCAAATAGGCAAAAGGCTATTATAGCTAGATCCATTCTTATTCATCCATTTTTTTTTTTAACTCATAATATGTCTTTTTTCTATTATTTTCAAGACATGAGTTCTATAAACTAAAGAAGAAATTAGCACTACTCACCCAGGCTTGCAAAAGCAAACAACGTGAACTACCCAAGTCGATAAACTCGTAATCTAATTAATTGAATTGAAAGCCATTTCAAAATCAAATAAAATGCTACTACTTTAACTAACGACTCGACTATATAACACTTAGTCGACGATCAATTAACTCCCACATGCCAATCAAAAGCTCACCCTTAGTGGGTATGCATTGTTGTCTACTCCTTGCGGCTCACACACTAAATTTGTTCGAGCCACAACTCTCTCAAATGAACCCTGATTCAAATGAGTTTATTGTCAAAAGTGCGATGGCTAACAATATCACCAAGACGGGAGTTGAATAGGTGATTTCAAGAAACCTGACATAATATTGTGGAATTATATGTGTCAAGTTTGACATAAGTGTAATAACCGATATGAGCAGTAAGTTGATATACGTAGGAACATGTTACCGTAGTGTATGCCACTTATATTCAAGCACTTCTACCTGAAACTAGTATTGCTTATATTTAATAGGATAAATCTCACTATCTCACACTTAAGCACAAACTACGACATTGATACACTTTTCAAGAGATTACAATTTTAGTATACTCATACAACTATAAGAATAAAAAACTTTCTCTATTAATGGGTTGTTTCTCACTCTTGATCTCTTGCTTCTTCAATGTTTGTTGATCTCCTTTTGTACTCCTTAGTATCCAATCTTCCTGTTGGACAATCTTCATGAAGATCAATCTCCAAATTATCTGTTGGATAATTGTTGAGTAGATCAATTTAGACGTTAAAATCAATCAATTTGAGATTCTGGAGATATGGTTGTCCATACAATAAAATCTTTCAATTTCCAAAATAAAAGCTTGAACTATGGAAAGAAATCTATCTTTGGGATGATTGTCAATCAATCAAGATATCATGCATGTGACACAGCCGACGGATGAGCATGACCAAGACCGTCCATGCTCGGCCGTGTCACGCACCAGGGCGTAGCTGGGAGCGCCCTGATCGATCACCGTCCCGATCAGTCCCTGACCGATCCCTGATCAACCGACTGACCGATCCCCTGATAGGTCCGCACGACCCGTGCACGACCAGCGAGCAGCCCTTGGTCGACCAGTGATCAGCCCCTGCACAAATCCGGAGTTGTTCACCTGCTCCGTGTCAGGCGGCTCTGACACGCCCATGCTGATTCTGATCCGTCCATGCTGCCCCTGATCTTGCTACTGACTTGTGCCTGCACCATGCGAGTTCCCCATGCACGTAGCCATCGAGTGGCCTGCTGGTAGCCTTGTAATGATGATACGAATTCAAATGTAACCGTTGGATCGGAGGGACGATCCACGGCCGAGATTGATCCCGAACTTGTATAAAAGGGTCCCTCCCCCTCATTCGAGCTCAGCTCATTCATAGTGAAATACACTCGTCCCTTGTGTAAACCGACCCTTGTGTTGAGCGAGTGAGTGAGTAGGCTGACTTGGGATCACCGATCCTAAGGCCGCACGGTGTTTGATCGTTCGTGTTCGACCGACCCGTGACAAGTGGTATCAGAGCAATCGTTCCTAGAGCAATGCCGATCCTCGTGTTGATGTTCCGGTCGTGCAAGGTGACGACCGTGAGGATCGTGGGCGGCCAACCGAGGAGGTCACCCGGTCAAAGAAGAACCGTGTTGTCTCGTGTTCGAGAGACCCGAAAGGGGATCTGGAAAACCGAATGATGGTCCTAGAGGAGACCGTCACGGATGTCCAGCGATGGTGAACGACCCGCACCCGGACCGTTGATGGAGCGGAAGCCGTAGGGAGGAGCTCTTGGCCGAAGTGCAAGAACTCCAAGCTTGCATGGGAGAGCTCCGTGTCGAGGTGCTGGGATCCATCCCGCACGAGCTACAGCGATGGGACGAGACTTGGGAGGCCGCGTTGGTGGCCATGCGCACGGAGATGGCCGAGATGAAAGCCAAGCTCGTTGAGCTTGAAGCTGCACGCGTGAATGGGGTGATCACCGTGCAATCCCGTGCTGATGCACCCAAACCAAAAGAGTTCAAGGGCTCTCGGGTGGCGAAGGACGTGGACAACTTCCTGTGGTACATGGAACGATACTTCCAAACCATGGGAACGACCGACGACGTGATTCGGGTAAATACCGCAGCCATGTATTTAGCTGATGATGCGCTGCTATGGTGGAGACGTCGGTCGGATGGTAGGAGTGGCGACCCTATCACCACATGGGCTCGGTTCGTCGAGGAATTTCGACGAACCTACTATCCCGCTTATGCGGAGGAGGAAGCTCGCGGAGAACTCAAATGCCTAGAGCAAAAAGGCGGAGTCCGCGATTATGTGAAGCGATTCTCGGAGCTGTTGCTCCAAATCCCGTCCATGACCGAGACGAAGGCATTCCACCAGTTCATGAGCGGACTCAAACCATGGGTCAAGCAAGAACTCAAGCGGTGCAATGCAACGAATCTAACAACGGCTACTTCCGTGGCCGAGTCCCTTGTGGAATATAAGCCGACAACCGCGGCCAAGCCCGACTCTTGGCCTAGAGAAAAGGCCATTGGTGGGGGAGATCGGAGCCGGTATCATCGACCCAACGGAGGCCGACCGTCTTCGGTCCCTCCTAGGAATCAACCCGAGTCGAGCAACGGAGGATACCATCGTAAGGTACGCACCTACAAGTGCTTCTTTTGTGATGGTCCCCATATGGCCCGTGATTGCCCGAAAAGAGGAAAGTTGGCGGCATTGTGCAAGGAGGACAAGCCGCGAGAGGAGGCGCGGTTGGGATCGTTGCGGATCCTTGGATCGATCAAGGCCAAGAAGGCCAAGGAATCCAAAGGAATGATGTTCGTGGACGTGAAGATCGGTGGTACCACGATGAGCGCGTTAGTGGATACCGGGCGTCCGATCTCTTCATATCCAAAGAGGCCGTGAAGAAGCTGAATCTTCCGGTCGAGACAAAGGATGCCGGTTGGCTCAAAACGGTGAATTCTAGAGAAGTCTCAACTAGCGGCATGGCTAGAGGCGTAGAGTTTCACCTCGGTCCATGGACCAGTCGAGAGGATGTCGAGGTAATCCCCCTTGATGATTACGATTTCATACTCGGTTTAGGATTTCTCGACCGGATCAATGCGGGTGTTATGCCCTTCGCGGATTGCATATGCATCTTCGATAAACGGTGCCAATGCATGGTCCCGATCTACCGCGAGTCGGGACACGATAGGAAAATGCTATCGCCATGCAACTGACCAAGGGGCTACGCAAAGGTGAGGTGACCTTCTTGGCAGCGTTAAAGGAGGAGGGCGCGGAAGAGAATGAGGTACCGGAAGAGGTGGCCCGAGTCCTCGACACCTTCCAAGATGTGATGCCGCCCGAGCTGCCTAAGAAGCTGCCTCCTCGGAGAGAAGTCGACCATCGGATCGAGCTTGTGCCCGATGCTCGACCGCCGGCCATGGCTCCCTATCGCATGGTCACACCCGAATTAGAAGAACTGAGGAAACAACTGAAGGAGCTGCTCGATGCTGGGTATGTTCGGCCATCCAAGGCCCCGTTCGGTGTCCCGGTCTTGTTCCAAAAGAAGCATGACGGATCCCTCCGCATGTGCATTGACTATCGGACATTGAACAAGCTGACCGTCAAGAACAAGTATCCGATTCCCCTTATAGCCGACTTGTTTGATCAACTCGGGGAAGCCCGATGGTTCTCCAAGCTTGATCTTCGATCGGGGTACTATCAAGTGCGGATTGCCGAAGGAGATGAGCCGAAGACAGCATGCGTGACCCGTTATGGATCATATGAGTTCCTCGTCATGCCGTTCGGCTTGACTAATGCGCCGGCGACGTTTTGCACTCTCATGAACAAGGTACTACATCCATTCCTTGACCGGTTCGTTGTAGTTTACCTTGATGATATTGTTATATATAGCCGAACGCTCGAGGAACACATTGATCACTTGAGTCGAGTTTTCCGAACCCTTCGGGAGAACGACTTATATGTGAAGCGTGAGAAATGTGCCTTTGCACAAAGAGAAGTCCCTTTCCTTGGGCACATCGTCGGGGGCGGACGAGTGCGGATGGACGCGACCAAAATCCGTGCCATCGTTGATTGGGAGCCTCCAACCAAGGTGACGGAGCTGAGATCCTTTCTCGGACTCACGAACTACTATTGGCGCTTCATCCGGGGATATTCGAAACTCACCGTGCCACTCACGGATATGCTGAAGAAGGAAAGACCGTGGGAGTGGACGGACCGGTGTCGAGAGGCGTTCAATCAATTGAAGCGGGCCATGACCGAAGAACCGGTGCTTGTGCTGCCCGACTACACCAAATCATACGAGGTAGAGACCGATGCTTCTGATTTTGCTATCGGTGGTGTCTTGATGCAGGAAGGGCATCCGGTTGCCTTCGAGTCTCGGAAGTTGAATGATACCGAAAGACGGTACACGGTCCAAGAGAAAGAAATGACCGCGGTGGTACATTGCCTTCGTACGTGGAGGCACTATCTCTTGGGATCACGGTTCGTGGTGAGAACCGACTATGTGGCCACGAGCTACTTCCAAACTCAGAAGAAGCTCAGCCCGAAACAAGCTCGGTGGCAAGACTTCCTGGCCGAGTTCGATTATGTGTTGGAATACAAGCCCGGAAAATCCAATTCCGTGGCCGATGCCTTAAGCAGGAAGCTCGAATTGACCAATGTGATGAGCCGACCCGATTGTCCGTGGAGAGATCGTATCAAGGAGGGGCTAAAGCATGACCAAACGGTCCAAGCCCTCCTTCGATACGCTCAAGAAGGCAAGACGAGGCGGTTTTGGCTAGAGGATGATCTCCTCTACACCAAAGGATGACGACTTTATGTGCCGCTCCATGGGAAGCTTCGGAAAGAAATCCTACACGAGTGCCACGACTCTAAATGGGCGGGTCATCCGGGAATCCACCGCACCATTGCACTCGTCGAGGATCAATACTATTGGCCGCATATGCGGGACGATGTGGAAGCCTATGTGCGGACGTGTCTTGTTTGCCAACAAGACAAGATAGAGCAACGGTCCCCCGCGGGGCTCCTTGTACCGTTGCCTATCCCGGAGCATCCATGGGAAAGTGTCTCGATGGATTTCATCGTGAACTTGCCCAAGTCCGAAGGGTGTCGGACTCTCATGGTCGTGGTGGACTGATTCTCCAAGTATGCGACGTTCGTGCCTGCCACTAAGGATTGCCCAGCCGAGGAAGTCGCCAAACTATTCCTCAAACACGTCGTCAAATATTGGGGCGTTCCACGCACGATCGTGAGCGATCGCGATCCTCGATTCACCGGGCGATTTTGGACCGAGCTCTTCAAGTTGCTGGGGACAAATCTCAACTTTTCAACTAGCATGCATCCTCAAACCGATGGGCAGACGGAGCGGGTGAATGCATTGCTGGAAATCTATCTCCGGCACTATGTGAGCAACACATAAGTGAATTGGGCACGGCTAATTGACGTTGCCCAGTTCTCCTACAATTTGCAGCGGAGTGAGTCCACAAACCAGAGCCCGTTCGAGATCGTGACCGGACAACAGCCGCTCACACCGAGCGCGATTGCCTCGGGGTACCGAGGAAGTAGCCCGTCCGCGTACAAGCTCGCCAAGGAATGGGATGAACATGCGGACTTGGCGCGAGCGTGCTTAAATAGGGCTTCAAAACACACGAAGAAGTGGGCCGACAAGAAGCGACGGCACGTGGAGTTTCAAGTAGGGGACTTGGTGCTGGCCAAATTGCACCTCGTCCTTCGATATCGGGACGTGCACAAAGGACTCATCCGTCGCTATGAAGGCCCCTTTCGAGTGTTGCAGCGGATCGGGAAGGTAGCCTACAAGTTGGACTTACCGTCCAAGCTCAAGGTGCACCCCGTGTTCCATGTGAGCATGTTGAAGCCTTACCATGCGGACGAGGACGATCCGGATCGAGGCACATCACAGCGAGCACCCCTTGGAGCAAAGACCTCCTATGATCGGGATGTGGAATGCATCATGGCCGATCGAATCATACGGAAGAGATATTGTGCGCCAAGGAAAGAGTACCTCGTTCGATGGAAGGGCCTTCCCGAGAATGAAGCGAGTTGGGAACCCTCCGAGGGCCTGTGGCAGTTCAAGAAGCACATCGAAGCCTTCCATGCCGCAGACGCGACGAGGGCGTCGCCCGATTAGGTGGGGGAGAATGACACGGCCGACGGACGAGCATGACCAAGACCGTCCATGCTCGGCCGTGTCACGCACTGCGTAGGCCGGGAGCGCCCTGATCGATCACCGTCCCGACCAGTCTCCCTGACCGATCCCTGATCGACCAACTGACCGATCCCCTGATCGGTCTGCACGACCCGTGCACGACCAGCGAGTAGCCCTTGGTCGACCCGTGATCAGCCCCTGCACAAATCCGGAGTTGTTCATATGCTCCGTGTCAGGCGGCTCTGACACGCCCATGCTGATTCTGATCCGTCCATGCTGCCCCTGATCTTGCTTCTGACTTGTGCCTGCACCATGCGAGTTCCCCATGCACGTAGCCATCGAGTGGCCTGCTGGTAGCCTTGTAATGATGATACGAATTCAAATGTAACCGTTGGATCGGAGGGACGATCCACGGCCGAGATTGATCCCGAACTTGTATAAAAGGGGTCCCTCCCCTCATTCGAGCTCGGCTCATTCATAGTGAAATACACTCGTCCCTTGTGTAAACCGACCCTTGTGTTGAGCGAGTGAGTGAGTAGGCTGACTTGGGATCACCGATCCTAAGGCCGCACGGTGTTTGATCGTTCGTGTTCGACCGACCCGTGACACATGCGTAATTGATATTTTTCATGTGGACTTTCTCGAGATTGATAATCAATCACTTTCTTCAATTTGGAATCCAAGTCATATCACTAGCTTTGAAATAATATTCAGGTAAAAACAATCATGCAATATTTTTATCTAGATTTCTAAAGCATGTGATAAACAAGTTGTTTGGGTAATATAATCGCTCAGCTCATATGAGCAATTCCCGGTTATATCTAGTTTCCTGGTGATATCAATTTCCGATTATATCAAATTTCTCGGTAATATCTAATTGTGTCTTAATAGGTAACTTGAGTTCATTGGTGATATAGTAGAGTAGACTGCTCACCTTGGTACCTCCAAATCTTTATAAACTTCTCATTCTTCTATACTGATGCACCCTACAATGTAGGTTCTTCCAGCTATTTAAAACCTTTTCACCTTAAACATGTCAGTCTCTTTAATGCGGACTTTTGCAAAACCTATTTGCATTCATCACACTCATTTAGCACACATAGATGGTTTTGTCAACTTCAAAATATTATAAGAGGCTTTATCAACAAAAAGAAATCCCTTATGAAGTAATGAAAGATCTCAAACTTTGCCGACTCAAAAGATGGTCGAAGATGAAAAATCATCACTGAAAATAGAAATTCGTATCTGGGTTTAGTAGCGCGCATGAAACTTCTAAAGTTTACTTTACTCAAATCGTAACTCCAAATCAAGTTACATAAAATCTCACATCTCCGCAACTAACTTGATCTTTCATATCCACATGATTTCTCAGCCAACCAGCACTAGGTTGGACCAAGAAACTCAGAATTGAGATAGACCCAAATTTAAGCCATAACTCCAAAAATTTCTCCAATTAAATGAAGAAATGGTTAGAATACATATTGAGCGCTACAAAACGGAGTCATCCAGTTTGTTGAGGCCTCCCGTGCATGCATTTGACAATTTCCTTTCCTCTTTTGCTCTTTGGATGGCTCACCGCCTTTGTTTTCCCTTTCCTTCTTTCACTCTTTTTTTTTTTTTTTTTACAGTCTTCTCTTTCTTTTCCTTCTATTTACCCTTCTAGTTCTTTTTCAGCTACAGAGAGATTTCAAAATAGGCTGAGGCTCGGCTTATATAAAATTTGGGCTTTGGGCCCCTGACTTAGTTACTTTTTAAAGCCCAAGTATTACAACTGGAGTCGTAAACTTGAGTCGCGTAAGCTCATGCTTTCCCTTGATTTATCTCTTGTTTGCTCGCAAGGCCTACGCCGGATCATAGAGAGAAACTCGAGAGAGGAGTATTTTTGGGAGAGAATGCTCTTTTCATTCCGTTGGACTTATAGATATTACAAATGAGGAAGTCAACCTATATATATACATGAGCTCCTCAAATTGAAATAATAGATCTCCCATTAATTCAAGTGAGGAGATCCAATCTTTCCATCTACCATCTATCCCAACAATTACAAAAATTCTCTCGATTATACAATTCTTATATTGCTCCTATGAATATTGTAATGTACTCATAAATCCTGTACATGTTAGAAGTTTCAAGTCATGCTTAGTTCTATTGTGCCTTGAAATCCTTTTATCCGTGACATTCTTCTCCACCTACATGCCCTCGGTGCATTTGACATAGTTCTTCACTTGATTGATTGAATCATTCCCTTTGATCATTGACTCCCTTAGAGGTTATACGTTCTTTTGTCTCCCAGGCCGTTTCTTCTTTCCCCTTTTGACTCCACGAGTACATGGCTCTTGGACCCCAACCTGCTCCACAAGCTGTTCCTCCCTTGGCTCGACCAACTCCATGTTACGCGGCGAGTCCCACACTTGCAGAAAAAGCACATGGACTAGCATCCCTTCTTTGGGTTGACTTGGATCGCTCCAACTCCACCTTTGGCCTCTCAAAAGATTACGGCCTTGCCCTTGACTTAGCCCATGGCCACAGGCTTCTCAACTCTCAGCCTCCTCTCCACGAGTCACGTAGCGGGAGATGGTCTTGGTTGTCACAAACTCACGAACCATCAACACCACGGACTGGCTTTTCAGATTGATGATAATAAGCAACTTGAATCTACTCTCTTGAAGAATTCCCCACCCAAAATAAGATCATATTCATCAAGCAAAATTACTTCGATGGTAAATTTTCTCTTCCAATCACCAATTCTCATGTCCATGTCCCGAGCAATGCTAAAGGTCAGTACTTCGCCTGAGTTGACCACCTTGAACCAATATTAGGTCGACTCCATTCAAAGACTCAAACCCTTCCGCAACTGCAAAATTGGAACTCTAGGTTTCTTGGGCGGCACTTGAACCTTCATGGCGTTGAGTAGCTTAAATGCGTCAATTCGCACTTCTCGCTTAGGTTCTTCCTCTTCTGCGAACTGCATTACCAAAAGCCAATTCTTATTTAGGAAATCCCAAGCATAGTGCAAGCCATCACAAAAAGAAACCCTTATTGGCTTCCTGCTGATCTTTGGACATGGCTTCTTGTGGCTTCTTCCATTTGCCACCGAAGGCTTCTCCGTTTGTTTCATTCATCATGGATATCTTCATTGCCCCCTTCCTTTTCTTTATGAACTCCTAATTTTATCATATAAATAGACACTTCTCTATTTGTTCTTTCATCATGGTGGTCATCCGCTCCCCCACCTTTTCCCTTGGACCGGGAAGAATCGGGCAGATGAAAATCCGCTATGACATCCCAAATTTTCTACATTTGCTAATAAAATTTAAGAAATTAAGATAATAAATGGATGACTTGGACTTTTGATGACATTGGTGAAATTACAACTTTGCCTCTGATTTTGTGATGCTCGGAAAATTCGAAGCATTAATTTCGAAATCCATGATCTTTCAATGTGTGACTTCGTTGAGGGTTATACAGTTCATGAGGAATCATAATTCAATGAAATAAATTAGAAATATGAGTTTCAATATACTTAAATTAATAAATATCTATATATAAGTTGATTATAGAGAGTGACGGTAAAAATATATCGATATAATATTTGTCGGCGGGGATCAATGTACTCTAAAATACATAGTGTAATTATTAAAGTTAAAATTTACAGGATATAGAATTACCCAGCATTATACAGCTTTTGTAAATAATATTCTAGCGGTTTCAAATTATTTTTCTAACGTATTGATGCTTAGGATGAATGGCAAGTTCCCTATTTAATTAACAGAATGTAAAATATCATCCAAAAATTACCAAATATCTTCATTTTTCACCCAAAAATAAGCCATTTGTCACTCTTTTAGTTAAACACATCTTCCTAATATTTCACCTCGAATTCTAACCACAATTACATCACTGTTGACATTATATTTCTAATTCAAGTTAATTAATATCTTGAATGAGAAATATGAGTTAAATGTTTTCAATTTCTTCTCCATTTGGACGTGAGCTTCCATCTCCATTTCATTTTTTCCTAAAAAATATATATTTTAACTTCAACAGCTCTTGCATATTACATCTTTCAACCTTTCTTTAAAGAAAAATAATAGAACAAAAGTTTCCTACTCAAGTCTCTTTACGAAGCTCCAAAATTCTCTCCAATTTAGTTATTTACGCTTTTAATCCCACTTATCAAGTGTCTTACAAGATAAAATTTTCATGGTCCTCATTTTGCTTCCTTTATCAAACTAGGTTTTTAGATTTTAATTTTTCTTATTGTTTGTGTTGATTTCAAAGTGATTAATGTTTCAATTAGTTTAATTCTTTCCACTCAAAATAAATGAAAACTCTGAGGAATAAGTTACTAGGCACTCTGGAATTTGGTTGTTTCATGTTTTCTCATTTAGGTTTAGTTTTGAGGTTAAGTTTATTTGGATTTCAAGAATGGCTTGATGTACATCTTGCTATATTGATTTATTTTGACCTCTTGGCTTAATTTGAAAAGTTTTCTACATGCCTAAAATGTGTTTGAATGATTTCCCAAGACTTTCTGTTGCAACTTAGAATAGAAAAATGTGAAAATGGTAAAACTAGACCTAAGAGTGGCATTTTATTATTTTTTGACATATCTAGATGCAATTTGGTAACATGTGAATAAACAATAAGAAACGATGTGATCTTGCCCCTATCAGTGAAAAAAGTAAAAAAAAAAAAAAAATAATAATAATAATAATAATAATAATAAAGGGAGGGAAGAGATTTGATATTCGCCAAATCCTCCGTTTCTCCTTCCATCTCCGTTGGTTGAGCCGTGATTCCACAACGGAGCTTGGTCTTTAAGGTTAGTATATAATTGACCTAGAGAATATACACTGCAATCATGAGTTCAAGAAAAGATTGAGCAGACTCGGTGGAGAGGTTTCTGTAATCCAAAACCGTGAACTGGGCAAAAAATTTGGGGAAGACTTTTTGGCCAAGATCTTAAAAAGGGAGGAGAGGGAGCTGAAAAATTGTGAAAACTGAAGATGAAAGGTCAGAAAAAAAACCAAATAGAGGGCAGAACGGAAGTAAGAAGGAATCAGCAAAACAGAGATAGAAAAAGGGAAAAACGGAAAAAGAAAGCTGTAGTGGCGGAGAAGAGAGCTCTCTCTGTGTGTAGGAAGATGCTGGTGATTTGTGCTCAAAATAAAAAGCGGAAGAGGTTGAAAAGAAACGAGAGAGAGGGGGCCGCGAGTTGGCCTTGATGAGCCTCGGCAAAACTCAGACAAGAACTCCTTTACCCTTTCTAGAAAATTTTCCACTTAGTCCTCATTTGGAGGAGTTTCGACAAATGCACCCAGCAGGGCATCTCTATCACCTTCAATTTCTTTGACTTGCAGGATTCTGGCGAGGACCACGGTGATTCATGTCCCGGACCCAGCACTGCTGTCTTGTGCAAACGAAGCTGCTCGGATCTTGTGTGTCGCTAAATAACTCATCCAAATCAGGCGCAATTCCCTGCATAAATTGTTGGACTTGTCAGCATCTCGACTTAACTAAAGCAAATTCCATCAGTCCCCACTTTGTTATCTCGCAAGCTCTAACCTCTCCATTACTCATCTTAGATCACCGCGAGTCAAGACCCCGGTCAAGCTTCTCGGACGAGCATTTCCTCTTCCAGAATCATGGTTTCATTATCAAAGCTATTTGGGACAAAAGGGCAAAAATAATATCGTTTTGCCCCTTTTTTGCCACGTCAATTGAAGACTGTGCATGTTGGATTCGAACTTTTTCTTAAAAAGTCATGTCATAATAGAAACCTAATTTAAAAAGCCATGTATGACGATTAGTTAGAATAGGCACTCAAGTGAACGATTCTTGGCTTATGTGGTACTCGAGTGATAATAGAAAGAAGTTATGACTCATAAGTGAGCATTGAATAAAAGTCATGACACAGTTATCTATAAAGCTAAGATTAGATTATAACATATTCCTTGAAAAGTTGGTAAATCATGCAAATAAAGAGTGATAATTTCCTGTAAGCTTAGTAACTTTAACATATAGATGTCTTTAACAAAAATATATATACTGGTATATTATTAGAACAATTAATAATTTTGAAACAATCAAATAAACCGTGGTACATGGATAGTTGGAAACTTTCTATGAAAATATTTAAGCTATGCAAATAAATATTGCTAAATTATTGAATCATATGACAATTTAAAATAATCAAATACTTACTTACACTTTCTTAAAAGTATTGCCAACTTACCCGCGCATTACAAATTAATCAAGTGGTATATTCATATACTCAACAATATGTCAAGGTCCTTATAATTTAGTATCATTTTTTCTCAGAAAGATGTTAAAATATGGAGCTGCTAATATTTCTCTATTGTGATACGAATGTCCATGACATTACATAAGTAAAAAGAGAGCTAATTATCAATAAAAAAAAAACGAAATATATGGTGAAATAATTAACTTTAAAAAATAAAATTAAAGGTGGAAAGAAAATATATAAGTAATACTCAATTGAATCGTAAGTAAAAAAATATATACTTAGATGGTGGTAAAAGGAAAACATAATTAAAAACACCATCCAATATTATAGATACAACTTTTGAACAATATTAAAAGGAAATAATAATGGTTATACTAATCATTATAATTAGGAGATGAAATAACAAAAAAAAACAAAAAAGGAAAAGTCTATACGGACTTATATTTTGAAAGTAAGTTCCCTCATGCAAACGCCTTCGTGAAGAAAAGAAAAATCACTATTTCCATTCTTGGACAAAAACCTTTTTTGGGCTAGTCAATACATATTAGGAACTACAAATATTTCCACTTTTTGTTTACTTTACAATGTTATACAAAAAAAAAAAAAAGAACCTGCTATGACAGCATATTCACAATCAAAATGTGCCTAGACACAAAAAGAGATAGAATGCAACTAGAATTTTCATACAAAATATAAAGTTATAGCATCAATTAATTGTGAAGCAATTTTGTTTAAAATAGGATATTGAAATATTATTGGATCCAAGAGTTCAACCATAATTTTAATTCTTGATGTAATTATTCGGAGTTTGTTTGAAATAAGATGGCAAGGATGCAGATTAATGAAATATAGTGTAAAATTCTAATGTTAGTAATACCTAAATGGGTGAATATTTATTGATTTGTTTTTATTATCATTGAGATAACAAATCCAGTCTTCAAACTAAGCAACAGCATAATTTTGGCAAGTGATTGATATTGCATTTATCATGTGATTAGGACTTTTCAAAGCGGTGGCTACTTCTGTGGAGAAAGCACCAAATCCTTCATTTGCAATGAGAAGACGCCAAATCTAGCAATTTCCAATCCTGAACAGCAAGCTAACAGGAAACACTTCGGGAAAATTTGGTTATAATATATTTATGCACATATTGATAGGCATACCTAAAAAGCTTAAATATGACGACCAAACTCGTTTCACACGTGAACTAGACCACTAAAATGGACAATTAAAGTAGTCACACAATGTGATAATTGTTGGATGGATGTTTATAGATGAACAACATTCATGATCTCGTCAATTCGATGGACGGATTGGGGTATCACATCAAACTTAGGCAACGTAATGATGCTAAGAACGTTATTTGAGAATCCTGATTGATGTTAATAATGTTGCATCATCATTTAAAAAGAGAAAACATTGGGGAATAATACCACGGAAAAGTGGCTGTCCTTGGAGATGCAATTCCCTTTCGCTACTTGGTGCAATGGTCCTTTGCTTCTGGGCCACCTGAGCACGGTGTGTCCCATATGAATTATTGATTTAGTTGCGTGGATGATCAGAATCCTATCTTCAACAGCTCAAGTCGTTCAAAGAAGTCAAAAATTAGATTTGTCAGTATTGGCTGGAGAGATCATCACCAAGTTGGTTCCTCAAGCACTAGAAAAGGTTGGAAAGTTATGGGGCATCAAGCATGAACTTGAGGTGCTCAAGGACACTGTCTCCACGCTTCAGGCTGTACTAGACGATGCAGAAGAAAAATATTATTAGAGTCGCCAAATCCAAGTTTGGCTTGAGAAACTGAAAGACGCTTTCTATGACACCCAGCATGTGCTTGAAGAACTCAACGTAGTAGCTATGCGATGAGAACTGAGAGGCCACAATAAAATGATCAAGGAAGTAAGGACATTTTTCTCAAGTTCAAACTAACTTACTTTTAGGACGAAAATCGCGTTTGGTAAAATTTTTGTTCCCGGGAACAGATTTGGACAAGAATTGAGAATAAAAAAAAAAATGCGATTCTCCGTCTAATAATCAAAAAAAGAATCAAAACAGTAACAGTCTCCTTCTTCCCTTCCATCATCCCGCGATTGCCATCCACCAACACCTGCCGCCGTCCGCCGCCACCCGCCGCCACCGGTCGCCGTCCGCCGGTCCGGCGAGCTCGCCGAAGGCTCGCCAGGCCAGGGCGAGGTCCGGCGAGCTCGCTGAAGGCAAGCCCGGCCACCGACGAGGCTCGGCCGACGAGGGCTGGCCTCGCCGAGGGCCGGCAACGCTTCGGTGAGCGTCGCCGGCCACATGAAGAAGAAGAAGAATAGAAGAAAAGGGAAAAAAAGAAAAAAAAAATGGAAAAAAGGAAAAAAGTAAAGAAAAAAAGTAAAAAAGTAAAAAAATTATTTAAAAATTAAAAGAAATTGATTTGGAACAGAATAAATGAGCACGATATCAAACACAATTCTATTCCCGAAATAAAAAAATTTTGGACAGTTGCCAAACGCGTTTTTTTACTCAGAATCAGTTTCCAAGAACAGAATCAAAAATAATCATTTATGGTCAGAATCAGTTCCCGGGAACAGAATCGTTACCAAATACGCCCTTAAACTGAACATGAGTCACAAAGTTAGAGCAGTGAGGGCAAGGATAGAAGCCATTAACATGGCTAGGAGATTCCATTTGGACGAGTGCCCCGTGGACTCGCGAGTAGAGAGAGAGTGGTGGAAGAGAGAAGAGACTCATTCATTTATACGTGAGGGAGATATTATAGGGAGAGATGATGATAAGAAAATGGTAATGAAACTTTTACTAGATTCAGATGTGAAAGAGCACGTTGCCATCCTTCCAATAGTTGGTATTGGTGGGCTTGGAAAAACAGCTCTTGCTCAATGGGTATATAATGATGACAGGGTCAGTAAACATTTTGACTTGAAAATGTGGGTATGTGTCTCCAATGATTTTGATATGATAAAACTAGTGAAAAAAATCGTAGCTTGTGCAAAGAAGAAAGAATCAGTCGAGGTTGCGATGGAATAGTTGCAAAGTGAACCGAGGGCAAAAATTGATGGCAAGAGATATCTCTTAGTTTTAGATGATTTGTGGAATGTAGAACGAAAAACATGGTTGAGCTTCAAAACTTTATTAGTGGGAGGTGCTAGAGGAAGCAAGATCCTCATAACTACACACAACCTTTGGTTGCGGAGATCACCAGCACTGTTCCACCTCATCTTCTTGGGGGCTTGTCTGAAAGTGCATCCGTTGATATATTAATGCAAATGGCTTGTCGAAAAGAAGAGGAGATACAAGATCTTGACATGCTAGCTATTGGCAAAGAGAGAGTTAAAAAGTGCTTCGGGGTTCCATTGGTTGTCCGAACTGTTGGGAACTAAACCCGAATGGTTACATTTTAAAGATAATGATGTCTCAAAGGGAAGACAACGTAATATCAGTTCTTAAGCTAAGTTTTGACTATCTTCCTTCACATTTGAAACAATGTTTCACGTTTTGTTCATTATTTCCCAAAGATTATGAGATAAAGAACCAGACTTTGGTCAATCTTTGGGTGGCAGAAGGATTTATCTAGCCATCAAATAGAAGTCGGCATTTAGAAGCAATTGCCCATGGATATTTCATGGATCTACTTTGGAGTAACTTCTACCAAGATTTTAAAAAAGATCCAATCACGAAGGCAGAGACTTGCAAGATGCATGATTTGATACATGATCTAGCCTACTTAGTTGTTGGAACTGAGTGTTGTGTGGCATGGTTTGACACAAAATCTATAAATGAAACAATTCATCATATATCTCTTGGTTTAACTTTCAGTTTGATGGGTGAACTTCCCATCTCGGGCTTAAAGGCAAGTGCATTGAGAACAATTCTTTCTGTTGTACCAAAGCCAACGACAAACTGGGAAATGAAACAAAGAGAACCACCAAGTCAAGCAAATCTATGCAAACTCATTAAAAGTTTCAAGAGCTTATGCATCTTGGATCTACATGCAACAAATGTAAAGAAGGTCCTAAGGTCCATCTGTAAGTTGAAGCATCTCACTTTTCTCGATCTCTCTCTCAATAATACACTCAAAAGGCTTCCTAACTCCATTATGAGATTGCAGTATTTGCAAACACTTAATCTCTACCGTTGTTGTGCCCTTGAAGAATTGCCAACGGGAATAAGGAAGTTGGTCAACCTTAGAAATCTAGACATAGGTTATTGTTGGAAACTTAGATATATGCCACGAGCAGTATGGCAATTGATATCTTTGCATAGGCTAACTCGCTTCATTTTGCCTGAAGACAAAGCTCTTGCTAAGAATTATTGCGGACTTGAAGAGCTAAATGGGCTTAATAACATCCAGGGAAGCCTTAGCATTGAAAATTTGGGACACGTAATGTGACATCCTGGAATTTCAATTCTGTTTTCAATTAAATAAATTGGTCCTTTCATCAACACACCTATAGTGCTATTCTCTGAGCTGATTACTCATGAGATAACTATACTATATGGGGAAGTCATTAAGGGATTTTAATGCAATAGACTTGGGAATTCGACTAGAAATCAACTACTCGACCATGCTCATTTGCTGTAGAGATCATTATGGCATAGTTAAAAGTCGATTAGAGATTAGAGATAGGTCGGTTCGACAGAGATGTGTGGCTAAACGTGGGTGATTCCACCAAATTACAAAATTCTCATCGATCGGTACTAGACTGATTTTTCTGTCGTTTTGGTACTCTATGTCCGGATTTGAAATCTCGAGATTTTCACAACCACCGAGAGTTGCCAATGTGTCGAAGAGGTTCATTGTGGCTCGAAGAAAATCAACCACGAGTCAATTGCATTAAAAATTTCTAAAAGCTACCCGGTAGGTTAGGTCACGTTAAAATCGCGCCAGATTGAAATTAACTGCGAATTTGAATCTGATTTCAGAAATTGAAAGTTCTGTCATGTCACGAGTCATTTTAGAAACGTCGACTCATCCTCCGAAAATTTTTCTGCAAACCGAGATTTTCGGCGAAAAGTCAAAATAGGGTCGTTTGCAACTGGAAAATGCAAGGGACCATTTTTTATCGCGCAATTGGGATGCGAGTTGGTTCTATTGGTGTGGAAAAATGTCAATTTGATCGTGAGTACCTTGGTTGAATTTTTGGAAGCCGAATCGAGTTACTTCAAGAGGGATTGGAAGGGGAATTGAAGGAAATGTCTTCAAATTCGTAGCCCCCCATGTTCTCACTTTTGGACCTTCTCCAAGGCTTCCAAAGCAAGCTAATGGATGGAAAATTGTTGAGTAAGACAGACAGCAATGGTGGGGTCAAGCCAAGGGGACAAAAGGGTGAGGATGAGGCTTGGAAGGACCCTCCAAGGGCAATTGGTCTTTTCTTCTCCCATCCGGTCGGTTCCTCCATTTCCAGAAAGCTTGAAGCCTCCAAAATCCAGAGGAAATCGAGCAGAGCAGCCCCTACCCGTTGCCAGCCCTGTCCGACCGCTGAACGCCGCCGGACCGCCGCCCGCTCGCTGCGCGCTTGGTTTGTTCGCACGCCCGCTTGTGCGTCACCGCCGTCCCGGCCGCGTCATTCTCCCCTACTCGCTCGTCCAGCAAGTCACCTGAGCCATCGGGGTCGCCGTCCAGTCGTCACCTGCCGCCGTCGAGCACGTCAAGACCCATAGCAACCTCGCCTCCCCATCCTCGCTGTTTCCAGCCAACCAAGCCACTAGTTCTGCTTCCTCGATCAACAAGCAAAAGCAAAAATTCCAATAAGGGTTTTGGAGTTTCGGGGTCCATTTCCAGGCCTTTCTCGACCCCGCTTAGTGCCGCCGCTTTGGAGTTTGTGGACCGCCTTCGTGTCCCCGTCGAAGTGAACGCACCAGCTCGCAAATCTAGTGAGTTTACTCACTAATCTCCGCTTATGGAGTTAATTATGTTTAAGGGTTTATTAGTTTAAGTTAAGCATAGATTAGGTGGTTAGTTAAAATAGATTAGCAATTTAATTAATCGTTATTATATGTTAGGTGGTTAGAGTAGCATAATTAGAGACTAGATAAGCTGTAGTATTTATTTAGATAGGTTTGAAATTTTTTCGGGCCCGTTTCGATATTTAATTAGACTTTTCCGGCCTAAGTTGCATTTATTGGTATTTATTAATTAATTTAGCTAATTATTAATTAATTTTTATTTTTCGAAAATTAGATCGGGATAGCTGGTGACCGGAATTTTGTGCTGATTGCAATGGTATGATTGGTTTATTTAATTGAGTGATGGTTTGTGCAATTTGAGTGTAAATTGTAATTTTGGGGTATTTATCCTAAAATTTAATAATTTCGGTATTTAATTAGAAAATACCGGGCGTCAGTTTACAGTGCCAAAAATGTATTTGTGGACTATTGAAATTAGTGGGATCTTCAAAAGGGAAAATATTGTATTTTGGCTAAGGCCGACCGTGTACCCACACACGATTATTTTTATCAAGTATGATAAAAATGGTGAAATTGTCGATTGATCAGGATAGTATACTATATCAGCTTGCGGGTTTGATATATCAGCTTAGAGTGAGCAGTATACAAGTATACTATATCAGCCCGCGGGCTTTGATATATCAGCTTAGTGAGCAGTATACCTTAGCAGCTTCTGGTGAACATTGTCAGTATACTATATCAACCTTAGAGCCTTGATATATCAGCTTAGAGTGAGCAGTATACTTTATCAGCTTAGAGTGAGATATACTATCTATCTTCAGCTTAGTGTGAGCAGTCTTTGATGTGATCAGACTTTATAGATAGTATTGATTGGATTGACCGAGAGATGGTCTTGATGACATGGAATCGACTGGTTTGATTGATCGATGGCTCGATCTGTTTTGATGAATTGATTTATTGAATGATTGATTGAGTGGTTGAATCATACTAACTTGCAGGAATGGACTGAGGCAAAGGTAAGTCCTCTGACTTGTGCTTGTGCTTAGGCAAGCCTTGGGGTGTATTTTTTTCCTAGTCGGGACTTAGGGGGTGAACTTGCTGAGACGTCGTCTTACCCCGTTGTGGGATAACATTTTCAAGTCCTTAGATGGCAGCTCATCCCAAGCATTTTGGCCAACCGAAGAAGGTCACCAAGCAAAGATGTTATATTCTGTTTCATGGGAACCTAAGGTCCGTGGTCTGGGTTGACGCGGGTTTACCCCATAAGGTACCCCCATCAATATAGATCATGGTATTTTCGTGAGCGGAATGGACAGAATGAAGGTCCCATACCGGAGTCTGAGGTCCCTATGTCGATACTGGAAGTTGCTTTTGGGAAAGGCACGGCCGACCCACCAGATGGTTCAGTGGTGGACCCGAGTCCATTGGAGCCAGGGACCCCGGAATATTCAATTGAAGACTCAACTGATTAGAGGATATGTAACCTCTAACCTCCCTTTTTGCATATATATATATATATATATATATATATATATATATATATATATATATATCGGCTAGTATTGTAATTGACTTGTTGTGATGTGTATAAAGGTGTGATTTGGTTTTCGAAAATTTTGGCCATGCTTTCCTATCTCATCTTCGTGTTGTCTGAGGATTAATTATTCACTTCCGCATGCGCATTAAAATGGATGGATCGGCGACGCGTCCTAAAACGTTGCAATTTAATCGACCACTGAGGGATGGACACGTGCTTGGAGGATCAGGGCGTGACATGTAATAGATGCAGTAGCAGAATCTAGGGCTGCAAATTTGATAGGGAAGCATTCTTTGAAATCTGTTGAACTGCGATGGGGCTATCTCAATATTGATGATGCATCAATTGGGGATAGAGATGAAACTCTATTAGATGGACTAAGGCCGCACTCAAATTTGCAAAACTTAACAATCAATGGGTATAAAGGTGAGAGCTTTCCAAGATGGATGATGGAAAGCCTTGTTATTTTCTTGCCAAATTTAGTTGATTTACACTTGCAAAAATGTGTAAGATGTAAACATCTCCCTCAACTAGCCCAACTACGGCCCTATTTGGTTCGGCATTTGGAAGGGGCTTTGGGGCTCTACAGGGGTTTGGGGGGATAAAAACACTACAAGTGTCATAACTTGGCACAAAGGGACACTTAAGTGACATAACTTTCTAAATGTATACTTAAGTGCCACATTTGAAGAAAAGTGGGACACCTGAGTGCCACCTCCGGCGAAGCCGGCCGGAAATCATACGTGGCAATTAAATATTAATATTTTTTGCTGAGGTGGCTCGCCGGAGAGTTGAGTTAGCTCTAATTCACCCAAAACGACGTCGTTTCGGGTGTTGGCCAAAATAGAGCCCTTAAATCAGCCAAAATGACGTCGTTTTGGCATAATTTAAATTTTAATATAATATAAAAATTAATTAAATTAAATTTAAAACAAATAATAATATAATTTATATTTATTATTATTATTATTAAAAAAAAAGAGGAGGAAGGCGTCGATGACGAGGGTTGAGCCCTTGCCGCCGCTGCCTCCCCACTGTCACCAGAAGGTGGGGGAGGGTCGACCGGGGCCGCCAAGCCCGGGCCGAGGGCGGCGTCCCCGGCCGACCGACGGCAAGGGCCTGCGTGCCCTCGCCCAGATCCGACGAGGGCCGGCGACCCTCGCTCGGATCTAGGGCGAAGGCACGCAAGCCCTTGCCGCCGGCCCGACGGCCCCGGCCCTCGCCGCCGGCTGCCTCCCTCTTCCTCCTTCCTCCCCCTGCGGCCTCGGCGGGGGCTTGCGACCCTCGCCCGGATCCGACGAGGGTCGGCGGCCCTTGGCCCGGCCGGCGAGGGCCGCCGACCCTCGCCGCTGGTCAACCGGGCTCGCCGGCCCTAGCCGGGGCCGGCGACCTCGGCCGACCCTCCCCCTCCGTTGCCGGCCCTTCCCGACGACGACGGGGGGCGGCGGCGGCGGGCTCCGGCTCGGGGCCGAGCCCTCGGCCTCCTTTCGCCCCCCTTTTTAAATATTAAAATTATTATTTTTAAGTATGTTAAATAAATTTAATTTAATTATTTTTTATATTAATTTTTTATCACGTCAGCCCAAAAACGACACCATTTTTGCATTATTTGGCCACGTCAGCGTGCAAAACGGCATCGTTTTGCACTCACTTCGCCGGAAAAATGCCACGTATGCAATTTGGCCGGATTGGCACTCAAGTGATCCACTTTACTCTGATTTTGGCACTTAAGGGGCTGTTTGTTTGTGTTCCTCATTTCTGTTTTTGAACAAAAATTCTGTTTTTTTGTTCCGGGAACAAAAAAAGAACAGAAACGCGTTTGTTTGCGTTTTTGTTCCAAATCTGTTTTTTTGTTCCCGAGAACAAAAAAAGAACAGAAACAAGAAACAAAAAAAAGTTGTTTTGTTTTAAACAACTTTTTGGAACAAATTTTCTCTCTCCACTTCTCTTCTTCTTCTTCTTCTTCTTCTTCTTCTTCTTTTTTTTTCTTTGGCCGGTCGCCGGCCTTGGCCATGGCCGGCGACCAGCCGTCGGGGCCGGCGACGCCGTCGAGGGCCGGCGACCTCGCCGGAGCGTCGCCGGCCCCGGTGAGGTTGAGCGTCGCCGGCCCCGGCGAGGCTCGGCCTCGCCTTGGCCGGGCGAGCCCGAGCTCGCCGAGCCTCGAGGCGCGGGCGAGGCGGGCGAGCTCGGGCTCGCCCGGATCCGGTGAAGCCGAGCTCGCCGGCCACCGGCGAGGCTTGACCTCGCCGGCCCACCGCCGGCGACGGGCGAGCCCAAGCTCGCCGGGCCACCGCCAGTCGGCGTCGCTGGCGGTGGCCCGGAGGCCGAGCCTCGCCGGTGGCCGGGCGAGGCCGCGGCCCTCGTCGGCCGGTCGCCGGCCTCGGCCATGGCCGACGACCGGCAAAAAAGAAAAAAAAGAAAAAAAAAAAAAAAAAGAAAAAAATGAAAAATAAAATAAAAATATTAAAAAATTAAAAGAAACAAAAAAAGAACACAAATTTACCAAACATGTTTCTGTTCTTTTTTTATTTCGAACATGTTTACCAAACGCGTTTTTTTGTTCAAAAACTGTTCCCCGGAACGAAAATAGTTTTTTCTATTTACGTTCCCCGAACGTAAATAGTTTTTTCTATTTACTGTTCCCTGGAACAAAAAAAGAACAGAAACACAAACAAACGCACCCTAAGTGTACCTTTCAAAAGTTATGGCACTTAAGTGTCTCTTTCTGCCAAGTTATGGCACTCTAGGAGTCCGCACCTCGGGGTTTGGGCAAATGCAGGTAGTGTTTGGTTCAATTTTTTGAGGACTTTGGGAAGATGCAATTGCATCTCCAAGGGGCTTCAAAGGCCTTTAGGGGAATGGAATGGTAGAGGTACATTTGAGAAGTAACATTTTCGGAATGCAACTTCCTTTGTTTAATGAAAATATGTTAGTTGCCCATTTTGTCCTCATTTATTAACAAAAATCTGTTTTTACCCTTTTCTAAATAGAAAAACCTAAGCCTCGTCTTCTTACTATAGCCTCATGCTTTCTGTAGCCTCATGCCTCCTTTGCACTCTCACGCCTCTCTCCGTCGTCCCTCACCGTCTCCTTCACGAGCTGCTCTTCGGTGTCTATCCGAGATCAGCCATCCCAACCTCGAAGATCGCCTCCCGTCGTTCTGCTCTCGCGCTCACATCGCGCTCGTAGCAGGGCAATTGGGTAAGCTTGGAAGCTTCGACTCCATCACTCATTCGTCCAATTTCGCGATCGCCGCTGAAGATTCCGCACGAGATTACTCGCGAGGGCCGCGGGCATTACTCTTCTTACGCTCTCACGCCTCTCTCTACCTCACGATTGTTTTGTGTCCGACCCTCACGTTCACCCGCCTCTCTAGGTAAGATTTCCTTGGTTCTGTTCGAATGTATGGAAGTCCCTCGCCTTTCTCGTACCTTGACGACTCCCCCTTTCGTGCTTGAAGCAGCGTTCCCTCACGGTTGGCAGGGGTTTGAGTTCTCTTCCTCGCGTCACTCCTTCACGCTCACTGCCCTCGAGCTTTCCTGTCACGCGTGCGCTCACTTCTGTCCAGGTCAGATTTTCTCAATTCATGTTGCGATTTTTGTGTAAATTTGTTTGGGTAATTGAATATCTTATGGCTAGAGTGGCATGTTCTGATTTGGCGAGAGATCATAGCATGTTATTAGTTCAAGGCGCAACGTGAATTCTGAGGTAGCTTTCGTTGTAATGTTTTCTCGTCGGATGGTTTAGTCTTGGTTAAGTTTCAATATGGGATTTAGCGGGTATGTAGGCCAATAGCTCTTGTTACATTGGCGATTATGTAGCATAAGAAGATGGTTATATTTCTTTCTTGTTTGAAATGGATCGTCTTCTTTCACCAGCGAGGTTTATCATAGCATGTGGATGAACATAATTGCAGCAGTAATGCCATGTGGCTTTTTGGTAGGCTTTCTGGTAGGAGAACAGTTACTGGATGATGGCTGTTATGCTCATGACAAAAATTTACTTATCCGGAGCCTAAGGATTTTTAGGCGTGTAGGTTGCGTTATTTTTTATTAATCTCGAATATATTTAGTTTATATAAGCTCTTACTAGAAGAGATGCATGGACGTATCATCTGATTCTCCCTTCTCTAATTCAATATTGTCACTGAAGTAGTAATAGGTGTTGGAGGCCAAAGGTTTTCCACAGGAAACCTTTTCTTCACTTACCTTGAGTTGCAATGGGTGAAATCCCACCTGTCCCACCTGTAATAAGAGTAGATGCTATTAGTAGTCAGCATTCTGCCTCATGAAAAAAAAAAAAAAAAAAGGCTTATCTAAATGCCATGGTTATACCAAACTATAGCAAAGGAATCCAGTGAACATAATAAAGGGAGTGATTATAGAAGTGGAATTAAAACTTATGTATGTTTTTAGTTTGAATAACTTATGCTAACACCCAGAGTGGAACATCGGTCTTATGGTGTTTTAGGATTTTAATGTTGAACCCCAGCATCCTGGAAATCAGATATTGTATGAGCGGCTGTTTAAGGACACTAAATTTCCAGTTTCCGCAGGCTAGGCAGATAAGCGCATATGCTTTTTCTTATATGAATATGTTTCAATCTTTACTCGCTATTTCAGCACATCAATTCTCAATTCTCAAACATTCGATTATACTAGTCCACAGAAGTTGAAATGCTTGTGTACTTTGCTTAATCTCTCAAGTACCATGTTGGGTGTTGTCCTAGTGTATGGTAGGATTTTCTGGTGAGTCCACCAAAATGGAATGAACAGAATTGGTGCTGTACATGTATATTCTCTCTTATCCAATGGATTTGGTGTTAAAAATGTCATTCTAATGCAATATCAGTGTTACTAATTATGCCTAATTTGGTTGTTAAAGATGCTTCTTAACTGACTATTCATGCTACCCTACCTCCTTTGTTGTAAGTTTTTAGTTGTCTTTCTTCTGTGAGATGCAGTGGATGTCCTTCTTTCACCCAACAATGATGTGGTGATCTTTACTATTTTGGCAGAAAGAGAAGGATAGAAAATTTTGGGCTAGATCCCTGGCTGACTGAGGAACCAAAGTTGCGATTACTCTCCTGATAATAAAAGGTCAAGTTACAGAGAAATGCATATGCATACAGATGAGATCTCATGTTTTCGCAGTCAGACACTAATACCAAACAGAAGTCACCAAATCAGCGTAGGTGGCTGAGGCAATCATGCAGATGGGCTTCAGCTGAAATTTCAATAGCCTCGATGTTTTGGCTCTTCCATTTGCCTAGCCTATTCTCTTTGGCTGATATCTTGCTGGACTGTTGCACCTTTGTGGTGCTTGATTCTTATTGTCCTTCTTGAGCCACTCCTAATATAAATGTACAGTTTATAGAGACAAAACGCATGCTCTGTATTCAATGTAGATAATCTACAAAATGTCAAATCTTGTTATTTTTTCCCTACTTAGGAATGGATCCTTTTGTAAGAAGTAAATGAACGAGGCAGATTTCCTATTGCAGAGCTCTCCTTTGGTGATCCTTGCTAAAGTATTAAATTTCCACGGTGCCAATATGAGAGTAACTTTTGTATTTATGTGATCGGCTGGTGTAGTGACGAAGTTTTGTCCAAGTAAATAATGTCTCCTTATCCTGAATGGTGACTGTGGCCTCGGCAAGCAGCGAGCTAATTACTTGAAGCTTCACTTGATCTTCATTCAAAGCTGACTTAAGATCAAGCGAAAGCTCCATATTAACGTGAAGATGGAAAGCGAAGAATGCTAGAATACTACAAAAGAGTTTGAAGTTTGGGGCGTTGGTGAAGCACCGAAAGATGAAAGCTGAAGAAAATTGTTTTTGGGTTAAATTAATGTAGGGTGAATTGTGGCGAAGTTTCAGACCCAAAAAAAAAAAAAAAAAAAAAAAAAAAAAAAAAAAAAATTGTGACGAAGTAAGGGTGTTATCGACACAGGTCAGTTATGTAAGAAACCGACTTCTTAATTGCCCAAAAGGAAAGTTCTGCCGGCATCGTTGCCTAGAAATGCATGAGCTGAGTCGGTGAACAAGTCATCCGTTGGAGTAGTTAAGAATTTGGTAACAGAATTTAAGACACAGAAAACCTGCGGACATGCTGCTTTTTGTTTTTTATTTTAAACAAATCAAAGTTGCAAAATTTTAAAATTGGCACATGAAAGGACTTTCCAAATGTATATTTACCAAACAGCATTTTCCCCAAGTTGCATCACAAGGCATCTTTTCAATTATAGTTTACCAAATAATATTTGCATTTTGCCAAACCCCTTTAGACTAAAGGCTTTTGCATTTCTCCAAGGACATTCTCCCAAAGCCGAACAAAACGGGGCCTACCTCACCTTACGTCTTTAGAAATTTTGGGGCTAACGGAATTGGAATACATCGAGTCAGACTATTCATCCACTTTAACAACATCATTTCCTAGTCTATTGAGATTACGGATTGGTTATTGTGAAAACTTCAAAGCCATGCCATTAATTCCACGTCTTGAGGAGTTGAAGCTGAGAAAGGTCAATTCAGAGTTGATAAGTCGGATATCTGGCCTCACTAAGTTGAAGAGTCTGATTATATCAGAGATGGAGTTTCTAGAATGCTTGCCCGAGGAGTGTTTACAAAATCTCACTTCACTTGAAATTGTTAGCATTTATCACTGTCCTCTTTTAACTTTCCTCTCACTCGGTATGCAACATCTATCGAACCTTGTGAATCTCTGCTTTTGGTGTTGTGAGGAGCTCGATTTATTGCAAGACAAAAGCGACAACAAATTGGACTTGCAAGGACTTAAGAATCTCCGATCCATGGACACCCATGGAGTTCCAAACTAGCATCTCTCCCAAAGTGGCTTCTACAAGCTAGCAATCTCGAGTGTCTTTATATTAAAAAGTGCTTAAATTTGAAGGCTTTACCAAAGCAGGTGGAGGGGCTTCAATCACTTCAAAGGCTTAACATCATCCAATGCCCCTTGTTGACATCATTACCTGAAGGAGTGCGAAGGTTTGCATCCTTTACTCACCTAAGAATAGCAGCTTGCCCAGATTTGGAGGAGAGGTGCAAAAAAGATGTAGGCAAGGATTGGTACAAGATTGCTCATATCCCACACATAACTCACGAGCTCAAATATTACGATGAAGGTGACTTACGGCTAGAAATTCTTCACTTTTCTTTCTAAATGGATCTGGTCCTCTTTTCCCAGAATTTTACATGAATAATTACTTTCAAATTGTGTATCAAATACTTGATTTGACTGGCGTACATGGGTAGATCGTTGGAAGGTCCGGACACATCTTTGGATGTACCACGGAGGCAAGTTTTTACACGGTGTGTAATCATCGAGGTTGATGTTGCTCCTTCTGGATGGCCCTCAACGGGTTGTCTCTAAATTAAGTGCTCGCTTTATCACCAATGTGCGTACAAAATAAGGGAAAATTCATTCTCCTCATCTAACTCCAAGCTCATTAAATCTGGCTCGTGACTCGTGCTGTAGATACGGTGTGAAATCTCCTCATTTGATTTCGCGAGTAAAACTCCCATAAATGAAGTGATAAAATGTTTCTTTGGAAAATAGCATCTGTTTGTTTCCCTTACAATTAACTTTTGTCTCAATGTGGTCCCAAAGAATCAATATTTTAGTCATTTACTGCATAATGAAACTCAAGAACCATCCATTCATGGCTTTAAGGAAGGATTTGCTTGTTTGGTTGTTTGGCCTGCTTGAAATTGGTATAACTTCGACAAATGCATTTGCTTTCACGTCGGCTTGGCTATTCTTTGATTCTGTGCTTCCCCACTTTTCACACTAACACAATTTGCCAGTGAATTACCACGTCAAGATATGCAGCATAAAAATATTATTGGTGTAATATACCTGCCCAAACTGGCAGGAGCGACGGCTGGAGGCCTATCGATCCGTCGTCGCCTATAAGCTTGGCATCAAAAGTCGGCGACTCCTTTGTGAAGCCCGTCCCTAGCTTAGCTTGTCAGGCACGGCCAACCATGCCGTCCATAAAGAATGCCATTAGGAACAGCTATTCTATCCCAAGTTAGTTCATAGAGAATTACGCTGTTGCATATTCACCTTCTTCTTGACCGGAATGACAGCCCCCACGGCACAGCAATAGCGACGTAGCTACCCGCCCTAAAAGTGAGAATGAATTGGGGCCAGCTTTGGTCCATCTACAATTGATCTTCCGTTATGATTTCTCTATGATTTTTTTGGTCAGAATGATTTCTCTATGATGGGCTAGCTATCTTTTTTATCCCATTCCAAATGTTGCCTAACAAATCAAAATTTCATCTATCATCCTGTGCACAAAAAGAACAGTTTCAAATGGGATAAAGTCATAAAAGACAGATTTTCAAAACGTAACCATGTTACACAATAATCATTCGCACATATTATCCACAGATATTAAGTGAATATACTTAACGTGCCCAAGTAAAAGTTAAAACAAGTACACATTGTTGAACTCTTATGTTGATATTTTACATGCCTTGTATTATCTAAAAAACAAGAAGAGATACAAAGACATTTCTTGAAACATGGATTGCCAAGAGACTAAAAGACTAAAGTTTGCACGAATTGCTCAAGTAATCCTTAAGGAAGTCATGTTCTTTTGACCCGTCACTTTTAATTTTAGCTGAACATCGTCATGTAAGTGGAGGCCACAACTTTACCACACAACCTTATCATTAATCCATCAAAACCATAAACACTAGTTCACTCCACAAGATACAGACTTATCAAATCATAGTTTATGTCAATGGCATAACTTTTTTGTGATACAGGGGCATAAGCATAGAACTCAACTATCTAGAAACTCATGAAATATCTTCAAAATCTCATAAACCGGTTAAATTTAGGCCCTTGGTTGGTTTGGTGACTTTAACTGAGAAAAATTGCATGTAATAGGTAGAATTTGTAGAAGTGATAGATCCTAAGTTGAATTCCCCTAACACCCCAACCAATTGCAACAAGTTTGCCTGACCTTCCTCTCACATGATTTTTAACCATGGTCTACCACTAATAGATGTGGCATGCCAAAGTTCTTGCTTGCATCCTATTATCTGTCGGAATATAGTGTTCAAATTAAACCAACAAAAGCATTTTGCCCAAGCATTACGCAAAGGAAATCAAATATGCCCATCTCGCTCAAGTATATCTAGGTACCTCGACCATTTTTGGTGGTCATTTCCCACATTTTCGTTATTGTAGAATCATACTTCATGCTCCTCTCCTCTTTGTTGATTCGCAACGCGAATACACAGATTCATACCCCTCTAGTGGCCAAGTGTTACTTCTCCTGATTTAGTCTTTGGGTGTCTATTTTTAATCCCCTGGTTCGTACATATTTATATTCACATCTGATAATTGAACATGCATTAAATGTCTTTGTGCGATTTGTTTGAGTAAACTTTGATCAGGTGAGCTTAATCATATCCAAGCCCTACGAATGAGTCAGCTTATTAGAGCAGCACACCTTTAGCTTTTTGTAGTGCGGCCTCATTCTTGAACTGTGAATTTCACTATGACAGTTAGTATACTGTAAATCTTTTTGATTGATTCAGATGACCGACCAATTGTCGGTTTTGTGCACTATTGGTAATTTACCAACAATAGAAGGAGTTTACCTGCGTCAAATCCAATAGTTAGTTATCAAAAGTTCAGAAATTTACCACTTAAACGAAATCTTGCTAGTGAAATTAGTTACTTACAAAGAAATTAAGAAATTTGGAAGCAGCTTATTGTTCATTCCTGTTTAATAAGATTTTAAACCTTGAATTAGCGGTTTGAGAGTCCTCTTCTTGGTCAAACATCCGTTGGACACAAAATTTCCTTTGTCGGCCTGCAGATTGCACACCCAATGCTTGCATTAAAAGGCAAATAGTACGTTGATTTTTCTCGGGGCTATTTTCTGTGCACTCCAAACTTTGAAACTGGTTATCAACCTCTGATTTAAATATTACATCAAACCAAAAGAGGTCCAAGTCTTCACACATCTTACACTTCATCGACGGAAGGAGCTGCTTCCACTAACGGTCCTTCTAATCTTTTTACGCGCTTCTCGTTGAAATTCGGCAATTCACCAACTACCTTCTAGTCCTTCCAAGCCTATTGACAACTCTGATTTGACTCAATGTTCGCCTTTCCTTGGTCCATCTAAGTCCTCACAAACTTCTTGCTCTATGATTTATTCACCTTATAATCAGCTCCATCCAACCTTTAGACACCATTAACGCCCAATAACTCATTTACTTTTGGTAGAGGCAGAGGATTCCACATTTTGACAAGCTTGTTAAGACACGATTTGGATATTACACATGCATTTATCAATTGGTGCTATACCATTAATGTCAGTGCACGCAATAGTAATTTTTAATTATTTTGTCATCTCAAAACATGATAGAGAGTTTTTTGACTAGTTGAAGACGGATGGTCACATCATCCTTAGAGTGAGGGAATGAGTGCGTGAAGAGAGAGAGAGAGAGTGGCAATATGATAGATAAGTAGACAATGGATATGATGAAAGATACAACTTGTATTTTTTTTTTTTTTTAAATTTCAAAGATTTCTGTGATTCTAAAATGGCCTTAAAAACCGATGTGATTCTAAAGATGCGGCTCCAACAACGGAGGAATGCGAGTGACTACAGACTATATCCTCAAATATTGCTGTACAAATTGTGAGAACAAATTGGATATACATATCTTCAAGTGTCGAGATAAAGATGCTTTTCTCCATTTATTGGGTTGGCGCTGTGGCTCAGCTGGGGCCCAACCAAGCTTGTACTGCAAATTGGTGATTTAACATTTGAAGGATAAGTACATGCAACGGTGAGCTTGCTGGAAGCCTCTCCTGGAGGTCACAAGTCCACTAGCTCCAGTGGGTTCTAATTCTTTGGAATTTTGTATCATAAGGTTTAGTATCGTTGCCAAAAAGCTTTCCACAAGCACAATTGATTGCGCAATCCATGTGATGGAATATAGATCTAGCTCCAATACTAATTGATACAAAACAGATTTAACTATAGTATCAATTAATGAGGGTTCTGATACCAAAATTGGTGCCATGAGCGTCGAATTTAGAATTTTCTAAAATCCATTGTTTTTCTGGCCCTCCAAACTCCTGGAGGGCTGCATCTGTTCTCACCATTAAATAAGTGAATAAATTGATGGTCCTACAGCAGACTGAGGCTATCCAGCAGATGAGCTTTGACCGACTTTTCAAACGCTTAAAAACACCGAATGTGTATCGTATCAGCACCACTAGAATAGCCAGCCGGCAGGGTGCATCAGATAAGGAGACCTGGGACACAAGCTCTTTTCAGCCAACCATGTGTTTGTGGACTATGAATCATGAGCAAGTACTTTCTTCTAGTGCTTTTAATGAAAATCTATAGAAAGAAAAATGATTGAATGAACAGAAAGTGAATGCATTATATCGAAGGGATAATGTTATATGACTAGCTTCTTTGATATGTCATGGCAACTCTATCCAGTGAAACCTTATGACTATATTTAAAGCTATAGTGACTTCAAAGCTATAATACTCCTTCCATCACAATCAACCTAATAGTTAGACATCACGGTCTATCGATTGGATTGAATCGTGAAGACCTTGGCCTCTGCAATTTTGTAATATGATTGAACTGTGATGGGACTAAATGATATTCTTTTTGCAAATCGTTGCATAATGATGTCTGTCATTCTAACAAGATGCACCTATGGAACGAAAAAAGTTACTTTTTATTGTTGCACAAAAGTTGGGACGCACTCTTGATTATTATTTGCTTTAATGCTTTCCTCAAGCTCACTCCATGAGTGTGCACGAGCATCGGGGTCTATGTATGCTTGTGTGTGCGATTGAGAGAGAGAGAGAGAGAGAGAGAGAGAGAGAGAGAGAGAGAGATGTTAGCTCTCTCATCCATTCATGGATGACCCAGGCAGCATCAGAATAAGAGATTTGAGTCTATCTTGGATGAGATATCTGGGAGTAGGTTGTTTTTTCCTCATCTCAACCTCTCATATCTCCTCCTTTTCACTCCAATTGGATATTATCATAACTTCACTCAGGGATTCTTGTGGGGCTGGGAATCTTGGGACAGATTGGCCCAACTGTCACTCATGACCCACCATCCCACATGCCCATGAATTCAACTTCCTCACCCATTCCTTCCCTTTCCACTACTTAAAAACACCCTTCAAGTCCCGCTCAACTGGGAAGGGAAAGAAAAAAGGCCAAGTGACTGAAAATAGCACTAACACTTGTTCGGGTTTCTTTCATCCTCTTGGACAACATAAGAGAGAGAGAGAGAGAGAAGATAGCTACGGAGCCTAGAGAGTAGAGAAAGTGTCTTAAACATCAAGCTTAGAGTTTTTGGAAGAGAGATAAAAATGGAAGTAGCAACGCTGGATGTGGAAGATGATGTGTATTTTGCAGACTTGAGCAAGCAGATTTCTCTTCTGATCATGGATGAAGATGAACACTTGCCTGTTACTCATTGGCCTTCTGCTCCTCTCCAGGTATTTTTTTCAACTTCCCTTCACTGCTATGTCGATGCCATTTGCCTCTTCATAGCTCAAATAGCTATGTCAAATCACACTGAATTAGTTCAATGGGATTGCTCATCCGTTTGTCATATTTAGACTTCACGCTAGTTCAATACGCTATATCTTCCCAGAAGAGTTTTGCTGCAAAAAATTGCAAAGTTTATTATGGAAGGAGGATTCATATGATTCGGCCAAATTGTTCTATGTTGCATAGTTTCTTTTATATTTTTGTTAGAATGTTTAGACCAACTCTTATGCAAACATTTTCAATACCCATCCGTGAATTTTCCTTGAACATTGCTCCGCTTAATTTGCAAATTCTCCTTTAGTTGCTAAAGCTTCAAAATTTGAGGAACCTTGTGCCGTAGTAGTTGTATTCCTGATGAAACAAGTAATCTATCACTTTTCAGTGAAGTAATTGTAGCACAATAAATAAAGAAGATGGTATTTGAAAATGTTGAAAAATCTCAATTCTGATTGATAATACTACGTGAAATACATGAATTTACAAGATACTTCCTCCGTGTGGTTTATAGCTGTGTCATTTACATTTTTCTCCATATATCGCAGGGTTTCTCAAGAATGGAAATTAAGTCATCATCCATGCCATCTCCGTCATTATACGAGCAGGTTTGCGCGAGGGAAAGCAAAGGGACTGGTGTCTTCATTCCCAAGTGTTCTCATCCAAGAAGAAGAAGCAGACATGGAAGACATAGCTCAAGCTTCAACAACAGTACGAGATCCTACAGGCAAACTGACAGCACAAGAAGGCTCTCTCAAGCTCCTCAGACCAATTCTTTGAATCCCAAGACTAAATTCTAGGGCAATGGATTCATAGAAAATTATGGTAAAAACAAAATGAAATCAAATGGTTGGTGCTTGGCAAATGGGTCTGGTTATTAGGGAAGAAGATGCTGATGTCATAAGGCGGATATGCGTGGTGTTCTCAATTTTCAGGTGTAGTAAGGCCCATCAATCATATGGTCCTGTGGGTCTTCTGATAAGATAGTGCCCTCGCCTTCTATTGCTTGTTTTATTCATTGTTAGTAACCATATTACATTTATTTATATATTTATTTACTTATTTATTTCCACAAATCGATTATATAATTTATACTCCGCAATCATGCGTTAAAATGAACTAATGTTTTAAAAGTAGAAGAATTGCCAACAAGATATCGACTTTGCAGATAAGAGAGTTTGCTTTTCTGCTTGTAGTTTTGGGTACAAATTTTTATTGGGAATACTTTAAGAGTAAATCATTGAATGCACCAAGCCAATACAGAAAAGCATGCCTTAAGATTACACAGGGAGTTGCACTACCTTACCGCTAAAAGAAAAAAAAAAATACACACTCTTGCCACCGTGAAAAATTTAACACAACCTTCGAATTGTAGAACATTTTACCATAGTGACAAACTTAACACCTTTCGGATGAAAAATGCATAACGTATGGTCCATGTGGCAAAAATAGCATCGGCTAGTGTTTTGCCCATAACCGGAAGGTCAGAACCTTCCCTTTAAAGGTCTTAGTCTCAAAAAGAGAGAATCAGTGCTTATTTTAAGCCAATAAAAAGTTCATTGGATTGTTTAAAGAAAAGCAATGTGATTTCAGGACATAGGAGAAAGTAAGAATTGTACATAAAGATGGAAGTGGAGTCTAAAAGATTTGAATAATAACTTTATTTGTTCAATTATTTCAGTACAAGTTGCGATCACCCTACTATCATGATTATCTCGTTATACATTTTTTGCACCCAAGAAAGTAGTAGCCAATGCAACAATTATAGCTAAGGACATCTTTCTAGCTAGTTGGTGACAATTGATGAACATTTCACTAGACTCACTCGGTGGGGAATCAGTCATGTCATAGCTTATATTTACCCCAGAAAAAGTTGCAACTTCGATTTGGTCTTGTCCCAACCAAGAGTTAAAAGAAATTCCTATTATTTTTTATCGGATGTGGGCCACATAGAGAGACAAAAGTTTCCCCAACTTGCAAAGCCAGCCTAAAATGAAAGGGATTGATGATGTGAAAGATTGTTCGGCCGTTATCGTTGGCTTCCACTAGGCCGCCAATTAACAAGTTCAAATTCAAAATAGTAACAATTATAATAATAATAAGTTATTGAACTTAAACTCTATTTATTTCGTAAATAATGCATAATTAAAAATATATATTTCTAAAAATGATTATTTGAAATAATTAGTTAATGAAAAATATTCTTATTATCCATAATTAAAAAAAATATTTTACAAATCATTAATTTTTCTACCAATTAATGAAGCCTTAAATAGGGTAAGTAATTTTATTGAGATATTTTTAAGGTCACTATTGAAGCTGTCCTGGTACAGGAGATTTGGCAATCTTATCAACAACCAAGTTCATCATCATTTATAGGCCGCTTTGATCGCAGTTGTATGTCCAATCCACGATGTCACTATCCAACAGTCAAAAATGCTTGGAAGGGATGATGCCGCCGAGAAAGGGACTCGCGATAAGACAAAGATCAAATGATTAGGGATGCAACCAAGTCAAGCAATTTGCAAGACAGCACTCCTAGTATCATTCGAAAGGTGAGTTTGAGTGGCTTCAGCATCAAATTGAGCTGGATGTTGAGATTGCGATAATGATTATAATTCAAACATTCCCGATGCCAATAGTACATAATCTTGAAAAATAAACTGATTTTTTCACTGAATCGGGTGAGTAGTAACTCACCCGTAGTTTTTATCTTTGAGCTTGATATGTGGAAGTTAAGTTCTAGAAGCTAGAGAGAGTCTTCACAAGTAACACAAGGTTCTAAGCAAGATTATCATCAAAGGCAAAGCCACAGGGAGAGAGAGAGAGAGAACCGCTAAAAATAACCTCAAATTAAGCGGTGCCTTTATCTTTGGATGAAAGCTATAGCTAACTTCGCATGTGCTAATCTCATGGGTTGCCTCAGTTTTCAGTCGTCTTCAGCTTTCTTGCCCGGTCAAACACACATTCCATGAGGCCAGCTTTCAGTTTCTGACGAGAAAGTTATCAAAAAAATTCCTAATTCTATTATAAGAATATCAATTCAGTCATAAATTTTTCAATTCAACTAATTTAATTTTAAACTTTTTGACAATTTGTCAATATAATCATCCCGCCAATTTTGATCGAAATCGCTGGCTTGGACGCCAACCATCCTATGTGGCATAAAAGGCGCTAATGTAGATAATTTTTTTTATATTTTTCTGATTTTTTTATTAAAAAATTATTTTTTATTGTTTTTTCCCCTTGTTGGTCACTTGGCCTTGGCAATGGTGGACCCTCGCTGACCTCGCCAAATTGGGTGAGGGTCTATCTTGCCAAATCCGACGAGGCAAAGGCCAGGCCAGGCCTAACCTCTCTAGATCTACTAAAGTCAAGCCTCATCAATGGTTAGACAAGGCTTGACCTCGCTAGGTCAGGCGAGGTCGGCCCTCACCTATGGTTGATCGCCGGCATTGCCAAAGTTTGATGATCCGAAGGAAGAAGGAAAAAAGAAACAAGAGAAAAAAATGATAAAATCTATAAAAAGAAATTAAAAAAAAAAAAACCCTCACCTATGGTTGATCTCATTTGATCATTATTCACCGCATTGCCAAAGTCATTTGATGATCCTTGTAGGAAGAAGGAAAAAATCTGCACGAACCCCGAAACAAGAAATGAAAAAATTATAAAATCTATAAAAAGAAATTAAAAAAAAAAAAAACTTGTTCAACGCTTTCAGCCACACTATGTAAAATAGCTATCGTTTATATCAATGATTTTCACTCTCAATAGTTACATAAATTTGACCATATGAAATAATTATATTGATTTTCAGTAAATCGTCAAAAATTATTTAAAAGTACTAAATTGATTAAATTGAATGGTTTATAATTAAAATGATATTCATATAATAAATTTACGATTTTTATTGTAATTATCCCGTATTGGGTCGTGTCTTTTCAATTCCATAATTGAGGCACCCCTTGATTCAGATCTTTGCACACGACTCTCTTCTAGTAGTCTGGACCATGTGTGAGAAGGGGCATCCATCAATCCAACGTACTATTTTCTAACTTGAATAGGTACACGCCTTCATTACTCGTTGCATCGCTAAAACCGGGTCAGCATAGCATGATCGTACGTCATTCAATTTCTCAGTCATTCAAACCCAGAATGTCTGTTCTTGTGTTTGAAGGTGGGTATCAATTTAGGTGAACTTTGTAATGGTTTCTATCAGGTTTTTATGATGATAGTATTCCCTTTTCTTTATTCTTATCCTATCGATTGTAATGAGTTTATAAAACTAGAGGCGAGAACATGGATTAAGAAATCATATTAAATTAGAATAATCGAGAATACTATAGGATCCTAGATATCTAGTTACATGGTAATCTCACCAAACGGTAGGAAACTTTCGCTTTCATGTTGGGGTCGCCTTACCTGCCTGATAACTAACAGGACTACGTTCTTGATTTAATGTGCTGGTACAGGCACAACCAACATTCTCAAGTTCCCTTCTGTATATTTATCTTCTCTAGAAGTAGGTAATACCCTCTAAGTTGTTTTACGTTCAGGAAGTTTTGAGGTTCAAATTAAATTAGGATGAAGCCTTTTAAGGACATATTTAGTTCCATAATTCGACAATTATGTAAAACAAATTAAAATGGGTCCTCAAAAGATGAAACCCGACAGAATGTGTCTTGAACGGGTTTCTATTATAGCCAAATTTCAACTCTGCTGAGTAATAATTATGGCAGGTCTTTCTGAAATTTGCGAAGCCATCGTAAACCGATTGCCGCTCACACTGCTTCTATCGATCTCTCCTGTCTCGTGGAGGTCGCGTTCCCGATGAACTTTACGGCTCTAGAAGGTCGAAAATGATCGAGCGAGCTATGCGCAAATGTGGAGAGCAGCTTCAGCGATCGGTGGCGCCGGTCGGAGTTTTTTCCGTGAGGCTTGAGGTTGGGGTCTGGCCATCACATTTAGCATCGTTAGCAGTGACCGGCGAATGGATCTTGGATCGTTACACTGCAGACGTGCGGTGTTCTTTTCAACTCGTCTTAAGAATTTTACTTGTCCTGGGGTGAAGGATCTTGATCATTTAGTTCTATGTTTTATAGGGCAACCCAGTGGAAAGCTTTTCCATTTATACATTAATGGAATTTTTCGTATCATGGTATTTACGAAAATTTCACTAGGATTAAGGTGGCAATGGAACGACAGTGGCGGTGGCGACGACAACAATAAGAGTGAAGTGGCTATTGTATAAGAAGCATCTTGTTAACAATTGTCCATGAACACTTGTCAAGCATTCTAAATAAGAGGAAATATTTTGATTTTCGATATATTGATCACACATATCACAAGGGAATACGTTGCATTGAAAATCATATATCTTCTTTAAAGGGTGTTTAACAAATGCACTGAAGGCCAAATTCAAAATAAGAATTCAGGTTATAGATGGATTAAACGTAGCAATGGGCAAGGGGTTCAGGCCTGCCACCCCGTCGGGCCCCGACCCGACCCAAAGGAGGCAGTTTTCCACCACAAGAAATGATTACCGAGGACAATCGTTGGGAAAGGCGCACCCCGGCCCGCCCAGCCATGTGCCAAGTGCCCATCCCGCTCCATTTGGAACACACATATATCTAAACGATCACCCTTCTGAGAAGATTAAGAAGTTCATCAGCAATAGGTCATACAAGTTTCAATGGTAAACAGCCGGTGCAAATCCACAAGCCATTAAGACCAACTATTCAGGCCAAATTGGTCACAGCATCGCTCAAAACATGGCTGACAAAAAAGGGTGAGTAGAAAGTCTGGCGCCACTTAGCATATCCAAACTTCATTCATAAGGACATCTAGCCGCAAAGCAAGAACAATTTAAAGCATCTATACCGGCCCAAAAAGAACATAAATTCATCTATGAAGTAAACCCAGCATGTTCGCGGGTTCTACTATGTTGGCAAATCGTTCTCTATGCACATTGCGCAGCTAAAAGCATCTCGACAGGACAACCACAAACTGAATCCTATGGCTCGACTGTTGAAACCTGGATCCACTCGCCATCGACAGCTTCGTTCCAAAGGGTGACATTGTTATTCCCATCTGCCACCGCCAAAATGTTACCGGTCAGGGACCACGAGACCCTCCAAACCGGAGTCCTAAAATCGTACAAAACCTTCCCCTGCCATTGATCCCCTTCCTTGGCCACGGTCCATATGATGACCCTCCCGTCCTGCGATGCGCTTGCGATAGTCGATTTCGGAAGGCCCAAGTTGGGCGCCCAGGCAACGTCCCTCACCCAATCAGTGTGCATCTGAAGCACCGGAAAGCAGTCCAACTTCCAGACCCCGTTGTAGAGCTTCCACACCTTCACGGTGTTATCACAACCGCCTGAGCAGAGCTTCTGAACAGGTTCCATCATGCCAGAACCAACAAGTGCACCAGGGGCGGTCGACGGGGCCCACGACACGGAGGTGACCCCGACCGGATGAGCCCGATCAATCCTCGAGGTATCCCAACCGCCGTCCTGTCTAGCAGTGAACACCGAAATATTCCCATCGGACGAACCACAAGCCAGACAAAGGCCGAGCTCATGAGGAGCCCAAGCAACGGAATTGACCGATGATTTGTGCTCTTCAAATACGCGTGCCTGCGTCCACTCATTTGGATTACCTTCCTTCCATATGATGACCCGTCCGTCATACGAGCACGAAGCAAGCAAAGACCCGAATTTCGGATGAGCCCAAGATATCTGCCAAACGGGTCCTTGATGGCCGGTCAGGGTGGCAAGATGCTGAGATCCCGAGTTGCTGACTCCAACAATGTTAATGGTGTGGTCCGACGATGCTGTGGCCAGTCTCTTACCGTAGTAGTCCATCGCAAGATCATGGACCGTGTCCTTGTGTCCACTTTCAATCTTCTGTGGAGGCATCTTTCAAGTAATTCTGCGAAATTAAACAAAGAACACAACCAAATCATAGCTCCTCTCCCTTATCACCCGCTAAAAGGGTCCAAAAACATTAGCTAGGGACTAGGGATCCGTCAACATTCCTTTAAGAGAATGATCAACAGAATTACACCAACTTCTAGCCTCTAAATTCGCGTTTCATCGAAACAGTCAAGCCCGAGATTTTTCCAGACCTGAAGAAACCATCAACTACCAGTTCATGTACCCTCAAACCAGTATAACCAAATCCCTACTCTTTGCTGGGAAATACTGGGATGACAGAGGAAATTCCAAAGGGAAAAACAAAGGGAAACGGTCCAACCGAGAGCATGACAAGATGGCGATTTGTAATGACTGAACCTGAGATCTAACGATCGTCGGAACCTCCGACATAAACTTTGGCCAGAAACACCTAGAACCCAAAAGAAAGAGAAGAAAAAATCGAACAGAACAACGCTCCGGCTAAACTTACGGATAACTTACAGAGGATGGAGATCGTGGACGTCGTCTTGCAGCCGCTCCCCTGGTCGTCGCTTTGCTCCGCCGGCGTCCAACCCCAGAGCTGCCGTGCCTTGCTGCAGAGAGAGAGAGAGAGAGAGAGAGATTTAAGACTTGGAAAACCTCGTCGTCCTCGGCTTTGACTTTTTGGGGCTTGGGAGAGAAAACGAAAGAGGACGGGAACGGAGGGATTAAGTCAACAGATGGATTAGTTTGACGCGAGGGTTTTTCTTCACTTATGAACTTGGAAGTTTATCAAGATAATATTACGAAAAATTTCAAACTAGACAAAATTCAAATTAATTCTTCAACCATCAAAACTTCAAAATAATATAATTGTAACAAATTTATCCTAAATTAATTTTTTGATGACAAAAAACCATAAATTGATATATTTGTGACAAATTTACCCTCAATTAATTTATGTTAAATCAAATTAACATTATAAAAAAACCACAAACTGGTAATAGGCGCATCTGTCAATTACTACATGCAATCCAATTTGGGAATTTGACAATAAAATTTAACGGAAATTAACAATAGATAAATTTATCACAATTATACCGGTTTAGGACTTTTGGTGCTTAAAAACAGTTTGGATTAAATTGATCATAAGTGTATAAATTTGTGGTTTTTCGTGGTATTAGCCATAAAATTGAAGATGCAAGTGTTTTTGCTTCTTTTTGAAAATTTTAAAAACATTATTTAAGTTTAAAAAAAATATTACGTTTTGTCATTTTATATGCTTTTGAAAGTTTGGGATGCTTGAAATCAAACAAAGTCACAGCATTTGTGCCACGTGATTTGAAAAAAAAAAAAAAAAAGAGAGTAAAAGTAATAATCATTTAAAATAAAAATAAAAAACATTATGCATGACTCTGGTATTATCCCTCAAATAACCCAAAACAACTAATAAGTTGGACCGATTATTGATTAAAGAAACATAAAATGTTTATATATGGCTATACAATTTTGGAATAATCGTAAATACCATCTCCAAGTGCTGCACTCATAGGAATTTGATTATTCACTTTCCAAAATAAACCATTTGCAACTCCAAACAAAACATCAACTTAAATGAATCAATTTATCCTTCTGCAAACATAGAACTAAATATCCCCCAGCCATAACGGTTGCACGAGATTAGGATTGTGTAGCGGTCTTTATCTAACGGCTTGGAACCGATTATGTGACCTTTGATTTCTGAATTGAAAATCTCATAATGCTCTAACGGAACTGCACTAAGATCGATTAATTATATCATTCAATAGAAGAACATATATTTTAAGAATATATATATATATATATATATATATAAGATTGTCGAAAATAAACTACATAATTCAAAGATATTTTCATTTGTCCATTTGTTAAAATTTAGGATAAATGATCAAAGAGAAGTTTAAATATGACAAAACAATAATTTAATGATGTGATAAGTGTACTAGAAGTTCTAAAATTTGTTATGAAAAGGCAATTACACCCTAAAACTTTCAAAAAGTACAATTAAATTCTAAAATTTGTCAAATTGGTGCAAGTTCTTCCATTAACATGATTAAGTTGGCTAAAGAAAAATATTGACATTACATTTTTACAATTATTTTCTCTCTCATATGGGGCATTTTTTTATTATAGTCTCCTTAAAATATTACTTAAATTAGATTAAAAATATAAGGGTAAAATTTATTAAAATTTTGTAAAAAAAGAATAGCAAGGCCCTTACCAAAGGGGCAATGCCAGCACCATTGCCAAAGGCCAGCAAATATGGGCACCCTCAGCCCAAATTTGAGTGAGCCTCGTTGGCCCTCACCATCACCCAGGGGCTAGGAGGACTGGCCACCCTCGCCTAAGATTAGCAACCTTCGTCGGCCATCTCCGGCAATCCTACCCTTTATACCATGAACTTTCTTAATGAGGGTCTTAAGACACCGATTAAATATATTTAATAAATAAATATTCTTATTTTCAATATGCTAATTTGCCCACGTCCCATGTCTTTATTTCCCCTCCCAAATTGATCCTCTTATATGAACTTGTTGCGCAAAAGATCATAATCATTAAAATTTTGCTTGGATAGAAGTTAGAAAACAAATAGTGTAGACATAACGCATATGTAATTTAAGTGAAATAAAACGACCTTATTTTGGCCAACAAATCATCTAATGGAACCTTGATGAAACGTAAATGTGTCCAAGTAGGTATGATTTGGGGCTTTTTATGTCACAATAAAAAGTTTATGGTAAATTTGTCAAAGTGGATATAATTTATGATTTTTGTTGGTTTTTTTCCTTTCCTAAAAGTCTGGAATTTTGGAAGAAAAATGATTTGTCAAATACCAATGTTCTGCTATATCCAAAAAAAAAAAAAAAAAAAGATGCATGCTGAAAATTCTTTTGGGACAAAATCGATTTGTTAATAGGAAATTATACCATGGATTTTCTTAACGATTCAATACGCGAATTTTTACGCATCCCATGCCTTGATTTCCCCTCCCAAATTGATCCTCTTATATGAACTTGTTGCACAAAAGATTATAATAGTTAAAAATCTGCCTAGATGAACATTAGAAAACAAATGGTGTTAATATAATGCACACGTGACTTAGATGAAATAAAAACGACATTATTTTGGTTGACAAATCATCTAACAAAAAGTACATGTGTCATAATAGGTATAATTTGGGGTTTTTTTATGTCACAATTAAAAATTTATGATAAATCTATCATAATGAATATAATTTAAGATTTTTAGTGGCTTTTTTTCTTTCCAAATAGTCTAGATTCTTGGAAAAAAATGATTTCTCAAATACCAATGTTCTGCTACACCCCCCCCCCCCCAAAAAAAAAAAAAAAGGATGCATGTAGAAAATTCTTTTGTTACGAAATCAATCAGTTAATAGGAGATCATACCATGGATTTTCTTAATGATTTGATGTGCTAAGTTGTCCACATCCCATGCCTCGATTTCCCCTCCCAAATCGATCCTCTTACATGAACTTCTTGCACAAAAGATCAAAATCTTTAAAAATCTAGCTACATGAATATTAAAAAACAAGCGATGTTGATATAACATACATGTGACTTAAATAAAATAAAAATGACCTCATTTTAGCTGCCAAATTATCTAACGGAAGGTAAATATATCTTAATAGGTATATTTTTTGGGCTTTTTATACTACAATTAAAAGTTCATGATAAATATATCATAATGGATATAATTTAAGATATTTCGCGGCTTTTTTCCTTTCCAAATAGTCTAGATTCTTGGAAGAAAAATGATTTCTCAAATACCAATGTTTAGTTATACCAAAAAAAAAAAAAGGATGCTTGTCAAAAAAAAAATTGGGAAATCAATCGGTTAGTAGGAGACTGTATCATGGATTTTCTTAACGATGGTCTCTCCACACACTGATTAAGGGGGTGAATGATAACCATTCTCGCCATAAATTGATTTCTAGAAGAGAAATAGATTTTTCTATTTCTATTTCTCAAGAGTTTAAAGCAAAAAAATAACCGTTTGATAACGACACAAAATTTCTACTCTAAAAATAGAAATTTGTTTGATAATAATATGACAAAAATTTCCTTCTTTCGAACGGCATGGCGAAAAAAAGCGAACGACGGTGGACCAAGAATCGCGCTAAGCGGGGCGACGAGCCGGCCCTGGCCCGCCGCCCGTCGCCGGCTTACCCCGTGACAGGCGGCAATGAAGAATGGGCGACGATTCGGCCTTCGACGAATGAAGGACCGTTTGACGAAACGATGAGAAGAATTTTTATTTCTCATTGTTGTTCCGAAATAAAGAAGTAGAAAATTTTTACTTACGATTTCTATTCCAAACATATTTCTGAAATAAGAATCTATTTCAGAATTACAAAATTGGAATAATTTTATCAAACGGATTTATATTTCAGAAACAAATCTGGAATAGAAAAATTGTTTTTGGAACAAAAACGGGTGGTTGTCACGCACCCCCTAATTGTCCACATCCCATGTCTCTATTTCTTCTCCCAAATTGATTCCCTTGTATGAACTTGTTCCACAAAAGATTAGAATTATTAAAAATTTGTCTACATTGACTCTAGAAAACAAATAATGTTAACATAACGCACGCGTGACTTAAGTATGACTTTACTTTGGTTGACAAATAATCTAACGGAATCTTGATGGAAAATAAAGGTATCCTAATGAGTATACTTTGAAATTTTTCATGTCACAATAAAAACAACTCATGTGATTCAGTCATAGTGGATATAATTTATGATTTTTGGTGGCTACTATAAAAAAAAAGGACAAAATCGATCGGTTAATAGGGTACTGTCCCATGGATTTTCTTAACTAGGGTCTGGAAACACTGATTAATTATGTTTAATAAAATAATATTCTTAGTTTCAATGCACTAATCTGTCCACATCGCATGCCTCGATTTCCCCTCCCAAATTCAGAACTGATTGATTCCTCGTTCTACGCTCTCGATCCCATCGAACGGTTAGAAAAGCCCGATCGATCCCCTACCCCTCCGTCACACATCATTACCATCCGTTCCCCTCCCGCATCTCCCGCCGCCGCCGCCGCCGCCGCTACCGCCGCCGCCACCGTCATCGCCCGAGCTCGAGCTCCGAAGCCCCTCTCCGGCGATGGCGGCGCTCTCCCTCGTCGCCCTCCTCCTCCTCCCCGTCCTCCTCCTCCTCCTCCTCTCCCTCATCGTCCGCCCCCGCCCCGTCAGGATCCCCCTCAAGAACCGCCACGTGTTCATCACCGGCGGCTCCAGCGGCATCGGCCTCGCCATCGCCCACCGCGCCGCCGCGGAGGGCGCCCGCGTCTCGATCCTCGCCCGGTCCCGGGACAAGCTGGAGGAGGCCAGGGAGGCGATCCGGCTGGCCACGGGGATCGACGTCGCGACGTTCTCCGCCGACGTCCGCGACTTCGACGCGTTGCGGCGGGCCGCGGAGGAGGCCGGGCCGGTGGACGTGCTGGTGGTGAACCAGGGGGTGTTCGTCCCCGAGGAGCTGGCCAAGCAGGAGCTGGAGGAGGTCAGGTTCATGATAGACGTCAACCTGATCGGCAGCTTCAACATGATCAAGGCGTTCTCGCCGGCGATGAAAGCGAGGACCGACCGGAGGCCGGCGTCGATTGCACTCATGTCCTCTCAGGCCGGTCAGGTAATTCCTGCTATAGCTCGCCGCGAGAGCATTCTAGCTTTGCTTTATCTCCATGCTTTGAATTGAATTGGTGATTGGGCGATTGCTGGTAGGTGGGGATCTACGGCTACACTGCTTACTCCGCGAGCAAATTCGGGCTCCGAGGATTAGCGGAGGCGCTGCAACAAGAGATTATCGCCGATGACATCCATGTTTCGCTTGTTTTCCCACCGGATACCGATACTCCCGGATTAATGGAAGGTATATCGTTGTGAATTCGCCTCTTGCAGATTGCCACGGTGTAGTGTTTTTAGTTCTACTTCTTTGCAATTGCGAGGATCAAATGCTTTGACCATATATTGCTTGTGGAATCTGTGTAGCTAGTCAAGTGTATCGGAACAAGATAATCTGAATTGGGTAGAATTTAGATATGTAAATGATACTTGATTCGATACGAACTTCCATAAAAGATCGAAGGAGAAGCAAATAACTTGCTTTCCAAACCTTACAGTTCTTTTATTTCTTGACAGTAGTTGCTGCTCTGCAATCGCCGGGCTTTCTTCTGGTTTCATCAATCATGATTGGATGATGAGTAGCATATAGTTGTTTCTTCCGCACAAGAGTGTAGAATAATCGAGTTAGCGTGCATGATTCCAGCTAACTTCGATTAAGTTGCATCTACTTTGTTCCTAGCTAATGAACTCTTACCTGCTCTTCATTGATGCTCTCTAACTTAACTGCAGGAACGCATTTTCATCTGTTCTTGTGTTGGGCATTTTGAATAAGACATCATCTCTCACTATTAATGGCAACAGCTCTGGCCCATAAATTAGTACCCTACAATGCATATGTGTTTGTATGACTGGCCTTATGTCTGTATCTCCTGCGCTCTGATCGCTTTCGAGAATCAAATGCTGAGGACACGCTAGCAAATTGTGTTTTTCCTGCCTATGCTCTTGGATTAGTCCATCTTTTTTTTTTTTTTTTTTTTTCTATGGGCAAGTATTAATACATCATTTCCTGACTGCAGAAAATAAGAGAAGACCTCCGCTGACAAGCATCATAGCTGGTTCTTCTGGTGCAATGAAAGCACATGAAGTTGCAGAGAAGACATTAAATGGAATAAAATCTGGCAGTTTTATTGTACCTTGCAACTTCGAGGGCTACTTGCTAGCAATTGCGACTGCTGGTTTGTCTCCTCAAAGATCGTACGTCATGGCATTCGTGGAGGTGGTCGGTGCTGGTATTCTCCGTCTTGCCGGTTTGTTCTTTCAGTGGAACTGGTATAGCAGTATAGAAAAGTGGCATGCGCAAAGTAAGCAGTGACCTGTAAGTTTTCTGCAGCAGTCCTCCTCAATGCTGGGTTGTTTTGCCATCTGTTGCTTCTTTCATTGCTTTGAGTTTTGTTATATAACATGATGACTTCATATGTGATGCTTTTATTTGATCTCTGTGTTGCCTTAGACACCCTTGTCATTTTGGAATATGATGAAAATTTGTAGAAAGAAGATGATTTGAGAGGCTCGATTGTTTCAGTTCATATGTCTTGGATTGCTAGATAAAGAGAAAGCTGCCATTTCTGTAGCAGGATGACCATATGATATGCTTTCTCATCCCTACATAGATTTTCAAAGTTGTTTTCTGAAGTTTTTGACTGCCATTTGCTTTAGTCATGAAGCAGACCAGCCAGAAAATTTGTCTCAATCTCATCCACTCTGGTCCTCTAGTATTAATTTCTCTTGAACGTTAGATGTCTTACTTTAGAGTTGAGACTTCTTGGTGTGCTTGAAAAGTCTAAATCCTTGGAACCCTATCATGTGCTCTCAGACTAGAATTACTCATATTTCTCTCGGAAATTAGCTTGTCAATTTTTAATGCTGCTCTGATGGAGATCTTACCGGAGAAAGGAGTGATGCTTTCATAGATCCTTATCTGTGAAAATGTTAGAAAAAATCATGTTCGACTGTTAATCGTTAAAATTTCAACTTGTAACGTTTGGCATATGCAAAGTGGGAAGTGAACAATGCACAGACATGTTCTTCACCCGCGAAAATGGAGGCAAGACTAAGTATCATTTGAATGACTGGTTGTTAACCTAAGAGCATCCTTGAACTTCCAGTTTATCGGTTGGATGTCTTTGGGACTACAGCAAACGACGAAAACCGTCGAATACGCCATCACCTCATTTGCCATTTTCTCGAGCTTAAGCCGGTATGTCTGGTGTTGGGGGATCCGAGCTTAGCGTTTAAGGTATCGGGCCCGGTCTTGGTACCCAAGTCCAAATGTCCCATCTGAGGTCCAAGCATTTGAGTCTAGTCGTACTTTGAAAAATAGTTTCTGAGTTTCGGAAGGGAGTCATTTCCCTGAATATAAGTATAGATTTTCCGTAAGAGACTTTCCATCAATTTACTTTTTAAGCAATTTAATAGCTGAAAAATGAGATGAACATTTTTCGAACACAAATTTCCCACAAAATAAAGGGACCTAGTATCATCTTCTAATTTTGCATATTTGCCTTCGTCATCCTGAGACAGGGTCAGCAAACTGATAATGAAATTACTGAGGGATGCAGAAAAACATATAATGAGAAATCTTTAAAACCATAACTAAAGGAATGCTAACTAGCCTAAATAGTAAAGAGACACTCCTAGAAAATCAAGGTTGTATAAATATACATAAATGGACCTTTTATTTTATAATCATAACTAAAGGGAAGCTAACTAGCTTAAGTAGTAAATAGACACTTACTGAAAATCAATGGAAAGGTGAACCGAAACGTAGAGATACATCACCAAGCTCGAGCTTGATTCAACTTTTATACTCGCTGCTCGAAATTAGATTTGAATGGGTCTAATATGTAATCCCCTACTTGAGCTCCTTTAGATAACAATCTATATACTTGACTCAACTTCGACTCGGTTACAATCAGTTTGTGAAGGAACTCGAGCTTGAGCTCAATCCAAAAAATAGCCAGGAAATATGGATGTATAATGTAACTTTGAAGACCTTTTGTTGTCTATTTTTTGAAGTTATTAATATCTCTGCAAAAAAAAAAAAAAAATAGAAATTGGATTAACCTCGTCAGTTTGTTGAGGTGACTATTGGCAACCTCAAGCTCAACTCGACAAATAATTAAGAAATTTGAGCTCAAACTTGATTCAAAACTAGATGTGTCGATTTGAAGTAATCATCAAGTTAAGTTTAACTATTCGTCCCTAGCTCCACCCAAAGTCTAGTCTTGCAAGAAAGTGAATTTCGACTATTAATTTACTTGTGAATTCTCTTATTTCTTGTTATATTTTAGGGTGCATTTGTTTCACGGAAAAATTAAAATTTAAAAAATATTTTTGAAAAAATGATCGCTTTTATTGCTTACAAAAATGGATAAATGAAAAAAAAATTCATCATTCACGAAAAAAAATTGTACTAGCAATTCCACCAAGGATAGTACCAACATTTCTACAAAAAATGATCGCTTATATCCTAAATATTGCACTACATCTGTCTCGAAATTAATATATGACAGTCTACTTACATCAACAAGGATAGTACCAATATTCCCACCAATATATTCCCACTAATCACTGCCAATAAAAATTTCTCAACCATCACAAACAGTGATGAATGCAATGGTATCCATGTCAACGTTGCACTCAAGATAAGAAAATATAATTAGTTTTTGGGATCATAATGCATAAAGGACAGTAACTTCGTATGAGGTCACCAAATTGAATAAACAATGACTAAGTGGTTGTCATTTAGTGGACAGAGAACACAATGCATTTCACCAAACAAAATAAATCACTCACCTTTGATTTGTTGTGAGATTCCTTCTTTAGCATTGACATCGCCACAATCGCACCACGAACCGAATCCATTCCAACAAATTGAGCAAGTGAGAGGATGACCAACCTTGAGTGAGTGATTGAATGAGAGCGAGAGAAAGGGCACATGAGCAAGCAAGTGATTGCGACTGAGCAACGTCAATTGATGACTTTGAACAGTCAACGATAGCAAGAGGGAGAGAGGACAAAACACTAGCATTGAATGAAGCTCATGACTATCTATTTTGCGAGAATGCGTGAAGCTTTGTGTGACATCGTTTAGGCAAGTCACCTCAAAAGTCCACGTTGGCCTTTCCGATTTAACACTTAAGTAAGCCAGTAAAAACTTGTGGCACTAAAGTGAGTGTTATACGAAACTTTGCACTTTTAGTGTCATTATTCCCATTATCCTGAACAAACTTAAATAATGTTTTTTGAAAGTGTTTCACCAGAATTTCCATCCACGATGAAATATCTTTTACCGAAAGTCATTTCTCAGTTTTTTATGAGAGAAGACAAATTATGCAATGACTCTGAATAGAAAATATTTCACGTACACAAGGAGACCAATGATTTCACTTCAAATGGAACTAAAAGCATAAAACTTTTGCCAAAATATAATTGACAACTAAGTCAAAGGATATAAAGATATAACACTGGAATTTAATTGATAGTGAGGATTTGAAAACTACAACCATGACTACAATACAATAATTGAAAGATAATCGCAAGATAACAAGATTTGTTTGTTGGTGCAAAGGGCTTTTTAAAGAGTATGATGTGATTATTTAAAAGCTACAATTGACAATTACCTATGGTGATTACAAATATAGGTTACAAAAGGTTATGGAAAGAGAAATAACGTCCTAGTGGTTATGAAAAGTTACAACGATACTAAAATAACGACTAAATAATCAACCGGTAGTTATCCTCTTGTCAATTGTTTGTTGTTGATTTAGTGACTTCATTAATCAACTTCAAGGTTTTCGTCGATAATTTCACTAATGAACTGTCAATTCTCTTCGAGTTACTGATAATTCTATTCATAAATGACTAGACTATACTCTCATTGCCTAAATCTATCACATGTTGATAATAATAAAAAAGTTGATCATTTTTTGGTGTAAGCAAATGCCGCCTTTAAAGAAATAAATGATTCATTGATCATTCGATTCTTTTAGATAGATAATCATGAGTCATCATGAGCCACATTGTCATCAACAAATTTGATTTTTCCTTGCTGAATTTTAATTTGGTCAGATTCATTATCCAACTCATATTTTTCCACGAAAGGCACATTTTGTGTTGTCTTCATGTGGCTTTCTATCTTTGTCCTTAAATAATTGCTTATACTTAGACACTCTCATTGCCAATTGGACTGAATCTACAAAAAATTGACTTTAAATTTTTTCTCTAGGATTGAATTTCAATCCACCGAAAGGCATATTTGTGAATTCTTTCTCTAAGACTAAAGTGAGGCATTTATTTCTAGCCCCCTTGAATCAAGCAACAAATTGATTGACTAACTCATTATCATATTGATAGATTCAAGTCAAATCAATAATCGATACCTTAGATATCATTCTATATAATTGAGAATGTTATTATCCTTCCATCTTAGCCCAAGTATGAACTAAATTAGGAGATAAATTTATATATTAAGTAAAGGCAGTTTTTGATTAAGGCAAAGAGAACACCTGAGTCTCAAGAATTCATTTGTTCCAGCCTCTCCACATTAAGCAATAAGTTGACCAACATGAAATAATCATCATCTTTAGCTAGTGAAAACAACAAAGTTAAGAGTTTTGAATTCTCTTGGTTAAGGTCTAGTGTCAACCTAAACATGATGTGGCTTCCTATATATTGGCTTGGTCATTTCTTTATCGACACCTAATTCTTGTAATATGAGCCTAGCCACTTAATTAGGATTCATAAGTGGATATACTTGTCTTCATGCCCCCTTTGGTTTAGCATAGACAGATCAATAGACTTGACATTCCTATCCTTTAGGTTCAAGGTAGGGAAAAGTACCAAAATAATCCTAAACCTTTTGCATTAGTACCAATTCAGTCCTAAACTTTTTAATTGTACCAATTTAGTCCTAAACATTTTTATATTGGTACCAATCAGTCCATCCGGCTAATTTAAGCCGAAAATTGGTGACGTGGCCGCCAGCGGTCTTATGTGGCGCCACGTGGACAAATTTTATAATTTTTTTTATATATTTTTTCAGATTTTTTTAATTTTTTTTTCCTTTTTTTTTTTCTCTTTTTTTTTTTTTTTTTTCTTTTCTCCTTATCCTTTGGCCGGTTGACCTCGCCGGCCACCGGCTGGTTGGGGCGAGGGGCCCCGCGCCCTCACCGGCCACAAGTGATGGCGTCGGCCCCCGCCCGATCCGTGCGGCGGGGCCGAAACCCTCGCCTGTTGGCCAGCGAGGGCCTCTGCGCCCTCGCGGCCACAAGCGAGGGCACGGCGGCCCTCGCCCAGATCCAGGCGAGTGCACGGCGGCCTCGCTCGCAGCGAGTGAGGGCATCGGGCCCTCGCCCTCGAGATCCGTTGGTTAAAGACAATATACACCTTAACTTACCAAAAAAAAATGATATGTGATATAATTTGTTAATTTTTTTTTGCTAAAATGATATTATTTATTAATTGTTAGTATGACGTTGTGCTCTATGGTTGAGTGGCAAGTAGATCTCTTACTTTAGACCTAAAGCTTTCATCTACTAGATTATTCTCACGTCAAATAACTTTCATGGGTCTAGTTCGGATCTCGAGGGCATTTAGATTAGTGCTTCCAAAAATCTCTTTGCAAGATTAGATCAGAGCGCATAGCAAATGTAAAGACATATTTCTATATAAAAGACTTCGGTGCCTATGAGTTGAGGTTAAATTATATGTAAAAGTAAGGATAAATTAGTCATTCATCGAAAAAGTGAAATTAAATTATTTATTCACTTAAAATTTGTATAGAAAATTTCAGGTGGTGACACTAATTGGCTTATATTTGAGGAGGAAGTGCTCTTATTTTCAATATCCTACGCCTCGATGACCCCTCCAGTATTGATCCTCTCCCAGGAACTTATTGCATACAAATTCTGAATTGGCCGGCTCCTCAGTTAACACTCTCAATGGCAGCACTCTCTCTCCTCTCTCTCTCCCCCTCCTCCTCCTCCTCTCCCTCATTGTCCGCCCCCGCCCCGTTAAGATCCCCATCAAGAACCGCCACGTCTTCATCACCGGCGGCTCTAGCGGCATCGGCCTCGTGATTGCCCACCGTGCCACCTCGGAGGGCACCAACGTCTCGATCCTCGCCCGGTCCCAGGCCAAGCTAGAGGAGGCTAACCACAGGCATCGATGTTGCGACCTTCTTCACCGATGTTCGCGACTTTGACGCCATGAGGCGCGCCACGGAGGAGGCTGGGCTGATCGACGTGCTGGTGGTGAACCAAGGGGTGTTCCTCCCCGACGAACTGGCCAAGCAGGATTTGGATGAGGTCAGGATCATGATAGACATCAATATGATGGGCAGCTTCAACGTGATCAAGGCATTTTTGCCGGCGGTGAAAGCGAGGATCAATCGTAGGCCGGCTTCAATTGTCCTCATGTCCTCTCAGGCCGGCCAAGTAATTACTATTTCAGTTCAAAGCAAAGCATTTAGACTCCATTTATTTCATGAAAAATGTAGTGTTTTTCGAAAATATTTTTTAGGAAGGCATTTTCCAGAAAAATATAATTTTTTTCTAGTCTTCAAGTGTAGGTTGAGGCCAGCGCTAGTGGAGTAGCACCACCTCCAGTTGGTGCTGGGGTAGTAGCCCTTGGTGACCCGAGAGTGGACGGGATCATGCAAGTGCTAGAGACGATTGGAAATCAGATGGAGCAGCAAGCTCAGAATCAAGCTGCCACCACAATTGCTTCAACCACCGCTATCGCAGCCGCCACTACTGTCGTTAACGCTGCCACTGATGCTGTTGCCGCATCCGTAGCCGTGCCGCCGCAGCCGCAGCCGTTGCTTTGCAGCCGTTGCCGCACTCACGCCAAAGTTCCACCAGAGAACGTGGTCGCTGGGAGACCAATGCATAACCTGGTGGAACAATTCTTGAAGTTAAACCAGCCAAAGTTCACTGGCGCAGGAGATCCCGAGGCTGCAGCCCTCTGGATGCAGGAACTGGAAAATGCCTTTGCACTGTTGATGTGCACCGAAGCGAAAAGGTTGTCCTCGCAATCTATCAACTAAATGGGATTACAAGCATGGAGAGCCACCAGAGGGATAGTGTTTCCGGAAGGTGTGGTCCCAGAGTGGAACGCCTTTGTTGAAGTATTCAACGGCAAATATTTCTCTGACTGTGCCAAAGAACTGAAGATGGCTGAATTCCAATGCCTTCGTCAAGGTACAATAACCGTAGATCGATCGAGGCGAAGTTCGCGGAACTATCGCAAGATGCCCCTAGATTGGTCGAGGATCCAGTAGATCGAGCTCGAAGGTTTAGAGATGGGCTTAGGCAGGAGTTGAGAAGTCTGTTGGTGCTGTTCAATTTAAAAGATTACAACCATCTGTATGAACGAGCCCAACTGATAGAGAGAGACTTGAACGAACAAGCCGTTGCATCTGGGTCGCGGTTTGGTCCTAGCAGAGATGGAAATAGGTTTGGGAAAAGACCTGTGACTGGAGGAAGATACCCTGTTCCGCCCAACAGGTTGGACGTAATAGGAAAGTCAGTGCAAAGACAGAATGGTGCGTGTCGCTTTTGTGGAGGGCGATATGGATCAGCCCCATGTCCCTTAAGAAAGGGTACTTGTTTTGAGTGTGGCCAACTCGGTCACATGGCTAAAGATTGTCCTAAAAGGCTGAGGGGACCACCGCAGTTACCGCCGCCACCACCGTTGGGTCAGATTAAGGGGTTCGCGCCACAAATTGCACAGCAAGGTGGACTGAACAGACCTCCAGCTCAAGGGAGAACATACACTATCACAAGAGGACAGGCTGAGGATGCGCCGATGTGATTACATGTACGGTCTCATTGAACGACCATGCTGCATATGCTTTATTTGACCACGGCGCCATTCATTCCTTTATAGCTGAGCAATTTATTAAGCTAATAGGATTAAGTCCTGAATTGTTAGAATCAATGGTTAGCATATCCACACCGCTAAAGGATAAGGTATTAGCTGCATTGGGTTGTTCTGGTTGCAAGAGCTAAGATAGACTACTATCGCAAAGTGATTCAGTTTAACCCGTTAGGAGGTGAGAGCTTCGAAATTATTGGGAATCGAGGAGGACCCTTGATTACCTTAATCTCGTCGCTAGAAGTAACCTGTTTGTTAGACGGGAGTTACCAAGGTTACTTGGCAACTGTCGTGGACACGACAGTTGAGGAGCTGAAGATCGAGGACATATCAGTAGTTCAAGAATTCCCAAATGTATTCCCAAAAGAATTGCCAGGTCTGCCGCCAGAGAGGGAGATAGATTTCGTGATCGAGTTAGCTCCCGGGACAGAACTAATTTCTAAGGCTTCTTATCGGATGGCGTTAGCTGAGTTGAAAGAACTTAAGGTGCAAATGTAGGAATTGTTGGATAAGGGATTCATACATCCCAGTGCATCACCTTGGGGAGCACCAATTGTGTTCGTGAAGAAGAAAGATGATTCGTTGCGTTTGTGCATCGACTATCGTCAACTTAATCAAGTGACGATCAAGAACAAGTATTCACTCCCGAGGATCGATGACTTGTTTGATCGTTACAAGGAGCGTCGATATTTTCTAAGATCAACTTGAGGACAGGTTACTATCAGCTGAAGATCAGAAAGGAGGATATACCAAAGTAAGCGTTTCGTACTCGATACAGCCATTATGAGTTTACTGTAATGTCGTTTGGTTTGACGAACGCCTCAGCTGCTTTTATGGATCTGATGAACCGTGTGTTCAATAAATATTTGGATCAGTTCGTGATCGTGTTCATCGACGATATCCTGGTGTACTCTAGAAGTCCAGAGGAGCATGAAAGACACTTAAGATTGGTACTGCACCCTGAGGATTCATGAATTATACACCAAGTTCAGCAAGTGCGAGTTTTGGTTGACTCGTGTTGCATTTCTAGGCCACGTGATTTCAAGTGAAGGAATCTCCGTGGACTGTCCAAGATAGAAGCAGTGATCAACTGGCCAAGACCGACGACAATGATAGAGATCAAAAGTTTTTTGGGTTTAGCAAGGTATTACAGATGGTTTGTGGAGGGATTTTCAGCATTAGCATCGCCGTTGACTCGACTACTGAAGAAGGAAGAGAAATTTGTCTGGATAGACAAGTGTAAGTGTAGTTTCCAAAAGCTTAAGCAGAAGCTGACTACCACACCTATACTAACCATTCCATTTGGTCTTAGAGGATACAAGATCTATAGTGATGCGGTATTTAGAGAACTGGGTTGCGTGTTGATGCAACATGGTAGAGTTATTGCATACGCCTCCCGTCAGTTGAGACCTCACAGGCTAAATTATCCAATGCATGACTTGGAACTCAAAGCGATCATTTTCGCTCTGAAGATTTGGAGACATTACTTGTGTAGAGAAAGATTCCAAATCTTCACTGACCATCAAAGTCTCAAGTACTTATTCTCTCAGAATGAGTTGAATATGAGACAGCGTCGCTGGATGGAACTCTTGAAGGATTAAGATTGTGATATTCTGTATCACCTTGGAAAGGCGAATAAGGTCGTAGATGCGCTGAGTCGAAAGTCCTCAGTTTCACAAATGGTGCTCAAAGAATGGACCTTACTTGAGAAGGCTCGAGATTCAGTTTTCAAATTTGAGGTAGGCCACCTTTCAAATCTTATGGCTACCCTCAGAATTGAACCGGAAGTACAGATAAAGACCAAGACATTTCAGTGGACAGACCCAGAGATTCAGAAGATTCTACAAGAGAACACCAAGAAGAAGAATGCCGACTTTCAGGTTTCTGAAGACGGAACGCTGAGGTTCAGAGGACAATTGTGTGTACCTGACGATGTAGCGCTTAAAGAAGAGATTTTATCGGAAGCTCATCGTAGCAGTTACAGCATTCATGCTAGTAGTACGAAAATGTATCAGAACCTGCGTCAACACTATTAGTGGTCTGGTATGAAGGCGGACATCGCCAAGCTTGTCGCCAAGTGTCTGACGTGTCAGCAAGTGAAGGCCTAGCATTGTAAGCCAGGAGAACTTCTACAATCTCTCGAGATTCCCGAGTGGAAATGGGAACACATCACAATGGATTTTGTGACGGGCTTACCAAGGAGTCAGAGTGGAAATGATTTCATTTGGATAGTGGTCAATAGACTGACGAAGTCGGCTCACTTCATTGCAGTACGAAAGGATCTTGATTTGGATAGGCATGTAGAGTTATATGTGCGTCAGATTGTTCGTCTGTATGAAGTGCCGATGACGATTACCTCTGACCGAGACCTGAGGTTTACCGCTGCATTTTGGAAAAGCTTACAAAGCGCTTTAGGAACGAAGCTGGAATACAGTACGACATATCATCCTCAGACGGATGGCTAGTCTGAAAGGACGATTCAGACCCTCAAAGACATGCTACGAGCTTGCATTTTGGACTTCAAGGGAAGTTGGGAGTCACGGCTTCATTTTGTCGAGTTTACCTACAACAACAGCTACCAGCAGAGCATTCAGATAGCTCATTTTGAAGTGTTGTATGGCAGAGCGTGCAGAACGCCAGTGTATTGGGATGAAATCGGGGAAAGAAAGATCACGGACCTAGAGTTAGTCCAAGCATCGGTGGATGCGCTTGTCGTCATCAAAGACAAATTGAAGACCGCTCAAAGCCGTTAGAAAAGTTACGCAGATAAGCGTCGAAGGCCTTTCGAGTTCCAAATTGGTGATCACGTTTTTTCTGAAAGTGTCACCAATGAGGGGAACTTTGTGCTTTGGCAAGAAAGGAAAACTGAGTCCGAGGTACGTAGGTCCATTTGAGATTCTAGAGAGAATCAAGACCCTAGCGTATCGTCTTACATTACCACCGAGATCGGCGCAAGTGCATTACGTCTTTCACGTGTCGATGTTGAGGAAGTATGAGCCTGACCTGACCCACGTGCTGAATTTTGAGGATTTACACGTGGACGACAGAGTGTCGTACGTGGAAAGCCCGGTTCAGATTGTGGATCGAAAAGAGCAGGTTCTGCGTACCAAGACCATCCTGTTGGTCAAAGTGGTTTGGCAACACCATGGCATTAAAGGAGCAACCAGGGAAAGTAAAGAGTCAATGAGACAACTGTACCCCCACCTTTTTGTTTAAAGATTGTAATGGTTTAAATTTCAAGGACGAAATATTTATAAGAGGAGAAGAGTTGTGACATCCTGAATTTTCAGATTTTGTTTTCAATTGAATGAATCGGGTCTTTCATCGACGTGCCTATAGTGCTATTCTCTGAGCTGATCACTCTTGAGAAAACTAGACTATCTTGGGAAACCATTAAGGGATTTTAATGCAATAGACTTGAAAATTTGACCAGGAATCGATTGTTCGACCGTGCTAATCTGCAAGGATCATTCCGGCACAGTCGAAAATCTATCAGAGACCGAAGATAAGTCGATTTGGCCGAGATAGGTGATCAGAGCGTGGGTGATTCCACCAGATTGCAAAATTCTCGTTGATCGGCACTAAATCGATTTTTCTGTCATTTTGGTACCCTGTGTTCGTATTTGAAATTTCAAGATTTTCACGACCATCGAGAGTCGCCAATGTGTCGAAGAGATACATTGTGGCTCAAATAAAATCGACCACGGGTCAATTGCACTAAAAATTTCTAAAAGCTATTTGGTAGGTTAGGTCACGCTAAAATCGCGTCAGATTGAAATTAACCGCGAATTTGAACCCGATTTCAGAAATTGAAAGTTCTGTCATGTCACGATTTATTTTAGGAATGTCGACTCATCTTTCGAGGAATTTTCGGCGAGTGCGGGGTTTTTACGGAAAATCGATTCGGACGATTCGGAAAACGAACGGAAATTCGACGGGCCGAATTGAAGAGTTTTTTAACTTCCAAACGAAGTTATTTGGCGATGGGCACTTGCAAAAATGATATGGAATTTTTCTTCTACAAAATTGAACATCAAATTGAGGAATTTGATCACGAAATTGAAGCCTAAGGTTGAGGAAATTCGGAGCTTAATGTGGGGTACAACTTTCGGGCATCAAAATGGATTATTTTTGGAATTACTTCTCTAGAAAGTAATATGGGGGACAAAGGGGATATGCATGAAGACTTTAGGGGCATGATAATCATTAGTTAGATATTTTTCCCCTTGACTTTCTTCTCTTGCTTTCCCCTCCCCTAGCCTGCGTCCGTATCCCCCCTTAAGCTACAGTCAACCCTTCTTCTTTCTCCCTTATTCCTTCTTTTCTTTTGTTCAGCCCCTCATCTCCATTTTTCTTTTCCTCGCTGCCTCCCTCTTCATTTTCAGCACCCACGATTTTCCCCACTCACCAAATAGCCCACACTTCAGCCCATAAACTCCACCGATTTCTTCCCTTCATCCGCGACGTCCAATAGCAGACCGAAGCATCCCACTCGGTCAACACTCAATTGAAGCCCCATCTTGTTGACTCCCCTCACGCCAGCGAAGCCGCGCGTCTGTGGCATCTCCACCAAAGGCCACCTCCTCCTTCATCCAGCATCAACGACCGAAGCAGCTGCCCCTTTGTCCGTGACAAATCCCCACGAGCCCAAAGCATCTCCATGAAGTCGGCCAGCCTTGTATAGCAATGATTTTCAACCCGGGCGGGGAGTTGCGGGCCATTTTTCGGCCCGATCCGAGCCCCGTTAGTGTCCTCTTTGGGGTTTTTCGGCAACCGTTGCGCCGCCGTCGCCGTGGACTCACCAACCCGCAAATCCAGTAAGTTTACCGACTAAACTCTGCTTATGGAGTTAATTATGCTTATGGGGTAATTAGTTTAAGTCAATTAAGGTTTAGGTAGTTAGTTAGATTAGATTAGTAATTTAATTATCCAATTTTACATGTTAGGTTGTTAGCTTAGATCAATTAGAGGCTAGACAGGTTGTGTTAATTATCTAAATCGGTTCGGAAATTTTCCGGGCCTGTTTCGATATTTAATTTAGCATTTTCGGCCTAGGTATGTATTTTTGGCATTTATCGGTTTTTATTTAATTAATTTTCGTAATTATTTAATTAATTATTATTTTCGAAAATTAGACCGGGATAACCGAATAACCGGGGATTTTGTGCTTATTGTAATGGTGTGATTGATTTATTTAATTGAGCGTTATATTGTGCAATTTGAATTAAAATTGTAATTTTGGAATTTCCAAAATTAAATATTTTCAGTAGTTAATTAGAAATTACTAGGCGTCGATTTACAATGCCAAAAATGTTTTTAGACACTGTATAAATAGTGGGATTTTTTAAAATAAAGATATTGTATTTTTTGTTCAGGCCAACCGTGTACCCACACACGATTATTTTTATCGAGTACATTTTAACACGATGAAATTAGGCCAAGTTTGGTATTTAATTGAGGAATTGATGTGCAAAGCACAAGATCCTTGGCCAGGAGTAATTTATCGTAGTTCAACTTCGGTGAGCAAGATTATAGCAGCTTCGGTGAGCACCGTCACGCCCGATCCTCGAGCGCATGCCTATCCCTCCTCGGTCGATTAAATGCGACGTCCTAGGACGCGTCACCAACCCATTCTTTTTATTTTTATGCGCATGCAGAAACGACAATAAAAATCCCTCGATAATAATTCAATTGGATAGAGAAGCAGGACCACAGCTTATCGAAACCAGAACACACCTTTATACATATCAGACTAATTCATTTACATCATTAGCCGATATTTACAAGGCCTATCAAAAAGGTTGGTTCTCAAAACTAGTTGTCCTAGGACCAACTATTTAGACCCGGTTGCTGAACCTTCAGGGTCCACGGGATTCGAGAGAGACGACGGGTCCTCCACTTCACCCTCAGGTAGGTTTGCTTGATCCACATCCTGAGCCGCATCAATCACCTCGGTAGGGATATCGAGGCCTCTCAACGGACCTATGTGGTATGAAACCAGGCTCTAAATTGAACGGGTACTTCCTGGTGTGGGACCTCTTTCACCCGCATCGTGATTACCACAAACTCATACGTCCATTCGTTTCTAGGATCGGGAAAAACATGGACCTGCTCGGTCATTCTTCCAGGACGACCATGTCGCCCAGGGGGAGTCGCCATTTGTGAACCTGAAAATATTATCCCACAACGGGGTGAGACAACGTCTCAACGAGTTCTACCCCCTAAAACTTGATTAGGAACCAATACACTATGAGCCGTCTAAGCACACACGGATCAGAGGACTTACCATGGCCTCAGATTTCACCTGCAAATTAGCACAGTTCAAATAGGCACCCAATCATAATATTACAGATTGATACATCGATCAATCGACCTAGTCGATTACATGTCAACATGACCATTTGCCGGTCATCTCAATTCATACTATACATTTTCCAAGATAGTATACCTAGTTACCGAGCCATGTGCATTCTCTAAGGCGACATACTTAGTCACCGAGCCACGTGCATTCTCCAAGGCGACATGTCTAATCATCGAGCCTCGTGCATTATCTAAGGCGACATATACGCCAAGGTGACGTACTTAATCACCGAGCCACGTGCATTCTCTAAGGCGATATACCAAATCACCGAGTCATGTGCATTCTCCGAGGTGACATACTAATTGCCGAGCCACGTGCCTTTTCCAGGTGATGTATATAATCAACGATTCACGTGCATTCTCTTAGGCGAACTATCTGGTCATCGAGCCACGTCTTACATCATTCTTTTTCATCTTTTATCAGACCCGATAAAATATCGTGTGTGGGTACACGGTCGGCCTTAGCCAAAATATGATAATCTCCTTTCTATAAATCCCACCATTTTTTGCAGTCCACCAAAACATTTTTGGCATTATCAACCGATGCCCAATTATTTTCAATTAATTTCCCAAAATTATTTAATTTAGGAAATAAACCCTAAATTCACAAATAATTCATTTCAGCACAAAATAAAGCTCAATTAAATAAACGGACTGCACCACGATAATCAGTATAAAATCCCGGCCACCGGCCATGCCGGTTGAATTTTTGGAAAATAATAAATAATTAATTAATTTTGAAAATTGATTATTAATTAGCAATAAATCCAATTTAGGCCGTAATGCCTAATTGGAAGCCGAAACGAACCCGGAAAAATTCTAAGTGTCATTCAACAAATAATAGGACATGTTTACTTGCTAATTACACTAACCATTCTCTTAACATGTATAGGTAAATCCCTAATTTAATTATTCTAATCTAATCTATCCACCTAATTGTACTTAATTAAATCTAATCAATCATTAAACATAATTCGTCTACTAAGCGAGGATTAGTGAATTAAACTCGCTTGTTTGGCGATCCGGTCGGTGAAATTCGACGGGGATGCGACGGGAACAATCCTTTCCAAAACGGGCCCGTCAAACGGGGTCGAGGTGGACTCAAAAATGGCCTCGCCAAGCCCACAATTGCGTTAGGTGGGCTGCTTCTAATCGGTGCAGTGAAAACAGTGACCAATCGGGGAATGGTTTGGACTAGTTTCGGTGGCCGCGGTGGTGGTGGTGCGGCCTAGCGTCACGGGCTGAAGTTCACCAGCCTAGCCGACGGTGACTTCGGGTAAATGAAGCCCATGACTTCAGCATAGATGGGCCACGACGGAGCAGAACTTTTGGCTGAGGGTGGACGTTGCCAGAGTCCACTTCGGCTTGAGGAGCTGTACGTGATGTGGAGTGTTCCGGTGGGGTTGAAAGGGAGAAGAACAGTCGAAGGTGGGACAAGATATGTGGGGAAGTAGATAGCGAAAGGAACAAAAGAAGAGAAGGCCGTTGCTTCGGTGGGACAAATACCAAGCAACCAGGGGGAAAAATAAAGAATTATCAAGAAAGAAAAGGCAGATACAACTCGCAAAGGATCGAAGGGGAGGGGAGAGAAGAATAATATGCGAACAGCAAAAGGCCAGCTGGTTGATCAAGTCAAAGATTAGGGACAAATGAAGACCGTCGCGGGGAAGAAGATCATGCGCTGGTGGATAAGAAGGAAAAAGGAGATGCCGGTCAACAAGGAATGCACGAATGAAGACCGCTGCAGGGACCTGCACGGCTTCTAGCGAGAGAGAGAGACCGAAGTGAGGACACTTGAAAAGGGGAAAAAAGTAATTAGAAACCAAATCGCCCTTAGCTCACTTAGCCCAACAATTTCAATTGGTCAAGCTAGGCCAAATTCCATACCCACTAGTCCAATTTGAAGTCCAGATGGGGGCCAAAATGAATCGGTTCCTCCATCTCACGAATTTCCTTCAAATCCGAATTTTCTTTCATTTTTCTCGGAATCTGATTTTCTAAACAAACTTCTTTGATTGAGGTCCGATTTGTTGTAGGAAAAGCTCACGAAATTTCTTGTCACCCATTCACTCACACCAAATGTCAAAAATCCCTTCAAGTCGACCAATTCGAATTTCCATTAGTTTTCCGAATCGTCTATTCGATTTTCAGTAAAAATCTCGAACTCACCGGAAATTCCTCAAAAGGTGTGTCAACGTTACTAGAATGACCCATGACACGACTGGACTTTCAATTTCTGAAATCGAATCCAAATTCGCGATTATTTTCAATCAAACGAGCTTTTAGCGTGACCTAACCTACCAGGTAACTTTTAGGAATTTTTGGTGCAATTGACTAGTGATCGATTTTCTTCAAGTCACACATACCTCTTTAACACATTGACAACTCTCGGTGGTCGTGAAAATCTTGAGGTTTCAAATATGGACACAGGGTACCCAAAACGAAAAGAAAATCGGTCTAGTGCTGATCGTCGAGAATTTTGCAATCGGGAGGAATCACCCACACTTTGATCACCATCTCAGTCGAATCGACCTATCTCCGATCTCCGATCGATTTTTAATTGTGGCGTAATGACCCTTGTAGACTAACACGGTTGAGCAGTCGATTCCTAATCGAATTTTCAAGTCTATTGCGTTTAAAATCCCTTATTGGCTTCACCGGATATGTCAGTTATCTCATGAGTGGCCAACTCAGAGAAAAACACTATAGTCGCGTTAACGAAAGGCCCATCTTATTCAATCGAAATCAGAACCTGAAAATCAGGATGTCACAACTCTTCCCCTCTTATAAAAATTTTGTTCTCGAAATTTAAACCTTTACCAATCCTTAAACAAAAAGGTGGGGGTGTTGTCGTCTCATCGAGTCTCACTTTTCCGCATTTTTCTTCGGTTTCGTGGTGTTGTCAAACCACTTTGACTAAGGAGATCATCTTGGTACATGGAATCTGTTCTTTCTGAACCACCAACTGAATCGAGCTTCCCACGTACGACACCCTGTCGTCCGCGTCTAATTTTTCACAATTTAGCACGTTGGTCGAATTAGGCTCATATGTCCTTAACATCGACACATGGAAGACGTCATGCACTTGCGCCTACTTTGGCGACAATGTAAGACCATACGTTAGGATCCTGATTCTTTCTCTAGAATCTCAAAGGAACCTATGTACCTCGGTTCAGTTTCCCCTCCTTGCCGAAGTGCAAGGTATTCCTCATTGGTGACAACTTTAGAAAGATGCAATCACCAATTTAGAACTCTAAGGGCCTTCAATGCTCAACGATACAACTTTTCTCGCAGTTCTGAGTGGTCTTTACTTTGACACTGATCACGGCAACTGCAATCAGCGATTACTGAACTGACTCTGGGCTTGTGATTTTTCTTCACTTCACTTTCTTTTCATCACTGAAATTCTGCACACTCTGCTAAGCAAGCTTTAATAGGAACCATTTGAAGGCTTTGCCAAAACTAGGAACTTCTAATCCATATTTCAAATAAATTTGTCAATGGCATTCCAGGTAGACAACTTTCTGACACACATACACTTCTATATGCCTAATCAAATTGAGGTCTTTTCGTACTGTACTGAAGCGAGTCAACTCCATCTATCTATCAACCACTATCCTCATTGGAACCTTTGCCTCTCTGATCTCTTGATAACTCTTCACAAGGTCCCTTGCAATATACCTCCATTCCCACTCAGCACTCCCGAGTGATTGAGAAAGTCTTCCCGACTTATATTACCAAACTTCCACTTGTCAATACCTTTAATACTTACAATTTGTCCGGCGATATCTACCTTTAAATCGGTCTACCAACCGAGCTGACGTCAATTCTAACCTACTTTGAATTGTCTGATCAAATACTGCAACTACTACAATGGATTTCTAACAATGTCTCTTCCCTGAGTGCTACAACGTCAAGTGCACTCATTCACTCTCGTGGAACTTGAGTGTTCCATCCTCAGAAATCCGAAAGTCGGTCTCTTTCTTATCAGTATCCTCTTATAGGATCGCCTAAACATCTCGGTCTGTCGACTAAGCGTCTAATTCTAGCTTGAATATCTAGTTCAATTTTGAGGGCGGCTATAAAATTCAAAAGGTAGCCTACCTCAAATTTGAAAGCAGAATTTCGAACCATTTTCAAGTAAAGTCAATACTTTAACCAGCTTATGCACAATTGAAGACTCAACTTAACGTATCAATGACTTCTTTCATTCTTCCAAGGGTTCGATTCATGACACCGTCTCATTTTCACTTCTTCTGCGAGAATAAACACTTGAGACTTTAATAGCTGATGAAGATTTGGAATCTTTATTCATACCAATGATGTCTTAAATCTTTTAAGCGAAAAATTAATGCTGTGAGTCCCAAGTCATGCGTTGGTAATTTAACTCATGATGTCTTAATCGCGGAACACATATGCAACAATCTTCTCATGTTGCAGTAGTACACACCCAATCCTCTCGCAAGACACATTACTAAAGATCTTGTGCCTTCCAGAACCAGATGGAATGGTCAACACAAGTGCGGTAGCTAGCTTCTACTTACTCTTGGACACTATCCTCGCACTTGCCTGTCCATATGAACTTTTCTCCTTTCTTCAGGAGGTTGAGTCCACGATGATACCGATGCTGAAAATTCTTCCACGAACCTTCTGCAGTACTTGTCCAACCCATATAGCTTCTGATCTCTGATACTATTTTCGATCTTGGCCTACTAACAACTGTTTCAATCTTGGCTGGGTCCACGGAGCTTCCTTCACCACCCATGGCCATTCTCGGGTGGCTCTCGTGATCCTCAACACTCAACAAATACACCAGAATATCCTTGATAGACACAACCATGAACTGAACTCGATATTCCTTGAACACTCGGGTTGTCAAATCTATGACAGCGGTTGGAGCGTTCGTCAAGTCAAATGGCCTTACCTTATTCTCACAAGGGCCATATCAAGTACGAAAAGCTATCTTCAGTATAACCTCCTTCCTAGTTCTCAACTGACGATAACATGTCCTCAAGTCGATCCTTGAAAACATCAACACTCTTTATAACTAGTCGCACAATTCATTGTTCTTTGGCAATGAACACTTGTTCTTGATCGTCACCTGATTGAATTGACGATAGTTGGTGTATAATTGCAACGCACCATCTTCCTTTCTCACAAACGAAACTGGTGCTTCCTAAAGTGATGCACTGGCATGTATAAATTCCTCATTCATCAATCCTCACATCTGCACCTTCGGTTCTATCACTCAGTCGACAACAACTGGTAAGACGCTTTCGAGAGTAGCTCTGTCCTGGTGCTAGCTTGATCGCAAATTCTATCTTTTTCCTTGATGACGGCCTGACAATTCTTGTGAGAGCACATCTAGAAGTTCTTAGACTACTGAGATGTCCTCATCTCCAGTTCTCCAATCTGTCTTATCTATGACCATTGCCAAGTAACCTTGGCAATCTCCATCTAGCAAGTGGGTTGCCTTCAACCGACGAGATTAATGAAATTAAAGATTTTTTTCGACTCCCAATAAACTCGACACTTTCACATGTTACTGGTCTAAGTTGGATTACTCCATGACCATAATTCATTACCACAAGATGCTCTATGAGCCCACTCCACTCATGTGGTGTCAAAGTTACACCTCAGTAACTAGTCAAGCACAACTATTACTAGCGATTCCCCTCTCTTTCACTTTATTTCAATAACTGAAATTCTACTAACTTAGTCCAAAGCTCTGCTGCGCTACTATGATAAATTCTCCTCAAGAACATTCTTCCTCTGATTGGTACAGGGTTGGTTCCATTCCTGTCCTTTTCGCCATCCTAGTGGCGTCCTAACTGTGGTAACGACATCTATTCTCCCTTGGACTTTCACTAACAGTTCCTCGTCCGATGGCCGTGCTGGTCACAATCTCAGCACGCTCTAGCCATACCAGGACACTGGATTTATCCATGCTTCCTTCTACAACTTTGACATCTATCTGGTGAGTCTTCTATCTCTTATCAGGTGCCAGCATACACTCTTTCTCGTACCGGAGACATATTCCAAAAATCCACGGTGTATTTTATGGCGCACTCTGCTGATCTGTCCCATCGACGGCGACAGTAGTAATCGTTGCCGAGGTTCCATCTACCTACGCAGACCATCCATAAACCAATGTTCGTGTTGGCGACACTTGCCACAATTTCTTGTCCTCGGAAGACACGAGATTGATCCATATCATCTTCCATGGGAACAACATGTTCCTTTTTGTCTTGGTGCTGACCTGACTATCCCACCCTTCCTATTAGGTGGTATAGAATACTTTTCTCTCAACATTGGTCTTTTCCCTTACCGATTTCCAAATCTGCCTGAGCTGAATCTTGACTCGAATACTGAAATCTATTCCCTGATCACCCTTCCAGGTTGGACCTCAGCAAAGGTGGCAACAACAGCAACTTGATCCTGAGCTTGTTGGCTCATCCAGTTCCTAAGGAACACTAGCGCCTGAACGATTCTGTCGAACCTAGGATCGCTTGGTGATGCTACACTGGTACCGACCTGCAACGGTACTCTTACACTTGAGCTGGCCTGAGCCGACGCTCTGCCACAACCACCTCTGGTACCGACCTTTGTCGGCGCTCTACCCTGAGTCACAGAGGCTACTGCGCTCTTACTAGGAGTCATCAACTCCTGATCACTCATATTACAAGCTCCTATAGACACCTGTTTTCAAATTATAATACCATATTAGAATTCGAGTCATCCACACCAACCAAGCTACCAATAAGCTATCACAAACATGCGCCAACATGAAATAAAGGTCATTCCTACTAACTATCCCATGACTCATCGCACCTTATCACTCCAAACACCGACCTTGCTCTGATACCACTTAAACGGGGATGTCACGGCCCGATCCTCCGAGCGCGTACCCATCCCTCCTCAGTCGATTAAATGCGACGTCACAGGATGCGTCGCCGACCCATTCTTTTTATTTTTATGCGAATGCGGAAACGACAATAAAAATCCCTAGACAATAATTCAATGGGATAGAGAAGAAGGACCACAACTTATCGAAACTAGAACACACCTTTATACATATCAAACTAATTCATTTACATCACTAGCCGATATTTACAAGGCCTATAAAAAAGGTTGGTTCTCAAAACTAGTTGTCCTAGGACCAACTATTCAGACTCTGTTGATAAACCTTCAGGGTCCACAGGATCTGGGCGAGACGATGGGTCCTCCACTTCACCCTCAGGTAGGTCTGCTTGATCCACATCCTGGGCCACATCAATCACCTCGGCAGGGATATCGAAGCCTCTCAGCGGACCTATCCTCAAATTGTATGGAGTGGTATGAAACTAGGCTCTAAATTGAACGAGTACTTCCTGGTGTGGGGCGTTTTCCGCCCTGACTATGGTTACCACAAACTCATATGTCCAATTGTTTCTGGGATCGGGAAAGACATGGACCTGCTCGATCATTCTTCCGGGATGACCATGTCGCCCAGGGGGAGTCGCCATTTGTGAACCTGAAAATATTATCCCACAATGGGGTGAGACAACGTCTCAGCGAGTTCTATCCCCTAAGACTCGATTAGGAAACCAATACACTATGGGCTGCCTAAGCACACACGGGTCAGAAGACTTACCATGGCCTCATATTCCACCAGCAAATTAGCACAGTTCAAATAGGCACCCAATCATAATATTACAAATCGATACATCGATCAATCGACCTAGTTAATTACATGTCAACATGACCCTTCCCCGGTCATCTCAATCCATGCTATACATTTCCCAAGATAGTATACCTAGTCATCGAGCCATGTGCATTCTCTAAGGCAACGTACTTAGTCACCGCGCCATGTGCATTCTCCGAGGCGACATGTCTAATCACCGAGCCTCGTGCATTCTCTAAGGCGACATATACGCCAAGGCGACGTACTTAATCACCGAGTCACGTGCATTCTCTAAGGCGATATACCAAATCATCAAGCCACATGCATTCTCTGAGGTGACGTACTAATCGCCGAGCCACATGCCTTTTCTAGGTGATGTATATAATCAACGATTCACGTGCATTCTCTAAGGAGACCTATCTGGTCACCGAGCCATGTCATACAGCATTCTTTCTCATCTTTTATTATGCCCGATAAAATATCGTGTGTGGGTACACGGTTGGCCTTAGCCAAAATATGATAATTTTGTTTCTATAAATCCCATCATTTTCTGTAGTCCACCAAAACATTTTTGGCATTATCAACCGATGCTGGTTAGTTTTCAATTAATTTCCCAAATTATTTAATTTAGGAAATAAATCATAAATTCACAAATAATTCATTTCAGCACAAAATAAAGCTCAATTAAATAAATAGACTGCACCACGATAATCAACATAAAATCCCGGTTACCGGCCATCCTGTTGAATTTTCGAAAAATAATTAATTAATTAATTAATTTCGAAAATTAATTATTAATTAGCAATAAATCCAATTTAGGCCCGTAATTCCTAATTGGAAGATGAAAAAACCGAAAAAATTCCAAGTGTCATTCAATAAATAATATGACATGTCTACTCGCTAATTACAACAACCATTCTCTTAACATGCATAGGTAAATCTCTAATTTAATTATTCTAATTTAATCTATCCACCTAATTGCACTTAATTAAATATAATCAACTCTTAAGAATCATTAGGCTACTAAGCGAGGATTAGTCGATTAAACTCACTTGTTTGGCGATCCGGTCAGTGAAATTCGATGGGGATGCGACAGGGAACAATCCTTTCCAAAACGGGCCCATCAAACGAGGTCGAGGCGGACTCGAAAATGGCCTCACCAAGCTCACAATTGCGCTAGGTGGGCTGCTTCTGTTCGGTGTAGCGAAAACAGCGGCCAATCGGGGAATGGTTTGGACTGGTTTCGGTGGCCGCGGTGGTGGTGGTGCAGCCTAGCGTCACGTGTTGAAGTTCACCAGCCCAGTCGGCGGTGACTTCGGGTAAATGAAGCCCATGACTTCAGCATAGATGGGCCACGACGGAGCAGGACTTTTGGCTAAGGGTGGACGTTGCTAGAGTCCACTTCGGATTAAGGAGATGTACGTGATGTGGAGTGTTCCGGTGGGGCTGAAAGGGAGAAGAACAGTCGAAGGTGGCACAGGATATGCAGGGAAGTAGACAGCGAAAGGAACAAAAGAAGAGAAGGCGGTGGCTTCGGTGGGACAGCGACCAAGCAACCGGGGGGAAAAGAAAGAATTATCAAGAAAGAAAAGGCACATACGGCTCGCAAAGGATCGAAGGGGAAGGGAGAGAAGAATAATATGCGGACAACAAAAGGCCAGCTGGTTGATCAAGTCAAAGATTAGGAACAAATGAAGACCGGCACAGCTCGCTGTCGGCTGAGGAAGATCAGAAGAAAACGTGCTTAAAAGAAAAGAGAAGAAGATCATGCGCTGGTGGATAAGAAGGAAAAAGGAGATGTCGGTCAACAAGGAATACACGAACAAAGACTGCTATAGGGACCTTCGTGCACGGCTTCTAGCAGAGAGAGACCGAAGTGAGGACACTTAAAATGGGGAAAAAAGTAATTAGAAACCAAATTGCCCTTAGCTCACTTAGCCCAACAATTTCAATTGGTCAAGCTAGGCCAAATTCCATACCCACTTGTCCAATTTGAAGTCCAAATGGGGGCCAAAATGAGTCAGTGCTTCCATCTCACGAATTTCCTTCAAATCCGAATTCTCTTTCATTTTTCTCGGAATCCGATTTTATGAACAAACTTCTCCGATTGAGGTCCGATTTGTTGCAGAAAAAGCCCACGAAATTTCCTATCACCCATTCACTCACACCATATGTCAAAAATCCATTCAAATCGACCAATCTGAATTTCCGTTAGTTTTCCGAATCGTCCATTCGATTTTCCATAAAAATCTTGAACTCACTGGAAATTCCTCAAAAGGTTTGTCAACGTTCCTAGAATGACCCATGATACGATAGGACTTTCAATTTCTGAAATCGAATTTAAATTCGCGATTATTTTCAAGAAAACGCGCTTTTAGCTTGACCTAGCCTACATGGTAGCTTTTAGGAGTTTTTGGTGCAATTGATCCGTGGTCGATTTTTTTCGAGCCACACGTACCTCTTCGACACATTGATGACTCTCGGTGGTCGTGAAAATCTCAATGTTTCAAATATGGACACAGGGTACCCAAAACAAAAGAAAATTTGGTTTCATGCCGATCGACGAAAATTTTGCAATCAGGTGGAATCACCTACACTTTGATCACCATCTCAGTCGAATCAACCTATCTCCGCTCTCCGATCGATTTTTAATTGTGCCGTAATGACCCTTGTGGACTAACACGATTGAGTAGTCGATTCTTGATCAAATTCTCAAGTCTATTTCGTTTAAAATCCCTTATTGGCTTCATCGACAAAGCTAGTTATCTCATGAGTGGCCAACTCGAGAAAAACACTATAGTCGCGTTGACGAAAGGCCCATCTTTTTCAATCAAAATCAGAATCTGAAAATCAGGATGTCACAAGCACCATAGATATCAGCTTTGGCGAGCATTATAGTTATCTAGCAGCTTCGGTGAGCAATAATATTCTAGCAGCTTCGGTGAGCAATAATATTTTAGCACCTTCAGTGAGCAATAATTGATATAGCAGCTTTGGTGAGCATTGTAGACATCAGCTTGGGTTAGCAATGATATATGGATATACCTATCAGCTTAGGTGAGTAGTGTTCGAATCAATTGAGTTAATAGATGGTATTGAATGTATTGAATTGAGTAATTCGATTTATCGATAGTATGGAGTCGAATGAGTCAACTAACGATGGTTGAATTGAATTTAATTGAATTGCTTGGTCGAGTATTTGAATTATACTGACTTGCATGAAGGATTTGAGGCAAAGGTAAGTCATCCGACTCGTGCTTGTGCTTAGGTAGCCCTTGGGGCGTGTTTCCTTCCTAGTTGGACTTTAGGGGGTGAACTTGCTGAGACATCGTCTCACTGGTTATTGTATAACCATTTTCAGGTCCTTAGATGGCGGTCGTGGAGGACCCGAAGCCCCAGGAGTCTGGGGAGGTGGAGATCGAATGATCGGCGATCGTGTCTAACTAGTTGGTCATAGGACAGTTTCCCTTTCTGTTGAGCCGGTTTTTCGTAGACAGCCCATTATTGTATATAAACCTTTTGTGTTTATAAAAAGCTTGTTTCTGATGTGAATTGTTTCCTGCTTTCCTATCCCAAGCTTTGGTTGTCAGGGGATTTATTTCGCTTCCACATGCGTATTAAAATTGAATGGGTCGGTGATGTGTCCTAGGACGTCGCATATTTATCGACCACCAAGGGATGGGCATGCGGTCAAGGGTCGGGGCGTGACATAATAGGTATAGTTTCGGGTTTTGTATATCACAATTAAAAATTTATGATAAATCTATCATAATGAATATAATTTAAGATTTTTGGTGGCTTTTTTCTTTTCCAAATAGTCTAGATTCTTGGAACAAAAATGATGTTCTCAAACACCAATGTCTTGCTATACCAAAAAAAAAAAAAAAAAAAAAAAAAAAGATGCATGTAGAAAAAAATTTGGTAAAAAATTAATCGAGTTAATAGGAGATTATACCACTGATTTTCTTAATGACTCAATGTGCTAATTTGTCCACATCCCATGCCTCGATTTCCCCTCCCAAATCGATCCTCTTATATGAACTTGTTGCACAAAAGATTAGAATCGTTAAAAATCTACCTACATGAACATTAGAAAACAAACAATGTTGATATAACATACACGTGACTTAAATAAAATAAAAATGACCTCCTTTTGGCTGCCAAAATGTGTCTTAATAGGTATAGTTTAGGGTTTTTTATACCATAATTACAAATTCATGATAAATCTGTCATAATGGATATAATTCAAGATTTTTCGTGACTTTTTTCCTTTCCAAATAGTCTAGATTCCTGAAAGAAAAATGATTTCTCAAATACCAGGAGTCCTTTGCTCCTGATCGCTCATGCTGACGGTTCGTTAAAGAAACCTACTTCCAATTCCACACCAAATATAGAAGCTGAGCGATTAACACAACAAGCAATTCTATCAAACAACTATCACAAACACGTCCCACACATCTATCCAGAAGCAAGTGTAGTTCACCGGTTCCACCGAATGCTCCTATCTCTCGGCAAAGATCGTGTGAGTGTGCAGTTATGCTTAGCCGATGCCGCCTCTTCCCATTCGGGTGTCTCTACTGATTTTAGTGCTCTGAAAAAGAAGTGGTTTGATTCAACGTCGGCATCAAATCAAATCTAAGGCTACAGGAATCGAACCCGCGTCTTCGACATGAAACTACTGCAGGCGAGGCAGCGGAGCTTAACAAAAAAAATGATGCTTGTCAAAAAAAAAATATATTGGGATGAAATCAATCGGTTAGTAGGAGACTGTATCGTGGATTTTTCTTAATGATGGTCTCTCCACACACTGATTAATTATATTTAAGATAGAAATATTCTTATTTTCAATATACTAAATTGTCCACATCCCATGTCTCTGTTTATTCTCCCAAATTAATCCCCTTGTATGAACTTGTTCCTCAAAAGATTAGAATTATTAAAAATTTGCCTACATTGACTCTAGAAAACAAATAATGTTAACATAACGCACGCGTGACTTAAGTACGACTTTATTTTGGTTGACAAATAATCTAATGGAAACTTGATGGAAAGTAAATGTGTCCTAATGAGTATACTTTGAGATTTTTTATATCACAATAAAAAAAACTCATGCGATTCTGTCATAGTGAATAATAATTTATGATTTTTGGTGGCTACTATAAAAAAAAAAAAAAATGCTTGTCGAAAATTTGTTTGGGACAAAATCGATCGGTTAATATGGCGTACTATGTACTATCGTCATATGGGCCTGGTGCGAGGCGCGCCATGAGGTCAAAGGGTCGGGGTTGCACTGAGGACATCATCTCGCCACGTCTCGGGACCCTGTGGCCGTCCATGTAATCAATGAAGAGAGCGGAAATATATACGGAAATGCGAAGTAAAGTAACGGTCTCATAATCCAAAACCGAATTGGTGGTTGGACACTGTGATGAGCGCGCTTTAAGTCCTGAGGACACTATCTCGGGGAGGTCAAAGTTTGCACTGAGGACATTAACTGCACAAATGCAAACTAGAGTAAAGGTATCGCAGTCCAAAACCGAATTGATAATTTGAAATTGTGATAAGTGTACTGAAATTTTTAAAATTTGTTATGAAAGTGTAATTGAAATAGAGAGGAAGTATCTGTATAAGTGCAAATTAGAGTAATAGTGTTCTGCCCCGCCGCCGCCGCCGTCGCTGCCCGAGCTCGAGCTCCGAAGCCCCTCTCCGGCGATGGCGGCGCTCTTCCTCCTCTCCCTCGTCGCCCTCCTCCTCCTCCCCGCCCTCCTCCTCCTCCTCTCCCTCATCGTCCGCCCCCGCCCCGTCAGGATCCCCTCAAGAACCGCCACGTGTTCATCACCGGCGGCTCCAGCGGCATCGGCCTCGCCCTCGCCCACCGCGCCGCCACGGAGGGCGCCCGCGTCTCGATCCTCGCCCGGTCCCAGGCCAAGCTGGAGGAGGCCAGGGAGGCCATCCGCCTCGCCACGGGGATCGACGTCGCGACCTTCTCCGCCGACGTCCGCGACTTCGACGCTGTGCGGCGGGCCGCGGAGGAGGCCGGGCCGGTGGACGTGCTGGTGGTGAACCAGGGGGTGTTCGTCGCCGGGGAGCTGGCCAAGCAGGAGCTGGAGGAGGTCAGGTTCATGATAGACGTCAACCTGATCGGCAGCTTCAACATGATCAAGGCGTTCTTGCCGGCAATGAAAGCGAGGACCGACCGGAGGCCCGCGTCAATCGCCCTCATGTCCTCTCAGGCCGGTCAGGTAATTCCTGCTATAGCACGCCACGAGAGCATTCTAGCTTTGCTTTGTTCTCCATGCTTTGAATTGAATTGGTGATTGGGCGATTGCTGGTAGGTGGGGATCTACGGCTACACTGCTTACTCCGTGACCAAATTCGGGCTCCGAGGATTAGCAGAGGCGCTGCAACAAGAGATTATCGCCGATGACATCCATGTTTCGCTTGTTTTCCCACCGGATACCGATACTCCTGGATTAGTGGAAGGTATATCTTTATGAATTCCCCTCTTGCAGATTGCCACGGTGTAGTGTTTTTAGTTCTACTTCTTTGCAATTGCGAGGATCAAATGCTTTGACCATATATTGCTTATGGAATCTGTGTAGTTAGTCGAGTGTATCGGAACAAGATAATCTGAATTGGGTAGAATTTAGATATGTAAATGATACTTGATTCAATACGAACTTCCATAAAAGATCGAAGGAGAAGCAAATAACTTGCTTTCCAAACCTTAAGAGTTCTTTTATTTCTTGACAGTAGTTGCTGCTCTGCAATCCCCAGGCTTTCTGCTGGTTTCATCGATCACGATTGGATGATGAGTAGCATATAGTTGTTTCTTCCGCACAAGAGTGTAGAATAATCGAGTTAGCGTGCATGATTCCAGCTAACTTCGATTAAGTTGCATCTACTTTGTTCCTAGCTCATGAACTCTTACCTGCTCTTCATTGATGCTCTCTAACTTAACTGCAGGAACGCATTTTCATCTGTTGTTGTGTTGGGCATTTTCTAATAGACATTGTCTCTAGCTATTAATGGCAACAGCTCTGGCCATAAATTAGTACCTAAATGGTATATGCGTTTGTATGACCGGCCTTATGTCCGTATCGCCTGTGCTCTGAGTGCTGTCAAGAATCGAATGCTGAGGCCACGCTAGCAAATTGTGTTTTATTTTTCTTCCCTATGCTCTTGGATTAGTCCACCCTTTTCTTTTTATGGACAATTATTTATACATCATTTCCTGACTGCAGAAAATAAGAGAAGACCTACGCTGACAAGCATCATAGCTGCTTCTTCTAGTGCAATGAAAGCGGATGAAGTTGCAGAGAAGACAATAAATGGAATTAAATCTGGCAGTTTTATTGTACCTTGCAACTTCGTGGGCTACTTGCTAGCAATTGCGACTGCTGGTATTTCTCCTCAAAGATCGTACGTCATGGCATTCGTGGAGGTGGTCGGTGCTGGTATTGCCCGTCTTGTCGGTTTGTTCTTTCAGTGGAACTGGTATAGCAGTATAGAAAAGTGGCATGCGCAAAGTAAGCAGTGACCTGTAAGTTTTCTGCAGCAGTCCTCCTCAATGCTGGGTTGTTTTGCCATCTGTTGCTGCTGTCATTGCTTTGAGTTTTGTTATATAACACGATGACTTCATATGCGATGCTTTTATATGATCTCTGTATTGCCTTAGACTGTCAAAGTTGTTTTCTGAAGTTTTTGACTGCCATTTGCGTTAGTCATGAAGCAGACCAGCCAGAAAATTTGTCTCAATCTCATCCACTCTGGTCCTCTAGTATTCATTTCTCTTGAACGTTAGATGTCTTACTTTAGAGTTGAGACTTCTTGGTGTGCTTGAAAAGTCTAAATCCTTGGAACCCTATCATGTGCTCTCAGACTGGAATTACTCATATTTATCTCGGTAATTAGCTTGTCAATTTTTAATGCTGCTCTGATGGAGATCTTACCGGAGAAAGGAGTGATGCTTTTATAGATCTGTATCTGTGAAAATGTGAGGAAAACTCATGTTCGACTGTTAATCGTTAAAATTTCAACTTGTAACGTTTGGCATATGCAAAGTGGGAAGTGAACAAAGAGCAGACATGTTCTTCACCCGCGAAAATGGTGGCAAGATTAAGCATCATTTGAATGACTGGTTGTTAACCTAAGAGCATCCTTGAACTTCCGAGGTCCAAGCGTTAAGAGTCTAGTCGTACTTTGAAAAATAGTTTCATTGAAAAATAGTTTCTGAGTTTCGGAAGGGAGTCATTTCCCTGAATATAAGTATAGATTTTCCGTAAGAAACTTTCCATCAATTTACTTTTTTAAGCAATTTAATAGCTCAAAAATGAGATGAACATTTTTCGAACACAAATTTCCCACAAAATAAAGGCACCTAGTATCATCTTCTAATTTTGCATATTTGCCTTCGTCATCCTGAGACGGTCAGCAAACTGATAATGAAATTACTGAGGGATGCAGAAAAACATATAATGAGAAATCTTTAAAACCATAACTAAAGGAATGCTAACTAGCCCATATAGTAAAGGGACACTCCTAGAAAATCAAGGTTGTATATATATACATAAATGGGCCTTTTATTTTATAATCATAATAACTAAAGGGAAGCTAACTAGCTTAAGTAGTAAATAGACACTTACTGAAAATCAATGGAAAGGTGAATTGAAACGTAGAGATACATCACCAAGCTCGAGCTTGTATCAACTTTTATACTCGGAGCTCGAAATTAAATTTGAATGGGTTTAATATGTAATCCCTTACTTGAGCTCCTTTAAATAACAATCTATATACTTGACTCAACTTCGACTCGGTTACATTCAGTTTGTGAAGGAACTCGAGCTTGAGCTCAATCCAAAAAACAGCCAGGAAATATGGATGTATAATGTAACTTTGAAGACCTTCTGTTGTCTATTTTTTGAAGTTATTAATATCTCTGCCAAAAAGAAAAAAAAAAGAAATTGGATTAACCTCGTCAGTTTGTTGAGGTGACTATTGGCAACCTCAAGCTCAACTCGACAGATAATTAAGAAATTTGAGCTCAAACTTGATTCAAAACTAGATGTGTCGATTTGAAGTAATCATCAAGTTAAGCTCAACTATTCGTCCCTAGCTCCACCCAAAGTCTAGTCTTGCAAGAAAGTGAATTTCGACTATTAATTTACTTATGAATTCTCTTATTTGTTGTTATATTTTAGGGCGCATTTGTTTCAGAGAAAAATTAAAAGTTGGAAAATATTTTTGAAAAAAATGATAGCTTGTATTGCTTACAAAAATGGATAAATGAAAAAAAAAAATCATCATTCACAAAAAAAAAATTGTACTAGTAGTTCCACCAACAAGGATAGTACCAACATTTCCACAAAAAATGATCGCTTATATCCTAAATATTGCACTATACCCGTCCCAAAATTAATATATGACAGTCTACTTACATCAACAAGTATAGTACCAATATTCCCACCAATATATTCCCACTAATCACTGTCAATAAAAATTTCTCAACCATCACAAACAGTGATGAATGCAATGGTATCCATGTCAACGTTGCACTCAAGATAAGAAAATATAATTAGTTTTTGGGATCACAATGCAGAAAGGACGGTAACTTCATATGAGGTCTTTACAATCCTACCAAATTGAATAAACAATGACTTAAGTGGTTGTCATTTAGTGGACAGAGAACACAATGCATTTCACCAAACAAAATAAATCACTCACCTTTGATTTGTTGTGAGATTCTTTCTTTAGCATTGACATCGCCACAATCGCACCACGAACCGAATCCTTTCCAACAAATTGAGCAAGTGAGAGAGGATGACCAACCTTGAGTGAGTGATTGAATGAGAGCGAGAGAAAGGGCACATGAGCAAGCAAGTGATTGCGACTGAGCAACGCCAGTTGATGACTTTAAACAGTCAACGATAGCAAGAGGGAGAGAGGACAAAACACTAGCATTGAATGAAGCTCATGACTATCTATTTTGCGAGAATGCGTGAAGCTTTGTGTGACATCGTTTAGGCAAGCCACCTCAAAAGTCCACGTTGGACTTTCTGATTTAACACTTAAATAAGTAAGTGAAAACTTGTGACACTAAAGTGAGTGTTGTACGAAACTTTTTGCACTTTTAGTGTCATTATTTCCATTATCTTGAACAAACTTAAATAATATTTTTTGAAAGTGTTTCACCAGAATTTTCATCCATGATGAAATATCTTTTACTGAAAGTCATTTCTCAATTTTTTATGAGAGAAGACAAATTATGCAATGACTCTGAATAGAAAATATTTCACGTACACAAGGAGACCAATTATTTCACTTCAAATGGAACTAAAAGCATAAAACTTTTGCCGAAATGTAATCGACAACTAAGTCAAAGGATATAAAGATATAACACTGGAATTTGATCGATAGTGGGGATTTGAAAACTAAACCATGACCACAATACAATAATTGAAAGATAATCGCAAGATAACAAGATTTGTTTGTTGGTGCAAAAGGGTTTTCAAAGCGTATAATGTGATTATTTAAAAGCTACAATTGACAATTACCTATTGTGGTTACAAATATAGATTACAAAAGGTTACAGAAAGAGAAATAACTTCCTAGTGGTTATGAAAAGTTACAATGATACTAAAATAACGACTAAATAATCAACCGGTAGTTATCCTCTTGTCAATTGTTTGTTGTTGATTCAATGACTTCATTGATCAACTTCAAGGTTTTCGTCAATAATTTCACTAATGAACTGTCAATTCTCTTCGAGTTACTGATTATTTTATTCATAAATGACTAGACTATACTCCCATTGCCTAAACCTATCATATGTTGATAATAATCAAAAGTTGATCATTTTTTGGTGTAAGCAAATGCCACCTTTAAAGAAATAAATGATTCATTGATCATTCGATTCTTTTAGATAGATAATCAAGAGTCATCATGAGCCACCTTGTCATCAACAAATTTGATTTTTCCTTGCTGAATTTTATTTTGGTCAAATTCATTATCCAACTCATATTTTTCCACGAAAGGCACGTTTTGTGTTGTCTTCATGTGGCTTTCTATCTTTGTCCTTAAATAATTGCGTATACTTAGACACTCTCATTGCCAATTGGATTAAATCTACAAAATTTTGACTTTAAATTTTTTCTCTAGGATTGAATTTCAATCCACCGAAAGGCATATTTGTGAATTCTTTCTCTAAGAGTGAAGTAAGGCATCTATTTCTAGCCCCCTTGAATCAAGCAACAAATTGATTGACTAACTCATTATCATATTGATAGATTCAAGTCAAATCAATAATCAGTACCATAGATATCATTCTATAAAATTGAGAATGTTATTATCCTTCCATCTTAGCCCAAGTATGAACTAAATTAGGAGATAAATTTATATATTAAGTAAAGGAAGTTTTTGATGAAGGCAAAGAGAACACCTGAGTCTCAAGAATTCATTTCTTCCCGCCTCTCCACATTAGGCAATAAGTTGACCAACATGCAATAATCATCATCTTTAGCTAGTGAAAACAACAAAGTTAGGAGTTTTGAATTCTATTGGTTAAGGTCTAGTGTCAACCCAAACATAATGCGGCTTCCTATATATTGGCTTGGTCATTTCTTTATCGACACCTAATTCTTGTAATATGAGCCTAGCCACTTAATTAAGATTCGTAAGTGGATATACTTGTCTTCATGCCCCCTTTGGTTTAGCATAGACAGATCAATAGACTTGACATTCCTATCCTTTAGGTTCAAGGTAGAGAAAAGTACCAAAATAGTCCTAAACTTTTTGTATTGGTACCAATTCAGTCCTAAACTTTTTAATTGTATCAATTTAGTCCTAAACATTTTTACATTGGTACCAATTCAGTCCATTCGGCTAATTTAAGCCAGAAATTGCTAATGTGGCCGCCGGCGATCTTATGTGGCGCCACGTGGACAAATTTTATAATTTTTTGTATTTTTTTCAGATTTTTTAAATATTTTTCCTTTTTTTTTTTTTTTTTCTTTTCTCCTTATCCTTTGGCCGACGAGGTCGCCGGCCACCAGCTGGTCAGGGCGAGGGGCGCCACGCCCCGCCAGCCACAAGTGAGGGCGTCGGCCCCCGCCCAGATCTAGGCGAGGGCCAAAACCCTCGCCCGTTGGCTGGCGAGGGCCTCTGCGCCCTCGTTGGCCATAGGCGAGGGCACGGTGGCCCTCGCTCGTGGAGGGCGAGGGCGCGATGGCCCTCGCCCAAATCCAGGTGAGGGCACAACGGCCTAGCCCACCGTGAGCGGGGGCATCGAGCCCTCGCCTAGATCCGAGCGAGGGCCACGGCGGCCTCATTTGCGGCGGGCAAGGGCGTCGTGCCCTCACCTAGAGCTCGGCCGAGGGCCGCGTGCCCTCGCTGGCCAACAGGTGAGGGCATAGAGGCCCTCGCCGGCCAACAAGTGAGGGCACCCTCGTCGCCCATAGGCGAGGGCACGGCAGCCCTCGCCTGGATCTGGTGGGGGACCGACGCCCTCGCTTGTGGCTGGAGGGCACAGCGGCCCTTGCTAGTGGCCGGCGAGGGCGCGAGGCCCCTCGCCCCAACCAGCCTATGGCCGGCGATGGTCGGTCGGCCGGCGACCTCGCCGGCCAAGGGATAAGGAGAAAAAAAAAGGAAAAAAAAAAAAAATAATTTAAAAAATCTGAAAAAAAAAATTATAAAATTTGTTCACGTGGCGCCACATAAGACCGCCGGCAGCCACGTCAACGACTTCCATCTTTAATTAGCTGGATGGAATGAATTGGTACCAATGTAAAAATGTTTAGGACTAAATTGGACCAATTAAAAAGTTTATGACTGAATTGGTACCAATACAAAAGGTTTAGGACTATTTTGGTACTTTTCCCGTTCAAGGTAGATGAGATTTTGAGGACTTTGTAAAATTCTCCGATGTTGGGATTACTTGGCCTAAATTATTTCCACTGTTCAATTGATTAAGAGTTGGAAGAACATATCTGAAAACTGTCATATTGGGTAATATTAGTTTGGACTGATTCGATGTCTCAAGTTTGATCGCATCAAATATGTGTCTTGCTACGTAATTTGCCATCTTATTCTGTTGTTTCTTGAATAGCCTTCAAAGTGGGGTTTGGTACTAACACCCTCACCTACTCCTTATAAAGTGCAAAGGGATTTCGACATTGCCTCCTTGGTTTGGCTATGCTGCTGTAAAGGATGAGGTCTCAGATTGGATAGCTGAATCACCAAGGTTGTTACAACAGCATTGATAAGGTTTTGGATGAATCCTTGTTCTCGGCATTGTATTTCCTCAAATTCACTACAATTGTTTTGCTAGGCATGCCAAAAAGATGTTTTGTGAAAGAATACAGGTTTTGGGCTAACTTTGAATAGGAAAAATCACAGACACACAAGGAAAATGATATTTTCACTTCAAACGAAACCGAAAATACACAAATTTTATTTGAATTTAATCGATGGTAAGAACCTGAAAACTACAACTATGACTACGATATAGAAATTGAAAGATAACTGAATAATAACAAGATTTGTTTGTTTGCGTGTGTTTGGGGGGGGGGGTTTCTAGAGAATACAATGTGATTATTTAAAGCCTACAATCAACAATTATCAACGGAGATTACAAATGGAGGTTACAAACACAGGTTACAAACAATTAGTGAAAATGAATAACTTCCTAGTGGTTACGAGAAGTTACAAAAATCCCAAAAATGGAGGTAAAATGACCAACCCGCGATTATGCTCTTGTCAATTGCTTACTGTCGATGTCGATGATTCCTTTGATTAACTTCAAGGTTCTCGTCCATATCTTCACGTCGTATGTCATCAATATCTTCAATGATGAAATTTTGATTCTCTTTAAGTTACCAATGATTCTATTCATAAATAATCAAATTCTGCTCTCATTAACTAAGTCTTTCACATGTTGATAATAACAAAAAGTTTGTCATTTTTTTTTTAGTGTAAACAGAAAGAAGTGTATGTGAGAACTCATTGTTTTGAGTATGTTGATTTCCTTACTACTGTAGTGAGCAAGTGTTGAAGGAAAATCGACACGGATGCTTGGTGCTTGCAATTGCTTTTGTGAGTATGTGGATTCTTGATATGCTTGTGAATCTACGTCATCGTGCATGCTTGCAATAGGTGAATTAGTTATCAATTACAAGCACTTAAATTATGTAGAATATATGTTGTGTTCCTCAAGTGATTGAACTTTTTTTATGAAAATGTAAATAACTAAGAAATAAGTGATTGGTAGTTTCTGAATTATAGTGACTCGGAATGATATGTGATATTCTTTGTTTTTTTTCCTAAAATGATATTATTTATTAATTGTTAGTATAATGTTGTGCTCTGTGGTCAAGTGGCAAGTAAATCTCTTACTTTAGACCTAAAGCTTTCATCTACTAGATTATTCTCAAGTCATCTAATTCGGATCTCGAGGGCATTTAGATTAATGCTTCCAAAAATCGCTTTGAAAGATTAAATCAGAGCGCACAGCAAATGTAAAGACATATTTCTATATAAAAGATATCGGTGCAGATGAGTTGAGGTTAAATTATACGTACAATTAAGGATAAATTAGTCATTCATCGAAAAAGTGAAGTTAAATTATTTATTCGCTTGCAATTTGTATAGAAAATTTCACGTCGTGACGCTAATTAACTTATATTTGTCGAGGAAGTGCTCTTATATTCAATACCCCATGCCTCGATGTCCCCTCCAGTATTGATCCTCTCCCAGGAACTAATTGCATACAAATTCTGAATTGGCCGGCTGCTCAGTCAACGCTCTCAATGGCGGCACTCTCTCTCCTCTCTCCTCCTCCTCCTCCTCCCTCTCTCCCTCCTCCTCCTCCTCTACCTCATTGTCCGCCCCCGCCCCGTTAAGATCCCCATCAAGAACCGCCACGTCTTCATCACCGGCGGATCCAGCGGCATCGGCCTCGCGATCGCCCACCGTGCCGCCTCGGAGGGCGCCCGCGTCTCGATCCTCGCCCGGTCCCAGGCCAAGCTAGATGAGGCCAAGCAGGCGATCCAGCTCGCCACGGGCACCGATGTCGCGACCTTCTCCGCGGACGTCCGAGACTTTGACGCCGTGAGGCGTGCCGCGGAGGATGCTGGGCCGGTCGACGTGCTGGTGGTGAACCAGGGGGTGTTCCTTCCCGATGAACTGGCCAAGCAGGAGCTGGACGAGGTCAGATTCACGATAGACGTTAATCTGATGGGCAGCTTCCACGTGATCAAGGCATTTTTGCCGGCGATGAAAGCGAGGACCGATCGTAGGCCAGCTTCAGTTGTCCTCATGTCCTCTCAGGCCGGCCAGGTAATTACTGTTTCAATTCATGGTGAGAGCATCTAGCCTCCATCATTTCCCAAAAAAATATAACGTTTCTAGAAAATGTTTTACACGAAGTCATTTTTTAGGAAAATGTAATTAATTTTTAGTATTCGACTGAAACTTAAAAATAAATTGGAAAATATTTTTAGTTGTTCGGTAAAGAAATCTTTTTCACCATGCACTCTTTTTCAATACATTTTTTATTATTTATTTTGAAATAAAGATTTTTAAATATTTTTTATTTTTCTTTTCTTTCTTTTTGTCTTATTCTTTTTTGGCCAGCAGCCAGCCAAAGACAAGCTCAAGCTCACAAGAGATCAGTGAGCATGAGGGCGAGCCTTGAGCTCGCCAAACTCGGGCCTCGCTAGATGAGCGAGCCGAGGCTCGCACTCACCACCGGTTTGCCGATTTGGCGAACGGCGAGCTTGAGAGCTCCCCGGAGGTCAGCAAACCTCGACTCATCGCTTGCTAGAGATCGGTAGAGATAGGCAAGCGTGAGGGCGAGCCTTTGGTGAGGCCCGAGGCACTTGCTTGTGGCCTGATCATCGACCGTAGCCATGGCCGACAACTTGCCGAAGCAGGTGGAAAAAAATAAAAGCAAAATTTTTTTTTTTTAAAAAAATTAAAAATTAAAAATTTGAACTTTTAAAAAAAAAAAAAAGAAAGAAGAGAAAGAAGGGGTTATTAGGGTATGAGATAAGAGAAATGAGTCAAGAAAATATTTTCCCCAACTTTTTTTTGTTGATGTTTTCCTAACTTGAAAAGTGAAAAACATTTTCCCCCATTTGAGAAGACTTTTTTTTCTTGGTGGAAAATATTTTCCACGACTAATTCATTCTCCGTGAAATGAATATAAAAAAATTTGAAAAATATTTTTCTATAAATTGTTTTCCACGAAATGAATAGAGCATTAGTTTTGCATTGTCCCTATGCTTTGAATGGAATTGGTGACTGGTGATTGCTGTAGGTGGGGATCTACGGGTACACTGCTTACTGCGCAAGCAAATTCGGGCTCCGGGGATTAGCGGAAGCACTGCAACAAGAGATAATTGCTGATGACATCCATGTTTCGCTTGTTCTCCCACCGGATACCGATACTCCTGGATTAGTGGAAGGTATTTCCAAACCTGTCTTATTTCAGATATGGTGATGGGTTAGTTCTATTAAATAAATAAGTTATAAATGAGTTTAAACATAACATGGGTATAAAAAATGTCATAAATGGATTTAGAACTTGACCCAATTCACATCTTTTAATTTCTCTTCATTCTTTCTCGCTCTCATTTGATCCGCACTCACTTACTCCGCACTATGAGTTTTCATAAATTTGGATAAATAAGAAAATGTTTTAGCAACATTGGTTGATTCGGGTATAGGTCACTAGATTGAGTTGGATCATTGTTGATCCGATGCGACCACCGGTTTGACAAGTCTAGGTGTATCGTTGTGAATTCACCTCTTGTAGATTGTCCGCATGCAATGTTTTTAGTTGTATCGCTTTGCAGTTGCAAGGATTAGATGCTCTACCATATATTGCTTGTGAAATCTATGTAGTTAGGTGACTATAACAGAACAAGATAATCTAAATGTGGTAGAATTTTGATATGTAAAGCTCCTTTCGTGTTCCACCGAGAAAGTTCTTGGACAAAATATCTTTCGTCGAAGGTTGGCTCTTCCGCTTTTTTTGTGTATTGACTTCTATATCGCTTTATCCACAAAGTGGTTAACATCTGGTGCTTCGGGAGCTGGTCTCTTTCTTATCCTCTTGTCTCCAAATTGGTAGTTGATGTCGAGCCGTCATTAACTATGTCTATTGCTACATCTAAACTCCCGTGGCTCGATATGTCCATTACAAGCCCGGTGGGCCTTATTGACTATCAACAGCCCACGGAATCAACTTTTGGTGTTAACAGTTTGTTCTGCGGAAAATAATTTTCAAAAAATATTTTTTGAATTTTCTATTGTTAGATTCATGGAAAATGACGGGGAAAACACTTTCCATTAATAGAAAAAAGTCTTCTAAAAGAAGGAAAAATGTTTTCTACTTTTCAAGTAACGGAAAAAGCTAAAAACATTTTCTATATTTTCTTTAACCTCACTTTCTATCACAAATCACTTTTTCCTTTTATTTTTATTTTTTATTTTATTTTTAAATTTCTTTTTAAATCGAGTTTTTAATTATTCTTTATTTTTATTTTTTCGTTTTCTTTTTTTTTTCTTTTTTGTTTTCTTTCTTTTTCATTTTCTTCTTCCTTAGTAGGCAACCGGCCACGCAAGGTCGAGCCTCATCATTTATGGCAAGGTGGGTGAGCCTTGAGCCTCATCGACCTCTAGCGACCTTGGGGGAGGCTCAAACCCTGCTCAGCTTGTTGGATCTAGCAAGGCCCGAGCTCACTTGAGGCCGGTCGAGTGAGCTAGGAGGGTCTCGCCACCGGCTAAGGAAGAAGAAGAAAAAAAGAAAGAAAAGAAAATTAATAAAAAAATCAAATTTTAAAAAAATTATTGAAAGGAATGTATGGAGGAAAAGATTTTCTCATCAAATGACGGAAAATATTTTCTAATTCATTTTCAGATTTCAACGAAACATTAGAAATATTGTCATTTTCCTGAAAAACATTTTCTAGAAACGCCATATTTTTCACGAAATGAATGGAGCCTGAATGACAATTCATTCTCTAAGAACTTCCATAGATGATCGAAGGAGAAGTGGATCTTCTTTTTTCCAAACCATAGAGTTCTTTTGTTAGTTCAGGGTAATTGCTCCTCGGCAATCCCAGGGTTTTTCGCTGGTGGTTTCTGAAGCACATAGTTGTTTCCGCGGCACAAAAGTGTAGAATAATCAAAGTTAGCATGCATGCATTCCCGCTAGTTCAGGTTAAGCTGCATCTACTTTGTTCCTAGCTTATGATCTCTTTCCCGCTCTTTATAAATGCTTTCTAAATTAGTTGCAGGACATGCCAGCAAATTGTTCTTGTTCTTGTTCTTGCCTATGCTCTTTGAATTAGTCCATCCTTTTTTTTTTTTTTTCTTTTTAACGGATACATCACTTCCTGACTGCAGAAAAAAAGAGAAGACCTCCGATATCAAGCATCATAGCTGCTACTTCCGCTGCAATGAAAGCGGATGAAGTTGCGGAGAAGACAATAAACGGGATTAAATCTGGCAGTTTCATTGTGCCTTGCAACGTTGTGGGCTACTTGCTAGCAACTGCGAGTGCTGGTTTGTCTCCTCAAAGATCGTACGTCATGGCATTCGTGGAGGTGGTTGGTGCTGGAATTTCCCGTCTCGCCGGTCTCTTCTTACTGTGGAACTGGTATGGCAGTATAGAAAAGTGGTATGCGCAAAAAAAGCAGTGACCAGTAAGTGTTCTGCAGTGGACCTCCTCAATGCCGGGTTGCTTTTTCATCTGTTGCTGCTATCGTTGGTTTTTAGTTACATGACGCGATGACTTCTCTCTGTATAGCCTGAGATACCCTTGTTATCGTGGAATATGATGAAATATTGTAAAAAGATGATGATTTCAGAGGCTCGACCTTTTCAAGTCGTATTTCTTGGATTGCTAGCTAAAGAGAAAGGTACCATTCATTTAGCAGGATGACCATATGATATGCTTGTTAATCCCAATGTAAGGGCGGTGCTATTTGCACCTCCATTTTCACTAAAACACTCCATTTTTTTCAATAAACTTACCAAAATACCCTCCCTCCCTGCCTCGCTTCCTCTCTCTCTCTCTCTCTCTCTCTCTCTCTCTCTCTCTCTCTCTTCAAATCTCTCTTCAAATTATTCTATCTTTTTTTATTGACCTAACCCACAAAACGACCTTTATTTTTTTCGTCTCTTTTATCATATCAATTTCACAATATATATGTTGGATTACACTCAACAAGATAATGTCTTATCATGTATATTTTTATCATTTTGCCTAGAAAAGGTCATTCATTTTAATATATGATCTCATATATGTGTCACAGAAGTTACACGAAATGTTAGAAATTTGTAGTTATGACGGCTTATGAATACACAATTAATTTTTTTTTTATCAAGTAGTTTGAGCGAAACATTATTTCAAAGTTGAAAATTAAAATTTAATCAAATTATCTAGCTGATTTTAACATTGTGAGCGTCTTTCCACAATAAGTTTGTAGGTTTTTAAAGTCAAATAATACTTATTTGTGCTTTCTTTTGAGCTTTTTACATTTTAATATGAATTACCAAATGATTAAATGACGCCTCTCCCTTTCGAACTCACATCAGATTTTCTCGTAGGAAAGTTTTAGGTATAATTTAAAGTTTTGATATTCTTGATATAAAATTGAATTTACAATTGATAGTAATTGCTTTCATCATAATAAGAGTAGAACAACAAAAAGTTTCTTTTCTTTTTCCTTTATGTGCGTATGATCTAAAAATAAATATGTTTAACATTTGATCATGCTTTTAACAATTTAACCTTTTCCATATTTTGATCAATTTTTCTTTTACATTTTTCTTATCGAGATCGACTAGATAATTAAATTGAATTGTAATTTTCAATTTCGAAATATACTTTCACTTATATTATTTGATAAAAATAGAAAATTAATTGTGTGTTCATAAGCTATCATAAATAGAAATATCTTGTGATTGAAAATATAATTTCGTAAAAATTGACGACATTCTCTAGGCAAAGTCATAATAAAATGCATGATACAATGATATTTTACTGGGTGTAATGGAGCATTTGAATTGTGAAACCGATAAAAGAGATGATAAAAATAAATGTGGCTTTGTGGATTAGCCTAATAAAAAAAGAAATAATAATTTTAAGAGAGAAATGAGGGTATTTTGGTAAGTTAACTAGAAAAAAAAAAAAAAGGAGTGTCTCAGCCAAAATGAAAGGAAAAGTATCAGAAAAGTCTAAACATATCGCATTCGTGCCAATTTAATCCTAAACATTTTAATGGTGTTAGTTTAGTCCTAAACATTTTGAGCCAAAGTCAATTCAGTCATTTCGACAATATTTGGTTGAATATTGTTGATGTGAATGTCCGCCAGCCTATATAACATGGTTGATGTTGACTAGACATCTCTTGATAATATTTTAATAATTTTCTATTTTCTATTTCTTTTTTCCTTTCTTTCTTTTTTTCCTCCTCTTTCCTCTGGTGTTGGTCCGGCAAGGGCTAGCCTCGCTTGAGCAAGGTGGCCCCCATGTTGAGGCAAGGGCAAACAAACACTGGTGAGGCCATGTGTTGCCTAAAGATTGCCTCACCAGCCACCGAGGAAAGAGGAGGAAAGAAAACATTTTAAAAAATCAGATATTATTTAAATATTATTTAAAATGTTCATGTTAGCAAAGAACTAATTTGGCTCTAAGACAAAAGATTTTGGATTAAATTGACAATAATATGATAAGTTTAGAAGTTTCTAACACTTTTCCCCTAAAATGAGGGCGAAAATATGACAATTTATTTTGTGAAGTTTTTGGTTACCATTTGTTAGGATGCACATGTGAGTAAATTATGTTAGAAAAGTCTCGCAACGGAAATTGATGATTTATCTAAATATATTGACGAGCTCAGACTTAGGCCCTTCCTTGACCATCTCATTGGGTGAAGATATCGAACTTCTGCCGTGGGCTCTCAACACCATTTGCTTTAGTCATGAAGCAAACCAGCCAGAAAATTTGTCTCAATCTCATCCAGTCTGGTCCTCTTGTATTTAGTTCTCTTGAACGTTAGGTATCTCACTTGAGAGTTGGGACTTCTTGATGTGCTTGAATAGCCTAAATCCTCGGAACCCTATCATGTGATCTTGTCTAGATTCACTTACATTTTTCTTGGGAAATTTGCTTGTTCATATTCAATGCTGCTCCGATGTAGATCTTACATGAGAAAGGAGTGATGTTTTTATAGATCTGTATATGTCAAAATGTTCGAAAATATCATGTTCTACTGTGAATCATTCAAATTTCAACTTGTAACATTCGGCATATGCAAGGAGGGAAGTGAACGATGCGCAGACATGTTCTTCCCCCGCCAAAAGCAGACATTTTCTATCTAACCTGACAGCATCCTTGAATTTGGGGGGTAAGTTTACCGGTTGGATATAGTCTTTCGAACTTCAGCAAACGATAAAAACTGTCGAATATGCTATCGCTTCATTTGCCTTTTTCTCAAGTATTAGCCGGTCTGTTCGGCAGCCGGCATCCGGGCTTGGCCTCAAGGGTCTTGCTCAGCTGGGAGGATTCTTGGCCCAGGTTTGAACATCATAGTTTAGTCGTATTTGAAAAATAATTTCTGATTTTTAGTAAAAGAAGTCATTTTTCTAATATAAGTTTTCCATCATCATGAAAGGACTTTCTATCGACTTATTTTTCTAGGCGATTTCATCACTGAAAAAATGAGATAAAATTTTCAAAGTATATATTTCCTGCAAAACAAACAGACCTGCAAACATTTTCCAATGTTGCAAACTTGCCTCATGGGACAGGTTCAGCAAACTAATAATTAAATTACAGAAGGATACGGAAAAGTATACAATGAAGAACCTCTTAAACCATAACATGAAGGATTGCTAACTAAGCCTAAGTAGTAAAGAGACACTTCTAGAAAATCAAGGATCCATAAACTTACATATGTAAACGTTTTATAATCATAACTAAAGGGAAGCTAACCAGCTTAAGTAGTAACTAGACACTTACTAAAAATCAATAAAAAGGTGAACTTGAACGGAGCCATAAATCGCCGAGCTCAAGCTTGATTTAACTTTTATACTCGATGCTCGAAATTTGATTCGAATAGATCTAATATAAAAATTCCTACTTGAGCTCCATTAGCATAGATAATCCATATACTTGACTCGACTTCAACTTGATTACGATCGGTTTTGTGAAAAAACTCGAGCCTGAGCTCAATCTTAAAAATAGCCTGGAAATATGGATGTATAATGTAGTTTTAAAGGCTTTTTTTCATCTATTTTCATAAGTAATTAATATCTTTTCAAAAAGGTGACAATCATAGAAATTGGTTTAACCTCGTGAGTTTATCAAACCGAATATTGGCAACTTTAAGCTCATCTCGACAAATAAGGGTATGTTTGGTAACGTTTCTGTTCCCGGAAACAAAAATAAATAAATTTTTTTGTTCTCGGGAACAAAAGTTTTACCAAACACATTTCTATTCTAACGGAACAAAAGAACATAGATTTTTGTTGCAGGAAACATAAACACTTTTTGCCAAACAGGGCCTAATTAAGTATTTCGAGGTGGAACTTGATCCAAAACTAGACGTGATGAGTCGGTCTTGAGTAGCCACTGAGTCAAGCTTGATCTATTCGTGCCTAGCTCCACTTTAAGGCATGTGTTGCAAGAAAGCAATTTCAACTATTAATTTACTAGCCGATTCTTTTCTTTCTTGTCGGATTTTAAGGTGTATTTGTTCCATAGAAAAATCAAGATTTGAAAAATATTCTCCGAAAAATAATTATTTATATTTCTTATAAAAATGAACGAATAAAAAATATTTTTATCACCCTTCAAAAATAATTAATTAGAAACCCTTGTCCATAATGAATATATTTTTTTATGAATTGATTTTTTTAAGCAACATAACCAATTAATTTTAAAAAAATATTTTTCGAATCTTGAGTTTTTAGTAAAACAAACATTAATATATTTTCCTTTTTTGTATTTTGGTCAAAAATATATTTTCATTTTTAATGGGTAGAAAAAGACCACACTCCTTCCCCAAAAGTGTGGAACAAAACTGGTCGAGAAGGAAAGGAACCTCACCAGTCCGCATTCCGCACGCACCCACCTCCGTCGACGGCAAAACCTCCGGCGATGGCGTCGCTGATCGCGAAGCGCTCGAGCTCCTCCGTCCTCGGCGGCCTATGGGCGACGGCGGCGGCGGCCAGGACCTACGCCTCGGTCGCCGTCGGCGGCGACATCGTCTCCGCCGCGCCGGGCGTCTCCCTCCAGAAGGCTCGGAGCTGGGACGAGGGCGTGTCCTCCAAGTTCGCCACCACCCCTCTCAAGGATATCTTCAAGGTTGGTCTTCGATTTCTTGCTGATTGCTTCATTCGCAGTGGAAGTTCAGCTTCTGAATTTTACTAATTTGCTTTGCCTGGGCTTCATTCGGACATGGGATTTCAGGGCAAGAAGGTGGTGATTTTCGGTCTCCCGGTGAGTGAACTCTCCGCTATTTCATGGCTGTAGTTTCGTGCGAAATAATCGAGCCCTTTTTGTCTTCTGGGCTGTTGATTCTTGGGTGTCGATTGCAGCAAGCAATGTCTTCCTTATTTAGTGCTAACTTAGCGGCAAAGATTGCTCTCTTTTTTCCGACATCTGAAATGGTTGAATAAGACAGAGGAGATGCGTCTGAATTGTCTAATGGGAATCGTTTCGATTATTCGTTTAATGGCTTGCTTCTTTGTTCTCGCCTTCTTGGTTGGTGTCATTGTGCGGAGTCTTGAATAGATCAATAAACAATGACATGTAGCTAGACTTGTTGTCCTAACAGATAGCAAAAATAGAAATCTTTCTTTTGAACTCTGCAGAGTTCTTATTTTCTGAAAGCTGGAAGGGAGGATATAGAGATCTGGACAAGAGCCTAATATATGACATCGCATTGAAATTTAATGTTTGGCGCTTTTATGGGGTATCTTCCCATTCTTCGAAGATTTGTTGTACTTGTAAAAAGGATGGGTGCTGGGTTCCTAGCAGAAACTTCAAAGGCATTGCAGTCCATAATATGAGATTGCATGCTAGTCCACCGTGTTTAGGTTCTGTGGTTCAATTACTTCATGATCCTAGGTGCATCATTGACGAACATTGGACATCAATGTGACTTCTACTGACCATTATGACTTCCCACCAAAATCAAAGAAAAAAGGAAAAAACGATATGGATTTTAGACAATTATAAATAAGTTTCACTGGACACTAATGTTATAATTCACATACTTTTTGATATTGAGGTGTTCAATACTAAATAAAAGTCAATCTAAAACATTGAAAGAAAAAAATACAAATAAGTTAAAAGCATTAGTCACATTGAACAAATTGAGAAAACTTTGTTGTTGTCTGTTAATAATGTAGTTTGATGTGATGGCATATTTAATTCTCCGTCTTACCTCTTACAGCATTTCTAGTTCTATCTACACTATTTGTACCTAAGTTCTTGATGCTGAATTTATCTTGTAGCTAATGCCACGCTTGTCATGAGAAACCGTATATGAGCTTGAAACTGTTTATGTCAATCTCTTCTCAATGGTGTTGCATGTGTATTCTCGGAATGCATTATCCAGTTGTTGTTCATGATGTGTATCGTCTTGCCATTTTAACCGCGGAAACTGAGACACGCTAAATGTAAGAAGATTTGACATATTGAAGCTTTAATTACTGCAAGTCAAATAATAAAGAACATGAAGTCAATATTTAAGAATTCTTTACTGGTTTTTCTTTTTCTTCTTTCTCTTTGTGCTTTCTATTCACGTTTTCATATCTGATCTCCCAGGGTGCGTACACAGGAGTTTGTTCACAGCAGCACGTGCCTAGCTACAACAACAATATCGATAAGTTTAAGGCTAAAGGCATAGACTCTGTGATTTGTGTGGCTGTTAATGACCCCTACACCATGAATGGCTGGGCCGAAAATCTCAAAGCAAAAGATGCTGTAAGTTATTAATTTTGAAACCCAATCCTTTGCTTCTAGAGATGAACTGCTGTGTCTGGTTTACATATTTCTTCATCCAAATACCTTTTGGCAGTCTTTTCTCTCTTAAATAAATTATGAATGGTTGGAATGTTTGAATTGGATGAGGTGGGAGTTGAGTTTCTTGCCTTGTCTTTTTGATAATTTCTTGAGGAAAAATTTGTTGATTGTTGTGAAGATTTCTGGTACTGCCTCACATTTCCTCCTTCAACTTGTACAACATCAATAAGAGATTACTCTCTTTTCTTTTCTTTTTTTTATTAATTCAAGAAGATAATTCTCATTTTGTCACAGCATTCCTTTTGCAAAAACTGTAAATGCACATTGTTAGGACGTGCAGTGATCGCAATCAGAGGTGAACTGGTAGTAGAGCTGCTAGAATACTTACCTCATTTTAATTATTAGCACCATCTTTAAAGAAAGTTTACTACTACATCAGTTTCCTTGGGCAAAACAATCCATTTCCAGAGATGTAAATGATGCTTCCTTTATGATACTCTATGTATGACACGGTGAAGAATGCAGTCATGTATCTATCACAACAAAAAAAGCTTGATTTTTACCTTGTCTGTGAACTTCTCTCATCTGCCTCCCCACATTTTAAAGTGAAAGAAGGCTCTGACATGAACTCTTGTTTGTTTATCCTAAACATAACAGATCGAATTCTATGGGGATTTTGATGCCAGCTTCCATAAGAGCTTGGACTTGACTAAAGATCTCTCAGCAGCTTTGCTTGGACTTCGCTCTGAAAGGTATACCCTAGGCTGTAATAAGTTAATATTGGACACCAAACATCCTTGTTTCCGTCTGTCATTTTTACTCGTCATTTTTACCTTTGGACCATCACTTTATGGATGAAATGCCTAACTAAATGATCAGTTTGTACTTGGAATACTCTTTTTTGGTAATCAAATGGCTGCTCTGGTGTAGATGGTCAGCTTATGTGGAGGATGGGAAAGTGAAGGCTCTCAATGTGGAAGAAGCTCCATCCGACCTCAAGGTTTCTGGTGCCGAGGTTATTCTGGGACAGATATGAGGAAACCTTTTCTTTCGCAATCCTTGAAGAAGCACTTGCTTACTGATAAGGCGTGACTCTGAGAGAGAATGTCACGACTAGCTGCTGTGTCCATTGTTGCACAAGTTACATGAGATTGTCTGTTCATCGATACTGTTTTACCAGGGCTTGAATGGTAAATTGCAGCTTGACTATGAGGTATCATAAGAATAAGTTGATTGTGAACGACTTTTTTATGCTCCTCTTACACCAAAATGAAAAATTTTATCTATGCTTTCTTCACCGTGAAAAGACCGAATAGCCTCAAAACGCCTAGTGGCTCTACCCCTGAGGTCATTCGTCCTTTGATTAACGCATTCTGCGTAATATGTGGCCTTTGACAGAAGTAACCTGACCAGAATTCGTGACTTAAGTGGAACCCCAACCGAATGCGTGCGGTGATGCTAAACTCAAATTCGAACATGTCTTCTAAGGTTCAAGCTCAACCTCAATAACTTTTTCATTAGGCTCAACTCGGTTTGTCCACATATATTGATTCCGAGCGAAGTCCAATCTCAAGCTCGAACTAGAATTTTGAAAGCGCACTAAAGTTGAATCTGTTTGCCTTTGCTATTAAAAAAGATGTCTGGATCTTCTTCTCAATGATAGATATGGAGCACCTTTCTAGCTCAAGCTATTCAGAAATAAAATGAACCAAGTACGAATGATCAACAAATTGAGCAAGGAAGGGTCAGCAGCTTGACTCTGACACTCCCGACTTAGATGAGCAGAATCATCACTGAGATAAGCGATGCGGAGAAAAGAGGCGAAAAGAGGCATCGGAGGATATCATTAAGGCATTCAAGAACTTACAGAGAACAAAAGTGCAGCAATATGCTAATCAAGAATCTCAGAAATAAAAGCCAACAAACAAACGATCAGCAATCACTGTTCATTAAGATTAAAGCCTTGGAAGCCTTCCACAAACCTCTCTTTTCTTAAACAATGGCATTGGGATTTTGTTTTCTTTCCTTCCGTGCCAATGTTATGCTTTTACCATTGCAATAAGAAAAGGACGAGATGCTGGTGTTCGGAGAAGTATTTGTGTATGATCCCTATAGTGAAACATATTCAGCATCTTCGTTTGTCCATAGTAAATTGTATAGGAGGAAATGGAAATATCTTTGAATTCTTGAAGGGGCAAGCAACTTTGTGAATAGAAACATATAAGTAATATGAGAATCATCAGATGATCCTTCTTCAATACCCTCAAATATATATAGAAAGAATGCTTTCATATGTTAAACAATCAGCTGATGGTTCCTTCACATGAACAGCGGACGCAGGACGCAGAAACCAATGAGAGAAGTTGGTTTTCTAACTGTACGTCACTTGCTCCACATGCCTTCAGACAAGCCACTAGTAGAAAAACCAGAATAGCTCAAGGCCCACCCACGACATAGCAGCATCAATGTCTCTCCTGTAGAAATATAAGACAAAAACAATTCATCATGCTTCCATGTGCCAAACAGAAATCGCCCAAGCGATGTGGCGCCACATCACTATTTGTTTTGCCACCTTGTTTTCACCTTTGGGATACTACCATTATAGTAAATGTATCAAGGCCGGTCATGTTATATCAATACTTTTTCACATGATTCAACATGAAAAGTCAAGACTTTTTCAAAGAAAGACTTTTAACTGACGACTTTGCATTCTAAGTAGCCCTTTCAATCCTACACAAACAGCTCGAGCAAATACATTCCGCAAAAAAATTAAGTAGATAGTCAAACTACAGAAAGAAGGGTGTTTGTTACCTGGGTAGGAATAACTTCAAGTCGGCCTGGGATATTACCCATGTCATGTAATTCTGCATCTGGACTTCCGTTGCGCACTATTTGTGGACCTTCTCTAAAAGATTGAGTCAGAAGATCCTCCAGTGAACTCTTTTCTCTCTTGGAGAAATCCGAAGTTACCACAACATGACCAGGGACAGATGAAGAGGCTTCTGATTGCTTAGGAGTCAGGTCTAGGCGCTCAATGATTCGCGCAACACCAGCAATTCCAGCACTCATCTCACGCTGAACTCCCTTACTCAGCTCCTTGACTGAGCTGTTGCGAGCAAGTATCTTCTCCTTCAAACCTTTAGTGCCCTTTGAGATTGACTCCTTGTATCTGATACACATTTATATTATAGATTAGGCTCTTCACAGAATTACTATGACAGAAGTTAATTCTCCAAAATTATCAAGTTGCAAAATACTTCTACCTGGCGGTTGCAGAAGAGAACTTAGATTTTAAAGACTCTGAGAAGGAGGAAATTTCAGGTGGACTAGGTTCCTGTGGGCTCTGATGACTGTTAACTCGTATCTGGCTCTGAAGAACTCTGTAAATTAAATTTTAAATCATAAGAACATCTTTGAAAACCACTAATCAAAAAAGGCACCACTCTGAAAATCAATCCCATTAGGAGTACCCATACCACACAGGACATTTTCCACAGGTGTTTAACGGATATGAGAACATCCTACAAGTGATTGCAGTTGGCACTAGCACAGATAGGATGACAAGCTACACATAAATATGTCACGTGATGTATCATCCTTCTGTTAATCAAGATTGTGAAAAATCTATTCGATGCCTTCAATCAGCATGAGTTAAAGAGAGATATATCGATAATAAAAAGAGAGTAGATTCATCAGAAAAGGCAAGACACTGAAAAATGTACTCTCAAAAGATGCAATTTTCAACTTTCTACCTGCTACCAAAAGTTCCTCTGTTGAATGCAGCACTGGGAGCCATGTTTGCAAAAGGAGGGGTCATTGGGGACTGAGGACGAATGTTTAGACAGATTGGAGTTCCAGAAGTTAAATCACTGCTAGAAGATTCAACAATGAAACCTTCTCGCCCTTCCACATTGGTCTGGTGTGAATGCCGCATCATGGGGCAATTGTCTGGAGAGTTAGAAACACGGATTCTGGAAGAACCAAGTCCAGACGATCTCTGTCTCTCCCTTCTGCGTAAATAATGAGCCCTACTCACTGCAGCAGCTAAATGCTGCAGAACACGCTCATCAATATCTGAGACGTCTTGTGAGGAAAGTTCCTGAAGGAGTGAAAAGGGACGAAATAAATATGCATTCATCTAATGTGCCTCTAACAGCACTTGTGAAAGTATAAGAAAAATGACTCTTATATGTAAAATACTTGTCCGATGCCAAAATCCTCATGGAAACTGATGACAGTGGTCGGTGAAGGGGTAGATCTGTTCCTCGACCTTCGCTTTCTTTCCTGCTCAACAGCACTGAGAAGCTCTTGGCTATGGAAAAAGTAACATATACATGAGAAGCAGTGCTTGATAAAACGAAAGCTGGAATCAACATGCAAACATCTTATCTGCTTGTGAGCTGGGTTTCAAATTACAAATGCAAGAATAATCCCGAGGAATAACCAGCCACAATGACTGCATACCTGCCAGGATCCTTCAGGGAAAGTAACTGCCAACAGATTGGGCATTCTTTGCTTCTCTGTGACCTGTGAGAAAGTGATCTCAATTATTGTGACTGGGTGATTGCCTGGATGTAATAGACTCACCACAAACAAGGTGGAACTAGAATCCCTCATGGTTGGAAACTTAACCAAGAAAACTATAAAACTAGAATCAAATAATATTAGGTTAGGCTTTACCATTCAAGAATACATTGAAGGTGATATTCATGATTGCAAGTTGTAACCTGCAACAGGAAAAGGATAGAGATGACCCACTTAGAAAATAAAGTCGATCACACAGTAGTTCTCACAAAAGGAAAAAAAAAAAAAAAATCATCGGCTGAACAACAAGGAGTTTAATGTGAAAATACAATAATTGATGCATCCAAAAGAGAGAGATTTAGGCATTCAAAAACAAGTAGTTTTTGTGTCATCCAATAAAAAATAGTTGGCTATTGAAACTTATCATCTCCCAAATATGCATCATGAATTACATCATTTGCACCCAAAAAATCAACAGGACCATACTAAAAGACGGTACAGCGCAACCTCAAACGACCAGGCATTACAGTTCCCCAATTACCATCCTCTGGGCCGGCCAAAGAAAATCAACACCTATCCTGCTCGCACCTGCTAACAAAAACTAACCCATATTTCGTTTTGACTCCGGCAGATCCATCAATGATCTCCCAAACCTGCCCAAGTTCTACATCCTGTATCGAAGCAGATGGTGATTTTCAGAACCATTCCCACCACACCCTTAATCAGAGGCAACATAAGTACGAATCTACCGGATACAACATCAATTCAACCGAATGCAATTCAACTCCTTTCCTAACAAGATCCGACATTTCGACAATTCCAACACCGTAAAGCTCCCACTACCCCCCATCGCGTCCCCAAAACCACGGAAACCACTTCCGCTACACTGTTCCCGCCGTCACACACACAACCCACAAAAGCAAAAAAAAAAAAAACACTGAGGAGCGGCACAAGCGACGGCGATCATACAGTGGCGGGGTCCTGGGAGGTGAAGCACTCGAGGCAGATGCTGCAGCCGTCCTCGAAGACGTCGTCGTCGCCGTCGCCGGCGCCGCCGGCCGTGGCGGAGGAGGAGGAGGCGGTGAAGCTGGTGGGTTTCTCCAGGGAAGACGGAAAGGGCGCGAAATTCGCCATGGGAGCTCGACTGGTCGCTTCACACAGAAGGAAAGAGAGAGAGAGAAGAATGGGGAGGAGTGAAGGGAGAGGGTTGCGGAGCAGGAGAAGGAAAGAACCCTAGAAATGCGTAGAGAGAGAGAGAAACAAGGAGAGAGAAACAAGAGAGAGGAGAGAGAGTCAAGGGAGAGAATAATGGGGGAGGAGGGGAGAGGACTGAAGCGGAGGGGAAAAGGAAGGGAAAGGTCAGGGGAGGAAGGAAGGGGTAAGGGGGAACACCCGATTCAGACGCTTTGATTGGATCAAACCCCCCCACCTTTTTCTTTCTTTCTTTCTTTCTTGCCATTTCTCATTTCACCATTTTCCCCATTTTTATCTCATCTCATCTTACCTTTTCCCATCAAGTCTCAACAAATAATAATAATAATAATAATAATTCATTTATTTCATCACTTTTTTAGTGGATTCTCACAATTAAGCTCCTTTGATTTCAATTTAATGAGGGAAAAGGAAAGGAGACAAACAAAGAAGAAAAAGAAAAAACACTACTTTTCAAAAAGCTCCCCCCCTCCTTGTGCTCATGCAAATGCAAAGTAATGTTGGATGCCATGCATGAATTACATACTATAGGGATAAGAGAATTTTATCCTTTGAACACATGTGTAAAATGTTTACTTTTAACTATTAGGGTACTTGGGAGATCATAAATCGAACTTCGAAATTGGGTTCTAGCTAAAATTTTGCTTACGATAATAAAATCAAATCAAGTTGAGTTGAGATGGAATTTGTAAATATATCGGAAAGCCTAATTCGTAGTGGAAAAGTTAAGTCAGGTCAAATTCAGAAAAACACCAAAAAGCATCAACTCAACCATGCTCGTGTCAACTTCAATTGCTCATGTTTGTTTAGCATGAAGGAAAAATAATTTATTGCTTCATTATTAGTTATAACTCTTTCATGAACTCATAATCGACAAAACCCTTTTAACCCTTTTTTCTAAGCTGCAGTTGGATTAAAAGTAGCAACCTCGAGGGATAATGACAACTGAGAAACATGAGCAAATGATAAGTCAAAATCTTCACGGTTTAAACCAAATTAGGTATGAGGTCTATATCAAGCATTTCTTGCAATTTTCATTTATGGAACACCACTTGGTTTCCATTTTTATTTCTTGCAAAGCTGATTTTGTATATGTCTATACATAATATAACGCAAAATCTTTCCTCAAAAAAAAAAAAAGTGAGGTGAGAAGTAATAATAACACCTTGTCGATAACCATGGCTGTGGTCACCTAATTATTTCACCTCACCAAAAATTCTTATTTTATAACTATAATTTTTAATTAATCATTGAGTGTAAGAATTTAAAAAAAAAAAAAGCTCACCACAAATTCCATGAAATTTAATGTCACGTTTGATTGTCAAATGATCAACAAGTGAAATCTTTCCAAGTTAAATCTTTCAATATCAAATCAATACAGAATTGACTTAATATATATAATTATTTTCACCAAAGAAATAAGTAAAGTGAGAAGCAATAATTACATCTTGTCCATTAACCATGGCTATGATCACCTAATTATTGCACGTCACCTAAAATTCGTAAGTTATTTTTAAAATTTTTTGTGTAATTACTTTTTGGTCCTCCACTCGATTCGGCATTGATGTCCCTTCACTTCTAAATCAAAGCTTGAGAAATCAATATCCATTCACCTACCCCACTTTCCTCCCACCTTTATATCCCCAAGCTTTGAACTTTCATCCTCTTCGGGGGTGTTTGGTTGGGCATTCCCAAGGGGCTTTGGGCCCCCAAAGCCCCTTGGGGAAAATTTTGGGTGTTTGGCAAGCGCTTTTGAACGCCCATTTGCGAAAACGCGGCATTTTAAATGCCGAAAGCCGAATGCGGGGGAGGACCAGAACTTTGAGCATTGGGCATTCCGGAGATGCGTTTTCACTGTTCACCGGGTCACTGTTCATCGTCTCCTCCGCCGTTCGCCTTCTTCTTCGCCGTTCGTCCTCTTCTTTGCGGTGGGCGGCGCTCAGCCGCGAGCGGCCAGATCTGGCCGATCCGGGAAGCCTCGCCCGAGGTCGCACAACCTCGGGCGAGGTGGCCCGAGGCCGGGCGACCTCGAGGGCGTCGCTGGCGCGCGCGAGCCCGGCGACTCCGGGCCGAGGTTCGCGCGACCTCGGCCGGCGTCGCCCGGGTCTCGCGAGCCAGCGACGACCGTGCGAGGCCGATCCGCCACTGGACGGCGATCGGCCTCCGCGACCTCCGGCGATCCAGGGCGGTCCGAACGGCCAGATCTGGCCGTCCGTGATGGCCGGCGGTTGGCCGGCCGCCGGAATTTGATTTCGACTTAAAAAAAATAAAAATAACAAAAGCTAATTACAAATGTGAATTTTGCCAAACGGTGTTTATGCTAAGTTGCATTTCAATGCTATAATTTACCAACCGGTCTAACATTTTCGAAAGCCCTTTTAGCTCAAAGGTATTTGCATTCTCCCAATGGCATTTCTCAAAGCCGAACCAAACGGGCCCTTCGTAATCCGACGGCCAGTAGGAGCTTTCCACTTCCGATCCGACGGCTATCCATTTGGATTCGGATCTTCCTACCGAAGCCACGCAAAGGATCTTTTGATGAAGAATTATTATTCTATGAGCATGGTACGATAATAGAAAGCATCTGGACCGCCGTATCCGATGGAATTCGTCACCTTCGTGATAATCTACGGCACTTGCAATTGAAATTGATCATTTCGAAACTTATTTATAGGATTATGTGTCACGGATTGGACGTTATCGAGGCCTAATAGACCGTGAAGATGGCCAAGATGACCGGGCAAGACTTGAACTGTTGACTTGTGACATATGAGTCTCCTATCCCAAAAATTATCCAATTACGTGAGAACACGGGAGATTGCCACACTCCCACGCAATAAGGGTTAATTTGTCTCAACTTTTTGGAAGTCGGATTTCTTACCAAAATATGCCGAACAAATTGTGAAAAAAGATGCATGTAAATCTAAATCTTAACCATATTTAAAGATTCCGAATATATTACAATAAAAAATACAAATTTCACAAGTTATAAGTGCACTAAAAATCATAAAACTTATCACAAAAGTGCAATTAATTCTAAAACTTTCAAAAAGTATATTTAAATCCTAAAACTTGTCGAATTGATGCAATTAGTCCTTCCATTAAATTGATTGCACTTTTTAAAAGTTCTAAAAATTAATTGTACTTTCGTGACAAAATTTAAGATATTCAATGCACTTATCCAAGAAAAGAAAAATGATTGATAGCACAAAAACTCTAATTTGATACATTTATAACAAATTTATCTAGATTTATTATTTGACCAAGAAAAATCTCAAATTAGTATACTTATAACAGATTTACCGTACGTTAGTTTCAGTTAAATTTTTTCATCAAATTGTTGAATTAAATGGCACGTGACAAATGACAGTTATGCAATTTGGGATTTTACATTTCATTTGTCATATATATACCGTTTTGTAGTTTTTCGTGATTTTGGGATTTTGCCTTTCATTTGTCACATTTATCAATTTTGGTCACATATATATTTTTTTGGCCTATTTTGAAATTTTTTTCATTTCATTATCATCAAATAAAAGAAAACCAATCATAAAAATGCTTTCTTATTGAATTTTCGGTGAGACAAATATACTCTAAAAACCATTTCAAATAGAGACTTTTATTGTTAACCCATGATTTTTGATTACTAAACTTGCACTGTTTTCTTTAACTTTTTTTGTAATTTCTGTTATATATCGTCCAACGTGTAGAAAATTTCCAATTAAGTTCCTTGGGCTCTAGTTCCGCCAAATTGAAAATGACGAATGCGTCGATGTCGGCCTAGTACGAAACGCAAAGATTGGTTCCACCATAAGCAATCAATCGAGCAAAAATAATAAATGATGTGCGGTTTCCGCTGACCAAACTACGCGCGCAATAATCTGGGCTAAAATTGAGTAGAATATTTGATAACTTTTGAATAATTGATTATTTTATTTGGCCGCCACTTACTGTGAGAAGGAGGCTATTTGAATTTCTTCCTTTTTTAAAGTCGTCGACCCACATTTCAATTCGAGGAGACAATTATACTATTGAAATTTTGTTGATAAGTATCCTAAAGACTCTTGTACAACCAATGCCATGAAAAATAGTTTATTTTGAATAAAATATAATTAAATACGTCCCTATAACTAAAATACCTAGCCAAAGAATTTTCTAGAAGACATTATTTTAAATGAGCGCATGGGCAAGAGGCGAAGCAATGCATGAAAAATTTTAACATTTTCTCCATTGCTGAGGTCGAAAATGGGTCATGCGGCACGTAACCCGCGAAAAAAATACACGTTATGAGGACAAAAGTTCTTCAAATTTCAACCTCCTCGGTCATTTGCTTGTGAAGTTTATTTGGCTAGCCTAGGATCAAAAACAGTTGTTGAATTTGCATAAGCATTTAGCTAACTAGACCGGTAAATTCAAATGTACTACAAACTGTTCTGGATATTTTTAGCTCAAAATTCAAAAGTCATCCGCTAAAATCTGACTAATTGCGTGTAAACTCTTTCAAGTTACAACACTTGTATTGACCGAATGCTTCTATCTAATTGATTCATGAGGCATGCAGAGTCAAGCGAGCCTCCAGATTGCTCAGCCTTTTGAACCCATTTGATGTCTGGCAAGCATAATTTGAGTAGATTAAAAATATTCAATAAAGTCAAAAAATCACTTAGCTTGCTCAGCACGAAAGTTGCTACTTTACGCAATAAGAAGAAAAAAGAAAATGGCTACACAACGTAATTCGTTCCGTTTAAGAAAAAGATGATAAAAATGGCTACTTAATCCATCGGCTACACAAGCATGAAATCCCATCTTGAGATCTATTGGTGGGGAGGCATATGAAGGAACAAATAAATGGATAGAAGAATATGAGCTTGAATAAGAGATACATGAGTCGTAGACAATATCTCTCCATGGCCTTTCACCTTCCAAAATGTTTTTCATGGACCACCGTATTTTGCTAATGTTATCGAATAATTCTCTCCTTACCTAAAATTCAATCTTTAATTTTAACTATCTACTGCAGATCCTTAATATCGGACGAGTTCTTAAAATATGGCTATCCGCTATCGTCACTCGAGGAGAAATCTCAATCATCAAATACAAAGGAGAACCGAGATCAATGACCACTACAAACAAAGCTGGAAACATGTAAATAGAGAAGTGCAGCGTGCGTTCTGCAGTCACCTTCACTCAAATTTGGCTTCGTAGCGCAGTTCGCACTGCTTTTCTCTATGGCCAGAATTTTGGAACACGAGAGGAAAACGGATAACAACAGTCCAAATAATAACCATTGCCTATTTTGACAAGCCAGGGTAAATTTCGAAAAGTGTATTGCATGATTCGTAAATCATGCGAATCATTATTATCTAGATTATCAATTATGCACATTTTAGTGTAGATTCACCTGATTGATCGACGGTTGAAATGGAATTGGATTTGTAAATCAAGTAATATTTTGCTTTTCCACAAGCTTCGAATTCTTATAAGTGCATGACGCATGTCTAAAACCTTTGTTCACACTAGGCATTCAAGCATATGCTGCTTTCAACAATGACTCATTAGAGCTTCATATAGAGAACAAAGGAATGGGGATGATAATGGTGTAAATTTAGCCTATAAGATAATATAAACAGATGAATTCACTTCTCAAACATATTTCGTTTGTTCGAACATCATTTGGTGTTTAAAATCGCCAAATTACAATCCAAGCATCAAGGATCTAAATCCAATCACTAGCTTCCAAGGTCTAGTTATCAAGACTCTTGATCCGCCTGTTAAGCACTTGAATCTATTTATTAATGACGGTCTTGCAATAGCATATATCAGGCCGTATCTAAAAAATTATAAACTACCTAACTTTTCATGAATTAGTCAAACCACTAAAAATAAAGAAATCATTATTTATTTATTTTTTTATAGCAGAAAAAAAACCAAACACGCCAAGGATCATGGCATCGACCGATTTTTGGATTATGAGATCTGCAGATGAACATGTACGAGCCATGTCACGCTCTTCTCATCCCTCACTGCATTTTTTTGGTCGGTCATTCTCTATTTCTATTCTAACTCTCATTTTCAAACTTTTGGTCTTGCCTATAAATAGACCAAAACCAGAAAAGAGCAAGACAACAGCAAGAGAAACGATCAAAACACAGAGGAGAAAGAGAGAGAGAGAGATGGATTCGATAGATATGATCCAAAAGCCGCACGCGGTGTGCATTCCCTACCCAGCCCAGGGCCACATCAACCCCCTGCTCAACCTCGCCAAGCTCCTCCACCACCGGGGCTTCCACGTCACCTTCGTCAACACCGAGTACAACCACAGCCGCCTCCTCCGCTCCCGCGGCCCCTCCTCTCTCGATGGCCTCCCATCTTTCCAGTTCCGCACCATCCCCGACGGCCTCCCGCCCTCTGATGCCACCGACGCCACGCAGGACATTCCCGCCCTCTGCCAGTCCACGAGTAAGTTCTGCTTGCCCTACTTCCGGGACTTGCTCCAGAGGCTCAACGAGGAGAGCGCGACGTCAGGTTCCCCGCCAGTGAGCTGCGTGGTGTCGGACGGCGCGATGACCTTCACACTCGATGCTGCAGAGGCAATTGGCGTGCCGGAGGTCCTGCTCTGGACGGCGAGCGCGTGCGGCTTCATGGGCTACGTGCAGTATCGCAGTCTTATTGACAAGGGTCTTACTCCACTCAAAGGTATGCATTACTAAATAACTGTCCGATTTGGTTTAATTAAGTAATCTCGCTTAGCAGATCTACGGCTAATGATTTTTCTTCTCTTTTGTGGATTTGGTTGGCGTTTATATCGTGTGGCTTTGTTTGTTCCTGATTTACATGATTAGCCAGTGGCGGACACTGTCGTAGTTTTCCAAGTACTTAACAAAGTCAACTGTGAAAAGTAGAATTTTAGATGTAAGAACGTTATCATGAATGGTTAAACGGTTTAATTGATCGACTCTCAATTTGCAGATGCCAGCTACTTGACAAACGGGTATCTAGACACCACCATTGACTGGATACCCGGGATGAGAAACATCCGCCTGAGAGACTTACCGACCTTCATCCAAACCACTGACCCGAACGACCTGATGATACCCTTCTGCTTGAGAGAGGTCAAGCGAGCGAAGAGAGCCTCAGCCATTGTTTTCAACACGTTCGACCGATTAGAGCGCGAAGTCCTCGACGCCCTCAAGGCCATGTTCCCTCCCATCTACACCCTTGGCCCCCTTCATCTCCTTACAAAGCGACTATCCGATAATAATACCAGGCCGTTCAGGTCCAACCTGTGGAAGGAAGAGCCAGGTTGCATCGAGTGGCTCGACTCGAAACAACCCAGCTCAGTTGTGTACGTGAACTTCGGGAGCATCACAGTGATGTCGCCAGCGCAGCTGGTGGAGTTCGCATGGGGGCTCGCGAACAGCGGCCAGGCGTTCCTATGGGTCATCAGGCCAGACTTGGTCGTTGGTGATGCGGCGATACTGCCTCCGGATTTCTTGGCTGCAACGAGGGAGCGGAGCCTGCTGGCGAGCTGGTGCCCCCAGGAGCGGGTGCTAAGCCACTCAGCGGTTGGCGGGTTCCTGACCCACAGCGGGTGGAACTCCACGATCGAGAGCATCGCGGCCGGGGTGCCGGTGGTGTGCTGGCCATTCTTTGGGGACCAGCAGACGAACTGCTGGTATAGCTGCCAGGAGTGGGGGATCGGGATGGAGATCGACAGCAACTTGAAAAGGAACGAGGTGGAGAGGCAGGTGAAGGAGCTGATGGAGGGGGAGAAAGGGAAGCAGATGAAAAGGAAGGCGATAGAGTGGAAGGAGATGGCCCGAGAGGCCACGCGTCCTTCCGGGTCGTCGTTCTTGAACCTGGACGAGGTGATCAACGAAGTGCTGTTGTCGCCCAGAAGAGATTAAGCTTGTACGGACATAGCTTCGCGATTGGGGCGAGTATCCAAACGATTTTGTAGACAGTCCCGTTGTGTATTGCCCCGTCTAGATCGTTTCTACGCCCCTAGTAACTCCGGTCTCGTCAGTTCCGGTTGTTTTCATTTAGTTCTGTGCAGTTGGCATGCGTGGGAAACATCGGGCTGCAATAAAGTGTTTTCCATGTTTTTATTGCGTTTTCTCCGTACATACATTCGCGTCGATTTCTTCATGAAGCAGTGGCAGTACGAGGAAGCAAAGGTGGCCCGTGATAGCGTTGGATCCGAACTCTTACAACCTTTCTTGGTCACATAAATAACACGATATTTACGACGAGAAAATACGAGGTACCTTAGTAATAGACACGTTAGATTTACATAAATCCATTCAACCCTCAATTTATGTTATCCACAGGCTTACATAGCGAAAAATTTCAAATTGTTTTTCTTCTCTCTCTTGGCCATGGTGGTCTAAACTCATAAGCGAGGATGTTTGCCATTACGGGGAAGAAGAGTAAGAGCTCGTTTGGTAACGATTGTTTCCAAGAACAATTTCTCGATTAGAATTATTCTTTTTTATTTTGTTCCCTAAAACAACTTCTCGAGCAAAAGAAAACGCTTTGAATCGCACAAAATTTCTGATTCGAATATAAAAAGAATAGAAACGCGTTTAATAATTGCATAAAATTTCTATTCCAATTCTTTTTCAATTACCTTTTTAGATGAATGTAAATTTGATATTGAATTCTCATGGACCACTCAGCAATATAATTATCTTCTTATGAGTGAAAAATCATATTATATTTTATTATATTTTCAATTTCAAAAGAATTCGAATTTAGAATTCTATTCCATTCTAAAATTCTATCAAATCATAGAAATTCTATTGATTAATTATATTTATACTAAGTAATAAAAATATTAACTAATCAAATTTCTATTAATTAGTAAATAATAAACTATAGTATAAATTATAAATATAAATACCAAATAATAAATCAAAATAAAATATTAAATATGTATCTATATATAACAAAATTTCAATTCCTACTTCAAATCATATATCGGCAGGTTCAATTCGTAGTTGAAAAGTTAAGTGAAGTCGAATTCAGAAAAACACCAAATAGCATCAATCCGACCACGCTTGTGTTAACTTAAATTGCTCATGTTTGTTTAACGTGAAGGAAAAATAATTTCTTTCTCCATTATTAGTTATAACTCTTTCATGAACTCATAATCAACAAAGCCCTTTCGACCCATTTTTCTAAGCTGCGGTTGGATTAAAAGTAGCAACCTTGAGGGATAATGACAACTGAGAAACATGAGCAAATAATAAGTCAAAATCTTCACGGTTTAAACCAAATTAGGTAGGAGGTCTATATCAAGCATTTCTCGCAATTTTCATTTATGGAACACCACTTGGTTTCCATTTTTATTTCTTGCAAAGCTGATTTTGTGTATGTCTATATATAATATAACGGAAAATCTTTCTTGGAGGGCAAAAAAAAAAAAGTAAGGTGAGAAGCAATAATAACACCTTGTCGATAACCATGGCTATGGTCACCTAATTATTTCACCTCACCAAAAAATCCTTAATCTTATAACTATAATATTTAATTAATTATTGAGTGTAAGAATTATAAAAAAAAAAAAAAAAAAAGCCCACCATAAAGTCCATGAAATTTAATGTCACGTTCGATTTGTCAAATGATCAATAAGTGAAATCTTTCCAAGGTAAATCTTTCAATATCAAATCATTACAGAATTGACTTAATATATAAAATTATTTTCGTCAAAGAAATAAGTAAAGTGAGAAGCAATAATTACATCTTGTCCATAACCATGGTTATGATCACCTAGTTATTGCACGTCACCTTAAATTCGTAAGTTATTTTTTAAAATTTTTGTGTAATTACTCTTTTGGTCCTCCACTCGATTCGGCATTGATGTCCCTTCACTTCTAAGTCAAGGGTTGACAAATCAAGATCCATTCACCAACCCCACTTTTCCCCCACCTTTATAGCTGCGTTTCAATGTGACATTTCCAAGCCACTTTAGCCTCCAAAGCCCTTTGGGCTAAAAATGAGTGTTTGGCAAATTTTTTTGTGAACACCCTTGGCTAAAAGCCCAAGGTAGGGATTGGGCTTTTCAACATTCTCGGCATGCTGGGAGTTCATTAATGAAAATTTTTGTTTTGTTTTTATTGCCCTCACAAATTTATTAAATTCCAACTTTGACCCTTTTGAAAATCCTAGATTTATTCCTCACCGCTCGCCTCTCCGGTCTCACTTCTCTCTAAGGTTGCGCCTCTCTAGTTTTGCTCCTCTTCGAACCTCGCCTCTACAGTCGTCTCTCTCTGGGCTCAACAATCGCTAGCTTCTCTCATGTTCGCCTCTCTCTTAGTTACTTCTCTCGAACTTGTCGAGATTAGAGACGAACTTGGCAAATTCAGGGTAGTTGTTCATGACGCTGAGGAGCAAGCCGTTGGCATTCCAAGTAAAGAACTTCAATGGCTCTCTCTTCTTCTCCTCCTCACCCGCCGTTCCGCTGTCATTGCTGCTTTGAGACAGAGCGGGCTTCTTGTTGGAGCCGTCCTTGTCCATGGGCTTGAAGAATCGCTTCAGCTTGCATTTGCCCCCCTTCCTGCTCTCCCCTTCATTCTCTCCCTGTCTTTGGTGTCGAGGAGCCGGCAAAGTTGCAGGGACTATACCGGGATCCGCCTCACTTGTCGGGCTTGTTCGTCCCGAAAAGTCCCCGTAAAGGTGCAATTTTGAAACCATTGCTATGGGAAATTCATGCATCTCCCCCTTCGCTTTGACAATTTGGTTTTTTCTACTTTGATCCCTTCTCGTTGTGCCTTTACTTTTGATGTTGTGCTTGATTGAGGATATTACTACTCAAGTAATACAAAGTTTTTAATCGAGATGGAAGAGTGCAATGTACTAGAAGTAGATTGGGGGATCTGTGTATGCTTGGCTCTTCTCATTCCTCGAATTGGATTGCATCCTCATCCAGGTTTTATTGTTCATGTCATGAACACGCACCGTATCCAATAGAAAACGTCCCTGTTGTCCTATTTGTTGAAGTGCTCAAGGTTTGGTCTTTTTTTTTTCGTGTTGTTCGATTAAGCTTTTGGTCAAATATCATAATTTGGTCCTAAAAGATGGCAGCTCCATGAGATATGTTGACAAATAGAATCCACGACTTTCACGCTTATTAGCTTTTGTGAAAATGATTTTTATCCCTAGCCCCTGAAGCAAACCTATGTAGATGGTATGTCCATTGAACTTTGGTGGATTCAAGGCAGGTTTCATTAGGAGCTATTCTCAGAGCATAGCATTCAAGTTCATGAACAATGGAGCTTCGGTGTACTAACTCCAAATTGATGAAAATTTTCTTACTTTAATTGATCAAAACTCTTGTCGTAGGTTTGAATTGGACCAAAACCTTTTTTCAAGGTTGAACAGCACATAGGATAATCTAGCAACGAGAAACTTGTTAAGTCCATTTGGAACTCTGTTAGATTAGATGGTTCGTTAGGAATAGCTGCCTTTAATTACAAACAGGAATTCGGAGTCAGTAATAGTTGTCAAGGCCTTCTTTCACTTGGTCGACTTCTTCTGGGTTGACAAGAAAGATGAGGAAAATCGACCGGGTTTTGGTTAACTCCAAATGGAACATGGATTTTTCTTTCTCGGAGGCCTCATTCCCCGAACCCGGGCATTTCAGACCATTCTCCTATGATTGTCGAGTTCTCAATCCGGTTTTTAAGAGAAGACCTTTCAAATTTTTTGATTATTGATCGAGACCATCCGAATTTCTCATCCATTGTTCAACAGCTTGGGAGACGCCGCTATTGGATTCTCTATGTACAGGCTTGTCTCCAAACTGAAAGTGCTCAAAGGTAGTCTGAAGCAACTAAATAGAGAAGCCTTTTCGAATATTTCTTCAAGGACAAAGGAAGCTAGAGAAGCCCTTCGGCTCGTGCAAAATGACCTTCAACTTGATCCGAACAACCTAGAGTTGGCCGATCTTGAGAAGACAAGCCGTAGAATTTTTGTGGACTCGCGCCGAGATGAGGAATCTTTCTTCGTACAAAAATCTAGAGTTCGGTGGCTTAAGGAAGGTGATCGGAATACCAAATTCTTTCACCTTTCCGTCAAAAAAAGGCAACTCAGAAATAGAATCCTCTCGATTAAAACTACATTGGGCGAGTTGATCACAGACACGAATACGGTCCCGCAGGTTTTTGTCTCTTACTTTGAGGACTTGCTTGCTCCTCATTTGTCCCTATCCAAGCCTTCGTTACAAGAGGTTAAAGAGTTCGTTCAAGTCCCTTATCTACGAACCGCAGTTAGTTCCCTCTCTAGCCCGGTTCTTGATTCGGAAATTCGGGATACAGCTTTTCTCTCTCCCTAGAGGCAAAGCTCCAGCCCCGATGGTTTCACGGCAGAATTCTTTAAGAATAATTGGGAGATTGTTGGCCCTTCGTCAAAGAGGCGGTCAAGGAATTCTTCACTTCGGTCATCTCTTAAGAGAGGTAAACAATACTATCCTCGCCTTGATACCTAAAGTGCCTAATGCCTGTGCGGTCTCTGACTTCAGACCCATTGCTTGTTGTAATACTATCTACAAGGCCATTACTAAGATCTTGGCTAATCGCCTTGCTACTGTCTTGAATGAAGTGGTTGATCCATCCCAAAATGCTTTTATTAAGGGTAGGAGGATAAGGGATAATATATTGATAGTTCAGGAAGTCTTTGCTGGATTTCACCTTGACCCGTACCTCCCTAAATGTGCTGTCAAAGTTGATTTTCAAAAGGCCTACGACACAGTTGATTGGGACTTCCTCCAGCTAACTCTAGTAGCCTTTGGCTTTCCTGATTTCCTGATCCGGTTGATCATGATATGCGTTCGGACACCGAAATACTCATTATCAATCAATGGAGAACTTCATGGGTTCTTTCCCGGTGGCCGGGGATTGCGATAGGGCGACCCGATGTCCCCTTATCTTTTTAACCCGGTGATGGAGGTTTTCTGGAATTTTGAGTGCTCGCACCTCCCACAAGGAATTCAAATACTTTTGGCAAGGCAAAGCGGTCAAGCTATCTCACCTTTTCTTCGCCGATGATGTCTTTCTTTTTAGTCGCAGATTGGGTGTCCATTACCTTGCTGAAGAAAGGCTTGGACTTGTTCTCTTCATGGAGTGGCTTGATTCCAAACAAGAACAAGAGCGAAATTTTTCTCTCGGGTGGTCCTCCGTCTCTTCGCAACTACATATCCTTAGCCTTTGGGTTTCAAGAAGGTAAACTGCCGGTACGCTATCTGGGAGTGCCTATCATATCCTCTAGGCTTGGGAAAGCTGATTGCATTACCCTTATTGATCGGATTACAACTAGAGCCCAATCTTGGGCTCATCGGTTCCTCTCTTTTGCCGGAGGTTGCGCTTAATCGAGTCGGCCTTGCACTCTATCCAAACCTTCTCGGTCGAGTGTCTTTACATTGCCGGTTTCGGTTCTCAATAGCATTGAAAAGATTTTGAGGCAATTTCTTTGAAAGGATCCGCCTCGATAAGGGGGGGCGAAGGTGTCGTGGGATGATATATGCCTACCAAAAAAAGAAGGGGGACTTGGTATTCGTAAATTGAGAGATTGCAACAAGGCGTCCATGATGAAGCACATTTGGATTCTATTCACGTATAAAGAATCCCTTTGGTGCCGTTGGATTCATTCCAACTTTTTAAAGAGGAACAACTTCGGAAAGCTTCATCTCCTACAATATGCTCTTGGGCTTGGAAGAAAATATTGCAATTAAGAAGTGACTCTCGGCTTTCCTTCCTTTGGAATGTTGGAAATGGACACTCCACTTCGTTATGGTTTGATCATTGGCACCCAAAAGGCCTTCTTGATATTATTATGCCGCATCCCGTTATTCGTGTTCCGTCTACCAAAGCATGCAAAGGTGGCCGATCTCCTTTCGCCTATGGGCCTTTCATTTCGTAGTATTATGGAGAGCTGGGGTTTCTCTATCCCAACGCTCTCCCAAGCTCCGGACCGGTTTTCCGGCGTTGGCATCCGTCCGGATCCTTTTCGGTAGGATCTCGCCCGGGACCACTTCGACCAAAAGAAGCGTAGTGCCCCGGGCTTCGCTTATTTGGAACAACGTCATCACCCCCGTGTTCCAATTCAATCTCTCGGGCCGATTGCTAGAAATCGTTTGCCTACCCGGAACTTCTCATTTCCTATGGTAGAATTGATTATGCAACTTGTGCCTTCGCAATGAAGTTCATGACTCTATGGATCACTTGTTTTTTGATTGCCACATATCGGCTTCCATTACTTATTTTTGGGCTACCCATTGCAACCTTCCTTGGCGACCTAGGCCGTGGAAGGAGAATCTCCAATGGGCTACCTCCTTCCTAAAGGGCAATGATTTCTTTCACAACATAGCTCGTTATTCTTTTGCTGCCATGTGCTACTTAATTTGGAAGAAGAGGAATGCTATCATCTTCCGCGACGAAGCGGTGGTTCTTGCTGCAATGAAAGAACACATTATCAAGATGGTCAAGGACAAAGCTCTCACCTTCTCTAATATCCCGAATACCCCAAGAAATAGAAGGCTTGAGAGAAACTGGGGCTTCGACCCATCCATCTTCGTTGATCATGAGGACAATGCGTAGATCCGGATGAAGACCAAGCTGTGCGATCTTTTCTCCTACCCTCCTTGGGTGTCCGACCTTCGGCCTTCTCCTTAGGCGGCTGAGGTTTTGTTTAGCGTTTTCTTTTCGCTTGTGACCGGTTGGTCTTTGCTTCTTGCTTGTGCTTGTCTCTTTCTCTTCATTGTAATCTTCTTGTTTTGGCTCCCTAACACTCTTTGCGTAGCGCCCTGAGAGTGTAAGCTTTGGAGCCGGTCTTGTATTTTGTCCAAAGCTATAATACCTTTTACCTTTACCAAAAAAAAAAAAAAGAATAATAGTATTTTGTAATTTACTATATTTAAGTGACCTACTTCTACATAAAATTAAGGTGTTTATCTCTTCTTCGATTACTTTTTCTTATAAGTTCATCTTGTCACACCTCGACCCTCGGGCACGTGCACATCCCACTGCGGTCGATACAATTGCGACTTCTCGTGACTAGTCGCCGACCCTTTCATTTTATTGCACATGCGGAAGCAAATAATAAATCCCCTAACAGCAATAGCTCGGGATAGAAAAGCATGACAACAAATTCACAAAACAAACATGCTTTTTATAAACATACTAAGTCATGCACAAAGTCTGAGACCAAAAGACTACAAAGACTATATTTCCAAAAAGAAGCGGTCCTAACTGACCTACACTTCAAATCACCTCAGCACGGCTCTAGGTCCTCAGCTCTACGGTCTTGAAAATTGAGCCCACGACGGGTGAGATATAAAACTCAATGAGTTCACGCTCTAAACCTCGATTAAGAGGAAATACGCTAAGAAACGTCTTAACCACACAATCATACAATCACAAAGACTTATCTCGTCTCAGATCTACCCTGCAGGTCAATACAGTTCATATCACAGACAGCACAAAAGCATGAGCAACAACTAAGCTCCAACAACTAGAACGCCACACTCAATTCTCAAACCAGTACAAGGGATCCTAATTATAGGGCAAAATCATTATGACGAGTCACATACCGTGCCACACAATTTTGTCCCATAATCCGACACATTCAACGCAATTCATCATGCGTTCTTAGTTTTTGATCTCGGCATATAGCACGGCATACTCTCTGTTCGACGGTCTTCTGGCATACCCAGGCATCGTCTTACCCCATTGAGCACGGCACGTCTCCATCAAACGGCTTTCCCGAAGGAGCACAGGTCTAGAATCTACTGCGACCGGCTTCCCGTTGTCTAGGGGCGTCCCATATAGGGTTTACCGTCCAACTAAATAGCCCGGGACGGGTTCTCTTAACCAACACACGATTACTCAATTATGGCCCAGGGCACCGTGCATTGCACTCAAATATCTCCATTAAAATAGTGAAACTGGCCTATTTTCTTCGTATTAGAAATATACGATAAAATAATCGTGTATTAGTACACAGTCAACTCAATCCGAAAAGTGATATCCCTCAATTTAAAATCCCACTATTTTATATAGTATATAAGACCATTTTCGGTGTTGAAATCCAACACCCGGGATTTTCTGAATAAATATTGAAATTCACAAATTTTTTGAAAAAATAACCAAAAATCCAATCAGCACTCAATTTGCACAATTTAACACTCAATTGCAAAAGTTAACCATACCATTGCAATCAGCACGAAATTCCGGTCACCGGCTATCCCGGCCTAATTTCCAGAAAATATTTAATAATTAAATAATTACAAAAATTAATTAAATAATTCAATTTAAATTCTAAAAATACTAACTTAGGCCAAAAATGCCTAATTAAATATCGAAACGGGCTCGGAAAATTACCGAATCAATCTAGATAAATAATACAAAGCTTATCCAGTCCCTAACTAGGCCATTCTAACCATCTAACATGCATAATTAAATAATTAAATTACTAATTTAATTTAACTAACCACCTAATCCATAATTAATATAAACTAAACATCCCTTAAACGTCATTAGCATACTAAGAAGAGTTTAGTGCATAAACTCACCGGTTTAACATGAAAACTGATTCACCGTGACAGCAGCCGAAACTTGGGCTTTTAGCGACACCAACGGGGCTTGGACAGGGCCTAAAATCGGCCTAACAAATCTCAGCCCAAACTGAGATTTGTTATTGAGTTGGGCTGGGCTTGCTTCATGGGCTTGGGCTCGGAACTAGGCTTGTTGCAGCTGAAGTTCAAGGCTCAAGATGGGCTAAATTGCGGGCTTCAAATGGCGTGGGCGACCGGAACCGCTTGCTCGAGAAATGAAGAGCGACACCGCGGGCCATTGAAATTCGTTGGGCTGAGCTGCTACAAACCGAAGTAGCAACAGAGGAGCTGGTGTAGCGAAGTTCGGTGGTCTTCGAGGGGTGCTGGAGTTGACCGATCCAGTTGAAGACACGAGGAAGCAGGGGGCGAGTCGGTGAAGGGAGCAAATGGAGGTGCCGCAACTGGCCGGTCGATTGCTGCGGTGGATGAGCTAGATACTACAGGGAGGTGAGCCGGCGGCGTGAGAGGGGGCAGAGTCAACGCCGGTGGGGAGGGCCTCGTTGGTTTACCGAGGGACGTGGCGCTTGTAGGGGAATTCGGTGGTGGCGCGACGGATGGCAACAGCTTATGTGGGAGAACTTCGTGGGCATGGGGTTTCGATTGGGGGACGTAAATGCAGGGGCTGCTCGAAAGAAAATGAAAGAAAGCAAAAGAAGCAATTGAAAGAATGAATGCTCGAAGATGAAGGAGGGCTGAGGCGTGTGAGGGAAGATTGGGAAAAAGGGGAAAAGGAGTCAACTATCTTAGCTATTCCATTAATTGCTTGTCCCCCATTTCTTTCCAACTTGATAAATCCACACATTATCCAGTTAAATGCCAAAAATTCCAGCCCCTTGCCAAATCCGAATTTCACAACTTTGGGTTCAATTGCTCCCCGAAATTCTCAAATTCAACGTCCAATTTCGCTGAAGAAAAATCCCTTACAAATTTTATGTAAGTCCCCATTGCCAAATAGCTTGGTTGGAAGCCAAAATTCCCTTCAATTGAGCCCCTCCGAATTTCCGTTATTTTTCAAACTGTCCGAATCGATTTTCCGTAAAAATCCCGGAATCTCCGAAAATTCTTCGGAAGATGAGTCGACGTTCCTAAAATGAATCGTGACACGACAGAACTTTCCATTTATGAAATCAGGTTCAAATTCGCGGTTAGTTTCAATTTGACACGACTTTAGCGTGACAGAACCTATCGGGTAGCTTTTAGGAATTTTTAGTGCAATTGACTTGTGATCGATTATTTTCGAGCCACATTGTACATCTTCGACTCATTGGCGACTCTCAGTTGTCGTGAAAATCTCGAGATTTCAAATACGGATACCGGGTACAGAAATGACAGAAAAATCAATCTAGTGTCGTTCGACAGAAATTTTGCAATTAAGTGAAATCACCCACACATTAATCACATACCTCCATCGAATCGACCTATCTCCAGTCTCTGATCGATTTTAGGCGGTGCCGTAATGACCCTTGCAGATTAACACGGTCGAGCAGTCGATTCCTAGTCGAATTCTCAAGTCTATTGCGTTAAAATCCCTTAATAACTTCCTCAGTTAGTCTAGTTATCTCGTGAGTGATTAGTTCAGAGAATAGCACTATCGGTGCGTTAATGAAATGCCCGATTTATTTAATCGAAAATAATTTCTAAAACACATCTTTTATGATATAGCTCACAAAAATGTTATATTATAACAGGCCAATCATAAGCTCAAAAAGTGATAGGAGGAACTCTACAAATGCTCTAGTTTGGTGCAGGCTTCAATTGTATGAGGCTGATATTGGGCAAGGGAAGCCAAAATGACAGAACTTGATAATTGCGGAGAAGTTGATGAACAGAGGTCCTCGCAAATGTTAGAGATGATCATGGAATGGAAGCGAGGTTGATGAGCACTGAGGTCCTCACATATGTTCGAGATGATCATGGAATGAAAGTGAGGTTGACACTGAACAAAGAGGACGGGTACCAAGAACCGTTGGAATTTGCTCACTTGTGCCCGTGTGTCATGGAATGGTCACTAGAATATTTATGTTACATTGGGTATCTACAGAAACTTTTTCTTCACTTTTGTTGATCTACTTTTGGTTTGTGATAATTTGCTGATCCAACCAATGATGATAGGTGTTCAACCGTGAATTTATGTAAACTACACTCCTAGCTTCCAGTAGAATTTCATGTGCAATCTTTATTCGTGCTTGTCTTGATCGACTCTACTTGAACTTGTGGTAAAAATATACTTGTCCATATCATCACTTGATTAAGATTTCCCTATGGGTTATTGAGAAGTGTTTAACCATGCCTATGCCTATTCCTCGCTATGCTCATAAATTAAGCTAGCCTTTGGCATATTAAAAAAAAGTGGAAGATTCTCACTAATTTGTAAATATGTTTTTTTTACATTACTCCAAGTGCGAAAATATTAAAGTTACAATGTTGTTTTTTTTCCCCAATTTTAAACAAATTAAATTAAAAAAAAAAAACTTAAATTAATCATACCAAAGGACCTTTCAAATAAGTATTTACCAAACAACATTTTCCCAAAGTTACTTCCCAATGTACATTTCAATTACAATTTACCAAACAGTTTTTGCATTTCACCAAATCCCTTTATACTAAAAGCCTTTGCATTTCCCTAAAGACTTTCCCCAAAAGTCAAACCAAACGCACCATATATCCCCAAGCTTTGGAACTTTCATCCTCTTCGTAATCCGACGGCCAGTGGGAGCTGTCCACTTCCGATCCGACGGCTATCCATTTGGATTCGGATCTTCTCACCGAAGCCACGCAAAGGATCGTTCAATGAAGAATTATTATTCTATGAGCATGGCACAAGAATAGAAAGCATCTGGACCGCCGTATCCGATGGAATTCGTCACCTTCGTGATAATCTATGGCACTTGCAACTCAAATTGATCATTTCGAGACTTATTTATAAGATTATGTGTCACGGATTGGAGGTTATCGAGACCTAACAGACCTTGAAGATGGCCAAGATGACTGGGCAAGCCTTGAAGTGTTGACTTGTGACATACGAGTCTCCAATCCCGAAAATTATCTAATTACATGAGAACACGGGAGATTGCCACACTCGCAAGCAATTAGGGTTAATTTGTCTCAACTTTTTGGAAGTCAGATTTCTTGCCAATAGGAATTCCCTTTGCTTTTAATCAAGAAGAAATTCATTTGAAAATAGGCCAAAAAAACTATGAAAAAAGATGCATGTAAATCTAAATCTTAACCATATTTAAAGATTCTGAATACATTACAATAAAAAAAAATCAAATTTCACAAGCTATAAGTGCACTAAAAATCGTAAAACTTATCACAAAAGTGCAATTGATTCTAAAACTTTCAAAAAGTATATTTAAATCCTAAAACTTATCAAATTGGTGCAATTAGTCATTCTATTAAATTGATTGCACTTTTTAAAAGTTCTTAAAAATTAATTGTACTTTTGTGACAAAATTTAAGATATTCAACACACTTATCCAAGAAAAGAAAAATGATTGACATAACAAAAAATTTCAAATTAGTACATTTATAACAAATTTATCCATATTTATTATTTGACCAAGAAAAATCTCAAATTAGTATACCAATTTTCCATTAAATTCTTTCATCAAATTACTAAATTAAATAACATGTGACAATTGACAGTTATGTAATTTGGGATTTTACTTTTCATTTGTCACATATATACCAATTTGTAATTTTTCGCAATTTTAAGATTTTACTTTTCATTTGTCACATATGTATCAATTTATAGTTTTTCGCGATATTTTGTCAATTTAATATAAATTAATAAATGATAAATTTGAATTTTTAGTGATATAAAATAATTTGAGGTAAATTTGGTGAAATTAATTTTTAAAAGAAAAGGCATTGTAGCAACCCAAACATGCCGACATGTCCTATGGGATCTCCGCCCTTCGTGAATCGCACGTCAGACTGTCTTTTCTTTTTCTTTTTTACCAGTGGCAGGCGCCTATATAAGGATAATAATAATAGCACGGCTCGGAAATCCAGGTCAAATAGGGGGGCAGTAAAGAAAGGGAATCGATGATGTCATCTTTGAACCAGTGAAAATTTTTTATTTTCATTTTAATTTGTAACTCATATTGAGTTTTGGTGAACTCCATCAGCTTATTGGCGACAAGTTTTAAAACTTAAATATACGGTAAAAGTCTTAAGTGCTTACAAATTTTAGGAATTCCATTGTAATTGTTCCTAAACTAATAGTAAACGTGTTCACGTGCTCAGTAGATCGACCGAGCCCGAAGCGCGGATGGGTGGGTTCGAAAAAGTAATCCAAATTAAAAAGCCTAGTCATGGCCAACTGATTATGGCCCGCCCATTTGCAGCCGGTCCAATTGATTCTAGTCCCAGGATTATTGCAGCAAACCTATGGACTACATTGTGGCCATAATCTTAAGATCTTTACCTATGTAACTATGATATTTTTTATGAAAAATTGGCAATTTCTTCTTGTTTTGTAATTTGCGTTAACAAATTTAGCATTGTCTGATAACCGTTTCATATATTTATCGAAAGAATCTAAATTTAAGATGCATTACGGAATCAATTGAGAGACTAGCGAGATTCGGGTCATTTCGCATTGCATATTAACGTATGCCACTGGCTATTTGCAGTGACATGTTTCTTTCCCTTCTCTAGCAAACATAATCTTGTATTCATTGTCTTCTTTGGTCCCCTTGATATCCCATCCTAATCGCAGAACAAAATGAAAGGATAGGGCGGTCGGTTTATATTACAAATCCGTCCGGGATCGTTGAGTTTTTCAGGATGACGCTGATGCCGGATCTGATGTAGAAGCCTTCCGAAGATCTGTCAGCTTCTTGTATTCCCTGCAAAAAGAATGGTGAAATGTGAACATCTGACAATTGAATGAATAAACTCCCCGTATCATGTATGAAATGTAATGTCTTTTAGGCTGCATATCAAGGGGAATTCAATTCAGCGAACCTCGGAATTCGCAATGACGACATTCTTCCCAATTCTTGCATTTTTGTCGATGATGCAATCCCTGCACAGATATGTAACGATAATCAAGTCGAAGGCAAGAGTGCATAAGGATCATAGCTTGATCCAGGCTCCATGGTGTTTCGTGCGCGCGCAGATATTCACCAAACATGCTCAAGCTCAACCTCGCTCTAGTGCACATGGAGAAAGACATGAAATGAGGACGGAACGGAATTAATGGAAAGATTAGGAGCATTGTTGCGATACTTGATTTTCGTGTTTTCTCCGATGCCAATGGGGGCTTTTCCCTCAGCAAACTGCGCGGCTACTTCGGCATCAGTTTCATAAAAGTCAGCTCCGAGCATCACTGTGTCCTGTAACACCATGTAATTAGCTGAAGCAGAACATTTCATGCTAAGCAGCAACTGAGCTCCTAAATGAGATCATAATAAACTTGCCGAAGCAGCAATTTCGCACATGTCTAATTCACTTAAGATCAGAGTAAAGTGTGGTAATTACCTTTAGGTGAACGTTAGCATTTATGCGCGATCTGATACCAACGACGCTGTGCTCTATGAAGCAATTATTTAAGAAGCTCCCGTGTGATACAATTGAGTCAACAATCTGAAGAAAGGATGAACAGTTGGCCAACGATTGGTAGGACAAAAGATATCTCCGCACATTTTCCTTCCCCAATATAAACTATTAGAAGATAAATGCAATGTTACCAGGTTCATGGAATGGGGAATGTAACCTAAACTCACCTTGCTGCTGTCGATCTTGGACGGTGGCAAGTTCCTTCTTGATGTGTATATCGGCTTTGTCGCATCATAAAAGCTAAATCTTGGTGGCTGAGAGATAAAAAAAGATATGCTCTGTATGGGTTAGAGCTCTTAATAAGAACCCAGAACATGTAAAAAAATGCAGTCAATGTCATACTTTTTGTTCCAGATGGAAACAGAAAGAAGCATTGAAGCTAGTTGACAGAAGTGAGATACAATCTAGTTAAATAATGCACTTACATGCTCGGTCAGAGCGAGGTTTGCCTCAAAGAAGGATCTGATGGTCCCTATGTCTTCCCAGTAATCATTAAATAGATAAGCCTGCAACAACTTCTCAATGAATCTGTTGATGCTAGCACCTAAAGTTACTAGCTAATGAACCAAAAACATACTTCACCGATGACAATAAGCACGGAACAATTCTGACCTTTGTGTAGAATTCGCTGGCAGAGGCAGGGATAATCTCCGATCCAAAGTCATTGGCAGTGGGAAAGCGCCATCTGAATCAACAAAGAGGCATAGAATTAATTTGCATTGATCAGCCTAAGATGTGCCATAGTTCTGCACATTCGTGCATGAGAAACATGACTTTGAGTGAACCGGTACCTTAAGAGATTCAGTAGTATCTCCTTCCTGAAGAGGTAGACTCCCATGGAAGCAATATACGGTTTTTTCTGTGCCTCATCCCGCGAAAGACCTAGAACAGTGGTATCCACTTGCTGAAGCATTCATTTGTATCAGCATGTTACCAGTTTCTGAATATGACCATAAGTTCATAAAAAGTATTCTGGTTTTTGTTAGTACCATTGCTTTGAGCTCAGCTCCTCTGGGCTTCTCGCTGAAGGAAAGGATCCTTCCTTTGTTGTCGATCTTCATTAAACCAAAGTCCGAGGCCCGTCTGTGTAGAAACAGAAGAAAGCTTGTCAAATAGGTAATCTTCATCATGAATAAATACAAGCAACATAACATCAAGAGACAGTGACTGCTGATTGGATGTGGGAAATGGAGACCGATACAGAGCTTTGGCGTCTGGTCGAAGCTTAAATGGACACAATACAAAGTATCCGCAAGATGGTCGTGAAATTCTAGTGCTTTGGGTAAGTTGAAGAAATGTTTTTAGGCATGGAAATAGACCTGGGTTTGATTGAATCAGTGCTCTACCTGTCATCCACTGGCAAAGAAGCAATGCTGATATCTGCCCCACTCTGTCTATGGTTCTGAAATGAAGATATAAAATCATGTGTGAGAGTGTCATAAAACTGTAAAATGCCATTAAGAAACGAGAATAGTCCCACTAAGAATCCCCGGAGTTCTCCAATGGTTCATCACCTGAACAAAATCCATATAGTCCATCCGATATAAGTGATCCCCGGATAGGATAAGGACATCCTCAATCTCCTTGGTTCTCGCATCCTGTATCAGGAAGGAACGAGTTATTTACCATCATTCACGTGATGGAAATGTCATTTCAGGTCGAAATGCATAGACATTCTCACTGGACATACAGATTCTGTCTAGTTGGAAAGGGGTCAAACTGAGATGGACTGTATCATAGTGTTGATTAATGTTCGGGCTCAGTTTCTACCATAGAATGCTAGCTGTTACCGCACCATCCTATTGGAATATCAAGAGCATCAATGCCTTTCTCCAAGATTTGGTCTTGAGGAGCATAGAAATAGAGGGGCAACCTGGTTGATCATCAGCTAATTCGCAAATAAAGGCTGACTACATAGTATAAACCTCGTCTAGAACATGTTAAAATTTCATCCGAACCACTTTCTTATGTTCTACATGTCCTGAAATGATCCACTTTTATGGCATCTCGAGAGTACTTGACTCTAAGCAAACAGACAATCTCAGTAAATTCAACTCCTGCAGAACAGTGGAAGTGCATATCATTTCAATGTCTTGAGATTATGCTAAGCATCTTAGTAGTGTTGCACAGTACCTCAAAAAGCCAATGGAACTGTCGAACCGCATCTGCAGTTCCCTGGAACCACCTCTTACCTGCCTCTCCTGGAGTTTGGGTTGCTGCAAGAACCTGGCCAAAAATCAGCCCTAGTAAGCCTCAGTTAACAACTCCAAATTGACTTCACACTTCCCAAGATTTATTCATAAGAGAGTCTATTAATCAACTGCATGCAACAAGAAACAATAAGTTGTAGACAAGTGATTACCTCGACGTAGCCATCTCCAAGGGTGACTCCACTGCCAAAATTGTAAGCACGGGACAGGTGCCTGTTGAGAGATGCTGAATTGAACTGAGTGAGGATGTAGATCTTGTTGACTCCGCTATTAATGCAGTTGCTCATCGGCACATCAATCAGCCTATACGCGCCCCCAATCGGAACCTACAAGTAGGAGCAAAAGAAACACAGCAAATTCTGTAAGAGTCGTTCTATCAAACAGTCGATTGCAATCCACGTAAGATACTTATTTGTAGAATCATAGACCCGCCTGCGACACTTAGCTCAGGCAAAATTGCTAGGCATAATTGCTTTTCAGCGAACATAACACAAGAAACGTGTGGCCAACATGTCTGAACCCAATGTAGGCCCCTTGTGTTTGTCACTGAAGTCAATTCTATAGGACAAATTCAAGAGAAGGTTGGAGGTAGAGAGATGATGTTATGACACTTACGGCAGGCTTGGCACGGCGTTTGGTAAGAGGAAAAAGACGAGTACCAGCACCGCCTCCCAATATAATTGCCGCAACTGTCCTTGCATCCCTCCTTTCCATCTCCAAGTCCCTCAACTGCATCATGTAACATCATTCAGAAGCTAATTTTGTAGCTTAATGCGACTACATCACCGAGTAGAATTACGTTGCTAAAAAGCAATTTCACATGGGCATTCAAAATCCATTTCCGGGTCACATTTTGCTTGTGAGAGAAGATTGCTCTATTCAAGCAGTGGAAGATATTGCCAGCTCTTTTACATTTGGCCGACGCGTCCTGAATAAACATACCGAACCTTGTAACTAGAAACAGTAATATCAATCCAGCAATTTGCTATTCGAACATGTACATCATATACACAACATAGGATCTTCTAATCGATATTCCACAATTCCTGAAGCATGGTATTCCGATCTCTATTTGTTCAGCAATTCTCTTTTTTAATGCTTAACTACTTGCTCAACCAAAAATGGCAAAAAAGGTTGCAGACAAACGTCTGCCATCTTAAGCTCTGAGTGGTTAAAACTTAAAAAAAACTACCATATGCTAGCAGCCCAGAGAACCCTGTCCTGTTTGTACATAATGCAATAACTAAACTATCTTTAAGTAATGTGATCTCTTGATGGTTATTAAATAAATAAAAACTAAACAAAGTGCATTCATGTATGGTTAAATGGCTTTCGCATTTTCTTGAACTGCATAGTGTCTAGCGAGCATCAAAACTGTTAGCTTTACCTTAGCCTCGCCTGCAATATCAGTAGCGAGAGACATGGACACACGCTTCTTGACATCACTCTTTCCGTTGACCCCGTGACCCGTTTGGCTCATCTTCAGTTTCTTCCCCATCAACTCCCCGTTGCAGAACTTCACCATCTTCCAGCTCCGGCCCGTCAATCCCGTCGCGCCGTGCAGCTGCCCGGTGGCCGAGAGCGACACCCGGCCATCAGCCGAGACTGCCATCTCCTCTTCCAAAAATGGTAGAGAAAAGATCGAACTTTGGAGAAGTGTCAATTGTTTTAGCGTTTTCTGTGTTCACGTAGAGGAAGTACCGTGACCTATGGAGACTGAGCAGAGGACAGTGAAGGCACAGAGAGAGAGAGAGAGAGAGAGAGAGGGTGAGAGAGATATGTTGTGATTTCATGGAAATGCATGGAAATGGAAAATTGGGCCACGTTATCTTCAATAAATGGCGTCCACCAATTTCTTGTCTTTGCTACTTGTGGTCCTCTTGAAGAAGAAGTTGCATGACATGCCATTTTTGTAACTAGTGACACCTGGCCATTGTGCGTTTGATTCTGGAACCGTGAAATAGGGAATATGCCCATCAATCACTATGAAAAATCCGAATTTAATTATAATTACTTTACACCATCTTCGACCCAAAAATTCGAAATTGGACAGCACATTATTGCAATTCCTTCACAATACGAATAGTGAAGTCTCTCCATATGTGATATCATGATAATGTATCACAACTCTTCAAAGGCCAATGGCTAGACAAAATCATTAAGCAGGTAGTCTAGGCTGCGCATGACAACGCTTCTTGGCTGGGGAAGAGTTTTTTTTTTTTTCAAAAATAGTTTTTTTATATTTCTATTCTGAGGAACAATTTCTCGAGTAAAAAGAACGCGTTTAAGAATAATACAAAATTTCTACTCTTGGAATAGAAAAAGAATAAAATACGTTTGATAACACAATAGTTTATTTTATATTTATTCATTTTTTATTCTTGCGCATGGATCGCCGACCGCCAACCGCCGGCCGTCACCGCCAAGCTCTATCCGCTTGAAGGGCCGTATGGGTGGGCCTGGACAAGTAATTCCGTTATTTGACTAGGCCCATCTCTCTTGGTCTACCAAAGTCCACTTAGATGATCGATTTTATTAGGTGATTCGCATTTTGCTCCATAGTTTTTGTGATCATAGCAAGTTGCCTCGTGACATTTTAGCTTTTTAATTTGTCTTTTAATTTTTTTTAAACCACTCTCCTTTTGCCTTAGCATTGACATCAGCTAAATCTCTCTCTCTCTCTCTCTCTCTATGTGACTACTCCTAGCTCAAAAACATGTTAAAGTTATATTTCGATATGCCTCTGGTGTTGATTTCTGTCAAATTCTCATCAGAACTTTGGTCACGTGCAATATGTTTCTATATTGTCTTGCTTTTTACAATTATATATTTATGTGATTAGTTTGCCCTTCATAATCAATCACATGTTCAGAGTTTAAAGATCATTCGGTCACCTCCCTTTTGAATCGATAGTTCACAAGAGCAGAACAATTTGCTTCGTGATTAACCTCATCTAGAATTTGCAATTACACAGCACGATCACTTTTCCTTTTTCCTCTTGTGATCATGAACGGAAGTATCGGTTTTATGCCCGATATGCTGATGATATCGTATAAGCAAGTCAAGTTTCATAACGAAATCTTCTGTTATCCAACTGAATATAATTGCAAAACTATGTGATCATCTATGTTGTTGACAGCAAACTGGGGCACTCTCCATGCCAGACTTTTCTTTATTTTTTGCATTTCAACTTTTGGATGAAAAAAGAAACTAGAATTTTCTCATTCCCATGCGAGGGATCAGGGAAAAAACAACAAATTTGGCAACACTTGATGCAAAATCTTCACGCTAGTAGAATAAAAACCATTGTGATTTTTTTCTTTAATTCAAAAGTCATCTCAATCCATATACTACTACTTAATCATCTTATTGAGTTTATGGAGAACTAGCATATGGAATAAGATTTTAAAAATCATGGTCCATGAAAAAGTTGGAAACTACTATAGTAGGTTTTTGGTTTGAATGCTTGGGCTTATGCGGCTTGTGTGGTTAAATGCTTCCACCACCTGCTCTTACTAATACAATCTATAATTTCGACTAACTGATGCTGACCATGACTTGTTTACACGGCACGAAGATAAAACCCTAACGTAATATGACATGATACATTTAACTTTATATATTGACACGAATTGAGACTAATTAACATGTTTTCTCGTAATTCAACCATTTGACATATGGAATCACCAAAATCAAGATGCTTCAGATTGACACGAAGTGATGCAAACTACATATTTGATTAGGACATGCTAATACGAATTGCCGTACCTTGTAAGCACTTTACACAAAATCATGATTTAGATTCTTTGCCATGTTTGAAGGACCAAAAATCTCACCATCTCTTGCCATGATATTCCTCAAGTGATATCATGCGGCGACTCTGCTCGAGTCAAAGCTTTTGTTTTGTTGCCTTTCTCATCGATCAATTGGCCTATCATTCTATGAGTTCAGGACCAACATTTGATTGTGAACATATTGGTGTTTATATGAATGTGTGATTATATTTTTATCGGACACGAAAAAGTCACGAGCTAATCATTTGGGATCGAGATCATGTGGCAACTTAGATTTCCTTGAATCATTAGAGTGCCAACTTAGACTTCTTTGGAGCGCCTAAGTTAAGCCTTTGCTAGGAATTGATTGCTCGCTTGCTCACACGAATCGTAGAGAGAGAATCTTTATAAGAGAAGGGAACTTTATCATTGAAATGTTCGGATGATTACAATGAGGGAAATAGCACCCCCTCTTATATTAGAGGCCCTCTCGTTACAACCGTTGATTCATATTCGATGTAGCGAATGAGATTGCAGCTCCCCTCCTACTGACTATTGGCATTTAAGGAAGAAAGCTCGAGAACTTGGCATAATTACTGTCTTGCCATTCCTTGAGTATGCTCTGGAAACCTTGGGCGATTTTGGATGGTCTTCCTCGATCAAGCGCAATCCTTTGGCATGGGAACCTTGAGACTGTGTTATTCTCCCCCAACCATTCGACCTACACCCTCGGTGCTCTAGACTTGGGGTGTTGGTTACTTGGTTCAATTCTTCTTCGTCCAAGTTTGCTTCGTCTTTGGCTTCTTAGTCCGTCGGCTACACGGCTCCCTCTTCGGTTCGGCCATCACCATGGTGCCTCACAAGTACTCTACTTCCGTATAGAGCACATGGACTAAAGTTGTGCCCACAACTTTAGTCCATTTATGAATGCCCAAAGAGCCTCCTCTGACCTTAAATTGGGAATTTGGAGCTTGAGACCATGCCTTACTGCTCAGGGCAATGGAGCTTGCTTCGGGCTTTTTGTTGAGCAAACTTAGGGAAGTAGTCTTAAAACTCCTTCACAAAGTCGTCCCACATGTTGACGGGATCAATGCCTCGCTTGGTCTCATCGCCCTTATTGCGCCACCAAAGCATTACATTGTCCTTAAGAAACATCGAAGCGGTTCTTACCTTGACCATCTCTTCTTGGATGTTAATGGCGCCGAATTATTACTCCATGCTCCATAAGAAGTTATCCACATATCGGTTGCCCTTGAACTCTTTGGGCTTTGGCACCTTGAGCTTGGGCGCCATTTGAACAGTTATTGTTCCCTTTACGATGCTTAGCTTGCATAACGCAAGCTCGGTCTCCAGCTCTTGGATCTCCGCCTTCATGGCTTCAATTTCGGCTTTGTGGGGCTGTCCTCTTTGAGCTATTGGACCTCTACCTTTAAGGCATCGATCAATGCTTCGAAGGCTTCGTCATTCTTACGCAAAGGCACCGTGGTTTCATATTGACAATAGTTTACTTGAGAAGGAGCGTGTCTTCAACTTCGTTGATGCAGTCTTTCACTTCATTGAGTCCATCCACGAACTTCGCCATGGCACTCCTCACCGAAAGCGAGCTTCTCATCAAAGACAAACATGACGTCCAATGAGGTATCCTTTTTTTGGCTTTGTCGCAAGTCTCCTTGACTTGGGTGACCTCTCCATCTATAACAACACCTTGGCTTGACATTCTGTTGACCAATTGGTGCTCCTCGATCTCTTGGAACGGTTCTCCTCTATCATTCTAATACCATTTGTCATAGGCCGATCGTTTGGATAGAGACCGTTGCTCGCTTGTTCGCTTACTCGGATTGTAGAGAGAAAGAATCTTTGGGAGAGAAAGGAACTATATTATTGAAATGCTTAGGTGATTACAATGAGAGGGAGGACATCCTTTTTTTATACTAAAAGCCCTTTCATTACAATTGTTGATTCATATTTGATCTAGTGGACGAGATCACATCTACCTTCCTACAATCTACTAGCATTCAAATCGAGAAAGCTCTAGAACTCGACACAATTATCATCGCGCTCGTCCCTGAGAACATTCCGAAAACTCTAGGCGATTTTGGATGGTCTTCCTTGATCAATCGTGATCCTTCGGTAGTAGCGGGACCTCGAGATCGCAACAAATACATAAGCATGATGTGAAGCAATCTCAGCCGTTGATACTCGAGATACGATTTCTCGAAACCCGTCCCTTCAAACACCTTCGAGACTTCATTACTGAACAAAAAAAAAAAAAAAAATGAAATCTGTAGCTCCAAAAAGTAGTTAGACTCAAAGTCAAAAAGGGTCAAGCTGAAGGTACCGTCACAATTAAGGATGCCCATCGGACCATGCTGCCCCGCCCGAATCGGGTCCTATACTTCATTCACCTAATTCTAAAAAAAGGCCTCGGAAGAACCGCGGTCACAACCGGTCGAACCCGGTCCGACCGTCAAGTCAAGACGGTCCCGGTCCCGGTCCTGACCTGCACCAGAAAAGTGGTTACTTTGTTAGAATGTCGTCGTCATCGTGAGTTAGCGCGTCCTCCTCTCCCGAACCACCGTCCTCTGCACCAACAAAATAAAGAAGCAACCACCAGCAGCAACAGAGAAAGCTAGAGAGAGAGAGAGAGAGAGAGAGAGAAACAGACGGAAGCGAGCTCACCGGCGTTCATTCTCTCTCTTCGGGTTCCGGCCACAATGGCGTCGCCGCCGCCGCCGCCTTCGTCTTCGTCGGCGCTCCGCCGCCTCCTCCTCGCGCTGCTCGCCCTCGCGATCCTCTCCTCGGACCGCCTCCTGGTCAAGTGCGACAGTAAGCTTCGGCATTCCTTTCCTCCCGCTTGCTTTCTCGTTCGCTCGTCCGTCCTTTTCGCTTGTTGTATCCGAGAGAGAGAGAGAGAGAGAGAGAGTGCATTTCGAACATCACGAGTTCTGTCGGTGCCGCGGACCTGGACAGGTAGCGAGATCTGAGCATCCTTTGATCCGAGCGCCGAATCTGGTCTAGCTTCGCTGTTGAGCTCGGAGAGTCGCTGTTTACATCCGTTGACGTCGGTTTGACTTCGGTTCGGTTTCGATTTCGCGACTGTCGTTCGGCTTCGAGAAATGGAGGACTTTTTGCGGTTACGCTATTGATTTTCTGATTGGATGTTGGAGTAGTTGATGCCGTTGTCCTCGACCAATGTGGGTCGTGGCTGCGGTTTGTTTATGCTCCGATCTGTCCGGGGACGCTGCTGAATCTTTTCTTCGTCTTAGGAAGATTTAGACCTGGATGGAAAACTTTGATAGGAAAAAAGTGGTCTCTGATCATCCTGTGAACGTAGTCGGTGGATGTGTATATATTTGAAGCGATTCATAAATGTCTGATGCAACGTGTGGTTGACTGCTTCAGAGAGCAGGCGAATTGAGGGTTTGGGTTTGTGTTATGCCGTCTCTTAATTGGTAGGAACAGATCTGACCTGAACTTTTCCAGGCTTGGGTGGCCATGGAAAACTATGCGATTGTCGTCAAAAATGTTGATGATCGACAGTCTTCTGTATGTCATGTTGTTGTTTCTCCATAAGTTTTTTTTTTTTTTTTTTTGTTGGGTTCTTCTTTGCCGCTTGTTCTGAGATGGTTTCTGAGGTGTCTTAAACTGATGAATAAGAGCATGGAGTAAATGTGCACACACAGATGCCGAGTTTTGGAAGTCGATGGTTTTGCTTGACTTTAACTGAATCTCGCATAGATCGTAGGAACATGCCTTTCCACTTAGAAATGCTATGTCACTGCCAGACTGTCACTCATGTCATAGTTAAATGGAATCAACTCTCTTTAACTGGACGGAATCATCTGGAGAAAATTATGGTAATTTCTGTCAGCGAAGTAGATTTATCTCAGATATCGTCATCGAATAATTTGTTTTATCATCAAACCTTCTGATGGACTGGTTTCGATTCTTTGTCCATGTTGTCAATCTGTTACTTGGCAGTAAATAGGTTATCGAGCCGTATGTTTACTTTTAGTTCCTATGATCCTTACACTAGAGCTGAATTTGTTTTTCTTTAGGTAAGTCGTTTGATTTTCTTGCCATCAAGGCAGTTCTGTTAATATCCAGGAGAGATAAATGCCTATGCTGCTTTTTTGGCTACTCCTCTCGCTTCACTTTCTCGTAATGCTTGTCTGGATGTATTGTATTTCACAAAATTCTGAATCCATTGGTATTTCAACGTGGAGTACCATGTGAGTTTTTACAATTTAATTGCTGGTCACCTAAAGTATGGAGTATCAATATATTTAGGTGTCCCAGTCTAAAGTTTGGCCTTCAATTTCTGCGCATGGACAAGCCATGTCTTTCGGATAGTTGCACTGCATATCGACGAGCCATCTCTTTCATTGTCATGTGGGGGATGACTGAGGCCTTTCTATTGCAATGGGCGAATCCCACTTACCATGTTCTTTTATTTTGGTTGTTTTTTATAACTTTGCTAGCTTATTTAGTTAAATGACTGACATGCTAAAATTAGAACAATTTTGTATTTTAGAGCTGGTATGCTGTTGAAAATCAGTGCCACCTAACGCATTTCTTAAATATCTATGAATATCACATCTCCAAGGAACAAACCCCTTACTGCCTCTCCTATCTCTCATATGCGCACCTGCTCGTTCTTCCAAACTACCATCTGATTCATCTTCTCATTGTCCTTGCAGGTGAGGAAGATAATCTTCTTCAAGGCATTAATAGTTATCGGACATCTTTGAATTTAACAGCCCTTACGAAAAATGATAATGCGGAATGCCTTGCTGAGGAAATGGCTGATCAATATAAGAATCAACCTTGCACTAATACGACAGGTGCTGACACTGTACCCGGTACTGAGCCTCAGTTCTCCAACTATCCAACACTTTTAGCCAACTGCCATCTGAATGTCTCTGTTACAAGGGATGGGGTAATCATGCCTGCTTGTGTTCCCAACTTGGTCCCAAGCCTTGTCCTCACTAACTTCACCCAGTCTCAGTATTCAGGTAGCCTAAACGATAGCAAGTATACAGGAATTGGAATTAGTTCTGAAAATGATTGGATGGTAGTCATCTTAACCACGAATACACCTGAAGGAAGCTACATGAGCGTCAAGTCAGCCAGTTTGATTCTGAAAAGCAGTTTCATTTATCAATTGCTTTTTCTACTCATCGGTTTTGTGCTCCTATCATGAAACTGGCGATAACATGGCCTAATGGCTACTTGACGGAGAGCAATCAAAGAACAGCTACAGAGTATTCATTGCATTGTTTTAATTTGAAGGAAAAGGTGAAATTGCAGAATAATCTTGAGTACATTCTTTTTGTAGTAGCTTGTGTTGTGGCTGGAAATATGTAACACGTGACTTGGTATGAGGATTCTACTATGTTATATGTGTTCTTCCTTTTGCCCTAATTTCATCTTTTACTTGAATATTGAGGTACATTTGCAAAGGGAATTGGTGCAAAAGAGTCTCAGGTTTCTTGGTTCTGTTCTTCCGAAAGCTTTCCTTATTATTCCATTTGTTGCGATTAGACCATAAACCTTTTCTTCCCTTTTTATTTTCTTGGTTTGTTGCTGCATTGCATCTCAAGAGCTCATAGGCTATTTAGTCTCCAACCCCATCAAAGGTGAGAGACTGAGAGTCGAACCTCGCAATTCTCATAAGAGCAGCTGGCCTCTAGGGCTTTGCCCTAGAGTAGTGATTAACCTTAAATCATTCGTTGCCCTTTCTCATTATTTCCTTGGTGAAAAGTCTAACTCGGGGGCTGTGGCGCTATGCCTTCGAGACTGGAACAGTATCATCCGTGCTATCTCAGTTGCTCTCGCATTCTTGGGTGTGGTTGAGTGAGGCTGGATGTCAATAGGGTAGGACGGCCTTATCTGCATCGAAACTCATTCAATTAATCATTTTGTTGCTTGCTAATTCCGATCTTTTAAGCGGTCAATTAACAAAAAAAATAGAATAAGGAAACAGGAACTAACTACGTAGTCTCTGATACTACGACTAAGATACAATTGACGACTGATGGAACTGTTCCACAGTATTGTGCGGTAACCACGCGTAGTATGTCACAGCTGGCTATCTCTAGAGCTTATGTGTGGCTATTAACATTGCAATAGCTCTGCCGAGAAAAGGTAGTAGGCTTCATGGAAGGAAGGATGCTTTTTCGCTGTCAAAAGGTTCACACTCCTTTAGAAAAGCTTATGCTAAGTAAAATGGTCGGTGGCCTATGGGCAAAGATTCTACCAAATCTGTGTGGCATCGATGAGATATTAATTGTTTTTTGCTTACTTAGTGCAGTAGATCAAGCTTTAAGTCTGTGGATCCGCAATATTCTTGTGCAATCACTGATCTTCACCTAATTAATCATTCTAAAGCATTTATACTCTCTTTAGTTCACGTGTTAATTGTGTTCATCACATGATGTGGCAACTGCTAGAGGCTGAAACCAGAAACTTTATCCCGGAGAGGCCAGTCTTAATTGCTGATATATTCATGAGAGGACTTTCTAATTACAAGTTTTTTGAGTTTTAAAAGCAATTGGTCATTGTGTCATCGATATATGGCAAGTGTGCCTCAATTCGAATGCAGACTTTCGACCTAAAATGGGTTGCGCATTTATGCTTAGCGGAAGAATCCTGTTAAAGAACATTTCTTTAATTGGAGATTGTCGATTGTTTTATTGAATCCGGCCGTCTTCAAGATAACGAGTCACTTTGGGACAATGTATTTGATGGATGCTATACTTTCAGCTAACGGCTATGGTCAAAGCTGTCAGCCTGCTTAAGGCTCCTAAGTTCCGACAAGACTCCAAGCCCTGTAAAGAATGCGTTCTCGGACTTGCGGCTACCCGCGGAATGTTAACACTAGTTTTTCAACTCCTAGCGGCCCTATCGCCAACCTCTCAAAAGCAAAATCAAAGGGAGAAAAGAGAAAAAGAGAAAAGCAAAGGTAAAAGGCCCAAGCCAAAGCCCATGTATTTTGACTGACGAGAAGAAGCTACTAATCAAACCAGTCATCGCTCCTACCCTCTTGAGGATTGATCGAAAGTTCTTGAGTAGTGGTTCACAGTTTACTCTCAATCTAGCAACCATTACTAAATGCAACCATGTTGAAGAGAGTTCTCACCTCAAAGTATAAATGGGATTTTTATGGTCTCTCGAGATACTGATTTACCTTCTTGAAAACATTATACTCAATTGCATTTTGTGATATCTTTTTCACCAAATCTTGTACTACACATACTTTAGAGGCTCTTAATGAAAGACTGAGATTCATTCTCTAATAACCCAACGCTCGCCTTTCTCCAAGAGTCGGACCCTCTGGGATTTTTGGAAGTGCCTTTAAAATACTAACCAGAAGAGTGATGATAATGCTGTTTCTATAATTTGACTTCCTTCAGCACATTCATCCACCACATGGGCTTACAAAAACGTTGTACAATCTTTCTGATATGAATGATCTATTTTAAAAATTTGGCAGAGATGGTTAATAAGATATTTTTTCCTTATCTTTTAATTTAGCTGAACTAATTATACTTTTGATATTACCATATAAATACCTGCTCATATTTTACTTGTTGGTTTTGTTCCAAAACGAAGTTTGTGTGATTCTTTATTAATGCTCTTATGGTGCTTTCGAGTCGTAATTAGACAATCAATAATTCATTATTTCATTAGGAGCCTATCAAGGGATCACTGGGCAAATTTTTTAGCAATCAATTTAGTAAAACTCTTACTTTTCAATGCATTATTTTTCTTGTGTTATGACCACGTAAGAGGAGCTGAAACTCTCAAAGGGCCCTCTGCTTGTCCATTTTATATATAAGGATGACAGGTTCCACATATGCATTTCTTATTTTGATGTACCGATGTTCACATACCATGCGCCCTATATTGGTATGGTATCTTTTTCTTACCCTGTACCAATTATTTCCTCTTCTTCTTTTTTTTTTTTTTTTTTACATCCAGGTAATTACGAGATCTAGATGAGTACTTAAACGGAACCTTTTAAGAACTTGCTTAAGTTCAAAATAAACAACATCATTGAAATCGAATTTTAAGATTGAGTATGGTTAACAAGTAATTTAATTTGAATTATTGAAAACACTCATCTCATCAATGTACTTTTTAAAAAAAAAAAAAAAAAGAAGAGAGGACTCATCAATGTACTTCACAGGTGAGAGAATCCATATTTATTAATGACATGTACACAGATTAGTTGAATAATGAAGAAGTCATTATAGCTAAGAGACCAGCAATTGGCGGTTTTAGTAGCTCTGGTCAGAATCAGGTGAAGTCTTCTGCTCAAGTTAGCACGCTGTTTATCCATGAGGATATGCTCTCCAGTCCCAGTGAAGTACCTACTCTCCTTGATCCATCAAGAAGTCAATGCTTATCTTTCCCTATAAATAACCATCTGCTCCAATCACCCAAAATCATCCCTCAAAGCCTCAACACTGATCCAATCCAAGAGAAGAGAAAAAATGCATCTAGTTCAAGCTTTATTGCTCCTCGCACTTGCCCTTGCTGGCTCTCTTGTTTCAGCATTTCCGCCCTACAAAACCCTAGTTGCACCCATCACCAAAGACACCACCACTTCTCTCTACACCACCACCCTCAACTTCCATGAGAACTACCTCGTCGATCTCGGCGCTCCGTTCTCATGGTACTCTTGCCAGTATAAGCACCCTCCCGTAACTTGCAAAGCTGCGCCATGCGTGTCGGCGAGGTCTTACCTGTCCTCGCTTTGCCCTCCATCCAGCAGCTCCTCCAACAACCATTGCCAAAATTGCATCACCACTCCCGTCAACCCGCTTACCAAAACTTGCGCTCTGTCCGATCTCACATACAAGAACGTCGCTCTTTATGTAACAAATGGCGGACACCCGACTAGTTCTATAACTTTGAACGACATATACATGTCTTGTGCTCCTGGGTACCTTTTGAAGTCTCTTCCTTCGGGCACTACCGGTTTGGCTTCCCTTTCGTGGGCTTCTCTCGCTCTTTCGACACAACTAACCCCTCCTCATCTGGGAATAACCAAGAAATTCGCTGTGTGTCTTCCTAGTGTTCCTAATGGTAAGGGTACGCTTTTCTTTGGAAAGGGCCCGTATCTCTTTAGGAGCCCTGCCTTGGTTGATGTATCCAGATACCTTTCCTACACCCCATTGGTAAAGAACCCTAAATCATCTGACTACTACATCGGCCTTGACGGCATATCAATTGCTGGGAAGGCAGTCCGTTTCCCGAGAAACGCATTTTCCATTGATTCTTTTGGCCGAGGCGGCACGAAGCTGAGCACTGTACTTCCTTACACTGTTCTCAGGAGCGATGTCTATGATGCCTTCGTTAGGGAGTTTAAGATGGCCACCAAGCACATTCCTCAAGCGAGAAAGGTGAAGTCCTTTGAGTATTGTCTCAAGTCAAGCGCGATTGCATCGACTCGGGTAGGTTTACAGGTCCCCCAGATTAGTCTGCAAGTAGCGAGTGGGAAGGACTGGACAATCTATGGAGCGAACTCGATGAAGCAAGTGAGCAAAGATGTGGCCTGCCTGGCCTTCGTGGACGGAGGGAAGGCGGCCGAGCAAGCAGTGGCCATCGGGTCTTACCAAATGGAGGACAACTTCCTTGTGTTCGATCTGGCTCAATCGACGCTGGGGTTCAGTTCCTCATTGCTGGGCTATTCCACTACTTGCGCCAACTTCGATTTCACAGTCAAACCTTGACGAGAACAGTTCAAGTTGGTGTGGCCATCAAAGGAACAAGAACCTTTGTGTGCAATGATGCTGTGTGCTTTTTTGTAATTTCTGGTTTCCTTAAAGAATAAGAAACAATGATGTAGCCCCTAACCAAAAGTAGCAAGTAGCTAACTTTGGTTTTTGGGCAAATAAGTGCATGTCGTTGTCTGTGTCTGTCTGTCCGTGTCTACGTATGTACGCATGGTTAAAAATAAGCAAAGCTCTGAAGTTTAAAGTGTATTGTTTATATTTTGAATGTCAACGGAAGCAATTTACCAAAAAATCACATCTTGCCAAGCTTTTCCGATTGGAGAATACAGAATGCACATCTCGCTAATAACCCCAGTCGAGAAGAAAATTGCTCTTGCACATATTTATCCCATCCATCTATCTAAACCTGGATTGTTTTGGAGAATTGGATAATACGAATGTGATCAACAATAGCAAAGATTTGTCACGTGCACACACGCACTTAAGTAACTAATTTATGGTGCTATAAATAGATCCAAAATGTCCAAATGGCAGATCAGGGAAATAACAATTCTATCACCCAAGGATGATACAGAAACTTCATTACGGAAATTGTAATAACCTGAAAACCGATGTGAGGGCAAAAGAGAAAAAGAGGGAAGAGGAGATTGAGAGGAAGAGGAAGGGAAGGCGACGCCACCATAAATTGACGCCGAAAAAATTCTGGGCGGTTCGTGGAAACAGCCATCCAATTCAAGCTTGATTGAGAAGCCATGGGAAGGTCTTCTCATGTTTTGGTTTTCTTTCTGCTTTCCCTAGGTCAACGGTTACCGAAATTTGTATTAATTTGGCATATGAAATATTAACTATAATGTCATTTAAAACAAAGTGTTACTTTGAGGCCAGTCATGCTTTATTTTAGTCGTTTTTGTTTGATTTTCACCACTTTTTAATATCTTGGTCAATTACGCGAACGCAAGAAAGTCTTAAGTGGGTCCAAATGATTTTTGGAAGTGATAGGGGAGATAATGATTATTTTTTTATTTTTGGGTCAAATTTGCTAGTATTTCCTCTTAAAAATTTTTAGATCTCGCCCATGCCAAGCTTAGATACAGTCAAATTTCATACATCGTCCGCCTCAAATTAAAATTCTAGATCTATCGTTATAATTCTGTATTTCACATAGAAGACCCAGCTTACAAATACAAAGAGATCGCGTATGGGAAAAGCAATAAGAACTTAATATACTATATATATATATGACCGGGCTCTTTTGACAGTTAAAATTTTGGATAGAGAAAAGCTTATGGCATGAACAATCATTTGACTCAGTGATAGCTCGGCCCATATGATGACTAGCCTCTCTTTTAGCTCGAAACAACCGGACTTGTCAATCTTATCTCGACCGGGCCTTTAAGCAATTAGAGTGGGCTAATATTTTGATAGACATTGATCAAGAAAACATTTTCCAAAATATTGACCGCTAAAATAGGAGCTCAACCCTGCTACATCATCATATGTTTACTAATGGTCATTAATTTATTATTTTGTGTAGAAAATCTCAACAAAATATACAAGACTCCTAATATATTTCACTTACTTATCTTGCTGAGTGATTAATCTTTTTGAATGGGTTCTTTTGCACACCCAAGTTCCTTTTGTGTGCGCAAGAACTACTACAGCTATAGACGTTCGAATTTATTGACCAAAACAAAATCTGAAATCCATTCTTTATTCACATGCTGAACTAAAGTCACCTCAAATAATACAAACCAGGGACGAAAACCTGTTTAAGATACCAAGATGCCGTGGCATCAATTTACCACTGCAGGGACCCTGTTGAATCCGTATCCGGCATTCATATGGGCAATATGATTCTTTTCTTTGGCTTACAGAGTTCGTTTTCTCCACAGAAGGAGTTTGTGGACTTGATTTTCTAGTACGCAAGCAAATCACATCCAATTGGCAAAGTAACATCACATATGCAGAAGAGATCTAGAAATACATCTACTTATAATCTTTTAACAAACCTAAACCATTCCCACATTATTAAACAAGGGGAAAGTAGCCGCCATCTGCTAGAATTTGATTTGTCTTCCCTTTCCCTTGGAAGAGGCCCTTAATCACAACTTCGAATCCCAACGCTCTACAACCCACAACTTTGATGACATGCAGCAATGATCAAGCATTCTTTAATTTGACGCGATTGACCAAAATATACCTTTGAAGAGCAAGCATTAAAACCCACGTGCTCTTTGTGATCTTCTCCTTAACCATCAAGAGTAATGCTGAACTTAGCACCGTCTTCAGGATCTGCGCTTGCAGTCCCTTGAAGAAACCCAGCAAGCCTTCTCGTCTCCAAATTGCGTACATTGCACCAGAAATTGTCTTCTCGGCTTTAGGCCGAGGTTCCTTTGTCTCATCTTCATCTGATTCCGCGGCCTGAATCGTGACCTTACACCTGTCTCAAAACTCGATAAAGTAAGTTCTGTAGACAGTACTATAGAAGGCACAGACGAATAGCAGGTTGAGGACAACCATGGAACACACAATTAGAGTCAAGTTTGACCTCATTAAGAGCTGAAAAATGTGTGGAATTAAGCATCTCATAGATATACTACTGCTCCTTTAATCAAGGTTGACTGATAGCATGTGAACAAGCATTTATTACAAAAGCAGCCCTCTTCTTTAGACTCATATCACTCAATTGACAATCACGTACAAGTCATCATCAAAATATCTCGTATCAAGCTTCTGGAAAACTAGCCCAGCAGATAATAGTTATTAAGCTTGCATTTAGGTAGACAACTTTTCCCAATATATGAGTATTTGGTTTCCATAGAAAATTCGAATGATCTATACAGATAAGTATGGCAATTGCAGTATCTTTCCATCAAATTTTTTTCATGAAAGCCTCCTATTGATGTATTTTGCATAAACTGAAACAACAGACAAGACGAAGAAAAAAAAATCAGTAACTATTACCATTCATTCATCCCAACTGGCTATTGCAACATAACTATGAATTCAAGAATTAGGTTAAATTAACCATGTGTCAGGGAAAGAAATACTAATAAGTTCACCTGATAGCTGGGTATGTTGTGCAGGTCGCAACACACTTGGAGACTGCACCCAGGACGAAAGCGGAAAAGGCAGAGAGAGACTCAGGAGATGACCCCGTACCTCTACTTCCGCTCTGCTTTTCCTTCAACAATCTCTGTTTCAACTGATCAAATACAGTGTACTGTAGAATACAAAAATACTTCCATTATTAACTATGCTGTCTGCATTTAACCTTTTCAACTAGACATTAAAAAAAATAAGAAAAACATATATCTATAGTTACAGCAAGTGGATTCTATTTTTTTTTTTATTTTTTTTTTGGAATGATTCTATAAGGTGGGTCTTCATTATTACTAGCTGCCATGAGGTTGTTTCATTGGGTCATAACATTTGAGCAACAGTTTAACCCTCTCTAAAAATGTTGCAGAATTGGAAGCAGCTAACATGAATTAGACAACAGCAATTAGTTCCTGACATCAGCTATTACAGTAACATCATGCATTAAAATGGATCTTGGATACATTAGTTACCTTTTTCCTCTTTAGAACAGAACACGCCATAGTCATCTTTGTACATTATAACATCAAGAATCTCGCAGCCCTGAAAAGTAGATGCTCTCTACATGTGACTACATATTGAAAGAGAATCACCTACCTGAATAGATGGATTTATTGTTAGGAGGAGAGAAATGCCTAGACCGTCAAATGCTTCCCTCCATGTGAATTCTGAAAAGGTCTTCCAAAGTCCTTTAGATTTACCAAATTCACTTGTCTGCATCCTGGATGATGCTGTATCCAAGGGCTGCATCATGCTTTTGATATTAGACTACTAAAAAAAGATCAAACGAAAACAGATCTATTCACTCTTGATATCAACATTTATTATGGAAGAAGAATTCTAAACATATTGGCAAAATAGTGCCTTTTCACTGGGCTAAATGTCTGGTTTCATCAATGGCACAAAAAGATTAGCAGATGTTGTAGATATCACATTAGACATTAACCTAATGGTTTTACCCCTTCATTGCAATTCTACTTGTGATACCTCTCCATATTTCCCCTGTGTTTTCAAGATAAATAACACCAATCCCTTCCTCCTATATTGTATATAATTTTAGACACGAGAACAGCCCATGTAAACTACCTGTGTCACAATGACAGTACAAGCTCCAGCTGCAGCTGCAAGAATCAGGTTTGCTCTGGTTCCAATACTTTTATTGCCGCTCTTTTTCAAGTAAAGTCTCTTAAAGAAGCTATATCCATAAAAGTAGACAAATTGTGAAATGAAAGATTGGAGATTCTTTGTCCCAAGTCCCTGATATAATGAAAGAATCTGGCGAGTAGAAATTGCCTCCCATAGGACATCTGAAATGTTCCTGAAGAAGCAAGACACAGAATACAAGCTATCTTCAGAAGTTCCATGTCAGCAACTTGGATGAGGATGTGAACACTGAAACAGATCAGGCATCCCCATAAATGGAAGGTCTAGAAATTTGAAATAACTTGAGGGAACCAGCAAGATTGACTCCAACTAGTTCGACAATTCCAACTTAGTCAGTCCTTGGTTTAATAAAAACACAAATACCGTTGTTTCACATCTTGTCAGCAATAACCTCCTTTTTGCTATTCTACAAACTTGATGATGGTTCACCCCCATCCAACTGCAAAGCACATTGCAAAAGCAATGTACAGATTAACACTTGACACAAACACCAGACAACTACCCAATCAGTTTTAGCAGAAACCAGGAAATGCACAGCATCCTTAGCTTGCATAATAAATAAACAACCAAATATAGAAAAAACCATTGACGTGCAGAAAACAAAATCACAATGAACTACTGCGTTATGAAGTCAACCAGACAGAAACCTCCCAAGGGTCCCACAAATTGGGTATCGAAGTCCAGCATGCATAAATTGTGAGTGTTAGAACTGTCACTCGCCCACTTAGACCATATGCTCTGAACAAAACAATCTTCTAGTATTTGCATGTGACCTGGTCCTAGATTATCCCATTGATGACGAAGGATCTTAAGGTTTCACTTCTCAGATTCATTCATTGGCAAGAATACAATGGAGTACTTGGAGACATGATTCCAACAGAAATCAAAGAAAAAATGGACAGTGGATGTCTGAAAGCTATAAGAAGCATGAGATATAAGGGACTGAGTTTGAATTCATGATTCCTGCATACAAACTGATGTTTCTTGGCAAAAACAGTTGCCTGACACAATGAATGATTCCTCAAAAGTCTAGCATCCAGCCGAAGCCTGTGCTATTACAACGTTCAGTCGAAACTTGAAACAACTCCTCAGGAGAGTCCAAGGCCGTGCCAATCGCGCCATTTCTATGTCCACAGTACAAGGATCCGTCTAGACACTCAAACAATCTCGACTGGAGTACAAAAACAGCAACAGAACAGCTAGACGAACTGCAAATTTTGATATCTCCATTGCTAACTCTGAGCCATTCCACTGTTTTTATACTAACAACATCGCGTTACTGAAAACACTGGCACTACTCGAAGCAGAAAACTACCCATAATCCTGCTAAAAAGAAGTTCACGCAACAAAGCATCTCCTCAAGATAAACTATCATCTTCAAAACACAAGACCCTGATCCAAGAACATCAAGAAACCAACGCTAACCATCACATCCCAAAAGAAAATCCCGCCGAAAGCAAGCACGACAGCATAAACAACTCGTGCTTTTTCGAGTGGGACCCAGTAGAGAGAGAGAGAGAGAATATCTCGTATTACCTGTACTTCTGGTGGTTGCGGGATCGAACCTCGGCCTGGTACTTGGTCTTGCAGGTGTCGAGCGGGTACAGGACGGTGGTGCTGACCAGAGCTCCGATGGCTCCGGACGTCGCCTCCGAGATGGACTCCAGGTTAAAGGCCATAATTCAAGAAAGCCTTTCCGAGTTCTCGCCGGCGGACAAAAGGGAGAACCGCGCCGTCACCGTACTTCACACGCCGCCGCCGCCGCCGCCGCCGCGTCCATTAGGCCTAGTTCGAGAGGCAGATAGTTCAAGGAAGAGGAGAGAGATTACAGTGGAGAGAGAGAGGTAGTGAAAGTGATGGAGGGAAGTGATGGGCTTTGGTTACAGAGAGACCGTGCCGTGTGATGGTGTATCTTTTCGGGAATCGGAAACGTGAACGCCAGTGACGGGGTTTTTCTTTTGTTTTACCGACGTCGACAAACCGTTATTAGACATATATATCTAAAAATCCCGACGTCAAGGACCGATCCAATCTTTTCAAGCATCGGATCAGGACCGGCAAAATTGGACCGAGCTAAGATCGATCTATGATTGACCCTAAACCGATATTTATATGCACCGTAATCTTCAAATGTATGCCCTAATTGACACATTCATGATAACTTCACCCCAAGTAAATTAATGCACTTATAATAAATTTGGCCAAAATTAATTTTTTACCATAGTACATTTCTAACAAATTTGTCATCATTTGATTTTTCATTAAATTAAATTAATATCACGAAAAAAGTATAAGCTATTACACTTTTGATACATACAGGGTAAAACTTCAAATTATACACCCGTCATCTATAACATATCATCCAACTTAGTAATTTGATGATAAAATTGATGAAAACTAAATGAGGGTAAATTTATTACAAGTATGTAAATTTGTGATTTTTAGTGATATTAATCATTAATTAAAAAATATGACATTTTAAATCAAAGATTAGACAAAATGAAATTAGGTATAGGCGAAGATGGACAGAACATTTACCCACGATAGCTTTATTTGAGGGAAAAGATGCAAGATGTGAAACCTCAATTCAGAAATTCCCTAAACTATTGTTCAACCACATACGTCGGTAGATTTAGGGTTGCTGGCGGTGATCTCGGCCCCTTGTTTCCCAAATTGCCCTTACAATTAAGGAATAATATTTGTAAAACATCCCCATAAAGACGAAATTTTCAAACACCCTTTAACCAAGTTCTGTCCTCAATTTTGAAAGTATTAGTTGAAATTCTAGAGCTGCCTTCATGTCATTTGGGTCATTAAAGAAGGAATGGTTGAAGGCTTGAAGCTAAGCAAGTAGAAGCTCTTCATGGATGCAAATGATAAAGCTGAGAGAGATTCTTGTTGTGAAAATAAGGCGGAAGTGACGGATCTTGTAATTCAAATCTACCACCGAACAAGAGAAATCAAGAAAGAATAATGAAGACACCATAAATTGTTATGTATATCGATCTAATGTCGATACTTTACATAGAAAGCCAGCTAATTAGAAATCAATTATAAGCCCTTAGAGAACGGAGTACAATTACTCAATTGTTCAAGTTACGTTGGCCCTAGATTACACCTAAACCAAATCCATAAGTATTATCTCACAACCTTTCAAGAAGAATTCGATTAGAAAACTCACATAAATGAATTCGAACACTCATTTGGTATGCTCTAGTGTGTGCTCACTGAGTAGAATTCCATATCTTACGTATGCATAATATTTGTATTTAAAATAGAAAACCCATTTAAAAGACCAAATTCAATCTCAAAAAAAAAAAAAAAAAAACAACTCAAATAAGGAAATCTACCTAGATGGAGTTTCTTTTACTCCTCGAACTCGAAACATATTCTAACAATTCTAAAACCTCATGTCAAATGCATTGTGGTAAACGGTAAGTTAGTTTGACTTTATTGGCATTGCTACGGTATACCACTAGAGAGGCATTCACAATATTTTTGTCCTAATAAAGTATACTGTAAACTACTAGAAGTAGCTTTGTGGTTGATGCTGCGAAAGTGTTTCAGCTACGAGGCTACTACCAAACACTTGAAAAGCCAATACACCTCATTTCGCAGCTGTAGCATTTGGAGAAAAGCCATGCCAAACACACATTTAATGTCCCAGCATTAGTTTCCTGGCATTCATCTTTTGTTATTTTCGTCATCTTGAAACGATTAACATTAGAATGCATCAAAAGCCATTTCAATTTCCTAAAATAACTAAAAAGATGTCAGTTGATATCTTTGTGATTATTTTAAATAACTAATAAGAAAATATTTTAATTTTTTTATTCACAAAGTGGAATATAAAATAATAATTATTATTTTTAGGCTAATGCCATAGAAAATCCTAGACTGGTACTACTTAGAAGCATTTATCCCAAACTATTTTTGAACCCACAAAAACCTCTAAAGTGATACCACTATCCCAAACATATTTTGAAAAGTAAGAAAATAATTCCCTTATAGTTGACCTTCCATTTCCTTCCAAAAACACATAAAAATGGGGAAAAAAAAAATGCAAATGTTGCCCTTTTCTTTCATAATGCCTTAATGTATAAAATAAGACAAATAGATAATCTAGTCCATTCACAAATTGAACAACCTTTCTTCATTTCTATTCGATATGCATCCAAGCAAGTCAAGGAAATTTTAATAAGTCCATGTGTTTTACATGAGGAAAAAAAACATTTTGATTTCAAGAATAGCATTGAAGATACAAAATCCGAATGGGGTTACTCAAATATTAGGTCTAAAGATGGAATTCAATCTTTTGACTTACCCCAACCAAAACCAACCAATAAATCGACAATCTATTTCGATTTTGTGTTTGTGCCAAAAAGTGACCTAGTCATCAACGCGTGATTAGAGCGAAAAGTGACCAAACGGTATTAATGTTAGGGTATATTTTATAATCGTCACCAATATGTTGTTGATGTACAACGATGAATGGGTAATGATAATTGACGAGAGTACCGATTGAAAAGATCCATGAGTTATCAAAGTATCGGAAGAAAAGATGCATTGAGCTATGATCGCAAAGTTTGAAGCCACTGGAGAATGGATTGATTGCAATCGTGAGACAAGGAACATACATTTTTGTAGGAACAACCGCTTGAAAACAAGATAATGGCATCGTCAAAAAGTGGGCGCAAGAATTTTCGAAATGGAAGAACACTTAGCACAACCGCTAAGAACTGCCCGAGAGCAGGTAAGGCATAATTACTATAAATACATCGCCTATCTATTGAGAGATCCACATAAATCAAACAAAATGAGAGCCTCGAATAGATTAAACAAAATTTACTATCTCTCATTATGTTTACTTTTATACGCTGTACTTTTACATTTCAGAAATTTCAATGTGTTTCTTGGCTATAGTTTTCAGATTTGTGTCATTGATTAAATCATGACGTATATCTTTATCTTGACGTACTTCGACTTCATCAATCAAATTCTGACAAAATTTGTTAACATTTAATTTGCTTATAATAGTTGTACTTTGCAGAGTTTTTTTTTTTTACATGTGGGTCACTTGTAATAGTTGTAGGACCGACCCCCAAAAAAAAAAAATGTAATAGCTGTACTTTCTAAGTCTTGTTGTCGATTAAATTCTAACATGATTTGTCTTTTTATAGTTTGGTTTGAAGTAAAGCTCTAGTTTTTCTTATTTGCTTGGACATTTCTCGTCCAAAACTGGTGCAGAACTCATTTCCTCTAATAATAACCAGAAAAAATGACTTTCGGGTGAAACGAATTTAGTCACAGGAGAAATTCTGGCAAAACAATTTGAAATCACTAGCCTTGGACTGTAATTTATATTCTGGAATAAATGCTTTCGATCTACCTACGCTACAAAAGATTTTAAGGAGGTGAAGATTTAGAACCCAGGGAATGTTCATTGAATGTATTTCAGATAGGAAACAGAAGATTGTTCTTTCTCCTAAGGTTACTCGGTTCAAAGCTAAATGGAACTGCACAGATTTGCTAGTTTAGTTGGTTTGTTAGTTTAAGGATCGATCTGACATTCTCAGCGAGATTGAGTTGATCAGTTCCGAAGCATCTCGAGAAGCCGATTAAATGCATTATAAGTCTATAAATTTGGAGAAAAACATGAATCCATATCTTCTCAAGCAACGGACACAGGAACCCAAATGCCAAACAAAACTGGATAGGGAAATTTCACCATTAAATCAAAGAGATTGCGCTTCCTGACTCCTCTCCCCACAGGTCAATAATCTTTGCCTAATGGATTGCACAGTACATTCATAGATTGTACGATGCGATTTTCATTGCAAGCACAAATAGACAGCGTGATCCTATCCATTCACAAATGTGCAATCGTAAGCACCATTTGTTTAACATAAATTGTAAATTGCAACACCAAGATATACAAATCCAGCTAGGATCACTCAAGTCTTGCTAAATCGCGATTTTAATAGCATAAGAAAGGAAATTGTTTTATGGAACTCCAGTGAAAATATCAAAAGACAAATGGAACAGGGAAAGATACATTCACAGCATATCACTGTGACGAGGCTTCATCTTTCTTCTCCGACAAGTACCTAGATAGAGAAACGGCAAAGTAAAATGATGAATGAACCTAAGAAATCTTAAGTGTATACTAGAGGTAATATGCAAATAGTGTATTAAACCAATATTGTGGTCGGTACTTACCCCTGACCCTTTGCCCAACGGGAGAGTTGATAGAGCTGGACGGTTTCATTTGAAGCATGGCATGCAAGAAGTAGATAGTTGCGTGGTTGCACCATCCATGCAAACCTCATAAACAGTGCTGAGTATACGCACATAGCTGCAACCAAGACAAGGAGGTGAAAACAGTGTCCAGCTGGGCATGAAAAGAAGATATATTGACGCATTTTCTTGGATCAGAAATGGCTAACCTGCAGTCATGTTGCCTGATATCATCTCTGGCGGTTTTTTCATGTCAACCAATCCCTATTGGAAGCACCAAATAAATAAAAAACCAGTGGAAAAACTAAAACTTCAAGATGTTTCATTAGGGCACGTAGAAATAGACACTAGAAGAGAAGCATACAGCGACCACAAATCCCCAGTTTGCAACAGGTCCCCAAAAATGAGTAGTTTTGGGGCCAACAGGACTGTTCAGGAAAGCTCGAAAAGAAGCCATTTCTGCAAGTAATTCCTACAGAAAAAAGCACATGGGGCTCGTAAGAAGCATGCCTCTGAATTACATGTAGATATAACTCTCATGCAAAAATTGGAGAAAGATCAACCACATTACAAAGGTTATCTTGGAAAAGTAATCTTGCAACTCTTAGCACAAATTTCTGAGTGACAGAAGATAATCATAGATCTAAAACTAGAAAATCCTATACAAACAGTCATCTATTGCTCAACAGGTGCTTATAGTAGGCTTCCTTTATTTGTACAGCTATGCCTTCGTGAGTCTCCATAAGCAAATGTTAAGCCCACTATTTTCATTTAAGTCCAGATAAAGAAACAGCCACACAGGGGACCGAAGCATAGATCTCTCATAAACAATCTGGCTTAATACATAGGCAAGTAAACATGAACAAGGGGCTAGCATATTTACTGGTAAAAGAAAAAGGGCAAGCATAGGCCTTTCCATAGTCCACAGGTAGTGTAGGGCCCATGCTAATTGTTCAAAATATTCGAATCAGTAGCATTAATTGAATTCTGGCAATTGATGCCAGTTCATCTCTAATACAAATTACTGTATGATAGCAAGACCATGAGATGAAAGAATATGGCATAAAGTATGGTGTAAAGACCGCCAAAGCAAGCAAAAAAATTTACACTACATTACTATACGAGAAATTTCCTTGGATAAAAAGTGTTCTAACGCAAACAAAGAACATGGCTTGTTCAATTAAACAAAAAGTCAAGACTTCAAGATTAGAATATCCCAGGGGAACATAACTGAAACTCCAACTCCATCATCATGTAATACAATTGACTCAAAATTAGCTTCATGACGTCATTCAAGTGCAGAATTTTAACCAACCTGGCGAAGAGCATCTAAAAAAATCCTAGGACCAAGTGGAATCCATAAGAGAAGGGCCAAAAACTATGTCATTGGTCGCAACTCCAGTTCAAACCAAAGAATAGAAGCAAAAGCCCTAGTAACGTACAACTTTCAGAAATCCACCAGCCAGTCAATAGATGATCGAGATGGTGGGTGGTGTGGCACTGTGGAAGTGGAGGCGGAAGCTAGGCTGGGAGGTTAGGGTTATGACTTTCCTAATACGGAGGATTTTTATAGACTGGGAATTTCAGAACTATAACAAGGGTAATTTAGGAAGAAATGGCATTTTGTTAATAAAGGAAGATGTCAACTATTGTGAGGAGCAATTTGGTCTCCAAGAAAAAAACTCAAGATGCAAAGTGGTAATTAAGGTGGGTGGAAGGTTGAAATCAGGTTCCTAGTCAAAACAAATTGCATTAGGGAATTCTTTCCCAGCAAGATGCCTACTGGGAGACCTTGCTCTAAAACCCCTTACTCTATTGATGCTAACCGCACCATGATAATAAAAAAATTCCTCTCCTTTCTCCTTGAGAACTAGACTCTAGGAACTAAGTCCAAATGGTAGGTTTCAAATCTTTCTCCCTTCACTGCCTCTCTATCTGCAACTTCAATTACCGAGCATTCTGCTTCCTGAGAACTTTCTTTGATTCATTTGAGCAAGGCTTGGGTAGCCCATGCAGAGCAAGCCTTATAAAACAGAGGACGCAAAGAGGTATGAGGTTAAAAATGGAGGAATGTTTTTAAAGTGTTCTTCCTATGCGAACTTCTTTTCTTTGCCAACAGGTCACAGGATGTTTACAATCTCGCGATAAGTTATTTCTGTACAAAACACCATTAGGCAAAAAAAGAGAACCTTCATAGAAGAATTATCCATCGACATAGGATTTAAAAAATTGTAAATAGGTCTAGCAACAACTCCTTCAAAGGGACACTCCAAATATGAGTCCTTTTCGAATACGAAAGCAAAAAAAGCAAGAATTGTTTTCGCCAAATCCATACGATCCAATTCTTCCTTAAAACACAAGAGCTTTTGGGATGTCTTAGGCATGTTTTGGAATCACGCCAGAAAGCACTTCTGATGAAATACGAATGTTCCAAGAAAACGGGGGCGAAACGCATTACTTCAACAGGAATGCGTATAGCCGCCCTTCCCGGCAGCAGCGGAAGAATTCGCCCGAGGGCAACGGCCAGCCCCAACGGGGACCCTGCCCCATATGGGCAAAATTCAATCCGAGAGTTTCTATTCAGCCATGGAAGCCCCTTTGCTTCCATCGACGTCGCCCCTTTCTTTCATTTCTAGCCATTTTCCTTTCACACACCCATCGAGTCTCAGAGACCAATTACATGACTGAACCCCAAAAACAAGATCCAAAAATTCATAACATCTCAAAATTCAGAGACCCAAATCGCACATCCACATGCCGAGCACCGATCTCCGCCAGAAATCCAAATTCACCAAGTCCCAACGCACGCACGAAAGCTAGACATACAGAGAGAATCGGCCACCACGCGCACCAGACGTAGAGAGAGAGAGAGAGAGAGAGAGAGAGAGAGAGAGGGAGAAGACCGGATTCCTGGGGTACCTGCGGCCCGAAGACGACGGCGACGAGCAGGGTGGCGCCGGCGTGGCGTCGCCGCGCGTCGAGAATCCGATCACGGCGGGGACAAGCGAAGCTGGGAAGCCGCGAGCCTCTGGGAAAGAGTTGTTCGTTTGACTTCTCTGACGTGTGAGAGAGAAGAAGATGGAGATTGTTTTTGCATCTCGTATATATATAGATGATAAATTATATATAAATTCAATATAATTGTATTTTACTTTAGTAGTTGCTGTTTCGTACTTAAGTTGCTAAGATTTAAGGAAAAAAAGAAAAGAAAAGAAAAGGTGACAATCAAGTAAAACAAGAGAATTTTGACTGTTCTTCCAAAAAAAAAAAATTCGAATTATAGATTGATTAATGAAAATGGAACTTGGAAAGAAAAATTATACTAATTTGATGATGTTGACTAAAGCAATATATCATGAGGGACAAATAGGGTTGGAAATAAGTAGAGAGTGTTGCCGAATACGTCTACCTAAAATAGAACCTTTTAATTCGACCCAAAAAAAAAAAAAAAGAACCTTCCGACTAATGCTTTTCCATACTTGAGTTGCTTGTATAAAGAGATTATTATCAAGTACCGGTGCATTGTTATACAAAGATTGATTTCAATTTTTAATTTTATATTCCTCTTTCTTCAACTGTATATAGGCATGTGCAAGTGAGATTTAAGAAGTAATTCTACTAATTTGACAATTTAGGTTTTAGATGCATTAGAATACAAAAGTATGATTATTATTCGAAACAAAGTTGACTAATGACTTTTTGCACATTAATTATTTTTAAATTTTAACATTTTTTTCCATACGTAAGTTGTTTGTAGGAATTAGTGCAATAAATCATAAATTGGTCATGTAAGTACAATTAAATTTTAAAAATTTCAAGTTTTGTAATTAAATTTTAAAAACTCTATAGTTTGTAAACTTTGTCGACTTCATTGACACCGGAAAAAGCTATTGTGGCATTGAATGGGTCCCACATAAGTAAAAAAAAGGCTATCCTTTCACAAAAGCCCAAAAAAAAAATGGAAAAACAAAAAACCACAAAATAAAAGGAAAATGCCATAGCTAACAGTTGAGAGAGATTTACAATTGTAAATCCTAGTTGAGGGGTTGGTGGCGGTTGTAAGTTCTTGGCCAATCACGTTTTCAACAGTCTCTCCTTGCTAGCTATTTTAAGATTCAATTTTGTCTTTCCTATTCTCTTAAAAAAAATCATTTCTTTATTGAATTATTGGCATATTTTCCCTTTTTGGCCTTTTTATGGTCTGTTCTTAATAAAAATAATAATGATGATTTTGGTCTTGTCCTCTTTTGCGGCGCTCACCTAGGGCCACTTGCAGTCTAGAATTATTATAAAAAAACAATCTCTGTCATTTTGTTAGATGCGTTAAGTTAACGATGATATTTGATTGCACGAATTAAAAATTTATTATTTAATTGCATAAATTAAAAGTTGTAAGATTTCTATTACACTCATTCTTTATTTACAAGAGGAGATTATTATCTAGTAGCTACACATATGTTTCGTTAACCAAACAGCTTTGTTGCGGCTTCTACACCCTTTTTTTGCTAATGAGGGCTTTGCACACACCTCGCGTTGCTCTTACTGATTGAATGATGCCTAAGTGTTTGGCTCGAGGTAATGTGGTAATTCACTATTGATGACATTGCCAGAGGTTCATTGAGCCTTATTATATAGAGGAATGAAAAGTTGTAACAAGGTTTCAATATGGGTAGGTTTAGTTGACACCTGATTTGGTGGGCCTTCAAGCCCAATTTGACCTGCCCGTATATTCTTGAAAAAGATCATAGAATAATTTTCATAATAATTTGATTCTAAATATTTATTATTTATAAAAGCTAGTAGGATAAAATAAGCCTTTGTTTCTAATATAGTAGAGAAAAATAGCATAAAACTCATAGGTGAACTAATAAAAAAGATGACTGAAAGCCCTAAAAGTAATCTCCATTTTCCCATTTCTATCTCTTTTTTAGTTGAAAATTTTAGAAATTAAAAAAAGAATGATGGCCCATAGGATGGGCCTGTCTCGCCCATGTTTTCCCCTTGGGTGGGCCTGGGTAATCCCTCAAGCCCACAAGTTCGGGCCTGGGCGGGCTTGGGCAGGAAGGCTCGCCCAATAAACAGGTCTTGCCTCCGAGAATGAAAATTGTGAGAACATATTTGCATTTCATTGAAATTATCAACAAAATAAAAATTCACTTTTTATTCACATCTTTAGTGCTGCGCGCAGAATGAAAAAAAAATGGAAATGTCAAAGATTTATTTTCAATTTTTTAGAACCATTCATATATTTTTTTACATGTTGAATATGACTCAATTGTTTAATTACAGGCCCGTTTATCATCTGCTCCATGGTTCACTTAGCACTTTTTTATCAAGAATAAAACTGGTGGAATGTGAGTTGCATTCCCACTTTTTTACAATTGAACTAATTTGTCGGATTGCTCCATGGTTCACTTAGCACTCATTTGGTTATCAAGAATGAAACTGGTGGAATGTGAGTTGCATTCCCACTCATCTTTATTGGTACAATTTCACTAATTTGAGAAACGTATGAGATAGCCAAATGGGTGAAAGGCCTAGGACCTGACAAGTTCTGGAAAATTTAATTCGTGAACAAAAAATTTTCCTTATCACTAAGGTGGTATTAACATGTGAAGATGAAGGAATGAGTAAGCGAACGAGAATTAGTTGATAAAATACACGAGTAGATATACAGATCACTAAGGCTTGAATTGGAAAACTCTTGTACGGAAACTTTCACTTTAGTAAGCAGACTTGGCCACTTTGCTTTTTAGGTATAGCAATTTGAAATTGTAAGTTTCAAATTATAGAAAGATTAGTGGTTACAATCATACATTGTACTTGACTTCCGCCATATTTGTTTTCTTATATATCTAGAGAGCAGATCAACGGTATCGGCAAAAAAGGCAAGGAGGGATGTCAGGACTAGCAATTCCACCTAGTCTTATTGTTATAAGGGTCTCATGCCCCCCTAAAAAAAATGATCGATTACAATCACAACTACTCTGCACCACTGGCGACCGAAAAATCTGAGGTCAGCAAGCTCATTATCAAGACTCCACCGTAAGGGTTCCTCACCCATAGATCCAAAGGTGGCCATGCTAAGATGAGCCAAAATTCATATCTAGACCATTCCCTAACAAATTATCAAAACCAATTAAGAGTGCATTTGTTTTGCCAAAAATAAGTGAGTTGAAAAATATTATTTGAAAAATAATCGCTTATATCTCTTACAAAAATAAATGGATGAAAATTTTTTATTGCCCAAGAAAATAGTTAAACATAGATTGTTGTTAATGATGAAAATATTTTCTGTTGACTAGTTTTTCTAAAAGATATAAACAATTACATTTTAGAAAATATTTTCTAAACTACTCATTTTATGAGAAACAAATGTATTAGCATAAAGGCAACCCAACCCACTCTCAGAAAGGGATGGAATTATTCTGGAATAATTAAGAAAAATCAAAGGGTGGTGTTGCATTGCAATTCACAAGGGATCTCCATCAAATTTAATACAAATATCAAGTAATCTTTTTTTTCCCCACAGGGCAAGAATTATAGAAAAGATAGGAAAACACAAATTGTATCTTTTCACTTTTCACCGTGCTGCAATTGAGCCGAGTAGAGTTAATTCATCGTCAGAACTTAGAGCTTGACTCTACTCAAATGATCGTTGCTTGAAACACGACTCAAACTTCATGATGCATTAATTTTCCTGCTTGAATCGACTTATTTATAAAATTGGGATACATCACCTCGACTCAACTAGACTAGATAGCCATCTATTTATGAATAAGGGTTGAGCATTTTGCGCAATTTTAAATATTTTGTATCTATTTTTACAATTATTAATTTTTCTTCAAAGATATAGTTGAAGCCTAATCAAGCTTGAATTTGGCTTGACAAAATATTTGGGGCAGCTTGAAATTGACCTCATATTTGTATTAGGTGAGTTGATCTTGAAAAGTCATCGGTCGAGTTCGACGTACTAGCTGGATAGCTTAACTCTATTTCATCTATTTCGAGTACTTTTTCCAATTTCTTTTGTGCAAGTGCCTTATCTTTCCGACCACGGATGAGGTACAAATGAGCTAGGTTGCACTGACACGAACATGCGACACGCGACACGACACGATACGATACGCCAACATGTCATTTCTCAAAAGTAGAGAATTCCGACGCATTCCGACATGTTATATATTAAATAACTATTTTAATATATAAATGCATAAATAACTAAAAAATAATAATAAAAAGAGCCTAGAATTAATCTATACTAAAAACATTAATCCCACATTTGTTAATATTATTCATTGTTTTAATTTGACAAATTCAACTACATTTCATTGTAATAATCCATAAAACTTAGAGGAAAAAACAAGTAATCCACGTTCCATTATTAAATTTAAAATTTAACAATAAGAAAAAAAAAATCAACATTCCATCATCAAATATAACAAAAGTCATTCATCCACATTATCCACTTCTTCTGAAAAAAAAAAAAAAAAAGACTCCATATCCGGCTCATCAAGTGAAAGATTTGCAACTTCAAGCACCCCAACATCTTCAAACGAGTATTGGAAATTTGTTTTAGCTTTTATTATTATTATTATTATTATTATTATTATTATTTTATTATTAATTTTTTTTTCCATATATTTATATTTAGACCCCAAAAGTTTTGAAAATTTGTAAAAATAACCCCGTGCGTGTCGGAGTCCGGAATTTCGACTCGCGTGTCGGAGTCGAAGGTAGTTGACTGCGTGTCAAATTTTCCGGACACGCGTTAACCACGTGTCGGAGCATGTCGGGACGTGTCGGACACGTGTCGGAGTATCGGACACAACACGAAAGGTCTCGGAGAGTGTTCGTGCAACCTAGCAAACAAGGGACTCAAAATTAGATGGGTATATTTGATTGACAGGCTACTTTGAAGGATTTTACATGGAACTTAGATTTCAATTTTTAACGCACTGAATTTTCCCTTTCTTTGTAACTAATGCATTTTAACCACAACTTAAGACGCATTCGTCTCATGAAAAATGAGTAATTTGACAAATATTTTCTGAAAACGATCGTTAATATTGTTTAAATTAATAAATGAATGGAAACTTTTTTTAGTTAGTTATAGATTATTATTGATGATGAAAATATTTCTTATTAACTAATTTTTCTACATAATATAAGCAATAATTTTTTGAAAAATAAAATTTAAATTATTCATTTTCTGCTAGTACGGCGGGAAGATGTCATGTTGTCCTACTCAACCCTAATTAAGAAAAGTAAAAGAATCTGAAAATAGAAAATAAGGAAAAAAAAAAACAAAGGTGGTGGGTCTCTTCTCTGCCGCTCTCTGTTTCCTTTTTGTTTTTGTTATATTCGTGAACTTTTTTAATTTTGTTTTAGTCAGGGTTGATGTGCCGAGAGCCACGTCAGAGCGTTACGCCGCCATGTTCCATTTGTTTGCTGACGTCATGGATGGATGCATTATAAATTACGATAAAAGGGCAGTAATTTTTAAGAAATGGAAGGTTAATATCCGTGAAGTAATTGACATCAAAAGTCAATGAATCCATCAAAGTTTAGTTACCGAAGGTAAAATTTACCGGGTTTAGACCGAGGATAATTTTCTTTTCTTTTAGTACTTATAAAATTTAAAATTATATTTCTATATAGTGACAATTACTTATGTCGTTGATATGCTTTGTGTTGTATCAAAACAAGATATCGCACGAATATGACTAATTTAAATGTGACATATTTATTAAAGATGTCGTAATGACTTAACTCGAATATGAAATGCCTAATAAAACAAATTACGTGGTATGACTCACATGACACTATTCATTAACATATATTTACAAATATAAAATAACCTATGATATGTAAAACGGGTTTATGCATGGTCATTTGCGTCGACACATTTAACAGTTTTCTAGACAAACAATAGCATGAAAGTCTTTAAATATGAGAGTTAAACGTGTTAAAACTGTCTAATTATGTTATATTGAAACAACACACTAATACGTTAAATTGACTTATAGTATCGGGACCACCGGGACAGCAAGGTGATGGCAACATGAACCATATCTTCTGCCGATTCCATAGGGAAGAAACTTTTTTTTGGACCTATTCATTACTCACGCGGAGCAAAATATGCTCTCAACAATTGAGCAAAAGAAAACGACAAAATAGCATATTCCTTTCTATCTAACGGAAGTAATTTGATTATGATAATTATTATGAGATTATGTGAACCACAAAATTATATGTGGTATCGTCCATGCAAATTGTCACAATAAACATCGTCACATTTGGACTATAGACATGGTGTTCTAGTTGCTCACTAAGCAACCACTCTAATTCAACTTGAGAACCAAATCGAACTGACTTTGACCAACATAGTTTCCAATTTTATACTACGAATTGTCAATGGCTTAACCATTATACTATAAGTTGTTCACATGATATGTTTTCCTAAAATAACAGTCATATTACTTAAATTTTACGTCACGAATTATTTTAGATGATATGAACAATGCTTATGAATAGTGATTCTCATAGCTTATTACTACAGTACTTTGTTATAGTGACTTGTGCTACGGTAACTTTCGCTACAAGTATATCTATCATCCTAAGAGTTATAGTCATAGTCTGAATCATCAGAGTTATGTGTTGCAAGCTGTTCTTTTTTGTAGTGTTGTTCCATTCCAATATTATAAGGAAGACTATTGGTAATGTGAGAGGATTCCCTTTGTGAGATCAGAGCTTCCCACATACTTTCAACTGCTTGAGGACTAATTCTTCTTCATGAATCTTGGAGTGTGTGTGTTTTTGGACCCGTGTATATGGTCATTGTTTATTTGTGACCTCTTAATGCATATAAAAGGTAAATATGATGTAATGTAAGAGGCATAGCCCCTTAAAGTAAAGTGTGTACTTATGCAAATTCTCTCCATGTCTTTCTAAATACTTATTCTTCTCCAGCCTGATAGAATTCCTTGAGAAATGCAGCACTACCAAGTTAGAAATGTTACTATCTTGGTACCCATGAGTGTCTCTATGTTCTGAACTAAAATTTTGAGTTGTTCACGGCTAAAAGGCAATCCCTTGAAAGCTTGAACAGAGAGTTTCGCCTGTTGTAGGATAGCATACTTGCTGCGATCGACTTGGTCTTTCTTAATTCTAAGCATAAATACCCTTCATGGTAAAGGTTGGCTCGATTCTCGGGTCGCTTTGGAACCAATCGATTTCTAAGAGAATACAAATCACTGGGTAATTTCTAAGTTCTTGATTTGAAACCTACATATTCTGAAAAAGATCGTGCTTATTGCTTTGGAAAATTGTCCAAAAAATCTCAAATTTATTGTACTTCTACCAATTTAATGTTAAAAATTTTAATTTTGCCGATTGCATCTTAAAACTTTTAATGTTTTATCAATTGAATCCATTCGATTAATTTTGGTTGGAAATTACTAACATGAACGTCAGTTATTCTATGCGATAGTGTTGAAGTTGACATTGATAATTTTTAATAATTTTTAATATTTTAATGTTTTTTTTTTTTTTTTACACCTCTAGCCATGGAGGTTGCTGACCACGAGCCTGGTCTTCGCAACGCCCACGCTTGGGAGGACGAAGAGTCCAAGATGATGAGTTCATCTTCAATGGCGTTGAAGACAAAGAGGCGAGGGCGTCGGCCCTCGCTAGATCCGGGTTATGGTAGGCAAGGGCTAGAATTCCTTGGCTAGACCTTGTGGCAAGCGATGGTTAGCTGGTGAGAGCCAAAGTTGTTAAAAAAAGAAAAGAAAAAAAAAAAAAAAAATTAATAAAAAATTGAAAAAAATATTATTAAAATTTGTTTAGGTTAGTCTTTGGCTTACGTCACATAAGATGGTTAATATCCACGTTAGTGATTTTTGGCCGAAATTGGTCGGATTGACTCAATTAAAAAAATAAAATTAAATTTAAATTGGTAAAATTAATATATTTAAGGTTGAATTAGTAGGAATGCAATAAATTTAGGACTTTTTAGATAATTTTTCCCGTATTGCAAATAAAGTGAAATCTTATTATTTCACGAGGACAAAAGATTGTTCTTATTTATGTCCTTTTTCATGATGGTGCCACCATGTTTTCATTTTCAACACATGCTGCATATGTGGGCGGTGTGCAGATTGAATTTGGTTCATAGTTTTAGACAACCTAATCCAAATCTGAGAAGATTGGAGTTGCATCGGCCACGTCGAATGAGCAGGAGAATTATAAATATGCAGAAAATTGAGGAACATTTGACCGTTTCGAGGGTGGTGCCGGACATCCTTTTAAATTTATGTTGGATGGATGCGAGACAAGATGTGGTTTTTACTTTCCACGGTCACGTGTCTGTATGTGTTTTCAGTCTAGTCATGTGTACCAAGCAACTCATTCGAAAAATTACAAAAAAAAAAAAAAAAAAAAAATCCTAAATCTATTTCAAATTTAAACCTTTTAATAACTAATTTAATCCGAATTTTTTTTAACAATTTATCAATTTGATCATAAATCTTTTAATTTTGCCAATTTAGTGCTAAATCTTTTGATGATGTGTTAATGTAGTCTTTCCGACCAATTAGTCAAATAGTAGGTGTTGGACTAAAATGGCAAATTTTCAAAATGTGTAGTATTATATTAGCACATTTAAAATGTTTAAGATTAAATTGACAAAACTTCAAAAGATTTAAACTAAATTGGAACAATTGAAATGTTTATAATTGAATTGATTGTTGTACAATAAATTCAAGATTTTTTTGGCAATTATTCCCAACTCTTTCATACTCTTCAATTCGTGAATTAGGTTGCTTTGAATATGGATATGAACACCTAAAGTTAGAGAGGATGCAACATCGTCACTTGTTCAAGTATGTTCACTTCTCATCGGAGATGTCCTAAAATTGCCGCAGAAGCCCTCGCCAACCACGACAGTGAGAGCGGGATTGAGTAAAGAGGAGAGAGAGAATGAGAGCTCATGGGAGGGGAGTAGATGCATGAGAGACGTACGCGCATACACAAACATACACCGGGGAAGGGAGACGGAGGCGGCGAGGATGCTGGCGGCGGCTGCGATGGTCTTAAGGGAAGAGCGTGGTGGTTTAGCGAGAAAAGGAGATGTCTAGTTTGGCAGACATGTACCCTTGTGTGAACTTGGGGACAGGAGATGGTAACAAAGAATGACACCCCCTTGATTAAAACATGTGTTTTTGCTTCCTTGATTTTTTTTCTTGGCTTTTTCAAGTTAGAAAAAAGAAAACCCAATTGCAAAGAACGAAAGGATAACAAGTTGGAAAAGGACTACACTTTACAAAATTGAACTATGATATTCATTCAAAAAAACAAAAAGAAGAGAAAAAGCTTCAAGATGTGGCCACCCAGTGTGGCTCCCAACTTAACAGCCTTCTTTTCTCAGGCTCTCTTTCCTTGCATCTTCCACTTCTCTGAAAGATCCCCTTAACATCCCCAGAGGCATCATCATCTCTCTTATCATTTTCATCACCATCAGCTTCCTCTAACTCAAAGACACCGTTTTCTCCCCAATCCTTTTCATCATCTTCCATCGCGTCGTCGTCGGACATTCTCTCTTCATCATCATCTATAGAATCAACGCATGATGAAGCGGGTTCTCTCAGGAAACATAGCCGAAGCCGGCCATCGCTCCTTTCGGCTCGAAAATGAGGGTAACTCGACAGGGTCTCAATGGCTTCGATGACCAACCTCCCGTCTTCTCTGTAAGGCCTAAATTGGAGGGACTTTACCCCGCTGATGGTGGTCAGCGGAGGTGGAAAGCTGCGGCGCGTTGCTTCCTTAGCCCCGGCATGTTGAGGGGGTTTAAGCGAAGTCTGATCAGACCTTGACCCGTTGGTCGGAATGGAAGGTACAACCACACTTTCACTAACATGGTCGACAATACCAGTCTCATTCCCTAGATCCTCAGTGCACATCTCCAAGCTTCTCTCGCGGAGTGATATCGAAGAAAGGCTCCTTGTCAGTGGAGGGACATAGGCAAAATCTTGCTTGTTGACTGGTGAGACGGGATTGGCAAGAAAGTTGCAGGAGTTACCCAAGAGGCTACTCCTTGAGGGCACGTCTAAGGACTGAGAGAAGTGGGGACGACTTGGTGAAGTCAATTTGAGCCTTAGAGACACCGGCTCCATGATTTGGGACTCCAGACATGACTGCAGATCTTGGCAGACAACGGTTGCCATACCAGAAGAAGGAACCGAAAGGAAGAGGGGGCCAAATATTTGGAAAGTTCGGCAGATATAGCTGAAGAAGATAGAGCAGGCGAGAGGAGATGAGATGAGGAGAAGGAGGTGGGAGGGCGTGAATTTGTAGTGCGTCAGGTAAGGGGGTGGAGGCTGAGAGGGAGAGGCTTGAAGAGGAGGAGCTCCTCACACCACTTGAAAATATATAACCCTTGAGCGGCCACACAGCACAAAAGGACAGGCAACAAGGACGCGGCAAGGTTTCTTCCTGGCCAAATCTTGAATATGCTCTGTTTTTTAACCAGATTGGTTTGGACAAAACGTTGTTGAAATAATTTGTTCTCACAAGAAAAAAAAAATATCTATTGATTAAAAGAAGACATGACTCTTGTCCTAAAATTTTTTATATGAAGAGTGGTGATAGTTGGGGATAATGTATATATTTTCAAAAGATGTGTTGATCGGTAAGTCTAGAGACCAGTTTACATATTATTTACAATAATCACAGCTATTCATAAACGTTTCTTCTTCAGAACTACCTCTTACAACTTTAACGACATATTCAAAGTGAAATTCTAAGAGAGACAGTGAGTAAATTGTTGAACTCGTTTCTTTGCGGCTTTTGTTTATATTTGGACGTATATTTGTTCTAAACCCGACAACAACAATAATAAGGCAAATAATACCTTTAAAGATAGTAATCGTCACCACGCATCAAAGCATGGAGAATCTATCACTACTTATTTATCTTCATTAGCAATCAAGTTTTCCCAACATAGAACATCTGTCTACGATCAACCCAGTAAAACTTGGTCCACTCTTGTTGACATAGCGCACGACTAATTGCTCCGAAGAGCGCTTGGATACCCTCTTACCAATTTCGAAAGGAAATTTGCTGAGATGAGGAATTCAAAACGCAAAAGAGCATGGAGAGGAAACAGCGATGTTTCCTCCCGGACGGAGAGTCCCTGTTTTTCAGCATCGTGTCACGCTTTTTGCTTGCGGTCAACCCGGAATGCTCTGCATTATTTGGGCTTTTTAAAACGATCGCGAACCGATCCTCCCACCACCGACCGACCGAAATCAATGCGCTGACTGTTCTTCCAGCCTCAACGCGGAGCGTCGGGCGAAAGCTGGACGCTCGTCATGGCTGTAGTTGTACTGTACCGACACATATGGATAGGGAGTTGTGTCCTGGTCATACCCGTGAACTGTTGTACCTTGTGTTCTGACCCAAAAAAAGAAAAAACTGTTGTACCTTGTGTATTTTTCCTTTTTATTTTGGTGATTTTTAATTGGCACGTTTAGTAATATATACTTGTGATAATACCGAAAAAAATCTTAAATTGGTATATTTATGATAAATTTACTTCAAAACTAATTTTTTGACCACTAACAACCCAAAATTTGTATATTTGTGATAAATTTACCCTATGTTAGTTTTTCTTAATTTGAAAATATATCATGAAAAATCACAAACTGATATGCTTATGTAAAAAACCAAATTGATACACCTCATCAATTGTTATGTGTCATTCAACTCAATTATATATCGGTTTTAATGAAAACTAACGAATGATAAATTTGGATAAATTTATTACAAGCGCACTAGTTTGAGATTTTTAATGGTTAAAAAAATGAGTTAGGCATATATTGCTATAGGTGTACTAGTTTAAGATTCTTTGTGATCCCTATGGTTATCGCGGTTAGGATAAAACTTAGAATCTCCTATCCTGCGTTTGATATTTGCTCAAGATAGAATAAAGTTAGATGTAAATGGGATATAGACGGGATAAATTATATATGATAATAAGATAAAAGCGGATATGATTTCTAATATTCATAATAGAAAAGTTTTTTCTCAAATAATAAATTAACAAATTCAAATTATATTTCAATATAAATAATATTTGAATTCTAATATAAGAAATTCACAATAACAAAAAATAAAAATTTAGTTTTTTAATTTAATCTTATTGTTATTTATATATTCGAATTTAATTCTATCTTATAATATAAATTCAATATATAAATATATATTTATTACATATTTTAGGTGTTTTAGTATTTTATGTATATTAGTACGATTTTCTATTTAATAAAATTTTATTAGAGAATGATGGAAGGGGAAGAAAAAAAATTAAAAAAAAGAAAGGAAAATAAAATAAAAAAGAAAATAAAAATAAAGAGACAAAAATTTTTACTATCTCCGTTTGTAAAATTTGCGATTCAAATAGGCATTTATACCAAATAATATATCCAATTCTATCTTAGTTATAAATTCAAACGACCAAACGTAATTTATATGTTTTGATGCAATGATGGTTTTAAACCGGACGGTGTATGGAAAGTAGTCGGAGGACAACGTGGGTCTTCTATCTTTAAGTGTGTTTCAATTTGGATCTTGTGAGTAATGTCTTGAATGTACCGTTCAATAGCTTTAATTTATAAAAAGTAGCTGACATGGAAGGACGAATTTGGAGTTAGGAATTTAGATGGGTTAAGTTGTAAAGTATAATACGTGTCATTTAAAAAAAAATTAGATTTTAAGAATGTTTGTAATTTGAATTCTCAAACGCTCCGTCAATTTTTTTTTTCCCACAAGTTTGTTTCTCAATCCTTTGGGCCGCACATATTAGGTTTGCACATTACAAAAAGGGAAAAGTACAAAAAATGTTCTAAACCTATTGTATTGATACAAATTTAGTTATAAACTTTTAATTTGATCAATTTTGTCATAAACCTTTTTATATTGATATCAATACAGTCCATTCAGTCAATTTATTTAGGAAAGTGTTGACTTGAACGTCGGCCATTCTAGGTGATATGGCTAGATTTAGGATTTTTATTTTTAATACTTTTCCTATATACAAAGATGTAAATATAGTCCAATGTCAATGTATGATATAGCTTAAAGTTTAGATCCACTATTGAACACTAAACTTCAAGATAAATATAAATACCCAACACAACTAATTGAATTTGACTGTAAACGAGAAGGTCTAGCATCAACTTTATAATAATTTAAGTATGCTTGCATGACAAATGATTAAAGTGCTACGTCCCTGCCAGTCCTCCTCTATCCATCCACAAATATAGGGCATAATCTTTTACAAATCAGCACAAATAGAATATATCAAGTAGAGCGTTCACGAGTTGATCATCTTGAGTTTTTTCCTCTCAATTTGATTTTCTTCGATCTTAATGTAAATCAAATTGTTGTTCAACTTCCACCGTGATTAAAGGGAGGGTGATATCTAGCTACTTGTACTGTATGAAGAAGTATCAATGAAAGGAGCGGGCTTCATCAACTCAATTCTTTGTTTATCTTTATATCCACAATTCATATTTTTCCAGTTTTACCAATGACCCTAAAAGGTTAAACTAGCTATTAAACGCAGACCATCCCGAATCTAAATTTCTCCCTCGGTTTTGTTCAAATACATTGGTCGTGCTCAGTTTTGTCGCTCATAGATTCACCAATGAAAAGCCCAATAGCAGGTCCCTCTCACGTGACCCGACCCGAGTCACCAAATTATCATATGGATCTTACCCGACAATGCTACCTTGGGTTTAAGACGTGTGATAAGCTCAGGGTCTACAACTTCAGTGTTACCCCGAAACGATTATATGGCTCCCATAAAGTCTCCCTAAGAGATCTTAAAACCTCTAAACTAAACTTAACAATTCTGACCTGTCGGTAGTAGCAGTTAAGACATGAATCGGATGATCCCAAGTAGTTGATGCAAATACACAGCTAACCGGGTCTGAATAATGAAAAACTTCCAAGCTCAATTCTAGATGTGGTAATTACCGGAGGCCAAATAACCACAGCTGAAAAAATAGCCATGTTCATTAATTGGTGTAGCAGATATGTATGGGTACCAGTAGAAATCATAAACTGATTCCCCTTCTATCACGGCAAGATTCCGCTACAAAGGAATCTGCAACCAAAGAGACAACATGAGACATGGACCACCCATTGTCTGGATTTGCAAATATTTGGTTACAGATATTATATGCAAATATCTTAGCAGTGCTAAAGCTAACATCTTTCAAGCTACCTAAACCCACAGAAACAAACACACATTCTACATGACCACAAAATGCCTGGTGGACCTGTACCTTGATAAAAAACAGACGAGCTTGTATTTGTTCGGTCATCGCTCCAAAAGGCCACACCACTACTCAGAAAGAGAACAACCAAAACGCCCATCAAGAGGAAACATGAAAATTACGCACCATTTGATGCCTCCAAGAAAGCTGTTTGGCTTCAGATCATATCTGAACTGTGTGTGGAAATGATAGGCTCTTTGATGAGGGCAATGGAACCGAATAGTGGGCCATGAGTGGTCTTGATGAGTGGCCTTTGTGGGTTCGTTGAGCTGTCCTAGTTGATGCTGCTCTTATTCTTCTACCTTCCTTGAGAGAGAGAGAGAGAGAGAGAGAGAGAGAGAGGGAGGGAGGGAGGGAGAGATTGGGTATTGAAGAGCATCGAGCACAAGCTGTGAGACTTTTCTTGAGTTGTCGCTGGCTAGTTTTTGCTCTAGCGACCGCTTTCCATCTTTTTAGTTTTTTTTTTTGGGTCGAAACTTTCCATCTTTTTAGTTAGGCAAAGGGAAAGGGTGAACCCCTCACCCTTTGATTTGCGAATTCATGAATATAAATCAAACTCGGAATGGATATTGAAAAATATATAATCTATTTGGTAATAGGATAATTTAATAATAACATCAGCAAGCTTCATTCTTTTCTTATCATTTTTAATAAAAGGGAAAATTCAAAATTAGAGGTTGAAGTTGACTTTTTTTCAAATAAGGCTAAAATAGTTTTGACAGTTTCAAATAAGGATTTAACCTTGTCGGCAGGCTAAATATTCTGATTGGTCAAACGCATTTTTGTCCAATATAATTTTAATTTTAAATATATTAAATTTTTTCAAAAAGGAAGGAAATTAGGCTTGCCGCTGCTTCCCCACCACCGCTAGCCCTTCCAAGCAATACAAGCCCTCACCGACCCTCGGCGATGGTGGAGTGGGGGTGACAAGGGCTCTATAGGCCCTTGTTGTTTTCCGTTCACCTTTTTTTAATTTATCTTTCATCTAATATAGAAAAAAGGAAAAAAAAAATCAAAAAATAAAGGACAAAAATGCCCTTGTCAGTCAATGAGATTAGACATTTCTTTGATATTGACATAGCAATTTTAGGCATTTATTTGAAATAATGTCCACTTTAGATTTTTATTAGAAAATATGATGGCACTTTAAGCCATTATTTGAAAATAGGTCCACTTTAGGCCTTTTTTTTTTTATAGAATTTTCCCTTAATTATATGATGGTTAAATCCTACTATCATATAATATTGCATCGATATCTTTTTATATTATGGTAACGATTATAAATCATAGACAACTTGACGATTACGGGTCAGGGACTATTAAGTTTCAGCAGTTTTTGAAATGAATTATAACTATCAATTATGATGAATCGCTTTAATTAATTATGATAATTAATATCTCAATTATTTAAGTATGAAAATTGAGTTATCCAGTAATTTAAATGTCATTTAATTCGGTAGTTTAATATTTGAGAACTTAATTCTAGTATGGTTGATTATATCTGAGCATCGCCCACGCGTTTGAGAATCACAGAAAAATTACTCAATATTTCTGCTCATGATTTTGCTTTAAAATCTGAAACTAAAAAAAGATGAAAAAACAATATATGAATTGACTTTACATTATGTAAACATTTTAAAATGTTTCAAGTGTTTCACGTTAAATAAAAAATAAAATTATAAGTGCTGCAAAATTTTCAAAATTTTCATAAATAGAAAGTAGAACATTTAAAAGTTGAAGCAGTATTTTTTTTTGGTCGAAAAAGTTGAAGCAGTTGAAATATACTTTTTCAACTAGTGATAACCTGCTAACGGGCCAAAAGCAAGGGCATGTAATAGCCTGCTTTAATGCCGTCAGTTTATATTAAATTTCAGATTTAAAAGTTCGTGCAACTTAAAACAGGTCTTACATACCTTTTTTTTTTTTTTTTTGTAAAAAATAATTAGATTTTACTCCAAAGAATTAGCCAAACTCGAAGTCTTACATAATATACCTTTTTTTTTTCAGATAATTATAGGACAAGCTACATAATATGCCTTTTTTGGATAATTATAGAACAAGTTTTCTTATGACAATGCACTTGAATTCCAAAAACTTGAATTGCTTTCATTTAAATACTCAAACATACAACTTTGATGTATTTGAATCTTTTCGTTAACTTCGTCAATTTTAAGTAAACAAAAAATGTCATGTGACTTTTTATTTTTTTTTTTTTTTTTGAAATGCTGTGACCATCAAATAAAAAAAATGACATGTGAACGTCCAATAAAACCTAGCGGAGCTAATGGGAAGACTAGTGAATCCACGATTTGTTTTGATTTTCAAAAAGTTGAACCAAATCAAACCGTAAATAAAGTTTAGTTCCAATTGCAAACTTTTTGTTGGAAAAAAATTCCCCTTTAATCAAAGCACTAGCATTAAACTCTTTCCTTGAGATGTTCATATTTACAACTATAATGAAACTTGAAACAAGAACAAATTAGATGCATGTTAAAAAGCTTAATACTATCACATTCAGGTAGCTTTACCGTCAAAAGAGTGTCAATACGAGAGAGTAGTGTAGTGCCCAGGGCAACATACCCTTGCCATGAGGTCAACCCGAAACTCAGCCTTCCATATGCTTTTCTAAGGACACCTATTCAGAAGGATAATCTAAGATTACATCAACATTTTTGGAAGCTCTTCTATGGCTGAGCACATTTTTTTTTACAGCAAGTAGTTTTGACATAAATGTGGCTTCAAAACAATTTTGTCCATATTGTATGGACAATTTAGGCTTGATAATCAACTTCTCTAGCACATGTGTATCCCCAAGAAGAAGCTTAATTAGGGTGAGTAGATGCTTCAACCCAAAACTCTCAGCTTCCAAACTAATGATCTCAACTCTCTTAAGATGTTTCGCCAAACATTGAAAGTTCCCTTACATGAACACAAAAAACTTCTTCGTTAAAGTTAAAACATTCTTGAGATTCTTCATCAAGCTCAAATTGCATGTACTACCTCATTTAAGAAATTTACTCCATATCATATGTGGATCCACAGGAAAAAAAAATTATTGGCTCGCTGAAATTTCAAACAAACAAATTTCATTTGTCCACTACAAAGGCTAATTAGTTTTACTTTATAACGAGTCTTAATCAAATTAAGCTCTTAAACTCATCTATACATATAAAACATCTTCTCCTTCTAAATGCATATTGCTACACTCCTAGTTCAAGGTCCTAATGCTACATGGTAGCAAAGGGACCTCCGGTCCATCATTGCAGTTACTTTAAGACATGACCTAAAATAGCTTAATATTGCGCTGCACATATGTTGAGTAGACTAGCATAGTCATGAGCAAATAACATATTGAGATTGATCATCTTTATGTGCTTCCAAAGTTTTAATTCACTATTTAAACATTTGCGCGAGAAAGAAGTCAGCGCAAGAAGCAAATTGAAAATATCATAGTACAGGAACAAACCTTCAATGGGAGGAGGTCAAGCAGGTGTATGACTAATTTTTTCAGGCATGGTGAACTTCGTAGCATGTACTATCGCCAAAAGGTCATATTGACTAATTGGTCCATATAGTGTTAGATTCTGACATTTTAACAATAGAGATGGCATTTCTTCCATCTTCACAAGAGATAGAATCTAAGCACATTGAGCAAGCAACATAGAAAATCTAATTAATACTAGTTTTTCCCGTTTAACATGAATAGAGAATAACAAAATTATAGTCCAACAAGTAGAAATGAACGAATGAATCTCTTTTAAGAATTGATACCTTTTACGTATGCTTCTCACATAGAATTTGTGATATTTGAAGGACTGAAAATTCTAGTAATTGGTCACATGAGGTAGGGAACCTCGTTGTCGACTTAAGTTTCCAAGTTAATCCATCCATGGCCATTGTAAAATACGGTGAGAATATTTTATAAGATGACTATGGAACAATAGCCTAATGTGCCGAGATTTTCAACCTAAGATGACTAGATCCACTTGCTCTTTTTCATATTTCCGAATAATAGAATTTTCTCTACAAACTGAAAGAATGAACTGAAAATGTAACCTTTTCAAACAATCTCTTCATGCATTTTTCTTGTGAAAATCATGTCTAAGAATGTTGCATTGATCCTAGATCTAGCGCGCATTCATTGTCCTAAAGGTTGACTCATCTCAAACCCATTTATTGGAAATTAAACATAGGGAATAAGCTCCAAGTTTCACAATACTTTCTTATCTTGTAAATTGGAACACAAAGTTATATATCATCCCATCTGCTGAATTAATTACATGCGATCTCAATGATTCCACTTAACCATTGGGGTTAACTCCAATGATTCCACCTTAGATGAAAGACTTCCACCTGATGAAAGACTAGAATGCCCCAAAAAGCTGAGCTCACTCAGCCGGGGCGACAAACACCACGAAATAGTGCTAATCACAGACGCCAATCAACAAGAGAACGTCTTTATAAATGGTAAAAATATTGAGCTCATACCTCCAAACACCAACTGCCAATGGTGATTGTAGGAACTTGGTGCAGCCCATCCTCATGTCTCGAATGACAAAATCTACCGTGGCTTCCACCAAAGAAGATATATCGTTGAGTCTGAACCATCAACCGGAATACCACGTCCCCGATACATGCAACGATATCAAATGCGGTGCCCAAATTTTCTCTGCTTTATCGAATACCAACTCATTCACACTTGTTTATTCTATTATAATTTTGTTTGCTTCCGACCACCCGCACAACTCAAAGGACTCTAAACAGGACTTCCACTGAAGATTTGGCCGAGGAAATCATCACTTAACTCCGCATCTCTGATCCACAAGAACTTGAGACAAGGTCACCTAATAGTAGTCCTATCCAACGAGAAAACACAAAATCTTACTTCCAGCCTCACCACCAAATTCAAGCAATAGAAGAACTCCGGCAGGGCATAAAAGTACGCCGATTCCATAGAGAGCCCCAGGTTGAGATCGTCCACACGGCGCTGCGCCGCGAAGCGGAGCCAGAAGTCGACCTTGGGGTCGTCGGTCCAGTAGAAATCGAAGTTGGTAACGTGGAACCTCTTCACTGTGGGGGTGTTGCGCTGGTTCGGGGCGCTTTTGACGAGGAACAGGAAATCCAAAGGCAGGTTGTCGATCGTTCCATCGAAGTTGATGCGGTGCCCAATTATGAAGAAAATAAAAAGGAACAAGTGATAGTTCGGGAAAAGGCCGGGCTCGGGCAACTCTATTTAGGAACGAATGAGTCGAACGAAGCCTGAGTGTTGCGTCGTGGTCGCGATCTCAATGGTCAAGCCGTAGCGAGTGGTATTGGAACGAGTTATATAGAGCACGATGGAGAGATACAAAGGTGCATACCAAGCGGTGGAGAGAATGTTCGAATTGGATGCGGCTCCTAATGCTGCCGTTGGAGACAAGGGTCAAGTGGACTGACGTGGTCAAGCCAACGCTTGCTGATGAATTCTAGGCGCCTCAAATCAACTCGCCTGCTCCTTGTACGAGAGGAATGATGCTCTTGAGTTCATCGTGGAATACCTTTGAGAGGAGTTAGGGATGTTCAAAGAAGAACTCAAGGCTTGCAGGATGGCAATGGCAAGTAGGTCAGAATTTTCATCATCTCCGGATCAAACTTCAATCAACCTTTTAACTTTAGACAATAATTTTTCATGAAAAAATATATGATTTGGAAAATATTCTTTTCCTAGAACAACATTATAGTGCCTTGCATAATAACTTAAGATTGCGTTTGATAGTCATGATAAAATTCGGGATAGAATATGATTTATCCTAACATATATTTGGTGCTTGCTCAGGATATGATAAAGTCAAATATAATGGGGATATAAGTCGGATAAAATTATCCAATGGGGGAGGTTGGATAAAAGTGAATATGATTTATAATATCCATAATAGGAAATTTATTTTTCTCAATAACAAATTTATTAAATTAAAAAAATTAAATTTGTATTTCAATATAAATAATATTTGAATTCTAATTTAAAAAATTAAAAATTAAAAATTAAAAATTTAATTTTAATTTAATCTTATTTTAATTTATATATTCAACTTTAATTTTATCTTATAATAAACATTCAATCTATAAATTATATATTTTATTATATATATTTTAGGTATTTTTGTATTTAGGTATGTTAGTACAATTTACTATTTGATAAAATTTTATTAAAGAATGATGAAATGGGAAAATAGAATTAATAAAGAAAATAATTTAAAAAGAGGAAAAATAAAATAAAATAAAATAAAAATAATTTAAGGAATAGTGTCACGAGAAATTTTCACCATCTCCGTTTATGAACTTTTACTTTTTAGGTTCATTTACAATGATACTTCGTTATATTAAAAAATATACATAATATGATATTAATATATCCGACTTTAATACTTTGCGATTCACCAAACAGTGGATATGATATAGAAAAATCCCAGGATTTCATATCCTATCTTATCCAATCCTATCTTGATTAGAAATCCAGACGACTAAATGTAATCTAAGTGTACTCAACACTCACGGTCTTTTTATGTTAATGATAGGAAAATTGTGCAAAAAGTTCTCAACTTATTGTATGGAGATCAATTTATTCATAAACCTTTAAATTGTATTAATTTAATCCTAAATATTCTAATGAATTGCTAATTTGATCTTAAGTCTTTGTTGTGCCAATTTAGTATGTAAGATTTACCCCATGTAGAATGTGCTTTGATGTTATTGGTCAAAGTGCAAAAAATAATTTTAATTAAGATTTTAGATGATTGCAAATGAGTTTAAGTGTCATTACGTATACAAGATTTGAGATAATTGTATTTAATAAGAGCCAAATGTCCTAATTATATAGCAGAAGTACAAATGGACTTAATAATTATCCAAAGTACAAACTAAAATTTCAAGATATAAGTTAAAACTCTATATATGATGTAAATATAACATGCAAGATGACCGCTTGAGATGGAGGTCAAGTAAGATAAAATGAAGACTTCTTTGACTAATGGATATTTGAGTGTGATTTTGACTGTCTGTTGGTCATATAAGTTCAGTGTATTAGCAAAACAAGTTCGATCAAATCATGCTTTATATCGATGCACTCTGTAGGTACGGTTGATGTATTCTTTCTCCTCCTCCAATTGTATATGTTTGTACTAGTGCAATATTTTCAAGAAAATCTAAAAATGGATTGCCATATCAATTTTCTATAATCTGCATCATCACTATTGTGATTTTTACTTCAAATTGCATCATTTATTGGAATAGTCCTGTTTATGACATCGGCGTTCTTCTTTCACATTTGCCCTCCCCCTGTTCCCAAATCTTCCCACCTTGGAAACCGTATTGAAACCAAATCTAACCACAACTTAGCCGTGCCTGTCCTCCGGGTCTCCATCACTGATGATGGTCGCCTCGCCGTCGTCACTCCACCATCTCGTCATTGCTCCAGGCTGAGCCACCACCTCTGCCTATAGGGTTTTAAGGAAATAATAGGCCGAGGAGGTGGTCAAGATGGATAAGACATGTCTCAAAACTTTTCGGGATCTATAGATTCACGAATAGCCTGGAATATTCTCGAAGGTATTATACGGAAGGTATGCTTGTATTATAGGAGAGTTGGTAGATATGAAGATCGTATCTCCACCATTAGATGAAAGGCAAATCAACGGTGATAATTAAGTAGGCTTATGTATAAATAAGGGTCACCTCTCCTTCATTTGTATCATTCCTCAACTCCGATACAAAGAAGAGCAATAAAAGCATTCTCTTCAAAACACTTCTCTCATTAGAGTCTCTCTCTGCGCGATTTGATGTATGCCAAACGAGCGGCTGAGCCTTAAGCCTCAAAGAAACCCTAAGCGCCGCCCCATCACAATCTCAAGTGTCGACCCGTAATAAGTGGTATCGAAGTAAGTTGTTAGGGCATGATTGAGAGACTTGAAGGTGCACATCAAGTGATCGAGAGAATGTCAGCATTGGATTTTCTTGCTATCGCTGCTCTTGGAGACAAGGGTCTTGAATTCTTGGGCGCCTTAAATCAACTCGCTGGCTCATTGCACGAGAGGAATGATGCTCTCAGTTCATTGTGGAATCCGTTAGAGAGGGGAGATGTGGATGGTCAAAGAAAAACTCGAGGCTTGCAAGATGGCCATGGCGAGCAGGTTGGAATTCCCGTTCTCTCTTTATCAAACTTCAGTCATCCTTTTTAACCTTATAGTGCCTTCTTTTTCTTTCTGGAACATTATAGTGCCTTGTGTAAAGGGTACTCACCGCTCATAGTATTATCATGTCGATGACCAAGTGCGCTTGGTAGAGGGAAAAGCACATAGAATTAGAATAAGATATACCACATCTAGAATGCGCTTTGATGCTATCATTTAACAATAAACATTAATTGTCAGATAATCTAGAAAAGATTGTAGAAAATTTCAAATGAGGTTAAATACTCCATTTGTTTCGTGAGAAATAAATAATTTGAAAAACATTTTCTACAAAAATGATTGCTTGTATTACTTGAAATAATTAGTTAATGAAAAATGTTTTCATTATCGACAATAATTTATATATGAACATTTTCGTAGATGATGAACTTTTTTTTTGTTTATTCATTTTTTAAGCGATATAATCGATCTTTCTTTTTTTTTTTTCTTTAATAGAAGTGTTTTCCAAATCTTCTTCATTTTTTTCGTTTATTCATTTTTTTAAGCGATATGATCTATCTTTTTTTTTTTTTTTTTTTTTAATAGAAGTGTTTTCCAAATCATTGCTTTTCCATGAAATGAACGATGCTTTAAGTGTTGATATCTATACACGATTTGAGATAATTGTATCTAATAAAGGTCAAGTGTCCTAAATCTATAGCAAAAGTAAAAATTAGTTTGTTGCATTGACAATGGACCTAACTAGTCCAAAGTACACACTAAATATAAAACTTAAAACTCTAAATAATCTAAAAGTAAGATGGAAGATTAGCCCTTGAGAATGGAGGTCAAGTACAATAATTCGAAGACTTTTGATTAATATATTGTAATTACTTGAAAGTGCAGTGGTGGACATGTTATGTTCAGACTAGTCTTGCGAGCGAAGCAACCCAAGCATATCACCCGATGGAAGAGAGTGTGAAGGGATAAACTCCAGATGAAGGAAATAAGTACCACAGAAGCTCCAAGTTCATGTCCTTCGGATCTTCCATTTGATGCTGGAAGCTGAGGTATGGCTCCTGTTACTGTCGCCTTACTGGTGTTTCGTTGGACATTGTTTCAGTTATATTTAAACCCGTGCTTGATCGAGAATACATCGATACGAAGTCACGCATGCTGCAATTTTGATTAGTGATCGGTATAGGCGACGATTTCAATGCGAGTTTGTCTGATCTCCATCTCACTTTGTTTGACGAAGTTGATTATGCCGAGTGATGCTGATTGGGAGTAATGTAAGGTCGACTGAATTCGGCATTGAAGTTAGGAACACCGATGGATTAGTGGAACGAGTGTTGAGAAAGAGACCATGTAGGATAAATTGGAATCGATATCATGTTACTCTTTGTTTGTCTTGTCATGCGGTGCCATTACGATCGAATGAACGTGTCAAAAGTGAGTTGCATGCATCGGAAAGAATTTTCATGAGTAAATTGGAATTGATACAATATCAACCTTCATTTAATTGATTCAATGCCTGTCTAGCTCAAGCTCCATAGCTTCTGTCATGGCATCGAGCTAGAGCTCCATTGGAGTTCTTTCGCTAATAATTTATTCTCTATAATCCGGTAACATTTTAATGGAAACCAACGGTGGGGGAATGTAATTTAATCCTTACCCTAACTTCTCCCCATTATCAGACCACGATGAACAAAATTAGTAATTCCATGCCGAAAAAAGAAACTCCGGATGCACAATCTAGAAAAGAAATCAAAAAAAGGGCAAGGAATTAGATGTCGGGTTCCCCCCTTCGAAAATCCACCGGCCGAACCGAGTGGCAGGTTCCGTCATAAGACGAGACAGGCATGCCCGTTTCAGTAATTTCACCCCCCCAAACGCCTCTCTTCCCCGTCAATAGACACAGAAGGGGAGAAAGAAGGCGTTCCCTGATCCATTGCCAAAGCCTCTCGCTCGCTCTCATATTTTTATGCTCAAAGCCAGCCAGCATAAAAATCCAACCTTTATAATTGGCCCCTCCTTTTTTCCCTCTCCTTGCCTTCGGATTTTTTCCAACACTTTTAAATAACAGTTAAAAAAAAAAAAGGGGAGAGGAGAGAAGAGCGCTGAAAACGAGCCGTTGATTCGATTTCGCGCGCGCCTCCCCCCTCCATGGTGGCCCAGCTCGAGAGCCCCCAGCTCCCGCCCCAGCAGCCGCAGCCGCAGCCGCAGCAGCAGCCGCGGCGGCGGGCCGAGCGGGATGAGTCGCCGCCGCCGCTCGATGATCGCGTGGGGAAGACGAAGTCGCTGATGTGCGCCCTCGGCCTCATCTCCCGCAACCTCCCCCTGCCCCCGACCTGCTCAGCGCCGTCTCCTCCATCTGCGACGACGCGGCGGCGGGCGGCGGGGGTGGGGGTGGGGACGGGGACGGGGAGGACGGCGCGGGCGGCGCGGGCGGCGGATCGGAGGAGATTCCGGTGGCGGTGGAGAAGGTTCCGGTGAGGGTTTTTATTATTATTTTTTTTTTCTCTCGGTCGTTGATCTTTTTTTTTTTTTTTTTGGGGTTTTTGATGATGCGAAGCGGTTCGCGATGGGGATTCTGTGGTGTTTCGCTTCTGGTTTCGGGGTTTTTGAAGAGATCGTGGAATGCCCGCGTTGCGGATTTCGGGGACCGGGCTGGGCGATTTTTGTGAATTTTAGGGTTTTTGGTGTTGCCGCGGCGGGAGATTTGGTGATTGCGTGCGAATTGTTGTGATTTTTTTTTCGGATGCCGTCCGGTGCTATGTGAGGGTCTTGGATGGGGCGGTTTTGCGAGCATATGTTAGACAAGTAGAGTTTTGTGGACTCGCTTGGGTTTGCGTATTCTATGGAGCAAACCCAATATAAATTTGGTTTCTTCCTTATATTGCCATAATTTTCTTTGTGCAATATTCCGCAAGATACAACGTCTCTCTGGTTATCATTCTCACTTGGGATTTTGGTTGTTCTTGTTGTTGGAGCCTTATAATGGTTGTGCTTGTAAATTAGGTTATTTGGGTCCAACCTCTATTGGGAGGTTTTGCATAGTTGTGAGTAATTTAGAAGCTATCGTGTCATCTTATATCACTGACCAGGCTTAATTATCAAGAAACACTATTTGCTCCTTCTAATGCTGGCTTGTTCGATTAAATTTCTGTTCTTCCCCCTTTTAAAATTCATGTTTTGTGGTGCCTTTAATGCAGGTTGACCATGTTAACTCTGGCAGACGAGATTTACTTGCAGAATTTGAGGATGCCCTATTGAGACAGCGGATAAATTGCATGTCAGGTTCTAAACTGGCTGAATCAAAGGAAAAGCGTCTTCAAAGCCAAGTCCAGCATCGCATAAGTGAACTTGAAGGTCACTATGGTCTCAAATTTGTCATGCATCCTCACATGATTCACTTTATACTTTGGCATGTTGTAGCACGGGTTGTCCTGTTTTCGAGAAAAAATTTTAGTTTGTAGGTTGCTTATCGAATGCATGCATACCGCCTCATGTTCAGTATGCATCTAGGGCTTGAAGCCGCATGTCACGCTTATTCTGTCTCTAACTGATGCTTTAAATGTGGATTAGAATTGCCATCAACTAGAGGGGATGATCTGCAGACAAAGTGCTTACTTGAACTTTACGGACTGAAGGTAAATACTCTCTTGATGTTCTTTGGATTGTTTTGCTTATTGCTTTATTCCTTATAAAAGGCATTGTGCAAAGGACTGTTCATTGGATCTTGGTCTTGAGATTTTAATGTGATTATAGCATTTGAATGTTTTGTGTCGTGAGATCCATAACTCTTCCTTATTTAGACTGGAGTAATTGAAAAGGTTGCCATCAGATGTCTGAACCTTTATTGTAGGAGATTGCTGACCGTGTTTGTGTGAGGAATGGCTACACAAACAGTAACTGTTTGACATGTCTTGTGCATTCAATAGCAACTAGATCCTCGTGATTAAGCTAGTGATTTCCTTGGCAACCTTTGTTTTGTTTCTTGGATTTTCAGTCAGCTATGTGACTTTAATGGTTGCATGGCGTAATTTATCTTTCAGCAAATGTGGATATTCATGTGTTTCATTTAGCTTTTGGATATTGTGGGATGATTAGAGTTCTGACTTTCCGGGGAAACACTTCTTTCTCTCAGCTAGCAGATTTGCAAAGTAAGGTTCGCTCCCAAGTAAGTTCAGAGTACTGGCTTCGTTTGAACTGTGCATACCCTGACAAGCAGTTGTTTGACTGGGGTATGATGCGATTGCGCCGCACTCCATATGGTGTTGGTGATGCTTTTGCCGTGGAAGCTGATGATCATTTCAGAAAGAAACGGGATGCCGAGGTAATCTAATTGGAGATGCACCACTTATTGCATGGCTATGGAGGGGAAATACTGGAACAGTTTTGTGATATGACTTACATGAGATAAGATGAGATAATATCTTGTTAGGAATTCATTGTTAGAAATACATATGTACAATCTTTTCCTATTCTATATGGCAATAGCCAAGTCCATAACTAACTTTGAATTGATGCACCCTTTAGTTGCATTTGTTTTTCAATTGTTTATAGACATGGATGGGAATGTGGAGAAAAGCTTCTTTCTGATGCTGGTAGCTCAATTTTGATTTGCAGAGGCTCTCGAGATTGGAAGAAGAAGAAAAGAATCTTGTAGAGACGAAAAAAAGGAAATTTTTTGCAGAAATACTTAATGCAGTACGAGAATTCCATTTACAAAATCAGGCTTCTCTAAAGCAAAGAAAGCAGAGGAATGATGGGATCCAGGTGGGCATCCTTCTATCCTATTCTTTTCTTTTCATTTATCTGTCACAAAATGGGAAGTCGATATTAGAATGTGGTTCTTGTGATGGTTTGGCACTGCAGGCTGAGCTCATATTTATTCTCAGAATATGGTCATCTTGAGTCAAAGATCTGATGCTAGGTCTATGTGGGGCATGCTGGATTGGATATATTCAGGCACATTAATCATCTGGCCTATGAAAGTTCTCATGCAGTTTAAGAGAATAGGATAACCTTGGTCAAATGAGTCCGCTAAACTTTTCCTTGTCTGGAAAGCAACCTTCATGCACTTGAAACAAAGAAGGTTGGGTTCTTTCAGTGTGAAATAGGATGACGAAACTACTCCAACTTAGAAGTGGGCTTGAAAGTTCCAGACTGTCCTTTGCTTTGTATGAGATAGTTTTACTCTTCATTCACATTTAGGGTAGTACTTTTATTTTTGACCAATTAGGAATAATGGCTCAAATCAGTCATGAAGCCTAATATTGGATCCAATTCTTCTAATAGTGTTTCCAGTTCTACTTTGGGGGAACTGTTCATCAGGATATTTGGCTAATGTTGGATCTCGGAAGGTAACAACTTTACAACTGATGTGGTATGAACTGTATGGGTTCTGTTAGGCTGAACGCGACCATAAAAATTATCTGATGCATTCTAACTATTAGGAGCTAAGAATACATAAACTTCTGCTTTAAATGTTCCTTATCGTGATCCTTACAATTATCGTTTGATGCAGGCCTGGCATGCAAGGCAAAGACAGCGGGCTACCCGTGCTGAAAAATTGAGATTCCAAGCTTTGAAGGCTGATGATCAGGAAGCATATATGAAAATGGTAAAGGAAAGTAAAAATGAGCGATTGAATACACTTCTTGCAGAAACGAACAAGCTGCTTCACAATTTGGGAGCTGCTGTCCAGCGTCAAAAAGATGCTGGACATGCTGACGAAAGTGAGGATCTTAAAGATTCTGAAGCTGATTTGGATGCTTCAAGCAGTGGAACTCCTGCGGATGGACTTCCTGAGGAAGAGGTTGATGTCTCTGAATCAGATCGCAATGATGACGCCAGCGACTTTCTTGAGGGTCAGCGGCAATATAACTCCGCTATTCATTCCATTCAGGAAAAGGTAAAGCCATTGTTATCTATTTCTTTCCTTTTTCTGCATAAATGCCTTTGTAATATATTCTCTTACCACCTTTATGAGCTATAAAGTGATCTAATTGAGAAAAATTACTGGCTTCAGCATTTGATCTCTCTGATGAATCTAAGATTCTTATCATTTGATTTTTCAATCTTTCCTAAAACCTTTAGAATGCTAAGAAGGCACTCTCATGTGAATGGCCCATTATGCATTTTTCCACCCAAAAAATTACATTACGTTCTTCATCACTTCAGTTTGCGTTTCTTTACTATAGTCTAAATCAATTGTGGATTCTACAGGTAAATGAGCAGCCATCCATGCTTCAAGGTGGAGAATTGAGGCCCTACCAATTGGAAGGACTTCAGTGGATGGTTTCATTATTTAATAACAACCTAAATGGTATTCTAGCTGATGAGATGGGGTTAGGGAAAACAATACAAACCATCTCATTGATTGCCTATCTTATGGAAAACAAGGGTGTTGCAGGGCCTCATTTGATAGTGGCTCCAAAAGCTGTACTGCCAAACTGGATGATTGAATTTTCTACTTGGGCTCCAAGGTCTCTCTCTCTCTCTCTCTCTCTCTCTCTCTCATGTGTATGTGATGGGCTTGCAGTTGCTTGCATGCCTCACTTCACTTTCAGATGCTTATTATTTTCTTCATGTCCAGTATTGCAGCTGTGCTTTATGATGGACGTCTGGATGAGAGGAAGGTGATGAGGGAAGAGTTATCTGGAGAGGGGAAATTTAACGTCTTAATTACTCATTATGGCCTCATCATGAGAGATAAAGCATTCCTGAAGAAAATTCCGTGGCACTATTTGATTATAGATGAAGGACATCGATTAAAGAATCATGAATGTTCTCTTTCAAGGACTCTTGTATCTGGGTATGATGCTACTGACGCTTTTATTTGCTTGATTAATCCACCATTGGTGCACTATGCTTGAACTGACTATTGCCATCAATATTGACATGAATTCTGTTTTTACTCTCATGTCATTTATAGCTGAGTCACTTTTGTTACGCTGAACCTCTTTTTGATGAACTATTTATGCCTTATTTGCTTCATCGGCGATACTGCATAGTTGTCTTCCATCTACTATACTTTGTTAAACAACAAGGATATTCATTAGCACTATCATGATTCGGTGTAGATGAATAATACTCTTTGCCTAGATACGCATTGAAGGAGCATGTTACCTTTACATCAGTACAAAGGCAGTGATTTTCTTCTGCTTCCCTGGACCACCTTAGGAAAATCTCAGTACTTTAATTGCAGAATGTTTTTCCAGTATTTATGTCAAAACCACGTTTAGAATAAAAGGCAAGTCCGTTTGTCTGCTATAGGTTGACTAAAAAATTCAAGGCTGGTGATATCATATCGCAACTATCCAATTGTCTAATATTGCTTCAACCCAAAAAATGTCTAATATTGCGTCATAGAGTCTTCGCTCTAACATGAGTTATGTGTTCAGATACAGTTCCCTATTATGTGTAGGTCTTTAATGAACAGGAGATGGTTCAACTCCTTTAATTATTAGATAATGGTTTTTCATACAGATCTAATAAGTGAGCATTTTTTAGGGTGTATCTTAATAATTTTACCAGAAGAAAATTATTAAATGTCTCTTGGTGCCCCAAGTTAATCCACATTAAACTGCTCTATATTGATTATACCATCAGAAATGCCTGCTAACAAAGTAAGCATATATGTAAAAGGTGGATTTTTGTTTTTCCATTTGAATACTGCCTTTGAACATTCGTTATCCCTTTATGTTGTTATATCTGTTGGTTCAGCTGACTGATTTAGTTGGGATGTTTTGGGAAATGGTCTAATTAATGGAAGCTCACCTATGCAGTTATCAGACTCAACGCAGGCTTCTTTTAACGGGCACGCCAATTCAGAATAGTTTGCAGGAACTATGGGCACTGCTTAATTTTCTTCTTCCTAGTATTTTCAATTCAATTCAGAATTTTGAGGAATGGTTTAATGCACCCTTTGCGGACCGTGGTGACGTATCCCTCTCAGATGAAGAAGAGTTATTAATCATTAATCGTTTGCATCAAGTATGTATAAACCTTTTGTTGTCAAATTATCTAGTCCCACTTTTGACCATTTTCTTCTTTTTTAATTAATCGTATGTTTCACTCTCAAGGTTATAAGACCATTCATATTGAGAAGGAAGAAAGATGAAGTGGAGAAGTTCCTTCCAGGGAAGTCCCAGGTTATATTGAAATGTGATATGTCAGCTTGGCAGAAAGTATACTATCAGCAAGTGACGGATGTTGGCAGAGTTGGGCTAGATACTGGTTTGTAGCTTATGCTCCTTGACTATTTCTGTATGTTGCGGTCCCACGACGTCACTTAACACCAAGAGAAACAAATATATTAGGAAGTGTATTAATTGTGTTATCTGTTCATAAATAATCTTCGCATGTCGTCCTTTAATAATGACTATTACTCTAGTGGACTTGAATAATGAGAAGTAACTTTAGGGGCTTTGTTTTGGTTTCCGGTTCTGTCAGTCACCGGCTTACTTAAGCATATACATCTTTGCTAACTAGTCTAACCCATTTCAGGATCTGGAAAATCGAAGTCTCTACAGAACCTCTCGATGCAGCTTCGCAAATGTTGTAACCATCCTTACCTTTTTGTTGGGGAATACAACATGTGGCGCAAGGATGAGATCGCCAGAGCATCAGGGAAGTTTGAGCTACTTGACCGCTTGCTCCCAAAACTCCATAGATCTGGGCATAGGGTCCTGCTTTTCTCACAAATGACTCGCCTCATGGACATTCTTGAAATCTATTTGCAACTTCATGATTTCAAATATCTTCGACTGGATGGTTCAACAAAAACTGAAGAAAGGGGGCTTTTGCTGAAACAATTCAATGCTCCCAATTCCCCATACTTTATGTTTCTTTTGAGCACTCGAGCTGGAGGCCTTGGTTTGAATTTGCAAACAGCAGATACGGTAATAATATTTGACAGTGACTGGAACCCCCAAATGGATCAACAGGCAGAGGATCGGGCCCATCGAATTGGACAGAAGAAAGAGGTCAGAGTTTTTGTGTTGGTTAGTGTTGGATCAATTGAGGAGGTAATTCTGGAGCGTGCGAAACAAAAGATGGGTATTGATGCCAAGGTTATCCAGGCCGGACTTTTTAATACAACTTCCACAGGTGAGTTGTGCTCATATTTTAGTGCTTAACCATCCACCAATGATTTCTCAATCACCTATTATGGTAATACATAGAAGTTTGTACAGTTGACAGATCTGAAGTGTGAAAGAAAAAGGGAGAAAGAAACTTGTAGAGTTATGCGAGATATCTGTTCTTTAAAGATTTACTATGGATGAGTAACCTGTGACCTATCAGCGACTGGGTAGGAACTTGTACTAGTTGATTGAGCTGTGTTGCTTGCTTTAGATCTATATACACATGCAGCATGCATGCTTGCCAGGTACACACAAGTGTGCTTGTTATGCCTTGCTTCTGGTTGAGAAGCAACTAGAAAGTGAGGTGCTGGAGTAGAAGGTAATTGTGTTATTTTGTATTCAGTACACTGATCAGCTGGCCAAATTGTAGCGAGGCCATTTAGACTCAGGAAGAAATTAAGTCATAGAAATTGCATATTTTATTCATGATTGTTGACCATGCCAGAGTCTTGGATTAATTTAGAATGCTGTATATTGCAGAAGTTGTCAAGTTTCTAACTAGTCCTATTATTTGGGTGATAAAGAAAAAAATATCCGTGAAATAGTGCCTTTGGTATATTTCTCTTAATTTCATGTCTGAAATTCATGTTACTTTGATGTCACAGCTCGGGACCGAAGAGAGATGTTGGAAGAGATAATGCGTAAAGGTACCAGATCATTGGGCACAGATGTGCCAAGTGAGAGAGAGATCAATCGCCTTGCAGCACGATCAGATGAAGAGTTTTGGCTCTTTGAGAAGATGGATGAGGAGAGAAGGCAAAGGGAAAATTACAGGTCCCGTCTCATGGAAGAGCATGAGGTGCCAGAGTGGGCCTATTCTACACCTGATGCGAATGAAGGTAAGTCCAAGGGTTTTGATCATGATGTCAGCAACATCACTGGAAAGCGACGAAGAAAGGAGGTTCTTTATGCAGACAGTCTGAGCGATTTGCAGTGGATGAAGGCAGTTGAAAATGGTGAAGATATTTCTAAACTTTCTGGCAGAGGAAAGAGGAAGAATTACCCTCTTTCTGAGAGCAATGGGTTAATTGGTACAGGATCAGAACGGGGAAATGAAAATGGAGAAGAGGCATCAAAGTTCTCAGTAAAAGGAAAGAGGAGAGATGATATCGTCTCAAGTGCCAATGATTCGGCTAGTAATGATGCAGTATCGGAATTGGAAAGTGAAAGTAGGGAAGATATTTCTAAATTCTCAATTAAGGGGAAGAAAAAGGATCAGCTTCCTTCCGAGTCCACCGAGTTACTTCATGACAGTGCAGTTGATTTGGATGATGAAAATATGCCTTTGGCGAGTGAGGATAACAGTGAAGATACTTATGGTTCTGTGCTGAAGAGATTGAAGACTGAAAGTATCGAAAAACCTGAATATCAGGGTGCTAGGAGGGTTGGGTGGAACGGGCATATACTAACATGGAATACCCATAAGAAGAAGAGATCCAGCTATATGCCCAGCTCTTCATCAGACTCGAGGGGACCGAATTTTAATGGAAGAGGGAACGGATGGAGTTAGTCAACAATTTTTCTTGCTCTTTAGTTCATGCTCCATCCTTTTTATGGTTTTTCTCCCCTTCCCCTCTCTCATTCATGGGGTCGAGCTGCAAACTAGAATTCTGGCAGAAGTGGATTTGTAGGGGCAGCAAATAGTGACAACACCCGTAACTGAGGCTTACTGTCTGCTCGGCTTCTATTCATTTTAATGGATGAAGGCTGTATTGTACCAGAAGCAATTCAAATTACCTAGTGTACAAAGATGTGCCCTTTCATTCCATCTTTTGTCCTTTTTAAATTTGACGCACGTTCTTTGGATAGATCGACGACTGGGAGAAAGGTGCCAGAGTTGAATGAAATACTCGGCCAGAAACTAATCGTGTCGAGATTCGATACCAGATGAACATGACAGGGCATAATTGCTTTCATTAATGGGGGTAGTCCTGGGGTACGACGAGGGATGGATCTAAGGATCCTAGCGGACCTTGACTCCTTGCATTTTTCCATAACTCCGATATGAAATGTTGTAGGCGGGCCGTGCCTCTTTTTTAAATCCGACCTTGGTTGTGGAGTTGGTGGGGATCTGTCACCTATATATCATTTAAAAGACCCTCTTTCACGGAGTACATTGGAAAATATCTGATGACAACATCGTAGCCTGGCTCCTCCAGGCTTTTGCCCATCTCTGATTGTTCTGGCTATCTGAGATTGACGAGAGAGATGGCATCATGGTGGAACATAATCCACTCTTAAGAGCTGTCGTTGTCGAGTAAGTCTGAAACAAATCTAAATTCATTTTGTAGGAATGTCCATAAAGAATAGTAGCTACTCTTCAGTAGGATTTAATAAGACTAATCTATTAAATGTGAACAACTTTTTTGCTGAAAACATTATTTATATTGAACATCCATGAAATGCCCACAACTTATTTTACGGGAAAGGCGTCCAAGAGCCAACTATTTGCAAAGAATTTAGGATGATCGAAATGCTCCCCCGATTGAGAAAATTGTTCAAAAACCCATAAATTTACTGTACGGTAGTCTCAATTTTAAACTTTTTAATTGTGCTAATTGATCATAAACCTTTTAACAACTTGCCTATTTAGTCTCAAACCTTTTAATGATTTATCAATTTAATCTTAAATATTTTAATGATTTGCCAGTTTATAATTTTGACTGAAAATTGTTGACGTGGCGATCTAGTTAGCCCCAGCTGTCCTACGTACTGATGTGTACAATTTTTACTTTTTTTTTTTTTTATGAATTTTTTCTTTGTCATTTTCTTTTTCTTCTTTTTTCTCCCTCCATCGGCCATTGTTGGCCTAGGTTCAAGTGTCCCTCATTTGAGGCTGGCGACCAGCGGACAAAAAAAAAAGGAATAAAAAGAATAAAGAAAAAATTGAAAAAAGTTAAAAATTATTCACGTTAGCCCTAATAATGTCACATAGGATGACTGGCACATATTAAACCATTACGTTAGTGATTTTTGATTAAAATTGTTTGAAAGGACTAAATTGATAAATTATTAAAATATTTAGACTAAATAGCCCAATTGAAATGTTTATGACTAAATTGGTGAGTTGTCAAAAGATTTAGGATTAAATTGACACAACCGAAATGTTTATGACTTAATTGGCTATTGTATAATAAATATAAGACTTTCTAGATAATTTCTCCCTCCCTGGCTAGTCTTTAGCCCCAATGCACACTATTAGTATGTTGAAGCCAAGCCGTCGTTCCATGAATATATGCATCGAGGTCACTAGTTGTTTTACTTGAGCAGCATTTGATCCAGGATCACAATGCACAAACCGATAATCCAATGATCTAGGTTGTTCACTCTGCAGGGTAGGCTCGAGGAGGTGATTTGTGTCTCAAAACTCAAAAGATGGACGCGAGGCTCTTAAGTGATTTCATATATGGAGTGATTGCAAAACTCAATAATCAAACTAGAACACGAAAGCATCTATTAAGATAACTCTGAATTTGATATTATACTGATATGTTTCCATCTCTTGTACTGTCAAATTTAAAAGGAATAATGACATGCACGTATTTGCACTTTCCTCCGTTTAACAATCAAGTAGCTGAACTTTTAAATTACGCTCATTGTGAGGTCACTGTTACATAAATTGCCATGTCATGTGATTTTGCTGATGTGGCTTGCTTAGTCATCAAAAGGTAAGCCTAGTTGTTGATGTGACTCGCTTATTATGCAAAAGTTCGATCGTCTCAATTTAAGTGTTGGGTGATAAGGAAACATAGAGAGTGCTGACTTGGCAGATCCGGGTTATCTAATATGTCTGTTGAATTGTTTCAAGAGACCCCATTGAACGCTAGTGAATAGTTAGTAGTTATTTATTGACGTTAATGTCTAATCCTTCATCAATGGTTGTGAATGACTGATTTTTTTTTTGCAATCTTTTCTACCTTGGTTCTGTAGGAGCAAGTTAGTGCATCGAAATCGACCTTTGAATTGATTTACCTAGTAACGAACCTTTCGAATTACCACCGCTTAGCTTTTAATTCGCCTCTCACCATCAAATGAAATGTGAATAACCCGTCTTCCTCTCTTTGAAACAAGGGGTCTTCTAGTTTTGTCGGTGCTTTAAACAATTTTGTCTTCTCCATATTCTTTCTTTCGAAGCCCTTTTGTTTGGCGGGGCGATTAACGTAGTTAATTGCTTGAATCTTTCTGACTTGTTCCTATGGAACCAAGGTCGAAAAGATTGAAAACAAAACCAGTCATTCACAACCATTAATGAAAGATTCCTCGAAAAGTCACCCTATGATTGGCTTAGTGTTTAGTATCATCATCTTTTCTAAGGGTGATCCTCTGTCTATTGACCTAAATTCCAAGCGAGTAGAGGAAACAAGATGTTGAGGTGTGAAAGCCTTCTCTTGATAGCAGAATCTAATTGTGCCTTTTTGTTCACTTTCTCGTGGTCTTGGGCCTCTCTTATTCCAAAAGTTAACTCAAATGGTAAGGCTTTCTCTCACTTATAAATCAATCACTAGCCTCTACAACCTTAACAATCTCCCCCCCTCACACATCAGGTTTGGGTCAGAGCTGCAACAACCATAGCTCTCTTGTGTGACTGTTAGATCTAGATTTCTTGGCAACTTGAGCTCTGATACTAGTGCTAGGCGACTTTAGGTCTCTCTCATCCTAAAGGCTAGCTCAAAGGGTGAGATTTTTTCTCATGCTTATAAATTGACAGTTAGTCCCTTCTACAACAAACGTGGGACAACTTCAGCAATCTCCCTTCACACATTAGGCATGGGTCGGAGTCGTGACAATCTTTTCTAAGTGACTGTTGGGCCTAGACTTGTTGGTAACTTGGGCTCTGATACCAGTGTTAAGTAATATTGGGCCTATCTCATTCTAAAAGCTAATTTAAAGAGTGAGGTTTTCCCTAACACTTATAAACCAACCACCAGCCCTTTTATTACAGGTTGTTGTGGCTCTAACCCAAGCCCACTGTATGATGGGGAGATTGTTGAGGTTGTTATATATTGGTTGTGAAAGAGATTGATAGTCTGTTTATAAGTGTGAAGGAAAACTTCATTATTTGAGCTAGGTTTTAGGATGAGAGAAGCTCAAGACCATCCAATAATTTGGCAATACCAAAACGATCTCATCGGCGCAAGTACCATAGATTATACAAAGACCCTAGCAGTAGCAAGGTGCATATTTCCCTCGTCTTACTTGGATAATTGATGTTGAGTATGATACGAGAGTCGTTAATAAGGAAAATGTCTTATACTCGGCCATTGAAATCTCCATTTTACTCAGTGGCTCCGCTCCTCGGCGAGTGGGACGAGGATGAGAAGGGCGTTCTTGGTGTTGATGCGATCGTCCTTACGCCAAGAAAAGATGCAGTTGAGGATGTTGGTCTTGTCGATTGTGAGGTGCACCAAACTCGCGAGGTTGTCCTCTGCGACCACGAGCTCAAGTAGCGCTCGAGGAGAGACAGGTGCAACCTCCAAGGATCGACAAGCCCCGGCCTTGCCTCTGCTTTGCGCTTTTGGCCTCTCTCCTTCGACTGGTGGTGGCCTGCGGAGTCGCGATCGCCGGTGGATTTCAAGCGAGAGAGAGAGAGAGGTTTTTTTTTTTTAGTTTTTTTTTTTCCAAATGAATCCCGCTTTGTGCCCATTAAGTGAAATTCTCAGGAAAAAGTGCATTAGAATTGCCGTAACTTAAGGCACGCTTTGGGTGCGCATGACTAAATTTCTGGAATAGAAATTGATTTACGGCAAATCAATTTCTCAATTTCTATTTCAAAAATTGAGAAATTAAAAATTTTAGCTTCTGATTTTTTTTTTCAAATCTATTTCTGGAATAGAAATCTGTTCTAGAAATAAAAAAAAATCAAATTGCGTTACCAAACGGATTTCTGTTCCAAACCTATTCCAGGGAATAGAGAAACAGAGAAATAGAGAAGTAGAAATTTTATCATGCGCACCCTTTGCTACCAATTTTTTTTTTATCAAATTACTTAAATGCCACTTATTTAAGGAAAAAATCACTTAGGTATGGACTTTAATTTGAGACGCTTGAAATCCAATGTAGCAATATTCTAACTCTTTTTTTTTTTTTATTATCAACATCGCTCACCGATATGCTCAGTTTGCATTAATAGCCCTAGACGACGCCATTTAACACATGATTGCCCCAAATTCAACCTTTCTTGAAACCCTAACCTCACGATAGATGATTTTGAGAAAGTATCAACTTCTTCCTCAACCCCTGATATTACAAACGTGGATTTTTGGCAAAATTAGGAATTGAAACTTACAATAGAGGTTTGCGACTTCATTTGTGTGATTTTGTTCCACCGGAATTGCAATTTTTGCGATGGGATTTTGAAGATAGATGGTAACAAAGAGTTGCGATGAAGGTTTAGAAGAGGACGACGTCCTTGCGGATGCCGATGGCGGAGAGACGGTACGCGAGGGAGCCGACGGACTGCCAAACCTTTGTGGAAGGAGATGTGGAGGCTGGAGGAGGAGTCAATGAAGGTGGTGTAGATGCGGTGCGAACAAGAGGAGACGAAGGTTGTGGCGATGTCGAGGGAGGGATGGGAGGGAGAGGAATGGATTGCGCTTGCTGTAGAAGGTGGAGTTGGAGCTTTAGAAACTGCTTTTGAGGTCAATTTGGAGTGAATTGCTCGCCAATGAAGGTGAATCCTGACTTTCTGAGCGGTTGAGCTTCAAGCCAAGCAATGTATGTTTGGATTAGAGAGAGAGAGAACGGGATAGAGAATGAGTTTTAAGGCCATGTTATAGTCCACATTAGACTTCCTTTTCCATAAGAAGCCACATAAACATTAAAATTTGATTAAAGAAAAAGACACACGGGATGAAATGTTGGAACTTGTTGCCGGAGGCATTTTTCTTTTGGTCGAAGGTGCTTAAATGATCATTTTTTTCTTGCAACTTGACACTTAAGTTAACAAAGTTTTGATATCAAAATGTCATGCGAAAGTTATAACATTTCTAATGTCATTTTTCCTCATATTCTCTAAGACATCTTGATTAAACATAGATAATTCAAGAAGCTGATATTCACTCTTAAATTTTTCCTGCATAGAGTAATACTCGACTAAGCAAACTAACAAAAAAATCCCTAAGCAATGACATCTATTAGTAAATTATTTCATATGCTAAAATATTCATTTCACTACGTATAAAACGAGTAAATTGCACATTTACCCACAACAAGTCAAAAACCTTCCCAACAACAACCGCCCTAATAGTATGCAGCGGCACCAGCCGAAAAACAAGTGAAAAACTGATTTTTTTCCCACAAAGTATTGACCCCTATTTTTTCCCCTCGTATAGAGCCCTAATTTTTTTCTCGCGCCGATTGAGTGAGTGAGGATGATGACGATTGAGTGACTGAGTGAAAGAGCGAGCGAGATAGGAAACAAGCAAGCGAGCGAGTGTGAGCAGAGAATGGGAGAGAGAAACCAAGTTAACATAAATTTGAAGGATATGCGGTAGTTTTGTCATGAACGACCACTTCATCGTCCATGTTAGACTTGTTTTTTACCTAAAAAAACCATATATGGATAAAATTCTATTAAAAATACCATGTAGGACTTTTTGGTGGAATTTGTAATCAGAAGCACTCAAGTGATAATTTATTCTTCAATATGACACTTAAATAATTTGACGAAAAGTTTTGACATTAAATTTGGCGTCATATGAAAATAATGGCATTCACTATCCATTTTCTTTATTTTCTATTATCTAAGGAAACGGTTTCTTTTTTCAAATCTTTGTCTAGTTCAAGATACTTAGCATCTTTCATTGTTAAATGTTGAATAATTATTCATTTTTATTCAATAAATAATACTAGCACTAAGAGTTAAACATCTACGTGATTCGTTATTTATTGCATTAGCCAAAAATATAGATCTAATAGCTAGAGGTGATAAATGGGTAGGTCGGGTCGGGTTTGGGTCGGGTCATTAATGGTCCGACCCAAATTGACCCATTAACCCATTTATGACCCATTTATGCCTAATGCAAATTTTTCGACCCATACCCGACCCGACCCATACTCGACCCATACCCGACCCGACCCATTTAATAAAATATTTTCATATTTAACCAAATTTAGGAAAACTTATTCTTATGTTTTTTTTTTAAAGATTATATTACTAAAATACTTCCAAGCAATACAAATCTGATCAATAATTTTTCAATTTTTTATACTTTTTCAAAAAAAAAATTATTTTTTCTTTTTTCTTTTTCTTTCTTTTCCTTTTTTTCTTCTGCTTCCAGAGAGGTTCGCCGCCAAGTTATTTAAAACCCCCCATTAAATCACTAAGCATCCACCTACCAAAGAAAAAAAATGCTAAGCAACCCATTTATGACACATTTAAACTTGTTTTTAAAATATATGTGGCATAATATGTGTGGAGTCCACATTTGATGATACACACAATACCCAACACATCACAGCACCTAATCCTTGACATAAGCCCAAAAAAGAAAATTTAGTTCAATAGGAGATGTTGACGTCTCAAAGTGACTCGAGAAGCAGCTTGTCAGACACTTAATAATCATTTGGCCAACAAGTGGACTTCTCTTACATTTTCCCTCATCCACAAAATTTAAGCATAAAAAAGCCACAGGAAGTTGCACAATCTCATCATCACTTGGATGGAACTGTAGCTTCCCAGTCCTATAGAGGCCACAAACGACTGCCTGCATAACATCAATTGCCAAATGTAAACAAGGAGCAAACAGAAGATAAACTCTAGAGGATATATATAGCTCAGCAAATTCATGTAACCTCTTGAAATCCATGTCTTAACTGCCCATATTTCATGCCCACCAGATGAGGGAAACTGTGAAGATTAAACACATTTTCTGCAATATTCTCACAAGGGTTCCAACATTAAGAGAACAGCTAAGTTGCTTTCTTTCTACTTTACAAGCATTTGTTCATTTTACTATGAGGCCGAAATAAACCAATGAAAAAATGAGAAACCAATCTATCCTTCTCTAGCATAAGGGAAGGCAAATGAAGATAAGCAATTTTGTTCCAGTACTTCAACAATGGGTAGGCACTGATTCCATCTTCAGAATAGGTTGAAGCGCCAGCACTGACAAAAAGGCATCAGTTTCAACTTGATACCTGAGGAAAAGGAATTTCAAATTAATTTCTGCTTCAGCAACCCTCTGAAGCATCAACTTTGATTAGAAGTTTTTAGGATCCTACAATGTCTTTGGGTATCACCCGTGAAGAAATTACAGCAACACTATGAGACCAATGGAACCATTAACACGAAAAGACAATCTGCTCTAACAGTGCAATTCGGGCACCCTTCCAAATTCGCAGCAGAAAAAACACACATCAACCCAGCACAGAACAAGCCACTTCCACCGTCGAATCGGCTCGAGCAAAATCACCACTTCCGCAAACAAATTGACGACACTAAGCAACCAGTGATCGATCAAACATGTCGTCGGGACCATCCCGCCACACGTGCGCGCTCGATTACGTGAAACAGCAAGCCCGAACTCAAAATGAAATCCACGAATGCGTGTTCAGACGGAGTACCTGAACCAAGCGGCTCCGTCCTCCGAGGATGGCTTAGTCCCTCCCTCCTTGAGTTGTCGAACAACCTCGGCCACTAGAGATGGGCGGCGACAAGGCAACGATGGGCGGTGGCAAGCGGCGACGAGGCGACGATGGGCGGCGGTGAGAGGCGGCGATGGGCGGCGGTGAGCGGCGACGAGCGGCGACGGGCGATGGAGGTGGCGACGAATCGAAAGCCGAAAGCGAAAAGGGGTAGGGTAGACTCGTGGCCCTCGTGGGTTACCGGGTTCATCTTCAATGGGTTGGGGAATGGGCCACGTAATTTAGTCTTTTTATTTTAAAATCCATTAATGGGTGCCGAGAGAAATAAGGCCGACCCATTAACGACCTATTTAAGTAAATATGGGTCTATATAGACCTCTCTAGAAGCAGAAGAAAAAAAGGAAAAGAAAGAAAAAGAAAAAAGAAAAAATAATTTTTTTTGAAAAAGTATAAAAAATTGAAAAATTATTGATTAGATTTGTATTGCTTGGAAGTATTTTAGTAATATAATCTTTAAAAAAAACATAAGAATAAGTTTTTCTAAATTTGGTTAAATATGAAAATATTTTATTAAATGGGTATGGGTCGGGTATGGGTCGAGTCGGGTACGGGTCGAAAAATTTGCATTAGGCATAAATGGGTCATAAATGGGTTAATGAGTCAATTTGGGTCGGACCATTAATGACCCGACCCAAATCCGATCCGACCCACTCATTTATCACCTCTAATGGGTCTATAAATGGGTTGTGGACCCATTTAACACCTCTACTAATAGCCTTTGATTCAAGTTTGGGTCTTTTATGAGAAAGATCCAAAACTAAAGCACCCAACCCTAAACTCTAATTTTACAAATTTTGTGGTTTTCTATTTTTCCACATTCCATAGGGTATCAAATCCAAATTTTATGCAAAATTCTATTAGTAATATAACATGTAGTATGTAATGCTTCACCCCAAGAAACTAGAGGCAAATTAGCACTCAATAACATAGCACTTATCATTTCCATAAAGTTCTCTATTTTCTTTCAGCTACTCCGTTTTGATTTGGGTCATGAGGCACGGTTCTTTCATGGATAATACCATGACTTTCACAAAAAAGAATTAAATTCATGTGGGAAAATTCTCCACCTCTAGTACTTCCAAATCTTTTAATTCGTTGTCTTATTTGATTTCCAACTTGTGCTAAAAAATTTTAAATTTTCTAATTTTCTCATATTTATTGTTTAATGCATTAACATATGCGTACTTAGAAAAGTTATTTGCAAAAGTTATAACGTATCTTTTCCTCCTCTAGTTAAATCATTATTATTATTACATATATTTACATGTAATAATCCTAAAATACTAGTAGATCTAGTAATGGAATTAGTCAATTTTCTATTAGTGTTTGTTGGAACACAGCATTCCCATTTTTCATTGAGGATATTTTTAAATATTTTAAGCATTAGATCACATTGTATCATTCTATCCATGGTTCTCTTGCCAATAAGACCTAGCTCAAAATGCCAATAATTACGTCTATTATTATGAGAAATAAATTCAACACCACAAGCGTAATGAAAAGACATATTACTATCATTATGCATCAGAATGAGCAAGCGCGTCTTGTATTTGGCGTAGCCCTTCTTGATAAACGATCCCTCTTTGGTGAGAGTCACTTTATCGGACGCAAACATTGCAAAAAATCAATGAAGACCAACCATGTATACCGAAATAGGACTCCTGTTCAACTTGGGGACATGATGAACATTTTTTGAGCAAGAGTTTTGCCCGAAGACGACACAAGATACTCCGACAATCACACACGTATCCTAGTTCCCCCTGTAAACATGCACTTGGTGGATTCTGGAATGGATCAGGTGTAGGAACGGAACTTCAAGATTTTGTCCATTGGTAGACTTACGATAAGAACTTTTTGACATCACTATACATGTCCAAACCAAGTTGCAACTTGCAATTCTAGTAAGGAAGACGACTCTGGCTCATCGTGTTAGAAACCCACTTTTCCTTTTTGTTCATTTGTTTTTGGCAAATGAAAAATGAAAAAGAAAAATTCTGCATAAGAGTTGAATTGTGTTAAATTCTCACTGAGTTCGTGCAGTGTCTTCTAACCGGGTCCCTTTTCACGCAAAGAAAGAAGATGTATGTGCTTGATTGGATTAAAAACCATCTTAGCTTAACTGAATATTGGCAGATGAAAAGAACTATATTACGTCAGAGTTGGCTGCACTGAATTCTTGCGATATTTTATCTATAGAGCAAAACATGGCTCAATAATTGCCGGCTTCCTCTAGACGCCATGATAAGCCAGAGCCAAATGAAATTGTGGTACTTTCATGCCTTTTTTATGGAGGTCCATTTAGTCAATGTTTCTGAAAAATAATCACGAATAGTTAGCACAATTCCTTGAATTAAATGATAGTACCTGAAGAATTGCACCAACCATATTATCAGCGAATTCAACTGAAATAAAGTATTTAAAGATTGCACACAAAATTGATTTCGATGGAGTTAGGAGGGTTGCATAAGACAAGTAAATACATGTTCATTTTTGGGTACAAGATAGTAATCCATGCACAATCAGCAAGAGTCGAGCATTTACAACAGAGTTATCAATACGTACACGAAAATAGACATACGCAAAGATTCATTTGAACTACCAAAACAGTGCCATCCTTTATCACTCAAAAAAATTAGGGAAGATGGATTTCACTGATAAATCAACTAAGGGTGAGCATCGATTTAGGGTCAACCCTGGATCGACCCAACCCTGCCAGTCTTGGTTCGATTCCCAGAGAGACTAGATTGGGCCTTAGTTATGGGATTATTGGACCAACACTGTGCGGGTTAATCCTCAGTCATAAGAGTTCATGGTTGGTCTAACCCGGATCAACCCTGACTTTATATATATTATATATAATATATTATTTATAATTTTCTTATATGGAGAAAATTCTAAAATAAACGGCATCAACAACATTAAACAATTTCTTAGGGAGGAGTTCAAGTAATTCTATATTGTTTTTTAATAACTTAGATTTTTAATGTCTTTTACGACGTTAACAGCTATAATTTACAAATGAGGAAAATATTTTTGTGAGGAGTCCTCACGGCATCCAAAATGGCATAAACAGCTCCTCACGGCATTCTTCTTTAGTACTCGTTCTCTTCTATCTTATTTGTTATCTTAGTCTTCAATTTGCTAAAATCAGAAGAAACAACTTTTCCGCTTGCCACTCGACACTCGCCTCACTTGCTTTGAGTCACTCATGTTGCTTGCCGCTCGATGTTCGCCTGGTTTGTTGCTCCTCGCTCGACGCTCGATGCTCGCTCTGCTCGACGCTTGACGCTCACCCTACTCGATGCTTATCGCTCGCCTCTCTTAGCTAACCTTGCTCATCATCGAACCATCGAATAGGTTTGGTCCTCGATAACCTTTTTAGAGAGTACAAAAAGTGAAATAAAAATTATTGGTTGGTCTCGAGTTGACCTTGGAATTGGATCGAATTCATTAGATTGGTCCAATCCTCAGTCACCTTTTTAGGGAATACAAAAAATGAAATAAAAAAAAATTATCGGTTGGTCCCGGGTTGATCCTAGAACTGGACCGAACCCATTGGGTTAGTCCGGTCCTCGGTTCTAAGCTCAATAGAATCGGTCCTCGGTCCCAAAAATTGAGAACCAATACTGTGTGGGTTGGTCCTAGGGTTATGGGATGAATCGGCCTAACCTGGACCATGCTCACCCCTAAAATCAACTACCTCTAGCATTACGCTTTGTACATAATAAAGGCTGAACCTCACAAAAGTCAGAAGTTAGAAGATCATATAGTCAACGTAGTACGATGATCCCTTTCTCATGCTAAGGGTGCGCATGGCAACGTTTCTCTTCCGGGGAAGAGTTTTTTTTCAGAAACGGTTCTTTTCTATTTCTATTCCGGGGAATAATTTCTGAGTAAAAGAACTCGTTTGGTAACTACACAAAATTTCTACTCTTGGAATAGAAATGCGTTTGGTAACGCAATAATTTCTCTTTTGTATTTATTCGTTTTTTATTCTTGCCCACGGACCGCCGCCGCCCGGCGGCCGACGAACGTGCGGCGGAGGCGATAGTCGGCGGCGGCGACGGCGACCGGCGACCGGCGACAGGCGGCGACCAGCGGCGGCGGCGGCGGGCGACGGCGGCGGCGGGGCGGGCGACGGCGGCGGCGGCGGGCGGCGGCGGCGGGCGGCGGTCGGCGGTGGCTCGGGAGGTTGGAGGTGGCCGTGGCAAGAGAAAGAAATAAAACAAAAATAAAAAAGAAAATTTGCTTATTTCTAGAAATTGTTTTTGGGACAAGAAGCAATTTTTTTTTGTTTCTCGTTTCTATTCCCCGGCCAACTTTTCTATTCCGGGGAATAAAAAACAACTTGGCATTACCAAACGGGTTTCTGTTCTTTTTTTGTTCCGGGGAACAAAAGAACAGAAATTTTGGGGAAGAGAAATGTTGTCATGCAGCCCCTAATTGGCCAAACTGGAAAGACCCAACCCAAATAAAAGTTTCTCACTAGCAAGCCTTTGTGAAATTTCAAATGCAGCAAGCACACCAATTGTGGACGAAGGCAAAAAAATGCACATGCTCGAATGCAAACACAGGCAACAACTAGACAACTCATGCAGAAACTCAAGTTAATATTATCGTTTCTCTGCCTGGATGAAATTTTTCTGAGGATAACAATAAGCATGGCTTAAAAATTCTCGACATAAACCCTAAGCAATGTCCTGCGGCTCACTACTGGGTAATATAGGTTGGACTGTGTCCGCTTGCAATGAGCAATCCCTTGCAATGGCAGACAGGGTGACATTAGCCTGCTTAGTCAAACTATGTGGCCTTAATGTTCCAGCCTTTGGCTTTAGAGTGATAGTGGCACAAAGGGATCGACCACTGGTGATATGAGTTGTGGCTCTTAGTGACCATGTGCCTAACTAATCAATCCTTTTATAATATTGCTGAATACTGATCAGACACATGAACCAAGAGTTCCAATTACACTCCAACAGAGTGCGTACGAGGAGACGAACCCCACAACCAACATGATTTATTTTTCAAATTCCAGGGACACAATATGCGGGGCCTGTGGCATGTCTTGGATGTCAACCAGGTAAAGCCTATTCCAAGCAATGGCAGGTGTGGACAGCGTCATGTATTAAGAGCAAACAACCGTGTTTCCAGAATGCAAACAATATTGCCATGATCACAAGAGTAAGCTTACTAAATCTAAATGGACAAGGAATTCCAGAACTACGTTCAATCATGGCCCTGTGCAAGACCAACATTCTAAGAACTTGATCTTTTAAAACTCCAACTTGCCAAAAAAAAAATGAGGCTTTTTAAGGTACACTTTACCACTTTCGAAAGATGCGGCATTCTTAAAAACCTATATGAGGAGATGACATAGTAAGACATACATATATGACAAAGCATTATAGAATTAGGGAACTATTGAGATTGCATACCGTTGTCTGAATTCGGCAAAATGCTTTAGGATAAACAAGATGCTTGACTTTTTCAATGATGTCGCATGTGCATTTTCAGAGAGTTTTAATACGGCTGTAATATTTTCCGATGATAAGCTCTGCAAAATACACTCAACAATTAACTCAGGAATCAAAAGGAAACTTACAACACATGTATATTGACAAAGAGTGCCACTTGCATTCCAGTGGCCTTTTTGTTTTAAAATCATGGCCACGTATTGGCCACTTGTTTCACTATATGAGGATGGCCAACTGGTTTGAAAGGTTAATCAAATTCAAGGCAGGCTGAGATCTTGACAAAAATAGTTGTGATTAATAAAAACAAATGAGTAATGCAAAAAAAAATGTTTGAAGGGTTGTGTGATATTAGGATACATCAAATTTGCATTTACTTAACCTGTGTTACAGAGAAAATTACCAAAAATATCATAAATTTACTGCAATTGTGCCAATTAAATTGTAAATCTTTTAATTTGATCAATTTGTTTGACATGTCTAGTCTCCACTAAACTATAGTAGGCCGATTAGGAGCAAGCCAAAATGTGGGAGATCGCTTTAATAAGAGTATTAGGTTCGGGAACTTGGTTTTGATAGATTAATATAATGCCCATTAAGCAGTACTTCTTTGCTTTAGAAATCATACTGTCTTGGTCAATATTGTTTCTATGCATGTGCTTACATGTGCAAGCCTTTATGGTAATAAATCCAACATTCAAAAAGTTACCAATATAAACATTGTGCTTAAACTAGAAAATAAATTATATTTAGTAAAAGAAGGCAGAAAATGAATTATTCATCTTTGAAATCTGTCTTTTTGCACGACAAATTGAAATACATACCAAGCATTGATTTTCCATCTTTCTTCTTTTTCTTTTATTTTTTTTTTGTCTGTCCTTTTCTAACTCTCAACTCGTTCTCTGACTTTTATCCTACCTCTTTGCTGCATGGGAGTTGAAACCTACACCTGAAACTATACGTCTCCACCCCTAGGCTCCTTAAAAGATGAGAAATTGAGCTCTCCACCTCCCTCTTCCCATGACCATTGTATACATTGGCATAGTATCTTAAATTAATTTGAACCTTATATAATATGCATACTGTATCAAAAGAAAAATTTGTTCCTAGGAAAAGTTTATTTGCTTGATTTCATTTTATGGATAACAGGACGGGAGTGAGGACTAGTGCAGGTATTCTTTACGAGGATTACCATAAGTTCGCTCATCATCGATATTCAATTTGAGCTGAAAAAATATATTCAATTTGAGCTGAAAAAATCATTCATTGGGGTTATGAAGGTTCAATTTGAGTTCTAAGTATCATCCACGAGTTCTAAGTATCATCCACGATAATTGTGTATAGATCGGTTGATCCATTTATGACATGAACCCATTTAAGCTTGACAAGAACACATATCGTGTCAAAAATTGCCTGCCCTAGTCGGTTCAAAGTTATTCTGGTGCTACGGGGAACAAAATTTTGTTTTTGTGAAATTTCTTATTAATAAACTTTTAAGTTAATTAATAATTGGATTAAAATAAATTTACTTGGTGATTTTTTTTATGTGCACATAACCGCATTTATAGTGAGATTAAGATGTATTATAATCATCAAAAAATAATCTTGCAATAGTCTAAAATTTTTTAGGGTTAATACCACGAAAAACCTAAAATAAGTACATCATGACAAAAAAAAAAAAACTCCAAACTAGTATACTTGTAATAAATTTAACAAATTAATTTTTTGACCGTTAAAAACCTCAAACTCGTACATTTATGACAAATATGCTCTATGTTAAATTGGAGTAACATCGCAAAAAAAAAAATCACAAAATTGATATAATTGTGACAAATGATGAGTAAAATCTTAAACTGATATACCAATCAACTGTTATTGGTCACTATAAAAAAAATTAACTAAAACTAACAAATGATAAATTTGTCATATGTGTACCAGTTTGAGGTAAATTTGTTAAAGGTGTACTAGTTTGGAGTCTTGGATAAATTTGTCACATGTGTATCAGTTTGCGATTTTTTGTGGTATTAATCCAAAATTTTATAACAATATATGGCATTATTTGGTTCAATGAGATTAGCATCCAAAAGTACATTTGTGATTGTGCGTTGGGTATGCTGATTTTGACATCAAGGACTTAATATGCAAAACAGTTGACTTCCTGTAACAATAATTTTCATCATAAAATATGTTGTTTTGTGTGCCCACAGATGATATAGAGCTACCAGAGTCCCCTGTACGTGTTCTACTCTCTTACTAATCTTGGCTGGATAAATTGACTATTGGATCAAAACTTTTGCACAATCTTCAATTAAGTCTGTAATTTTTTTTATTCAATTGAGTACTTTCAGTACATGTTTCTTTACATGTTTTGGTCCATTAATTGAGAAAAATTATCGCTAACATGCATTAAGTTGCAGATAATTGCCATTCTAGCATTACATGTGGCATGTGGCACTGGCGTGGCGGTGGTAGTGATCATCACTCAGATTTTATCTGTGCGTGCACGTGACAAGTCTAAGTGCTTAGGAAACGCGAGGAGTATGGGAAGACCACATGTGGAAGGCGTTTCCATCATCCATCAAGGCCATTATTGTGATTCAGCTTCAAAATAATACTGTGGTGTGTAAGGAAGTCATAGAGATAAAGCAAAGATGCATTACTCGAAGGTAAACTACAAGAAAACCTAGTAGCAAAAAGCATCTAGCTGAAGCACACCTGGGATGCCTTTATCATATGTATGAGTAATCACATCATGGTTGGAAGATATGGTATTTTTTGAGTTCCGGTTTGTCCTTCCCGCTCTCGCTCCCCATTTAACATCCAAACTACTACAAATAAAGAGAAAGTAAATTAAATTGGGATTTGTTTTTTCAAATTAAGATCAGATTTATAAAAAAGAAAAAGAAAAGAGGAAGCAATAGTGAAATTAGATAGTTTTTCTGGCCCTATTATTGTCTTTTTGGCCAACGGTTATGGATATTATAGGGTTAAGTGCAAGATAACGAGGGAGAGGCAAAGACCGGAAGTGAAGGGAGAATTTTACTTACGACAAAAGTGAACTGGGATTATATTGAGGAAAATAAGATAAAAAGGAGTGTGTACATTTTTTTTTCCTGACCTATTATTATATGTAAGGAAAAAAAAGACAGAAGAAAAGATAAAAGGAAAAGAGAGATTTATGATAATGTCAAATTGGCCATATGCCAGCCTTCCATAAAGTCTGCTATTATAGATTGTGACACTTAAAACTTACACGGATGCTTGCACAATTATAAGTCCAAAGCAAGTGCCAAACAAAATTTATATTCTGAATGTATAATACCCTAGAAGTCCCTATGGACAGTTAATAGACATGTTGCTATGGTAATATGGATCAGATGTTGGAACCTGCTGATTCCATTCGCTGATCAGAAAAGAGAGCTTGAGGTCCCATTTGGCTCGTCTCGCAAATAACTGAAGTCGAATGGGAGGCGAGGCTTTCTTCATCCACTTCGCAGTTGGTCTCTTCATTGTTTTCTTCAACTGTCAAGCTGTCGAGCTCTTGGTTAATCCTGGCGAGTTGCTCAGCCACTTCTCGCATTGCGGGCCTCTTCGCACTGGTTTGGTCCAAGCACTTCACTGCAATCTCAGCAACCATTCCTATTCTCTCCATCTCATCTTCACTGGTGGCCTCGAAGTTAATGATATCAGAGAATGTCTTATCCTTCACAGAAGAGATGAAATAATGGATAATATTGATCGACTCTCCAGACCTAGTAATGAAACTTGTGGGCTTCTTTCTTGTGAGCAACTCCACGAGGACAACTCCAAAGCTGTATACGTCACTCTTAATTGTTATTATACCGGTGGTTAAATATTCCGGATCAATGTAACCCAATGTGCCTTGTATTTTAGTGGCTACCATATTACTATGCTCTGGTGATATTAGTACTGAAGTTCCAAAATCAGACACTTTTGCTGAGTAATTGTGATCCAGAAGTATGTTCACCGACTTGATGTCACCGTGAATGATTGGGGGTTCTGCGCAGGAATGCATATACTCAAGTGCAAAAGCAGTTTCGGCAGCTATTCTGAGCCGGTTTTTCCACGATCTCAAGATGCTCGATGCATTCTGATGGATGTGTTGGAAGAGGGTACCATTTGAAATGTATTCATAAACCAGCAAGGGTATTCTTGTCTCCAAACATATGCCATGGAGCTTCACCACATTTTTGTGGTTTATTTGCATCACAATTTGAAGTTCATGCTGAAAATCCATCTTTATTAGAGACTTGTGCAAATCTTTAGGCTTCTTGACCGCAATTATGGTGTCCCCAACTACTCTCCCTCTATAGACGGAACCGAAACCGCCCTCACCAAGCTTATTGCCGTTATCATAGTTGTTGGTTGCTTTTATCAGCTCTGTCTCCGTAAAGATTTGAACTCTGGTGTTTCAAAGCTCTCCTCCATTTCGTTTGAAGTTTTTCTCTTTGCTTCTCCTCCTCCACATGTAAAGGACTAAAGCACCAACAGCTGTGAAGAAGGCCAGAATAATCGCTGCCAAAGAATATACATAACTAGATTAATGATTCAAGCATGTAATCCTTATATGGTCCACATAGTTCTTAAAATAAATTAATTTCAAACCCACAACCCATTAAGTCCTTTTTTGACATAATCTGCATCTATTACTATTATTTGGATAATCAGTCAATCCTTCAAAATATAACTACCAATTTAATGATGATAAACCGAATAAGTAATTTGACGAGCGTCATTATAAACCGAATTAGTAATCAATTGAACTTATTTCAAATACATAATTCCAGCATCTTCTATTACTCCTCCCGATGTCTTTCCTTGACTATAATGAAGGAGGTTTGTAATAAAACAAAAAAGAACAAGGAAGCATTCACCTCCCATTGTTATAGCTCTTTACCCTTACAAATGGTATGAAAACTCAGAGAAATCTTTGAACCACTTATGCATGAACAATCAGGAAAAATTACTAAAAAGATTTTAAACATATTATAATTGTGTCAATTCAGTTTTATATATATATATATATATATATATATTTTACTAAATGAATCATAAACCTTTTACATTTATGTCAATTCGGTATATTCGGTCAATTTTGGTTAGAAATAGGCGCGTGGCCTAACCGTCCTATGTGGTGTGGCCCATGGCGCTGCCAACACAAATGTGAATAAATTTTAATAATATTTTAATATTTTTTCAAATTTCTTATTTTCTTTCTCTTCCCTTTTTTCCTCATTCTTCTTCTTCTTCTTCCTCTAGTTGGTCTTGGCAATCGACCAAAGGCTAGGGTCGTGAGATTGACTTTGGGCGAGCCACCGCCATGGCTAGGTGATTCTTGACCTTGCTAGATCCAGGAAGGTCGTGCCTCGCCCATCCCTCTATCGAGGTAGGCCACGAAGGCAACCTTGTCTAGGCAAGTCATTGAGGCTCACCCTTGCTAGATCTAGCAAGGGTCGAGCCTCACTAGCCTTTGTCTCTGGTCAATCAATGAGATCTAGCAACCAGCTAGAGGAAAAAGAAGAAGGGAAGAAGAAAATGAGGAAAAAAAAGAAAAAGGGAAAAAGAAAGGAATAAATACATAATGAAATAATTCAAAAAATATTAAAATATTATTAAAATTTATCAACATGAGCACTAACCGTCCAATGTGACGTGACTGGTGTCTATGTTGGCAATTTTTTGTCAAAATTAGTCGAGTAGCACAAATGCAATAGTTTTAGGACTTAATTGATAACAAATAAAACGTTTAAAACTAAATTGACATAATTACAATAGGTTTAGGAATTTTTTAGTAATTTTTCCTAAATTACCCAGATTTGTATTTGCCAATTAAAAACATGATTGAAGGACATATACACTAAGAGTAAATGACACAAATGATCATTGAACTTTGGCTCAATGTGTAATGTGGTCATTGAACTTTTTAAGAACTACATTGCATAAATTTAAAATTCATAACTTTACATTAGCTTTACAAACCGCATCGCACATTACATTAAATTCAAATTCAAATCATTATTCCACACACTAATTATAAAACATGACCATTGTTTGTCTACATAATAGTTGTCTCTCTTAAAACTAATTTTACCCATATTGAATTGATAAGTTAGCACGCCGCCACCACATGTTCGGTGTGGGGCCACTGCGGCGGGCTGGTTTTATAGAGCCAAACTTGCAAGGAGAAGCGATCATTTTTTATTACTATTATTATTATCATCATCATCATTAGTCCGTATTTCCATCAAAAACATTAAAGTAAAATAAAAGAATTAAAAAAAATATTTTTTTTTCTTAAAAGTGTAAACGTGGTAAAGCTAATAGCCTTATTAGCCTCTATCAACTGTTGTACTAAAAAAGCCCGCTGCCCCAGGCTTTAAGGTGTGATCCATTCCTTCTTTTTGTAGCTTATTATCCGAACTTTGACATTTAATTATATATATATATATATGCTTAACTTCAAAAACTTCAAATATGTAAGATAGATGAGAAAACGTATTTTTACACCCCGGAGAAACTATTACATCCGCCACCAGCTCTCAATTAACCATGGATTATTATACCGTACCCTGTCAAGCTAATCTCAAATTGCACGAGCAGCATTAGTGGGACGTGTAATGTGACTAATTGCTTCACTCCTGTTTATTCTGAAAAACTCTGTTTGTCTGTACTTTTTTTTTTTTCTTCTGTTTCTCTCTTTTAATCTCTTTTAATAGATAATCAATTGAAGATCTTGTGAACCATTCACGGGATATTACCTAAAGGAGACAATTTTTACCCAAATCCCACCTCAAACAAGACACGCAAGTCTGAATAATAATTACTGTAAAAGGATTTTGCAAGAAAATAAAAATAAAAAGCCTCAGTCCAATCCATGGGTGTGATCGTTGAAGGTGAGTTGAGTTTCGTAAATTCTGATAGCCCCACTGGGCTTCGTCAATCTTGAAGGCCATCCATATACGCAAGTTCCCCAACAACTGGCGTTTGGCCTTCGTGTCCATCTAGTGCTTACGGGCCATTATTACTTCAGCAACTCACCATAGAAGAAAGAAATTCTTGAAATTTACACCATTATTAGGGCTTTTTTCCTCTTGAAATCAGAAGCTCTAGTTGTTCATTTTGGCCCAAGATTTGGGTTGAGATACGAATTTTCACTTAGAGATGCGGTGTCCTCCCACCAATGTGGTTTTGAAGTATTATAGTCAGAAAAAAAAAGGTAAAATAGACGGAAAAGGAGGTACAAGAAAAACGAAGGAAAGATGTAATCAGCCTTAGCCTGGGACTGAATAGGGACACGGGACAGCTTATGGCTCACTGTCTATGTCACCGGGGTACACCGACGAAGGCCCTGTTTGGTTCAACATGTGGAAGGGGCTTTGGGCTCTAAAGGGGTTTGGGCAAAAGCGGGTGGTGTTTGGTTCAATTTTTTGGAGACTTTGGAGAGATGCAATTGTATCTCCAAGGGGCTTCAAAGGGTTTTGGGGGAATGGAGAGCTAGAGGTCCATTGGGAAGTTGCATTTTCGGAATGCAACTTCCGGTACTGTTTATCACTGTTCATCTCTCCGGTGGAGAAACCGATTAGAGGCCGACGACCGCCGGCCAAGGGGTCGCGCGCACCGGCGACCGATGCTTGAGGGTTGGTCGACCCCAACGACCGTCGCCGGACCTCAGGCGACGCCTGGGTCGCGCGACCCAAGCAACCGATGGTCTGAATTGCGTGACCCAGGTGGCCGCTTGAGGTCGCCGGGGTCGCGTGACCCCAGGCGACGACCGCCGGCCAAGGGGTCACGCGCACCAGCGACTGCTGCCTGAGGGTCGCTCGACCTCGACGACCGTCGCCGGACCTCGAGCGGCGCTGCGTCGCACGACCCAAGCGACTGATGGTTTGAATCGCGCGACCTCAGGCGACGGTCGCCGGGGTCGGGCGACCCCAAGCAACGACCGCCTGTGGCGCGACCCCAGGTGGCCGTCGCCTGGGGTCACCCGACCCCGGTGACCGTCCGGAGGCCAAATCTGGCCATCTGGTTGCCAGATCCAGCGATGTGGTGGCCGGACTTCAAAAAAAAAAAATACAAATATATTTTTGCTTTTTTAATTTAATAAAAGTCAAATTACAAATGCAAATTTTACCAAACAGTATTTTGACCAAAGTTGTTTCTCAATGCAAATTTTACCAAATGATATTTGCATTTCGAAAAACCCCTTCACTCATTTTTGCAAATGCATTTCCTAAAAGCCAAACCAAACGGGCCCTAAGTACGGTATAATAATCTAGAAAAACACATGTCAAACCTACTATAAAATCAACAATGAATTGATAAAATATGAACCATATAGTGAATGATGAGGGGAATACACACATATGATATAATTACCTGGAACAAGTACGATCCAAACAGAAATTTGGCAAGTAACTTTACCATCGCCCCACATTCCAAGTGGGCAATGGCAAGTGTAGTTCCCGGGCGTATTCTTGCACTTCCCATTATATGGGCACTGGTTTGGGTTCTTGCACTCATTGAAGTCTACATCATGCAGAAGAGAAATTGAACCGTTGTCTCGTTTAATGGCAAAAACAAATTGAACAAGTCTGTGCATGGATTATTAGATAGACAATGCTGTCCCATTTAGCTTTCAGTTGTAGTATTCGAACATGTGCCCACTCTCTTTCAAGAAATCTTTTGTTTCTCCATTCTCAGTCTCTCTCCGCGTCGAATCCGAGCATAACAATTTCATCGTTCTTTGCCATCAACTGAGATCGACGCTACCTTGAACTCTATATATAGACCCGTTGAGGGCACACGAGCTAGGAAAGAATCCAGCATACAGAACTTGTGGAAATCGAGCTATTGCAATAGTGCATGGGTCCTACATTGCAAGAGCCAAGCTAGGGGTCGTCTACGGTTACTGGGGACGAAGACTGAGCCTAGGAAGGAGAAGGTTTGATTATTACATGCACGCATAAAATTATAAATATGAGCTGTTACTCTCCAAGAGAGGTGGATGTGCTAATATGCATATGTATCACTAATGATGGACTCGTCAAATCTATCGTCAAATCTAACCCTTTAGATGCATTATGGTACGCATTCCACGTTGAATATGTGTATATAGGAGAGGAGGCACAAAGGTTTAAGAGAGAAGGCAAACTATCATTGTAACACGGGAGTAGAATTGCGAGAAATGTTGACGATGATGTTGGCAGGGTGATGGTAATGGCCTTGACTTATTTTACTAGGCAAAAAGTTGCAACCTAGAGAAATTTTTGCTGAACCCAAATTTATTCGATGGGTCTATCATAATCATTGATCATGCATGTTCCATATGAACTCAAGGATCAATTTTGGAGATGGATTTGGATGGAGACAAGATTCCCCAACTTTATATAGGCCTCCCATTAAAATACTATCATATAGTAGGACGCATCAATTATGTGAGAAAAGCGTATTTTCTCTATCTTTCCCCAATTATGCTGTGAGATTGGTGAGTCGATATCAATCAAATCCCGGTCAAGCACACTAGAAAGCAGTGAAGAGGATCCTGAGATACTTGAAGGGTACCATGGATTATCGACTTCTGGATATGCGTTCTTACTCAATGGAGATGCGATTTCTTGGAATAGCAAGAAACAGACATGCACGGCCTTATTTACGATGGAGGCAGAATTTGTTGTATGCTCTGCCGTAGTGCAAGAAGCAGAATGATTAAAATGTTTCTTGGAAAATTTAGCCACAGTCACTGAGGTTCCAAGACCAGTGATGGTTTATTGTGATAGTCAAGCAGCCATTACCTATGTGAAAGATCCTAAGTATTATAGAAGGATGAAACACATTGATATAAAGAACAACTTCATTAGAGATATAATAGCGCAGAAAGAAGTGATCCCACAATACATTTCAACCAATAGAATGGTTGCTGATCCATTTACGAAGGCTGTTCCTAGAGACATATTCTTGACTCACAGAATGTCACTAAGATTGCGTAGAATGTGATGTGTTATTATAGAGGATCATTGGTTTATATATATGTTGACATATATACTGTACTTGTTTGTTTATCAGTGACTTGATGTTTTATCAATAAGTACAAATACATTATGAGACTAGCACATACATACATATATTATTGAAAAGTATGTCAGTAAGCAATGATTGGTTCACTCACACAAGCAATCACCTCAAGTGTTATAATTAGCACGTTGAGATGAGATATTATGTACAAGTAAATGTTGAAGAGCAAATTTAGTACATAAAGAATATGCCGCCTTGATTGGAGTCAAGATGAGGTCCGTGATTTGTTAATAATAAGACCGAACATGATAGTCCCACAATCATGTATGCTTGAAAGATGCCGGATGTGAAAACTTAATTGGGCGCTATAAAAAGTGTGTCAATATAGCACTCGAGCTAAACATGAGTACGTGAGAAGCATGTGACTATGTTTAGGCTAAGATCCGTATAGTTGATATATTTAATAAATAACATACGCTCTTATAGAAAGAGAAATCCACTATAGCATGTAATTCATACTACAAGTGTATTGTACGACCGACAATGGAAGTGAGTGAAATTATTCCTATTTACTTATCGTGTGAGCCCTTGAGGTAATTTATAATTTACCTCATTTTGTGCCCTATGTTACTTCTGACTATGTTCTCGAAGTGAATGATCAATGTTGCTACTTTAGCATGTTACCGGCGGTCATGAATGGATATGGCCTTATGGGACGTGTCTAGGAAAGTAGTTGTTCTGAAATAGAGAGAGACATGAGTGCGAAGGAAGACTATTGTTGTTTTACATCTATCATATGTATTTACTGATCGACCAATTATATTGCTTTATGTGGTTATGGATATAATTATAAATACATGGTATTTTGAGAATAGTCAAGTATAGCCTTTAAGGGATATGTATACTTGGATTGATGTAACAAAATATGTCTGGGGCATTGTGAGACATCAATTAGTTATTTCTTTTCGGGGTTGTAGCCATTATGTCATCCCTAAAAGGTGCATGATTTGAGCTCCTAAGTGCAGGTGTATTTACTGGTCGCACGGCTTATTTGCCAGTATAAATTGTTTTCTAAAGTTGATGAATGTTGAATGCCTTATATTCTTGATAGAGTGCTATCAAGCCCATCATGTCCGAGTGGGAGATATTGTACTAAATCAGTACGTCCATGATGGGATGCGATTGGAACGCACCATTTCATCTTGATATGCTACGATGGAAAGACACCATTTGAAAGGGTATGAGAGAGTTATATAAAAGACTCCTGGATGACAACCGTTGGGATGGTTGGAAGAATGTACACTAAGAAATTCATCTCCATTTCTTGTCCTCTTTCCATCAAAAGAAAAAGAAGGCGTTCCATTTCTTCTTTACAAGAACAATTGGCATTTACACTGTGAAAATCGAGTACTTTCCTTGTGATTGCATTCAGACCAACGTGAAGTATTTTGTTTGTGATTCATCCGCAATTCAACGTTCGTTCCGGGGTTAATTGTTGTTGGCGCATTGGATAAAGGTAAGTCGTCTTCTGCCAACTTAAATTCCAACAAAACTGCCAAATCAACTACCTCTAGCATTACTCTTTTGACATGGCTGAACTTTACGCAAGTCACTAGTCCGGAAAATTATATAGCTAGGAGCTATACCACGGCCAAAGCTGGAAAGAACCGACCCAAAACAAACTTTCTCCCTAGCAAGCCTTTGTGAAATTACAAATGCAGCAAGCACACCCGCTAGGTGACAAAGGCAGATGTAAGCACTTACCCAAACACAGGTAAAAAACTAGAAAGGTCAGGCATAAACTAAAGATAATACTGTTAAATCTCTGCTTGGATGAAATTTTTCTAGAAGGTGATAATAAGCATGGCTTAAGAATTCTAGATGAAAACCTAAGCAATGTCCAGCACCTAAGCAACGTCCAGCGGCTCTTTCCAAGGTATTATAAGTTGGATTGTGGCCACTTGCGTACAGCAATCCTCAGCAATGGCAACCTGGGGGACACTAGCTTGCTAGTTGCCAAGAAACCAACTTCAAAAGAATTAACATTCTTATTCATCTTGTGAGCAGAATAAAGTATATTTTAGAAGTTCAAAACTTGGTGAGATTGCATACCGATGCCTGAATTCATCAAAATGCTCCAGGATCAACAAGATTGCATGAATTTCTCAATTAGTCGCATGGAAATTTTTGGGGAGCTCATACATTGTTGAAATACTTTCCACAGATATTTCCTGCAATAGACACTCCCAATCGTTCAGGGATCAAAAGAAAACAGACAGATAAATTCTCCAGCTAACCTGCACAATGACACACTCGCAAAGTCTCTTAAGTCCTTCAATAAGATACTGATCAGCAGCCCTTAGAAGCTCTTAAGCAATATCTGTCATAATTTCAACTGACCTGGAGAACGTGAACCTCTAGCATTAAAAGGATCTAGTGAGTTAGAGAACTAAGCATATAGGTCCTTTGCCATACTAAGCTAAAATTGCATGACCTCATCATCGACTCAAAAAAATCTCCCATCTTATGTTTGGAATCTGTATGCTAGTTGCATCCTTCTCCTGTAAGCAAACATAAGGTGAAAGTAGTCAAAATGCATCATGTGCCCACATGTAGCAGTCTCTACAGTTAAATAGCTTAACGAGGCTTCTTTAAGATGAGAGAAACTGGGTTAGTGAGGCATGTTTCCTCAAGATTAGGAACACGACTGCTGGAAATGATGGTTATTACCAACTTACAAAGAATACAAGAGCTTGCCTGGTAACAGCCATCAAGCATTGCAAGGAATGTATAAACGGATAAGCAAATTATGGACATAAAATTGTCTCGCTGCAACAAGCAATTCAATCATGAGGCAGCCTGATATAAAAACAGACAGGAGAGTCAGAGGAATAAGGTTAAATTCACAAGAGAGCAGGAACTTGAACAGACAATCAGAACTCACATTCAACCAAAAAGGTTATGTCAGAATGGATAGCATTGTTCACATACTCCTCACTTAGACAGACCTGCAATAAGAGTCTTTCGACCAGCCCAAGGGACATATGCTCAAAAGAAGAAGCATCTCCTAAGCATTAAAAGAACGTAATTTAAAATTGGACATAAATGTTAAAGGAGAAATACTTGTATATTCATTAAACTTAATCTCTGTGTAAATGGTTCGAAGGAACAAGGCACTCATCTTCCAGAAGGCATTAACGACCTATTACCAATGTCAATGTCCACCGAGTTATGGTCTTTATGCACCTTTGAGACTTCACATCATATTGCATTGAGTGGTTAATGCAAAATAACATATTCTCTATCTACTCTATTCTCTCCTCTTTAGCTAGTATTAGAGCCCAAGAGAGATGACTAAATTTTTAAATATCAAATCATACTTTCATCTAACAGTTTAAACTTTTATAATAATTGGCAATGACCCTAAAACCTCACAATAGAGCAAAAGATGTAGAATTTGAATCTTTCCAAGTCTCAATTTTCCTCCCTAGTTAGCAAGGGTCCTACAAATTTCAGAAAAGAGGAATCAAGTTTCAAACTTAGATAAGTTCCAAACTTAGATTTCTTGTTTGTACCATCCTTATACATTTGTGCTAGATTTCTCTAGTGCTACCGATGGAAAAGGAACCTTGCTTGTATGACACAAATATTAGCTCGGTGATAACTCTATAAAATAGAGTTATTTTGCCTATTTTAGGCAACAAATAATGCAATATCTATAAGAAAATATTTGGATTTCCTTTAATTATTCGAATTTTCCTTAGTTACGCTATATAATGAGATATAAAGAAGGTAAGCAAAAAATGGTAAAAATTAGGAATTCAAATCAGAAAGCGTTAGAAGATGGATATTAAATCAAATATTTTGTAATTTATTTTAATTTTATTGGTAAGCGTTGGAATGTGGATATCAAATCAGAGATTCTTTGATTTACTCCCTAATTTTATGCGAACATTAAGCAATTGCCTTGGGATAGGAGTCATGGATGTATTTTATAAATAGAATAACATTAAGAGCTCGGGGAGATAGTTTAGTTTTTATTTTTAGATAGTTTTTCATTGTTCTAAGAGTTTTTCAAGCATTTTGAAGAAAAGTTAAAAATGATGACAAAATTCTTGTTCATTGATTTAATATGTATATTTTCGTTTCTTCTTCTATTATGTTCTAATGTAAGGCCTGAGGTTCTAAAGTTTTCTACCCACACCAAACTCTCTCTCTCTCTCTTGTTGTCAAGTAACTTCAAGCTGTAATAACATGCAGTTCTGTTGACAAGGACTATGTTTTCTTGAATCATACTTCCTACAAAAATCCTCGCATAAGCTCCTTACTGAATATTGATTGCGATGCTGTTCTCCTTTGCTTCTATTTACCTGGTCACCACTCTCGATAGATCTTCCCCTAGTATGGGTTTTGCCAAGGATTTTTTTTTTTTTCTAGGAACCAAAAGTCGAAATGCCAATTTTTTGCGAAGTTAATGATGTGAGATTTCGGAATGAACCGAGAGGGTTGGCGTGTTTGTGATGGATGAGCGGAGGACTTGTACAATTTTAAGTGAACGTTTGGGCCGAGGTTTGTAGTTCACTTATGTTTTGCCCTAGTTGGTGGTGCACATCCCCTAATCCAAGCAAAATTAGGTTAAAGTACAAGGATAGATATGAACCCAATCCAAGAACCGAGGAAGTGGATAAGAACATTTAAACACAATGCCATGACGTCTAAATAAGAATATGCTTGTGCTGTTTATAAAACACCAACGATCTAAACCGTGTTGAGAACTCGGACGAGTTTGAACCACCCATGGATTGCTATACAATTATGCAAAAGTTGAACCATCCATCGGATGATGTATGCAGGTTCCTCACCTGATAATTTGTAGAATTTCGAGATAGCTCGATAATTAGGGACTTATCTCAAGTCCAATTCTGGAAGTAACTTTGGAATGGCTCTAGATATTAAGCAGTGATTTCAATTATGTGATATCCCAAAATTGGGCCCTTTTTCAAAATATATGAAATTGTCATTTCACTAATGCATCGATGATTAATTTATGCTGAACTGATTACTCGTGAGTTAACTAATCTATTGGGCGAGGCCGTAAAGGGTTAAAACACAAAAGACCATATAATTCGATTAGGGATCAATCACTCGACCATAAAAATCAATAATGGTCAATACTACGCTATTATAAGTCAATTAGTGAACGGATATAAATCGATTTGACAGAAGTATATAGTCGAGTCGTAGGTATTTCTGCATGATTACTATACTCACGTCGAGAGACAATAAACCGATTCCTTATTGATTTTGTACTCAGGGTAATAATTGAACCCTCATGATTATATAACAATGGAGGGTCATCCAAGATTCGAAGAGATATAAACATGGATCGAAAATTATCAATGATCGGTCAACCACGCGAAAACTCCTAAAAGCCATCCGATAGTTTAGGTCGTACTAAAGTTGCATTTGATCGATTTTAATTATGAAATTTAATCCGATTTTGAGTATCGAATTTTCGAGGGTTTTGAGACTAACTAATTGGACATCACGTCATTTATCTACGAATTGTCGACAAGTTTAAAATTTTCGAAAAATGATTAATCGATCAAGAATTGGACATAACAAAGAGAAGCCGGGCCAAGCGAGGACTGTTGGGCCTTACGCCTATGTGAGTCAGCTAAGGAGCCCAATGGCAAAGTTGTAAATTTTGGCCAAAAAGCTTGGGTTTTAAGAAATTAAAAACAAAAATAAAATAAGAGAGACAAAATGCTAGGCTAAGAGGGTTTTTGGGAGAGTGGTCGTGAGGAAATAATGAGATTTTGCTTAAGAACCCCAACCCCCCCCCCCCTCCCTCAAATTTGCTTTCATCTTTCCTCATCTTCTTCACCATTTTCTTCTCCATTTTGCTCCCATCACCATTGCCCACGCCACTCTCATCACCACCGCCCACACCACCACTCACCGCCACGTCTAGCCACCGCTGTCTACTCATGCTGTCCCTTTGTCAAGAGCCATCGCCGAGCATTACAAAGTCTGCCGCCTACTCGAGCTGCTTGTGTCGCCGTCACTCGCCATTCTTCACCACCGTTGCTCGAGCCACCTTCGCCATGCTCATGCCACCGTTGCTCACCATCCCTCATGCCAATGCTCGCACATCTTTACCATCACCAAACACCCTTCCCTCTCCTTTAGTGGCCATGAGCTTCAAGTGGTGTTGCCACCGCCGTCAAGTCTCTGTTCAAGCCGAGAATAATGTATTCTTGATGCTGTCGTGCCCCCGTCATCGTGAGCTTGCCACCACTAGAAAACTGTGAGTTAATTCATAATCCTTAATTAGGTAGTTAATTGTATTTTGGGGTAGGTTTAGTTTAGACTAATGGTGATCAATGATAAATAATTATGGTTTAGCCTTAACTATGATTAAGGACGGTTTAGATTAAAGTTAAGTGCGACTAGATTAATTAATTATAGTTAGAGTAATTAATGGCGGTTAGTTTTAATTAATCATAGTTAGTTTAATTAATTGTGACTAGATTAAGTAAGTGTGGTTAGTTTAATTAAGCGTGATTAGTTTAATTAAGCATAATTAGTTTAATTATCTGTTGTTAGCCTAATTAATCATAATTACCTTAATTAATTGCGATTAATGCAAATTGATGATGGATTAGTCATTGAGTAGAATTTTATGTTTGATTTATTGAGTGAAATTATGCATAATTCTGATCATCTTATAATGCCATGATGTTTCTTGCCAAATCGTGAGTTTTAAATGTTATTTTCAAAGAAGGTTTTATTGGCAAGAAAAGGGCAAACTTTGAGATGTTGTGTTTGAATGTCGTGTTTTACGTGCTAAATGGGGCAACAGGGTTTTAAAATGAAAGCGTGCAAAGTTTGGAGGATTGATTTAAATACGTGATCACGTATTATTGAAATTTTAAATGTAAAGATTATTTGATGTTTGTTCTTTAAGCATGAGCTCTTTTGCAATGGGCTAATTCACAGCAAATAAAAATTGACTTGAGTGTTGGCATGCTTGAGTAGTCACATAATTGAACCTGTCACCCAACGGGAGTTTGGGGACGATGCCCGATATTTATCGAACACTCAGCGGGGGTCCAGATGCCGAGTCGTGATTGAGGTCGGACGGATGCTCCTTATGAAATGCCATCTAGGTGAGTCCTAGATGATGCCATGCCTAATAAAGCGAGACAATGCCCGGTTGTGCTGGAAGACCGCCAACTTTTATGTTGTTTAAGGCCCGAGAAGTCATAATAATCGAAACATGTGTGAAATTGTGATGTATTGCCCCTAATTATGGAGTAAAATTGTTAGGCACTGTATGAGACAGGTGAAGATGGGCTTTACCTTATAATCGAAAACCGTGTGGATGCTTGGTGCATGAGAATTATGTGTTATTGTTATTGATTATGCTTATTGCATTGATATTGGCATACATGATGTACTAATATGCTAGGGTATATGAAGGCAAGATAAGTTTGTATATCATTGCGTGTTTAGGCTACCTCAGAATTTGCGTTCTAATTGAGGTTTAAGCTGTTAACTTGTTGAGATTTTTAACTTGCCCTTGTTTTTTTCAAGCCCATAAAATGGAAAGTCGTCGCGTGCGGTTTGGGGCCCTGTTGGACCAAGACACAGGGATGTTTGTTGTCACTTTGGTTGACCTTGTGTTCGTAAAGTTTTGGCTAACCCTGACCCATGCCCTTTTTTACATGGTTGGTAGGAAACTGCAATGTAAGGGCTTATAATATTAAGCTTGCTGAGGTTAGGAAACAAATAAATAAAAGCAGTATTTTGGAAATGTTTGTTGTGTGTACTATTTCTATTATGATGTTTGACTTGGTGGTGTTTATAATAAATGCTTCCTCTTACATTGAATTGAAAGATAAAAAAAAAAGTCGGCGACACGTCTTGGGACGTCGCAACTAATCGAGCTTTGAGAGATGTTCGCGCGCTCAGTGGTTTTAGGCATGACAAGATACAGTTAACATTATTATATCATTTTAATATAGCAGAAAATCCACTATGTATGATGCCATAATTTATGGTTCCTCAAAATAATATAAAAATCAAATCCAAGAAGATATTAACTAGTTTATTTATATGTCAAAATTGACATGTTCAAGCTATGAAAACACAAGTATTCAACAAAGGAGCAATATAAATTCTACTTGACTTCCTCCTAAGTGAATTTATCTGCCATTGTTACCAAAATAGCCAAATGAGACCAAACCCTCATTATTTCAACAAAAAATGAATATAGATAGCAAGCATAAACACCTATCAAATAGATTCAAATCATGAATAGCTCATATAATTATGAATCCAACCAATTCAAGGCATGAAAAGCAATTGTGACAAGAAATTCCGCAAGTCTAAGCATTAGTAAAATTCTGCCTCAACGGTCATATGTTAAATATGCATGAGAAGAAAACCTTCAAAGGTGAATTCTATGCCTCAAGCGCATCATAACACTAGGGATTGCCCAACTTATGAATATGCTTGTATCGAGACACCCTAACAACTTGCAAGCACATGAGTGGATAAACGAAAAGCTTGAAAGTTTAAAGCATAAATGAGTATGCACAAAACACACACATCAATAATGGGTGCATCAAAGTATCTATTGCTTATTTTCAAATAAAGATCAAAACATGCCATACAAGCTCATACACAAACTTGCAGTGCATATTTTTTACATTTATCTAAAAACTTTTACTGTACGTTAGAAAGACAGTAGTGAGTAACCAAAAAATATACTTTTCTAGTAAATAAAATGTAACATCCTTGATTCAACCTTTATTTTGACCCCGACTAGTAGGCCAATAATTAGTACGCTGACGGCGAGACTAGGCTGGCATGAAAGCTGGTCATGAGTCAATTGGCCTGATTGGGAATCGACAACCAAGGTCTAGGAATAGAGTATTTGACCATGGGATAGTTATTCAACCATAAGAATTGGCCGTGAGATGGTCACGTACCATCATGGATTGGCGGATAGCCATGGCTTAATTTTATCCGATCATTGCACTGGTTGCAGGTGATTATGCTCAATCATTGCACCGGTTGTGAATGACCATGATATGATCTAATATGATAGTGAGTCAGGATGGATCGATCGATCCCACACGATTACATAACAATCAATAATTGACCATGGATCAAATGAAATTAATGTGGTTCAATGTTGGACTTAACATGACTCGTGGTGCAGGACCTTGGACTGACCATAAGATCGGCCACAAAACTGGTCAACTAGCTCAAGGATTGGCCATAAAACTGGCTAAGAGGAATTGGCCCAGGGATTGGTCCATGAATCGGTTAAAGAATCGATCGATTAAGCCAAGGCCTAGGCCTAGGACCCTATTGCAAGCCCCTTTGACTTGGTAAAAGGGAGTTCGAGCTCGACTTTGCCAATTAAGCCTGGTTGCGGTCGGCTTCGTTTGAGCATTGCTTAGGCACGAACCTCATGTCAAATAAGGTGGTTGACTACGGTCAAACTCAATTAATTCTCACCCAATGACTAGGCCCTTAGATATTTTCCAAGGTATAACTAATACCTTCGTCACATAGTAATTTACTGAGCATTGACTAAGCGTCGACACTTGACATGTTGGGCATTTGCCTTGGAAGATAAGTTTAAACTTTAACTTGGATCCATTAATAAATGGAATACCAAGGCCTTGGACTAGTCAAAATTTCTTTTTTTTTTTTTTAAATGTGAATAAATGTGAATACATGTGAAAGCATTAAATGAAATGAGGGCTATTGAGGAATATGTGCCTCTATAGCGTAGGTCTACCCTAAAATCTAAGTGTGAAATGTAGACTTTGGACCCTACAAAGAGGACCACATGCCCAGAGAGAGAGAAAGAGAGAGAGAGAGAGAGAGGGGGGGGGGGGGGAGGCCAAGTCCAAACTTTGGACTCAACATAAGCTTACATTAATATCTTTTATAATTTAGCTATTCAATGACTGAGATGAGGTGTCCAAGTTAACTTAGAACCTAGTTAGATGAAGGATAAGTTTATCCAACCATTAATGCCTCTTGACTCAAGACCAAGTAGGGCGTCACCTCTCCTCAATTAGATTTGCTAGCCTTCATTTTTTCAAAACTATTAGACTTTCACTATTTTACAATTTTATAGAACTTTTCCTAGTTTGAATTTGGGGAAATTTCCTTCATGCAAAATTGTTCAAAATATCTTGATTTAAAAAATACTAAAATTTCAAATTTTTCTAAGATAAAATGGTTGGGATGAGAGCCCAATCATTTACCAACTGGACCTTGCCCAATGCAGTAAAAATGGTGACCAAGTTGCCTTCTCGAATTTTTATAGAAAAAAAAAAATCTTTTGAATTTGAATATATTTCCTTCATAAAATTTTGAAGGACATCCATATTTACAACATATAAACAATTTAAAATTTTTTGTGAAGATTTAGATTTCGAAATGAGTCTTTCTTTGCGACTATTGGATCATTTGGTGTAGTCTGGTGATGGCGGCTAATGGACTAGATAAAGCTTGTAAGGGTAGATTGTTGGGTTGTGATTAGTGATTTGTTATTGTTTTTACAACACGAATTGGATTTGGCTTCCTTCATAAAAAAATGTTATCTAAGTACTTCTCTACAATATATTAAAATTTTATAATTTTTTGAGCCCATTTGGTAAGATAATGATACTAATTTCTAAAATCACCTTCTATTGATTCTCCTTTATCTTCTCCTTATACGAAACTATTTTTCACGCTAGAATGAGTGAGTCACACACCCAAGCTTAAAATTTATTTCTTAAATGCTGTGTGGATATGTCCCAAGCTATTTAGACATAATCATACCCCATTTTGAGACTTGATGATCAAGCATCCTCCTCTCATTTCCACACCACCTCATCTCCCTTTCACTTTTCTCTCTCCCTTGCTCAATCAACCATTCCTCCATCTCTCTCTCTAGTCAGCTCTCTCTTCCTTTAGGCATCATTTTCGCTATTCGTTGCCCTCGCCGTTCGAGGCCGTTGGTTTAGGAAAGAGTAAGTAGAACTTTATTTTTGATTATGCGTCGTGTTACGCTAATCCAAATGTGTAGCCAATCCTTGATTGAAATTGTTTGGAACTTGTTCTTGTTTGCTTGAGGCTCGGTTTGTGTTTGTTTGGATTGATTTAGACTTTATTCCTTAATTGAGTTTGGTTCTTGTTTATTGGACTTTGGCTTGACCTTTGGCTTGAATTAACTTGGAATAGTTCTTATGCTTGGTTATTGTGCCTTGGCTTGGCCTTTAGCTTGACTTGAATAGGAAGTGGCTTGATTCTCGTGCTTGTTTTATTATGCCTTAGCTAGACTTTGTTCTTTATTTGGAGTTCGGTAATTATTTGATGAGCTCTAGCTCATGCTTGGACTTGAGTTACTTTGGAAGAGGCCTGGTACTTGTGCTTATTTGATATACTTTGGTGTTGCTTGACTTCAAACTGATTTGGGAAAATGTTTTTGTGATAGCTCGATTCTTCCATTGCAAAACTATTTTCAAACTATTTCGATCCATTTCACAAGTGTATGTTCTAATTCATGCCTCAAGCTCCGAAAAGGGCTTTGTCAACCTTGAACGTACTTGGGATCACGACAGATCGATCCTCTCTTAGTCTTAGTGCAATATTGAGGCATATCGTTCCTAAACCAACTTTGGTACTAGGTTAGTAAACATGTCACGACAAGCCGGTCTTTTCATGGTCTTAGTGCGGTATTGAGGCGTAACGTTACCGAACTAAGTCCTGTATTAGGTTAGTAAACATGTCACAACGGGCCGATCCTATCATGTTCTCAGTGCAGTATTGATGTGTAACATTTCCGAGCCAAGATGGGTATTAGATTGATGCTCAAATATGTCGGATCAAGCTGCAATCCTTGATCTACGCCTGACATGTTCAACGTTTCAATTTCGGTAAATTATTTCCCACACTTACGTATGACACGCCTTCGAGCCCTTGAATTAAAAGTGAAGATAAAAACCAAGTTGTGATGCTTGATGCATGGTCACACGAGGGACTAATTTCTAGTGGTCGACCAAAGGATTTTGGCGATGATGTTGGACGGACTCATTGTCGGAGAATCGTTGTCATCCTTAAATTAAGGGACATTACATAATTAAGTTCGGATGCCCGACGGATGCATAGTTGGAGGATCGTCGTCACCCTTAGATTAAGGAATGTTACTCAATGGATTTCAAATGTCCAATGGATTTTGAAAGAGTCAATGAATTTTCGGCTATTAACAAATGAATCCCAAGTGTATGAGTTTCTCATATACGAAATGGGTTATTGGTATATGTTTGCATATGATCGAGTGAAGTGTGAGTTCCTCATGTTATGTTATAAATCTTGGCTTATACTTGTATATTATTGTTTGAGGATTTCTCATGTTACTAACCAAGATTTAGCTTTTGTTTTGCTATTGATTTACCATCTACAAGTGGTCAGGTTAAGTTATGTGCTTGTTGATAGGTGAGGCATCCTCCTTCCCAAAAATTAGTAGGTTTTATTTCCTAAGTTTATAACTCACCCCGTTGTTTTTCAGAATTATAGGCATGGAGGTCTCATATTGGTTCTAGAGTTGCAATCTCACTAGCCCGGCCTTTTGAGTATAGAAGAAGTAGTTGTTGTAAATATAATGGCTTGTGATAGATGGGCTTGTAAACGTAACTCATGTAATTGTATGTTTTCAAATGATTACTTTCCTAGCTGTTTGTTATTGTCTGGGTATTGTATATATGCTTCCGCATGTTCTTAATGAAAAGATAAAAGAAATGAGACAGCAATGCACTTGAGATCAAGAGATAGAGTTGAGGTCATTACATAAAATGTCTAACCAACAAGATTATCCATCAATATATCCACACTATAGCCAACCATCACCATTGTCATGAATAATGGCTAAAATTTTCCTCCCCTTAATAGACAAATGCAACTTAATATACACTATCAACCACTTATGCTTAAAATTGATCAAAGACTAGAGAACTATAAGCATAGAAGAGAATTTATGAAATAGAGCAACAAGACTAAAGCTTGAAAATTCTAACTTCAAAGGAATATCTTTGGAAATGCGAGTATGTATGATAGCACACATGCCCCTCAGGTTCCTGTAATAATCTTACCACTTACCGCGGTGAAGGCATGCTGGTGATGTGCACAAGTAGTGTATTGCACACAACTCATTTAGACTCTCATCTTAGATCTAATAATTAGGAGCTCTAATTTGCATGAAGAGTGACCATTGGTTTACATTCTTTAGTCACACTTTTTCCTCTCTTTCACTAACCAGGTAAGCCTCACGAGATTGACTCAGGCATCAAATTAGTGAGCACCCTCGACGAGCCAGAGGACAAAACGTGGTCACAAAATTGAGTGAAAAGCTATCAACAAGAGCAATTTGTCAAACAAAAAATAAATAGTAATAGACAGAGATCTCTGCCCACAAAACGAGGGCAGTGGACACCCAATTCAGTAACCATAAAAGAAGTGTGCGCTTTTGTTATTATTATTATTATTTTGCTTAAATTGGTATACAAATTTACATAAAGAACAACCAATTTCGTATAAACTCCCAAAAGTGATGGGTCAACATATCAGATCAAATAGTCATGCTTATTCACGACTCATCAAGATCACCAAACCATAACTCTCACCATAAGCTCGAACAATGCAATGAATAGAAGAGCACATATTCGAAAAAGAGAATTCCTACACAAACCAAAAAACCACAAGATGCACCAACTAAAACTTCTCATCACTTTCGGATCTCAAGGAAGCGAAAAGATCCGAAAAGTTTCAGATTGAATGCGTCAACACGTGCAATGTACATTAGATCAAAACGATCCAAGATTGCGCGGTCAATCAAAGTTGAAAACGAAGAAGCATTGTTTACCAAACTGCAGCATTGCGTTTTGAGGATGAAATTGGGATTTACCAAAATTCATCTGATAAATCATCTAGAAACACAATCTCAGAGGCATTCTCAAAGATTCCTCCAAATAAGTACCACTCAAATCCAGCACCAAATGGATCGATCACTCCAAAAATGAAATTCCAAACACTGATTAGTGATTCATCAATAAAAAATAGAAAGTTATTGAGTACCCCAAACTCCAATTCAAGATGCACGCTTACAAAATAATAATCACAAATTTGAGAGAGAAAACACCTACAAATGTCCAAGTTCCTCTCAAAGAAACAAACATAGGTATCGCACTAAATAACCTTACCAAAACAACCAAAAAGCTTTTTTACGTTGATGCTTGATAATATTTCACGACAAACCGCCCATGAATACACGATACTTGTCCAACACCATCTCCGAACATTCTTACAATTCCAACTGCGATGGCAATGCATTATCCTTAAGACTTTCGGAAAAATATTAGATGACATGGAAATAATAATAACCGTTGGAAATACATTGCAAAAGATTAGAAAATAAAAACAAATGTCTGAGGCATGCAAGCACTATTTTTAAGGATAATTCTATCCCACGAAGTACGAAACTTGGTGTATAAGGCCTTAGTGGCTATCCTCGATACAATAGATCTTCTTCCAAACTCCGTATTTAATATTAGAAAGAATAGAACAACATTATGTGTATAACCCTACAAAAAGAAAAGGAAAGATATGAGAACATAGTCCATCTTCAAAGATTGTGGTTTGAAGTTTAATTTATATTTAAATAAGAGAAAGAGAGAGCCGTTAGGAGACTATCATAAATCAATTAATAATTAAAAGGATGACCATTATAAAATAATGAAAAGTTTATGAAGTAATAAATCAAAAGTTATAAAGCGTTGTATGACCATTAGAAAGTCGTTATACGACCATTCTAAAATTGTTACAATAATGATGACTTGAATGATAGTCATAATTTCTAACAAATATATCAAAGCTACTGAAATATCCAATAGGAGCAAAAACTACTGAAATGTTGAATAGGAGCAAGGGACAATCACTTGATCCTACCATAATCAGCATATTGACAAGGGCTCGAGTTTTCTTGCAAGCTATACAACCTTACCAATATGAGGGTTCTTCTATTAAGATCATAATGTAGGTTTGGTTAATGGCTTAACAAAAAGGGATAATTCAAGCATATGCTTAGAAAGAAACGTTCTTCATTTATATGTTATCTCTATTAGGGTTACAAGTCAAGTAATTGTAAAAGATATATATAAACAATCTTGCATGTACTTATTCAAGCGAAATGTTTAACATTTAAAATTCCTTCATTGATTTAAGTGCCATAATTTGTTAAGACTTTACAAGGGACGTAATTTAGGCTTGGTTAAGGTTTTGAGAAACGAAAGAATTTGCTAGGCTCAAAGATTTTTCATTGAAGGGGTCTTGAAACTAGTGATCATCTCGACATTGTTACCAATCTTCTTCCTTCACTAGGAATCATTTTATTGTATAGATACTTCGTTGGCCATGAGAGTCTAAAGCCAATTTTGGGACGTGTGTGCAGAAATGTAGTGCTAAAGCATATTAAGCGGGCACAGGCATAATAGTTGAAGATCCAAACATCGCCTCAATAAAAGCATATATTTCCAACCTCTCCACATGACAAGGGTTAGCAAATACTTCACCTCTTATAACTCCCATATGAAAGACCATCTAACACATAACGCCACTGGCATACCTTAACTTTGCGTTGCTCACACAAATAAATATTCAAAAGAGAAGTTCAATGTCTACATCCACTATGAGTTTAACTTAAGTTTGCAGTGGAGTCGACAATCTATTGTGACCTTCAAGGTGAACCACCAAGAGATAGTTAGTCAATTGCTAGATAGGCCTGAATGGTTACCAATTAAAGAGATGTTACCGTCGTCTAGAGAAATGAACATGGGAAAACACCACATTGCCAAGTTGTGGATTCACAAAATTAAATCCTGAGTAAAAGAACTTTGTTGGAAGCCCTTATAACTAGCTTAAGGAGGAAGACCTTGTACGACTTTAGTTGTTTGCTCATGACGCTGAGACTATCCCAAACTATGGTTTACTGGGAACAAGCCCTCACCATCAAAACTAGCAGCTTTGTCTTTCTTTTTATATTTTGTTCTAATGACGCTTTCCTCCTCCTAAATAAGATTCATTTGATATAAATTGTTGTTATTTAATTATTAGATTTATAATCTTATAGAATTCATTTCTTTAGTTGATAAGGATAGGAATCACGATTTGATCTCTAGATTTTAGTGGACACTCCGAATAGGGCCGATAATTCATGTTTTCTATCATAACCATGTTGGTGTCATAATAGTTGCTTGTGAAATGCAATTTGATTAGAACGCGCCATTGTTTATCAATCATGTCAGGTTCTTGAAATCCAAACACGACAGATTTATTAAGAGAGTTACAAGACACAATTTTAACACCTTTAAGACAAAAAACTCTTCTACGTATAAACTTGTCGAAATAATATTTTTTTTCTTTTTGCCAAACATATGCGGAAATATCCTTAAACGTATATTATGTATAATGACTACACGTAGTTACACATTCACCACTTGACATGTTTAAAATGTTAACCTATTCATTGAGCATGTCTAAACATGTCGTAAATTGGCTTAAAGGGCTAACCCACGAATGAGACATTATTATTTTGCATATAAACGAGTTGACCTATTTTTGACACAAATATGATAAAACTCAATCCTAACACATTTAATTACGTGTAGCGTAAACAGATCCTCACAAAAGAATTTCTAAACTTAAGTGCCAGTCCACCCAGTATATCATATTTAAACGAAGTTGGAAGGAATGATTATTGCTTCTAACCAAGGTAAGACATAACTTCCAACACTTCTTCTTTGGATGTTCACTGAAGAGATACAAAGTAGGAAGAAATATAATACTAGTGAGATTAAAATATCCCTTGTCTGCACATCCGAGAAAGGAAGTGCTGGAAAAAAATTAGAAGGTCAATAAATTCATTTCCTTATTAATATCGGTTGGATCAAAACCGACACAGTTTAAGGAATGAATCAGATACAGATCCACCCAAAACTTACCCAATGGGAAGGCCCAAGTACAACTGGACCATTACATCCTTCCATATGAGTTTCCACCTTGATTTCCTCCCTCCTTGGAAGCCGAAAAGGCTCCAACTCCCCTCCCATTTTTCGAGGGTTCATCGCGTGGATTAGTCACAGCGCATAATGGGTTACCGTTCTAGATCAACAGTAATCCCAATGGACCTTGGTACAGTCATCTGCTAAATGGGAAAAGAAATGAACAGATTATTTGAAGCCACTATGTAGTGCAGATTCCTGCTTGGCTTTTTCACTAGACCGGAAGAAGCAAAATGGAATGAATCATCATTAATTCCACAAAATAAATTACAAAGTCAGCATATGCACATTCTAAATCAGCAGATCCGTCGTAACAACGAAATTAGCAGACCCGGAAATGAAAAACGAAAAAGTAGAAAAACAGAAGCAAAGGAAAACATAAACAAAAAATTTTCACATCTCTCCCTTATTCGAACCCTTCCCTTTCATCTTCACCTTCGCCATCCACATCTTGCTTTCTGTCTCTCTCAAACTCTTCCTTTCTTCAGCGGAAACAGAGGAGGCAACGACCCACCACCACCACCGCTCGCGCTCCTCACGTGCGTGCAGATGGGCACGTTCACCATCGGCCTGATCCTAATGCTGTTCGATCTCGTCCTCTCCAACCCTTTCCTTATCCTCTGGACATAGTTGCTGCTGTTCTCCCTGTCTCTGTCTCTGTCTCTGTCTCTGGCCTCCTTCCTCCCGTCCAAGGAGGCCACGTCGCCGAGAGAGCTCGAGGAAGACGAAGTGGACGATGAAGAGGACGAGGGCGAGAGGGAGGACGAAGCCCTCCGCTTGGTCTTCAGCCTCAGGAGCTCCTTCCACAACACGGTGCACTTGGGCGGCCTCGGCGATGGGTCGTCGTCAAGAAACCAACTCACCCTGTTCTGTTCTTGATCTTGGTCTCTGTTATTACTATTACAGTAGTTCCTGTTGCTCCTCACCTCTTCCTCTTCTCGATCTGGCTGTTGATCTCGACCTCCATCTCCGGCTTCTTCACTGTCTCCGGATTTCGGCTTGAGGGTGATTCTCTTGAGCCTCTGGGATTGCTGCATTTGCCAGAAAGGAAGCAGCTTTCCCTCAAAGAAGAGCTCATCCGCACTCGTCATCTTGTGGGGACTCATGCTGGCGGCCAAGAACTCGAACTCACCGTTTCTTGGTTTCTTTTCGAGGTCCATTGCTGCGGTTTCTTTGGCTTTGGTTTCTTGGTTGTGGAAATGGCCATCTGGGTTGATGGAGATGAAGTCGCTCTCATCAAGAAGATCTGCAGAGAATGAGATCCTGGGGGCTGAGAATGGTGGGTCAATGTTTTCTTGGGAAACCATAATCTTTCCTTTTCCTTCTCTGTTTCGGGAAGAGAGAGAGAGAGAGAGAGAGAGAGATGTGGATGGTGAGACAGACGAGCGAGGGTTTGGAGATGGGATCTTATAAAGGGAAGGAGACCATAAAGGATGGCATTCATTTGTTTATTTTGCTGAATTTTTTTTTTTTGGTGGATTATTTTGCTAAATTTGGTTTTGCTTTTTTTTTTTAAGTTAAAATCTAAATTAATTTTTTAATTACAAAAAAATCTCTAAACTGGCACCAAAAACTAATTTTTTGACATAAAAATTCCGAATTGTAAATTTGTAATAAATTTACTTTCATTAATTTCTATTGAATTAGAAGAATATCACAAAAATCCATAAACTGATATATGCAAATATCAAATTGATACAGTCATTAACTGCTAAGTGCCATCCAACTCAGCAATTTAATAGTAAATTTTACTAAAAATTAATGGATGATAAATTTTTTACGAGTGTACCGATTTGAGATCTTTTATGATCAAAAAATTAATTTAATTTATCACGAGGTATTAATTTGAGGATTTTCATTATACTAATTCTATTTTAATATGCACATCTATATATATTTGGTAAGATTGGTTTTGCTTTTCAAAAATAATATATATGTCCGTCTGAGGTCTGAATTTTGTCGTGATTGAAGTCTCAGTGTCGTCTTTTGGACGGTTGAATAGAAAAATGGAGGTGGTCTGGAGATGCCCAAACATCAGAGCTGAGATGGTGTGTTAGAATATGGGAACAGCACATGGACCTCCTCGGGTGGATACATGACAAATGGCTTGGCCTCTCTCTATCTTCCTGCTGCATGCAAATAGAGACCAGAACACATCATCTTTTTGGTCTTTTCCTTATCGTTTCTGTCCATGTCGATCCGATGTTCTGCATATGTTCACCTCCTTATAATATTTGGGTCGGATTCGATTGATTTTTTTATCTAATGGAAACGTTCACAAAAGAACGAAAACAAGAGAATGCTTTTTTGTGATAATATTATAATTTGTATTAGTCATGTATGAACTGTTTACATTTAAGGTGATAGCAGTATGTTAGTAATTTTTCCAAATATCCTCCTTAATGATCATGGTTTGACTTTGAACACTATACTGAATGCTAGACATAAATGAATTTGCATTGATGACCGATTTGATGAGATATAAAATATTTAATTTGTTGCTATTAACTATCGTGATAGTACATGTTTAGACTTGAATGGATGACTAATTTAATAAGACATATAATAATTAAAGCCAAGGTTTGCCTCGAAATATTTATTGCTAGGTAGCGGTTCCCTTGAGATATTGCACTTAAAACAAAACGCCCAGGAAGGTTAGTATGTAGCTTCCTTCCTCACGTGTCTTTGGAAATGAATATATCCTATGCTCCCGGTTCCGAAATTCTAAAACCTGAAACGTCCTCGCGACGTTTAGTAACTATCCGTCATGTCAGTTCTACAGGTTTTGCGGGTAATTTTACACACACCTAGATATAACAAGTTAATTAGTTACTTGCAAGGACATGAATAAGTATTAAGTAGAGTTTTGGTTGCATGACTTGTTTAACTAATGATTTACAATTTTTTGATGTATACGTACTTCTCAATTATTATGTCGCTGTAGGAAATAGAATATTACATACGTTCTTGAATGGTCAAATGAATTTTTAATTGAAATAAAAAGCAAAAAAAAAAGTCAATTTTAAAGTTTGTCACAAAAATGCGGTTATAGTTGAGTCATATCAAAAATTATAATTAAATTCTAAAATTTATTAAATTTGTGCAATCAAATCCTTCTATTAACTATATTCATATGAATAAACAAAAAGTTGCTTTTGAGAATTGATTGTATTTTTTGAAAATTTTATGACTTAACTGCATTTTCGTGGTATATTTTAAGATTTTTTTTTGGTAAAACACGTTTTAAGACTTGATAATAAGTTTTAGAATTTTTGATATATTTATTCAAAAAAAATGAAAAAAAAAAAGACTTGAAAGTCCTGTTTTAATCTGAATCATTACACCACGGGATTTCAGCATATGGAAAGAAGAGAAAAAAAAAATTAATGATTTAGGGTGAGGAAGCCTAGAGCTATCTTTTAATGTAAGTGGGCAATTGGGGCGCACAATTAAAACCAGGATCAGTCAAAGATAAACTATAATTTCCTTCTTTAATTGCTTTGACTAGGCCTGCATGGATTGTAGCATGAATCGTAGGAGCCCCTAACCATGTGCCCCCATGAGAGTTTAATTTTCTTGGCATGTGGGAGCCAGTGCAAAGCTGAAAACCAATGATAACCATCAGACCCCCTTAATGACCTATTTGCCCCATGACTGATGAAACTTATCCTGGCACAATTTGTAATTTTGTTGCCCCGGGTAGGGGCAATCTTGGGACCCGAATGACCGGTGGTAATTATTATGCAGCTTCTTGGGATACTAGCTAGCAGAAAGATTTGGGGGTAGCTCTATAGTGATCCAGACAGCTGAATTACGTTGGGCAATGCTAAATCTTTTATTAAATTTTTGTCTGGCACTGTGATTTGATTCTGTAAAATCAGTAACCTAGCATGCTACTATAAAATATACACACATATAAATATATATTATATATGCTGTCTCCGGCTATGTGGGCCTTCCACTGCTCCATCATTGAAGGGGACAAAGTATACTATAATGCTTGAATGGTTAATGTAAACAAGATAAGGTACAGTAGCTTGATCTGGTCATAAATTGATATAGGTAAACTGAAAGTCTTCCAATTTGATGGGGGAAAAGTGAGTTTTTGAAAGGATGCATGATCTCTCTTTTAATATTAGTGGAAATATCTAAAAATATAGTTATTGATTGAGATTACCATCAATTAAGAATTGTCATGTTCAGAAGAATGGGCATGAGTAGCTAGGTCACACCTTGATTGACCGTACATTATATTTGTGCCATTACTTTGTATGTGCTTGATGCAAAATACCTTGTTCAGATTTAGCTCTCCAATTGTTGTGATTGTCATATCGTACCATACAACATTCCAATCTATACAGGTACTATTCCAAAAGATTTTGGACAAGCCGATGCCTATCAGGAAACTTTATGATGCAATAAGACAACTTTCAGGAGTATTTTCATTTAAGAGACTAAAATGGGCAATATGTAGTTTCTCCTCTTGTACCTTATTTTTGGATAAGCTTTTTATATCATATAGATTGCGAGAAAGTTAATTTTGTTTTGGCCAAGTGCTAGTTGAGAATTTCTTACTTCAAGTAATATTCATAGTATAATTTGAAGTATTGCCAACTCCAAAATGATTCAGTAGGAGAAAAAAAAAATGCAAATTTCATATTAGAAAACAAAGAAAAAGCCCCAGAATTTTTCTTCAATTCCCTGGCTTTCCCAAATTGCCATCATCGTTCATCAAACAATTCGAATCATGCTGTCATTTATTGGAGACTCTTCAACCTGAAGATTTAACATATGGCGTGGAGAGAATTAAGAAGGCTGGAAGGGTCTATCAATTAGTCTTGAACAATAATTACCTTGCTGCATAATAAACAACTTTAAAATTGATTAGACAAACAAAATTTTATGCTTACCCACCCGATGGCAACAAAAAAATGTACAAACAAGACAAGACACAAGACATCTTGCTTTCCTATTCTTATAACTTCGTTACCCTTTTGATGATTCTATTTCGCTTTGTTTAGGAAAGGCTTTCGCTCTAAAGCCCCTTGAGCCAAATTTTAGGTGCCTAGGCAAAAATTTTGAAACAACCTTGAAGAAAAGTGAACCTTTGGAAGGCTGAAAATCTAAAGCATGTCTTAGGGTACCTTGGGCTTTCATCTTTTTTGACATGCTAGTTGTAGGATTTAGTATTTTCTTTTTCCAAAATTACTCTCACTAATTTTTTGGTTTTCCAATTTTGCCCTAATTATAATTGTTCATCTTCTCTACATGAAAGCAACCGGTGAGCGGCTGGCATTGGTTGATATGATACTTAGCTAACTCTTTTGTCTTTATATTCTCACTGATACCTAATTGATAACTAACTTGAATGGCTATTTTAAGTCTAATTCCATCAATTTTTGTTTAGGCAATTCTTGCTTGTTCATCATCTACTGATCTAGCTCCTGATATATATGACATTCTTGATCCTTCCTTTGACTAGTCTTCGCGGCTGGAATCAAAAATGGGTTGTCTCCCCTCTGATGATCTTTTCTATAGGTAGAACTACTGTGAGCGGTCTAAACTCTTATTTCTAAAAATTATGTTCTCGTACCCAAGCCCTGAAAAAACATCAAGAGTCTTGTGGAGGATAATTTAACACTTATCTCACTAAATCAGTGAGAAAGTGCTCCGCGATGGGTCGCGGTCTCAAAAAATGGAAGTTTTTCGCCTTTCCGCTTTAAGGACAGCATAGAAGAAAAAGGGGTACTAAGTGCGGTGCCTTTGTAGGAGTTCAAACATCTATTTTTGAGCTTTAAAGATGCTATTTCGGATTAGATCTTCAAGTCCTCACTGGATTCACCTGAGTAGATGTTCTCAGTCTTTTTTCCAAAAACCGATGTAATTGTTGGCTCGACAACCCTTATTTAAATGTTCGATTAGGCCCCGCTAAGCCTCAGATATTCTAATTGAAGCAAAACTTCTACGTTACGCCTGGTGGTCTAAGTTGTTGGTAAGCTTCCAAAGCTACTTCCTTTAGCTTGGTGAGCCTTCGCTTTGGAGATCATCTTTTGCCCAATGCGTCGTTTTGTGGTTCCCACTGGGTTTACCTTGTTCAAAAATCAACCCCATGACAGCAAGAAAAGGCGATCTTGTGCTACACTCCGGTGATCTCTTTCCGATTGAGGCATGCAAACTCCCATCATGTCCCGACGGGCCAGCAAGGGAGGCGACAATTGTTTGGGGTTGCACGAACTTTGGTAGCCATTATTGGGGTTGTGTGACACCCACTAAGGGCTTTTTGAGTCGCACAACCCTAACCAAGGTCGTCGACCCAAGGCAGCCCTCGCTGAGTGTTGTTGTGACCTCAAATGACAATCGTTGGCACCAAATCTGGGGCAACCTGAGCCTTTATCCAGCTCCAACAAAGAGTTTGAGTTTTTTTTCTTTTAATAAATAAACAAGGAAAGCATTGCAAAAATTATTTTCCTAGACACTATTTTGCCCAAAGTTGCTTTACAATGGACTTTTAAATTACAATTTAACAAACACCATTTACATTTCTGAAAGTCCTTTACATTTTTTTAAAGGTTTTTTTCCAAAAGTCTAACTAAATGCCGCTTTTTTCTGCTGAATAATTTTCCTAGCTATGATAACCCGCAAGTATGGGAGACCACTAATCACCGGGTAATGACTTTATTAGGTACGTGTACCTTGTTAGTTGTGACACACCTTTGGCACCTTGATGGGGGTGACAATGATGGGGCTGGGCTACTTCTAAAGAATGGGTAATGAGCGGTGCTAAGTGCCAAGTGAAGACCAATCTAGGAATGAGAATATCTTATAGCAGAAGCAGAATCCTTAAAGCAACATCGAGAGAAGAGAATAACCACGGTGATGGAATCGAAATCTGGATTGATTCAGTGAGCCTGAGCCGTCAGAGCACCAACAAAGACCTGGAAGGACCTGAGCGGTCCTGATTTCACAAGCAGCACGTAAGGTCCCCGTTTCGGGTGGAGCAGATTTACCAAATCGGTCGTCTCGGATGTTTCTGGACCAATACGGACTCAAACAGCAACCGATGCGATATGGCCGGTGATCGCCCTCGAGCCTAGTTCCTATCGGCATTTGGCTCATAGATTGATTTAAACTATAGTCTCCAATAAAGCTTTATCTCCGCGACAGTGTTAGACATACGGTCCGACCTGTTCTGTTTTAATCATTAAAACTTCACTTCGGGATACTTTTTCACCGTCCTTTTTACACACTCAAGATTTCTGTGCCGACATGCTCTCCTCGTTTGCGCAAGACCATGCAACGTGCCTTTTTTTTTCCCTTTCTTTTTCCCGTCTTTTGCGCCATTCCCCCGTACTTTTCTTTACTCGCTCTCTCCCGCTTTTCCCTCGAAGGCTCTCATGAAAGTTTCTGGCTCAATCCCTGCTTGTCCCCGAATCGCCACAATGTGCGTCCTCCCTCTATTTCAAGCGGTGGAGAAGACCCTATTTCCCCTTAAAAGATGATCTCATTCACCCATTCAATCCGCCAGCCAATCTTCCTTCCATTTCTGTGTTGGCCGAGATTGAGCCCCCGGTCTTCCCTTCCCTACATTCATTCACTTTCCTTAGCCTACAAATCCCCAGGATCTTTCCTGAACTGACGCATCATTTGATTGGAAAGAAAACCAAACTACATATCCCATCATAGCATGCCATTCTCAAATGGATTAATTATACAAATGATACATGAATTTTGACCCAATATATAACGTAGATCCTGAACTTTTAATTTATATCCTAAACTTTCAATAAATATTCAATCTAGTTAATAAATTATATGAAAATATCAAAAGTTATCCTTCCAATTATATTTTAGTTAATAGTGGAAAAAAATCACGTTATACGTAAATTATCCACGTAAAATATTTAACTTAAATCAAGATATAATAATCAATAACATCAAATAACATGGATAACTTGTTTTTTTTTCCACTATTCAAATGTACCAGCTTCATAGCCAAATTAATAAATCTATTAACTTGAATTAATGGAATGGTGATATTGAACATTTTCATATGATACAGAGACTAAATTGAACATATATCAAAAGTCCATGGATTATATTAAATAAAAAAAAAAAGTTAAGAGACAATATTATGCATTGAGTTAAAGTTTAAGAACCACATTGAACAAATTAAAAATTCATAAACTAATTATACTCGTTGTATTTCCACTCCCTTACTGGCTTTTGACACTCCCATTACATTGAAATGACTATATTATGCCTTGCAAGTCATACTCTTAATTAAAGATTATTATGATTATTATTATTATTTGGTGAAAGGTAATTATAATAAGCTTTAGCCAATATTTACAAACAAACGGCACCAAAACATACACTCAAACAATTAAAGATTATTTCTTACCTCTATTCTTCTTTTTATTTTGTTTTAATTTTTATTAAAAGGCAATGCTGCCCACATCCCTTTAAACAACTTTTTTCACTCTAACCATTCCTTCCACACACATTACATTTCAATGTTTCATTCATGTTTGCCTTTTTCTAAGCTTGTTCTGCCAAGTAATAACTTTATTTCCCTCGATAATCCAATGATCGTAAATTTTTCAACTTTAATTTGCAGTACAAATTTAAGAGAATTTACTCAAAGATAGAATATTGTGATTGACCAATGCATTATAACTAATTTATTAATCTTTCATTATAATTTTTTTTTGTAGTGTAGCCACTGTGGATGATACTATTGAAGAGGACCCAAATCGCTTAAATTTATCTATTAATGATGAAATTGCGAATGGAGAATAGTAATCAATCATGTCCACAAGTTCATTTGGAGCTTCCCACACTAAACAATGAAAATTATTCCTTCATATATATTTGTAGTGGATAACGACTCTCTTAATGATGTAAATGAAATATTTTATTGTTTGATTCCGGCGAAATATTTCTTGTGACAGAGTAACCTTTTTTAGGGGAGTCAATCAACTTAATAGACAATATCTTTTGTTAAGTTGCATATGCAACTTATTATTGCAGTTCATTTTTACGTTGAGGATAATTTTCTTTTCCATTGATTATTATATAAAAATTCTAAAGCATTTATAATTGATTAAAAAAATGTGTTTGCAAATGGTTCAAATGTGTTGTCTTATAATGTAATTCAATTACCATAATTTCTTGTTAACAGCTAATTATATCATGTAAACAAGGCATAGATAGTATTTTATGTAATAATATTTTAGAGAGAAATTTCTTTTACATTTGCTTGATAATAACGGATATTTAGATTTTTTTATATCCTTAACTTTGCCATATATTTTTAATTTTTTTTAAAGTATCTAAAGTAAATTGAAAGTTGAGCAATTAAAATACACAAACTACATCATAATAGCTAATAGTAAACTTATAATTAAAAAAATTGTAAACTAAAACTGGTAAATGGTTCTATGACATCTTGAAATTCAACCCCGTCTCGATTATATGAAATTGTTATTTCGTTGACGCGCCTGTGGTCATTTTACTTGGAGTTGGCCCCTTACGAGTTAACTAATCTATCAGGTGAAGTTGTTAAAGGACAGAAATGCGACAGACTCGAGAATTCAATCGAAAATCAACCACTCGACCATAATAATCGATAAGGGTCAATACACACCGTTATAATCAATTAGTGAATGGATATAAGTCGATTCAATGGGATTGCGTAGTCGCATTGCGGGTAGTTCCGCACGATTGCGATATTCGCGTCGAACGGCGGTAGATTGATTTTCTATTGATATTATACTCGGGACACGTAATTGAAACCTCATGATTTTTATGACAACCAAACGTTGTCTACGAGTCGGAGATGCACAAACGTGGATAGAAAATTATCGATCACGAGTCAAACGTGCTAAAATCCCTAAAAAATACCCGATAGGTTAGGTCGTACTAAAATCGCGTTCGATCGATTTTAATCACGAAATTGAATTCGGTTTCGGGAATCGGACATTTGAGCTTGTCACGATTCATTTTGAGGACATCATCTCATCTTTTGGAGAATTTTTGTCGAGTTCGAAATTTTGCGGAAAAATCGGTTTCGGACAAAAAGAAAATGAAAATGGAAATGGAAATTCGGATGGGAAGATGAGTGTGCTATTTGGCTGCCCAAAAATGGATAATATGTGAGAAATTAGAGTTAATTTCTCATTGGATGGTCATTTGACTTAAGGGCTGAAGACTTTGGGCCACTCTCACGAGTGTTTAGATATTTCTATAGGCTTTTTATTGATTGAGGCTTTGACTTCAAGGTTTCCCTCTCTCTCTCCCATCTCTTTCCTTTCCCCTCTCATGCGTGCCTTCCCCCTTGCTGCCGACCTCCCCCTCACTTCTTCTTTCATCCCATCTTCATACTTCACCGCCAGCCCCATTTCTCCCTCACGCAAGCCATTTTTCCTCCCTGTTCTTGCCGCAGCCACCGATCCACCGTCTCCATCCCACCCGTCCCAGCTGCCACACGTCCAACCAATCCCTCCCCCAACACCAACGTCCCCTTCTCAGCCCAGCAGAATCGTCCACTCCACTTCACGCCAACTCCAGAGGCAACCTCACCAGCAATCCAACACACCAGCGACTCCATAACACCACCTCGTGTCCCCTTCACGCCCTCCACAGCCGCCTCATCACCTCACACCACTGCCTCAGCCCCGCAAGCAACCATCGACCAGCAACCACAGAACCGGATCCCCTCCTTGGCAAGAGCCTTGTAGGGCTATTTCCTTCTCCGTTGGAGACGCGGTAGTCTCGGGTTTTCACCACCGTCGCGTTGTCGTCGTCGTGAGCTTGCCGTCGTCCTAATCCGGTGATTTAACTCCCTAGTTTTTTATTAGGTTGTTAATTGCGCTTAGGAGATTAGATTAGTGTTAAGATGGATTAGCTTAAATTCGGATCTGTTTACTAGACCCTCGTCATTTTCTATTTTTGTGGGTTAAAATGTGTTACGATTTTGAGGTGGCTTCCTTCTTGAAAAATTTTCTAAACATATTTAGCTATGACATATATTTTAATTAAGATTTTATGGATTTAAAATAATAAGATTTCAGCTTTGTTACAAACAAGGCAAAATATCGGTTTGTGTTGGAACCAGTGACCTTTTGGTGTTTAAGGGATTTTTATCAACTCTTACGATTCGATTTTCAAAAGAGTTCATTCACAAAAGTTGTTCATCACATCTTGTAGTTTAATATAGTCAAATTTCATATTAAACAGACAAGTTTTGGATCTCAAACCAAACTGATTTTAGAAAACATAATTTCTGGACACGGACATTGTTTTGGCAACGGTTTGAGCAATTTATTGCTCTTATTCCAGGAAGATCTGGGTCAATGTGTCTCATAGAAAGTGTTCGTTTAAGTGTCATTTATAACATATTCAAATTTGAGAATTTTCCAAACTTTTTTTATTGTGTTTCTGGAATTAATCTTGGAGACGTGCGAGTGGATCTGGTTTCTGCTAATTAGGGCTGGTTGTGGTCTTGTAGTTGTTCTTGGTGTCCTGCTTGCTAAAAAATATATATTTTGTGATTTGGTTGATTTTTGGCATGCCGAGAACTTATGCGTGATATTATGAGATTAGTTGTTCTATGATAATTGTTTATTATTATTGCAAAAGGTGGCCTTATGGGCAATTATTTAGAAAAACAATGAGGTGTTGGGTTTGGACACCAAAACTTATTTGCTCAACAAAACAATGAGATTTTAAACTAAGTGTGTGCAAAGTTTGGTGGATTAATTTTGAGTACGTAAGCACCTACGAATTTATTTCCGAAAGTTTTGAACAAAAAAAAAAAAGAGGAGAGTTGCAAGGTTTATTATTTGAAAAAGGATTTTGGTATATCTGGCTAATAACGACAATAAGAAGTGGTTTGATTGATGGTTGCTTGTGTGATCACCTAAATACCCTGATGCGTATGAATATGCGGGGTAATGAACCTATCCTGATGCGTATGAATATGCGGGACGATGCCTGATTAAATTCGGATGCCCCCACGTCAACGAGATGCCGAGTCACGGTTGAGGCTGGACTGATGCTCCTTTATGGAATGTTGTCCTGATGCGTATGAATACGCAGAATGATGCCGTGCCCGATGGGGCGGGACGATACCCGGTTACACCGGATGACTGCCGACTTTTCAGTTGGACGTGGCCGTTGGGTCGTAATAATCGGAACATGCCTAAATGGTTGTGATAGTTGCGCTTGATTATGGGGCAAAATTATGTGGCACGGTATGGGACGTGTCATAACGGTTTTACCTTATAATTGGGACCCATGTGAATGTTTGATGAATGAGAATGATGTGTTTTGGTTATGAATTATGCTTGCGACATTTATAAATGCATATGTGATGAGCTAATGTGCAGGGACGTGCCGAGGCGAGGTGAGTTTGTGTGTGGTGCCTGTTTAGGCGGCCTCTGAGGTGAATTTGCATCATAATTGCGGTTTAGGGTTTTGACTCGCTGAGATTTTATCTCACCCCATCATGGTTAACCTTTTTCAAGGCCGTAGCGTGGAGATCTACTGAATGCGGATGTAGTGGGCGAGAGATGTGACACCTTTGGCTGCCCTGTCGCTAGTGAAGTTTAGGTTGCCCTAGCCCCTGAAGGTTTTTGAGAGGGTCGGTTGGAAGTTGCCAGTGTAAGGACTTGTAAATCATTAAACTTCCTAGGGACAACAATGGTTAAATAAATAAATTATTTTCGGCAACTTTTATTGTGAGTTTTTAATATCCCTATGTTTGTTTGTTGATTGGGTGTTGTATTTAATTCGCTTCCGCATGTACTTAATCGAAAGATAAAAAGAATGGGTCGGCGACGTGTCCTGGGACGTCGCATTTTTAATCGAACGCTGAGGGATGTGCACGTACCCGGGATTCGGGGCGTGACAAGTTCTTCTCACTCTTACTTGTGCTTAATTTATTTTTAAATAATAGTTTCCTAATATAAAAAAAAAAGAGAGAAATATACAATTCATCAATGCAATAGTTAGTAAGATATTCATCAAGTAAACTATTTTTTAAGGAAAAAACCTCACCAATTATATTCCAAATGGAGAAAGAAAAGGCAAAAACCAAAAAAAAAAAAAAAAAAAAAAAAAGAAGAAGAAGAAGAAGAAGAAAAGAAGGCAAGAAATAATCTTAAATCAAGAGTGAGCCCCATATTGAACCTTAATAAATGTTATTGAAAGGAGCATATGTAATTTCGTCTCTAATAAAAATTGAAACAAAAGACAAAAGAGAAGGAAAAAAATATAAGAAATCATCTTATATCAAGAGTGAGACCCACAAGGGATAATGTGTCTAATTCAATGTAATAGAGAGTGTTGGGAGCCAATAGAGGGATGGGAATAGTGCGAGCCATTATTCATGTTATTTTCCCCTCTAAAATCGATGGAAGAGAAATAACCAAGAGGGAGGGAAAGGTGGCCAACTCAGGCTGAGTTTTACCTAAAGGCCTCGGGCTGAACTTGGATTGGGCTGACTCTATTTAAATTCAGCACAACAACAAAAATTGCAAGGATCGATATCGAGCTGGTTCGCAAAAATTCGTGAGCTTGCCATTTCTTTTAGCAATAAAAATCTTTCCTAATTTATAAATGCATAGGAATGCGTCAAAATATGAGAATGCAAGAGCATGCACTATTAGAATTTTTATTTAGGGGTCAAACCTGTCATTGTCGGCGGATTGGATCCCTGAATTTCTTTAAATGTGAAGGTGATTTGGAAAAAACAATTTCATGTCAACAGGTAGCTTGCACAAAGCTATGTAACAGCAAGACAACACTACACTTCAAATCTAACTAGTTATAATAAGCAGGAAAGCGGATTGACTAAAATCACATCACTGACAACATGATTTTAATACGTGCATGATCATATCATATGAATACCAAACTCACTCATGTCGTGTTCGATATGTTCCCAAGTCATGTTAGAAATTGTTACTCCTTAACTTAGGATAAGAAATACTCAAAAGTACCTATGAGCTAATTAAACAACCTTTTTTAGGCTCTGTTTATTTCACAAAATATGAATAATTTGAAAAATATTTTCTAAAAGTGATCGCATATATAGCTTAAACTAATTAATCAATGAAATTCATTTTAGTACTAACAACAATTTATGTTGAGACATTTTCATGGATGCTAAAAATATTTTTCATTATTTCTTTTTAATCGATATAAGTGATCACTCTTAGGAAAATATTTTACAAATCATTTATTTTCTACAAATAAATAAAGCCTCAATGTCCTTTGGAGAAATAATTCTCAAGTGAGTCTCAAATGAGTAGAGATGGAAAGAAATATGAGCCATATTTGGAAAAGTATGACGAGAACAAAAACTGAAATAAAATAAAATAAAGAAAACAAAGGACTAGTATCATGTTTTGCTGGTCTTTGTGAGATGTAAAAGAGATTGGGACAAGAGTCAAACGTAATTTAACTAGGTCATTCATGCCAACCTCTTTGGAGAGGGAAAATCTTTCGCATTAATCATTAATGGCAGTAATTTTCTTCATCTATCCACGAAAAGGAAAAGAAAATCAAACTAAATAAATAAATAAAGGAAAAACATCTGAGGACGTAAATGCATAGACCTATTCCTAAGGGACAACCTTAAAATTATATCCACAAATATATCAATAACAATTTCTTCTTGCCTCCGCAGTTAGTTAAATGAAGTTTTCTTCCTCTATAAAATGCGATGAGCAATCAAAAAACTCTTATAATCTCAAAGGACGTGAAACTCTCTCTCCCCCTCTCTCCCTCTCTCTCGCCCTTTTAGCTCCTTGATAACTCCATTTTTCTTCAGCTCTTGTTTCTTTACTCTCTTCCATTTATGCCAATTTATTTTTTGCCCTTCCACTTATTGATTTTTGAGGAGTTTCTTTTCAAGGAGAGGTCAAAATGCCGGCTGCTATAGTAAGTGGTCACGGCGGCGATGTCCCGGAGTTTGACGGCAAGATCACGGTCTACGTGATCATCTGCGTGATTATCGCCGCCTTCGGAGGACTTATGTTTGGTTATGACATCGGAATTTCAGGTTTAACTTATTTTTTTCCCAATTATTTCATTTGAATTTTTGTTCCTCTCTCGAAAAATATTTAAATTGGCGATCTGAAAAGATTAATCACAAGGATTTGCTCATGTAACAGACATAAAGTGCACCTGTTTTTAGCGTTGACCCTCTAAAAAATATTGTTTTAAAGTACTAGAAATGTCTCTTTTAGCTGGCAAACTAGTCCTATGTTGCTTACAAAGAAATAACCGTATTACTGTAATCTTTTCGGAGGGAAAAGTTTATTACGTGATTTTCAGAATATAACTTCTAGTAATTGAAAATTTTATTATCTTAAAATATTTATTAGAAAATGATAAAGCGCATTCGTCTTTCTTTAATCAAACACAGGAGGTGTGACATCCATGGATGACTTCCTGAAGAAGTTCTTTATAAACGTGTACGAGAAGAAGCAGCATGTCCAAGAGAACAACTACTGCAAATACAACGACACGCTTCTGCAGCTCTTCACGTCGTCGCTCTACATCGCTGCTCTCTTGGCCAGCTTCGTCGCCTCAAGGGTGTGCACAAAGATGGGCCGGAAGCCAACTATGCAGATCGCGTCGGTCCTCTTCCTCGTCGGGGTCGGGTTTCAGGCTGGCGGCATCAACAAAGAGATGATTGTGTGCGGACGACTCATGCTCGGAATTGGCGTCGGTTTCGCCAATCAGGTAAATGCTGTGCAGCAATAGCAGTAAAGCTCTGGTTAGCCTTCACATATGGTTTCTAAGATTTAACCATGTATGTTTCTGATTCTTTGCAGGCAGTGCCTCTATTTCTATCAGAAATAGCACCAGCCAAGATGAGAGGAGCGCTCAACATTTGCTTCCAGCTCTTCATCACCCTCGGGATCTTGGTCGCCGGCCTCATTAACTACTTCACCTCCAAAATCCACCCCCATGGGTGGCGCATCTCCCTTGGCCTCGCCGTGGTCCCTGCCATCATCCTCCTCGTCGGGTCCTTTGCCATCTGCGAGACCCCGACGAGCCTCATCGAGCGCAAGATTCTCGACCAGGGCAACGCCACCCTCAAGAAGATCCGGGGCACCGATGACGTCACCGCCGAGTTCGAGTCCATTGTGGCTGCGAGCGAGATGGCCCGCCAGGTCAAGAACCCCTTCAGCAAGCTCATGCAGCCCTCGAGCCGCCCCCCGCTCGTGATCGCGATCCTGCTCCAGGTGTTCCAGCAGTTCACCGGGATCAACGCCATCATGTTCTATGCGCCCGTCCTCTTCCAGACGGTCGGGTTCGGCAGCAACGCGTCGCTGCTCTCGACAGTCATCACGGGTCTTGTCAACGTGTTCAGCACGCTAGTCTCTATCTACACGGTCGACTGGGCGGGAAGGAGGATCTTGCTCCTCGAAGCTTGTGTCCAGATGTTCCTCACTCAGGTGAAGAAAATCCTACAAGTGATTTATTTCAGTCCTGTGCTCATTCGAGTAGTCTCACGATACCCCAACTGATAGTGACATTGTGCTATGATGCTGCAGATTGTGATTGCCTTGATCCTCCTGATAGACCTGAAGACCACAGGCACATTGAACCACACGGAAGCTCTAATCGTGGTCACCCTGGTGTGCATATTCGTGGGGGGATTCGCGTGGTCGTGGGGCCCGCTAGGGTGGCTCATCCCGAGCGAGACGTTCCCCCTCGAGACCCGGACCGCGGGGTTCGCGTTCGCCGTGAGCTCCAACATGCTCTTCACCTTCATCATCGCGCAGGCCTTCCTGTCGATGCTGTGCCACATGAGGGCTGGGATCTTCTTCTTCTTCGCCGCTTGGATCTTGGTCATGGGGCTGTTCACGCTCTTCTTCTTGCCGGAAACGAAGGGCGTCCCCATCGACTCGATGGTGGAGAAGGTATGGAAGCAGCACTGGTTTTGGAAGCGGTACATGGTCAATGTGAACGACGAAGAAACGAAGGAGCAAGTGCATCCGCATGTGAAGTAAGCTGCACAAGAGGATTCGCGTGACCATGGGACGGGACGGGAGGCGAAGTTATACTCATCCGACCGTATGTGAAGACTGAACGTACATAGTTGTTGACCTAATTAAACCACACATTTAGCCACAAGCTTAACTTTTAGAACAGGTTCAAGGTCTTATTTACCTCCTCAATAACATATTTCCATGGATTGATCTTAGATCAAAGACCAGATTAAGCATGGGAGAGAGTGTAGTTGGCCTATTTCGATTGTGTTTAATTTAATGCATTTTCTTTTGGATGAAAATAGATGCAAATAGCTACAATTTTGCCGCATTTCTAGAGTACCCAAATATTATAAATGATTGAACAACCGCTCAGTTATGTCATTTAACTAGATGTTTTTTCTACTTAGTATTAATCTTCATTTCCACCAAACAGATTTGTCTGGGATGGTCTACAGCTCGAGATCTCATTAACCCTAGGAGTCGCGCGCGCTTCTGCTTTTCTGGTTCAGATCCTATTCGGTGTGGGGGCTTTGGCTAGTCTTTGGGCCCGAGCTTTGGAAGGTAGGGTCACATACCTTGCTTCCTCTGTTCCGCCAAACTGTTCCACCTAGCTCAGCCCACAGGATCAGATCTGGGCTGCTCAGGGTTTCACGAGACAAGCTTCCTCGCCTACTGCTGTTCGGTAGTGGGTTGGATTTTCAGGAGAGACCAAGATTCGATGGTTTGGTGTGGATAGGCCCCCTCTTACCTCCTTCAAAGCTCATCCCCTGTTTTTGGACCGATTTCCTCGAGCTTCCATCGACGGATTCGTTCTGTTGTTCCTGCGTTTAGTCCCTACTGGTGCGGCCATCTCCGACAACTGCTCAACCTTCTCGGAGCAGGAGAGACCAGTAACCTACTCTCCCTGGTGCCGCTGAAGACTCCTTGGTAAGCCTCTCTCCTCTTGCTGGCTGTTCTGTGGTAGACTTTGGGCTGCATACCAGGTGTTTGTTAGATGGCCTCAACCGTTGGTAGTTTGTCTGGCAATTTCCGCCAGGCCCAGCCTGGTGCGGGGACCTCTGTGGGGGTGTAACCCCTTTGCTCCAGGTCAGTCCGGCCCTTCCAAGGATGGTCCTACAGTTCGGTTTGGTGGGCCTTGAGGTAGAAGTTGAGATAGGTCTAGCTCTAAGCGCCCTCGGCCTAGGAGGGAGTCGAAGAACTCGAATGCTCGTACTTGGGCCAGCATAGCCAAGGTTGCTACAAAGGGCTATCATCTAGAGTTTTTTCTTCCTTCATATGTCAATAACAAACCAGTTGTTGAGCTATCTGATGATATACTTGAGGCTACTGATCCTAAGCTACAAGAGTGCCTTGTGGGTTACTTTATTGGCAGAATATTACCATTCAAAGTAACTGAATCGGCCCTTAAAAACGCTTGGGGGCCGAATCCGGTGGAGGTAATGTCGAATGGACAAGGCTTCTTTTTTTTTTTCCATGTACCTGATGGAGATTTTCGCAAAAAGGTCCTGAAGGGGGGGTCTATCACGGTTGCTAGAGTACCCTTGGTTTTGTAGCAATGGAAACCTGCATTGGAGCTAAAGAAAGATAGCCATTTGACTATGCCTGTGTGAATTAGGCTGAGGAACCTTCCTCTTGCCTTCTGGTCTTCGCAAGGGATCAGCAAGGTGGCTAGCGCAGTTGGCAAGCCGCTATATGTGGACTTACGCACTGAGCAGATGAAGATGCTGGCTTTTGCCAGGGTTTGTGTTGAAATTACAGCGAAGCAGCCAAGTTGTGATGCTGTAGAAGTTGTCCATAATGGTTTATCATACTTAGTGGGAGTGGAGTATGAATGGAGCCCTATTGCATGCTCAAGGTGTGGCATATGAATGGAGACCTATTGCATGCTCAAGGTGTGGCATATGAATGGAGACCTATTGCATGCTCAGGGTGTGGCATCTTTGGCCACAAATGTGCCTTTCCCCTGCTCGTCCTTTTGTTGCAGGTGCTGCTCAGCAGGCTCCGGTTGCTGCTTCCCCTATTCCCCAAGGTACGTCTCTAGCCCCAGCTCCTCCTGTTTCGAATGAAGCCCCTGCAGAAGTTGAAGGCCAACGAAGGCAGGCTCAACAAGAACAGGCTGATTCTGCCCCTCTTGCTGCGTCACGTCTACCTGCTGATGATCCTGTGTTGGAGGATAGATCTTGGGAGGCTGAGATGGGGTGGAAACTTGTTAAAGGGAAGAAGAAGAAGGACCCTCTTCCTAGGGAAATTGCCTCGGCACTTCTGGTTAGCTCGGGGGATGAGGCTCGCATAAATAAGGAGAAGGCAACTGCAGTAGACAGGAGTTTACCTTCTACTTCAACTCGCAATGCCCAGAGAGGATTGCGGATTATTACAAGGACGGAAGCACATGCCCCCACCGCCGAAGAGGGGCCGGTCAGTCCCAATGAAGATTCGATAGAGCCGGTGAGCCCTAGGGAGGAGTCGAATGGATTGGCAAACCAGATTGCCAGCTCAGATGACCTGTTATTCCCCTGCTCGTCTCCGAAAGCTCCTCCTGTTTCTATGGGTGTGAAGTCCATTCAAGACAAGTTGATGGGTCTAGCTCCTGATCCGCCACCTCCCTCCTCTCGGCCTGCTCTGCCTTCCAGTCAGCGCAAGCTGCCGACAAGGAGGTAATCCCGATTCTCTCTCTTTGTATATATGTATATAGGTTGTTGGAATGTGAGGGGCCTTTGTAACCCCACCAAACAGGCTGAGGTTCGAAGCTTGGCTTTCTCAAACCAGGTCTGTTTGATTGGTTTATTGGAAATGAAGGTTCCACAGAATCTCTTCAATTCCATTTATGGGACTTTGTTGAGAGACTAGTCTTGGGTCTCAAACTATGAATTCTCCCCTAGGGGTAGGATTTGGGTTGGATGGGACCCAACTCGAGTTAGCTTTGAAGCTCTTTCTATTTCAACTCAAGAATTCATGGGAACCTTAAATGGTTGGACTCTGGAGTGGCTTGCTGCGTGTCAGTGGTTTATGGCGAGCACACGTTCACACTCAGGAGATCTCTGTGGGAGAATCTTGTTCTTAAAAGCATTGCTTTGCAAAACTCGGCTTGACTTGTGATGGGGGACTTCAATGCTATTAAAGACCCATCTGACCGGGTTGGCGAATCCGATGCTTGGATACCATGTTTTGATGAGTTTGGGCAGTGCTTGGCACGAACGAAACTCGAAGACCTAAGGTATGTAGGATTCAGATACACTTGGACAACTTCAGTGGACTCTGCTAGGAAGGCAAGAAAGATCGATAGAGTTCTAGTGAATTGTAAATGGAGCCACGAGTTCTCGTACTCCGAAGCTTCCTTCCTGGCGTCGGGTATCTCCAATCACACTCCTATGGTGGTCAAGGTACTTAACCCGATTCCTCGGAGAAAGCCGTTCAAGTTTTATGACTTCTGGATGAAGCATTCGGAGTTCAATGCTATTGTTTCTCAAGTTTGGGAGGCTCCTGTGAAAGGAGTTTCTATGTTTAGACTTGTATGCAAGCTGAAGACTCTCAAACACCGACTTAAGACTCTGAATAGAGATTCCTTCTCTAACATCTCAGTCAAAACGTTGGTAGCGAGGGTGGCCTTAGAGACCACGTAGGCGGAGTTGCAGCAGGAGCCTGCTCTGCTCATCTGGTTGAGCTGGAAATGGAGAAGCGGTGTGTCTTTGCTAGGATGCAGTCCATGGAGGAGTCTTTCTTCAGGCAGAAGTCGAGAGTCAGATGGCTCAAAAAAGGAGACCGCAACACTAAGTTCTTCCATCAGTATATCAAAAAGAGACAGTTGAGGAATAAAGTCATTTCTATCCAGGATTCGGAGGGGAACATTGTCTCCGATTCGCAGCGGGTCCAGCAACAATTTCTTCAATAGTTCCAAGACCTCCTGGCACCACAAGCTCAGCTAGATAGGCCTTCGGTTGAGGAGTTCCGCGAAGTCATCCATCATCCTCTCTCGGTTGATCGGGTTAGTTTTCTATCTCGTCCGGTTACAGAGTTGGAGATCCAGGATACTTTATTCTCTCTAGCTAGGGGTAAGGCACCGGGACTGGATGGCTTCACGATAGAATTCTTTAAAGTAAACTGGGAAACGGTTGGGGACCTGGTTACTGCAATAGTATTGGACTTCTTCTCCACCGGGAGGCTCCTGAGGGAGATTAATAACACCATTTTGGTGTTGGTGCCAAAAGTGCTGAATGCGTCTTTCGTTGAGGATTATAGGCCCATTGCCTATTGCAACACTATTTACAAGTGTATTACCAAAGTGTTGGCCAACCGGGTAGCAGCAGTCTTGAAGGACGTCATTAGCCCTTCTCAGAACGCGTTTGTGAAGGGCAGGAGGATCAGAGATAATATCTTGCTGGCTTGGGAGCTCTTTTCCGGCTTCCATCTTTGACCATACTTGCCTAAGTGTGTGATCAATGTGGACTTTAAAAAAGCTTATGACACGGTCGATTGGGGTTTCCTTGAGGGAGTCCTCTTGACTTTTGGTTTCCCCAAGTTTATAACTCGACTGATTATGACGTGTGTTCGCACTCCTAATTTTTCGATTGTATTAAATGGGGAGCTTCATGGATTCTTTGTGAGTGGTCGTGGCTTTCGTCAAGGTGATTCTATCTCTCCCTATTTATTTACTTTAGTGACGGAAGTCCTATCAGGGATCTTATTCAGATGCTCTTTGAAGCCGGAGTTTAAGTTCTTCTAGAGATGTAAGCCCACGAGCCTTTCGCATCTTTTCTTTGCGGATGACGTTTTCTTATTTTCGGAGATGGATTTGCCCACTATAGCTCTCCTTAAAGAAGTCCTTCAAACATTCTCTACTTGGAGTGGCTTGTTCCCAAATCCAAATAAGAGTGAAATTTTCCTTGCTGGAGGCACGCCGTCCTTAAGGGATCAGATTATCTCTAAGTTAGGTTTTCACAAAGGTAACTTGCCGGTTCGCTATCTGGGGATTCCTATCATTACCTCGAAGCTCACTAAGGCTGACCGTTGCACTCTCGTTAACCGCATCATGGCGAGGGTTCAATCTTGGACTCATCGCTTCCTTTCTCTGGCTGGCCATTTGCAGCTAATCAAGTCAGTTCTTCAAGCTATCCAAGCCTATTGGGCGAGTGTTTTTATTTTACCTATAGCTATTTTGGATCAGATTGAGAAAATCCTCAAACAATTTATTTGGAAAGGCCCGGAGTTAGGTAGAGGGGATGCCAAGGTTGCCTGGGAGGATGTGTGGCTTCCAAAGAAGGAAGGAGGGCTTGTTATCAAGAGGCTTAAAGATTGCAACAAGGCTGCCATGTTGAAACATATATGGTTCTTGTTCTCAGATAAAGAGGCCTTGTGGTGCAAGTGGGTTCATTCCACGTTTTTAAAGGACAGGAACTTTTTGGTCGCTAGGAAGCCAACATTTTGTTCTTGGGCCTGGAAGAAGCTTCTAAGTCTCAGGAGTGAATTTCGGAACGCCTTCTTTTGGAGGATTGGGGATGGCCGCTCGGTCTCTCTTTGGTTCAACAATTGGCACCCTAGGGGACCGCTGAATTTAATCTTCTCAGACTCACTTATCTACAGCTCAGGATTATCTAGACAAGCCTCGGTTGCAAATCTTTTCTTTGATGCTAGCCAGGCTCTCAAAATAGTCCTTGAGTTGTGGGATTATCCTCTTCCAACCCCTGCTCAGGTAACGAATTGCTGTTACTGGAGGGAAAACCCATCGGGCCGGTTCACGGTAACGACTACTTGGGAAACCATCAGGTGCAAGCGGAACATCGTCTTTTGGCATGATTTCATCTGGGATAATGTAATCACGCCAAGGTATCAGCTTAACCTTTGGCTCATGGCCAAGCGCAGATTGCCCACACAATCTTTGTTATTGTCTCATGGTAGAATAGAGAGGGGATCCTATACATTCTGCAATGGGTTGCTTGATTCCATAGATCATTTGTTTTTTGATTACTGTCACGGCCGGTGTTGCTTTCTTTTGGGCGGCGAGATGCAATTTGCCTTGGCGGAACAGGTCTTGGGGAGAGAGTCTCCGTTGGGCCACCTCTTTCTTGAAGGGTAACGACTTCTTTAAATACATTGCTCACTTTTCCTTTGGGGCTCTTTGTCACATTATTTGGAAAAATAGGAATAGCATCCTATTCAGAAAACAACCCCTTACCATCTCGGCTATGAAGAACTATCTTTTTAAGGTGGTTAGGGATAGAGCTAGCACCTTCGGAAAACGTCGAGGATAGCTTCAGAAATGGGATAAGTACACTATCAGTGCCAAAACTTGTGTACGGCGCTCACTTTGGTGCCAAAACGGAGGAAAAACGATCACTTTGGTGCCACCGGCGAAAGATTCCGACCAAAATGATTACGTGGCTTTTAAAAAAAAAAAATCGACAGGCCTTTAAACGACGTCGTTTTCGGTCCTCCTTAAGAAAACGACGTCGTTTTGCTGTCCTACATGGATGGCCTCATGGAAACGACGCCGTTTAGCTCACATGGGGATTGAAATTAGGGTTTCCGCCGCTCGGCCACCGTCATTCGCCCGCCGTCGCTCGCCATCGTCGCTCGACCACCGTCGCTTAGCCACCATTATAGTTGCTCAACCAGGTGAGCGAGGAGAGACTGAGATTGTTGCTCGAGCAATAAGTGACAGGAAAAATCAGAGGCGAGGGCGGAGGAGGAGGAGGAGGAAGAAGAAGATGGGTCGAAGGTGCCGCTGGTGCGCTGCTGTTGCTAGTGCGTTGCTGGTGTTGCTACTGGTGCGCTGCTGATGCTACTGTTGGTGCCGTGCTGGTGCCGTTGCTGGTGTGGGTCTTCGAGGAAGAAGATGGTGCCGTTGCTGGTGTGGGTCTTCGAGGAAGAAGAAGACGAAGACAAGCCTTCCCTCTCTCTCAATTTGGGGATTAAGGTTTCTAAGTTGGGGGAAAGATGCCAAACGGCGTCGTTTTGGTGTTTGGATGCTGACTCACCTCTCCGACGAGCCACGTCGGCTTCAAAAATTAATAAAAAAAGGCCACATCGGATTTCCGGCCAATTTTGTCGGCGTTGGCACTGAAATGATCATTTTTCAAAATTTTTGGCACTTAAGTGATCCGACGGAAACTTTTGGCACCAAAGTGAGCGCCGTACACAACTTTTGGCACTGATAGTGTACTTATCCCGATAAACAGAAGGTTGCAAATGAGTTGGGGCATCGATCCCGTTATCTTTTCGGGGGACCCGTAATTGACCCTGGGTTCGGTCGACACTTCAAGGAACTGTTGGTGCTCTGGAGCCGACGTCTCTCTCCTCCTTCGCTAAGGTGTTTGTTTCTTGGCCGGTTGTTCATGCCGTGCCTTTCTTGTTGTTGTTTGCCTTCTTTTGGGCGCTGCCTTGTGTTTTACATCATGGCATCCTTCCACTCATTATGATTGTTCATCTTAAGTGCAAGTTTTTGATGCCGTGATCTTTTGTACTTTTGGCCTTCCTCATTATATCTATTACATTTTACCCAAAAAAAAAAAAAATTATTCAAACCAAACGAACGCTCCTATTTATTCAAACATCGAATAGATTTCACTAATATGCATATTTTTAATCGGTAATTCATTAATAGGAGATGTCATGTAAGAGAAAAAAAAATGACATTTTTATAGCGACAATGTATTATAATTTTAAAGGAGAATACCATATTGATGCTATAATGTTAATTCTTCTAAGCACATAAAATATAAAAAAGATTAATTTTTAGTGTACAATAATCAAAGCTATATCTAAAATATTTCTGTTCAAAAAGTGAAAAAAGAAAAGAAGTAAAATATAGTGATGTATGTTTTAGCTAAGTTGTAATTAAATGTTTTCTGTTAAAAGATTTTATTGTGATTTTGAAGATTTTAGATAATCTCAATGCTTTTTTTTTTTTTGAAATGTAAGTATCATTTATCAGATGACGTATAGGAGCTTAGGGGCATTCCCCAGCATTACAAAGATATCTACGAATGTGAAAAAATGTAGTGAGAGAGTCTCCATACAGTAGCTAATATTACGTTTGTTTGGAAAGGTATGAAATTTTTAATAATATGAAGCTCGCCCTCTAACAAGTTTACGAATTTCAGTCACGATGATGGGGACACTATTTGACTTGTTTTGGAAATGTTTATAGTTACGTTCCATCCAAATTCAATATATGGTTGCTAAGAAAGTAACCTTGAGAAGCCTTGCCACCAGGTCCTTGCCTTAGGTAACCCTGATCATCCATTGGAGTTCATCATTCCATCCTCCTAAAGAATGACGGATTCCGTATTGTGCGAGGATGATACACCATATATGCTTCCAGTCCACATGCATTAAGAGAATAGATGATCTCAATTTTCCAGACCGCCCAAACAAAAATTACAATGGATTCCCATCGTAGGCATCCAACACGATATTATCTCCGTTGTTGGTAGTCTATCTCTAAAAACTAACCACCGGATAAAATTATGTTTGCTAACCCCACCTATCCATATTAGTTGATACCATCCCACAGCCGATCCCACACTCCTGAGTTCATCATATAACTCTTTGCAACAATAACTTTGCCTAGATATGGCTAAAGATAGAGTTTGTCTCAATTTAAGAATACCACACCAACTCTATGCCATAATACGCTTGATTTCCAGCTGCATAATTGAAATGCCTCTACACTTGGTATTGTGAACCCACTCACTCCATAAGGAAGACAACGAAAAATTTATGAGTTCCCAGAGCACGTGGCCCAATAAAACTTTGTTTGGGTTAACATAAGATTAACATTAAAAGACGATGAACAATTTAGGAGCCTAGATAATCTTGATGCTTTATTAACATTAAAGTAACAAGAGTCAGTTATTCCCTTTAATCTCATTATGATTAATACAAGATTTTAATAAAACATGTCATCAACAAATAACATATAAAAATTCTTTTTACTCTGTGAAGTTACCTCCTCAGTGTATTTTGTTTTTATTGCACTAAATCATATTACTCAAATAAAATCATTTATGCTCTAATAAATATATTTTATTAGTAACATGTATATTTATAGGGGATTTGAATGTTTCTTCTTTCTTTTTTTTCTAGGTTAACTTTGTCTTTAACTAATTTGATTGTAACATATAATTCAAGTGAAAATTATTTGTTTGATTAAATTATCTATACTAAAAATCACAAAAAAAAAATTAAAAAAATTATTGAATTTGTTATTAATTTAGATAGATGAAAAAGAAATATGCTCTATTTAACTTCCTAAATGTGATATTTTTGAATGACTTAAATTTATTTCTTTTATAAGAGATGACATTAATTATGGTTTCGAATTAAAAATAATTTTTTTTATGAAATCTGGCATAATATTTCAAAGGGGCATATGTACCAACAACTCTAAAACCTATTATGAAAGTGCAATTGAGTCTTCAAACTTTCAAATGGTGCAATCATATTTTAAAAATTGACAAATTTGTGTAACAAAATCCCTCCATTGAATATGTTCGAGGTAGCTAGTTAGAGGAGTTGATGTGAATTTTTTTTCCCCTCCAAAGATACATGGTGCCATTTTAACACCTACTAGACGCCACATTAGGGAAAAAACTTGAACATTTAAAAAAAAAAAAAAAAAAGTCGAAAATTTTGAGAAAAAGAAGAAGAAACAAAAGACACAAAAAGAAAGGATAAGAATTAAAGAAAAAAAAAAAGCTAAAAATCTAAAATTACAACTAGGAGGCTTGGCCACTTGGCCATTGGCACAATGGCGCCACTCCTACCACTGATCAACTACACCACCACCAACCGCCCTAAATCCGACTCACACCAATACATAATGGGTTTCACCACCACCACTGACTACTTCACCTCGCCAATAGCAACCACACTCAACCGCCATGATTCACCTCATTTCCTTCTCCACCATGGGCAGCTTCACCACAACCAAACCAAACTCAATGGTACTGCCACCAACATCGACCTCAACCACCACCACACTCGAGTCATTACTCTCAAAGTCTCTTCATGACATCTAGAAAAATTTTGCATCAATTAATATGTAGGAATTTGAAGACAATAAATGTCCCAAGTGGAAATGTCAGTTGGTTTACATGTATTGTATTATAAGAAGGTCCAAATTGTATATTATGTATCCATAGTTTAGGGCTAAATTAATGAATATTTATCCTTGAGTCAAATAATTAGAGTGATGGTAATTGATTTTCTAACATATTAATTGTAGAAGGGGATGATATGCTCCGAATTATATATTTGATGATTTTCAATTTTTAAATATATTGAGTTATGATTCTCTAAGTGGTTGATAATTTGCATGAAACATTTTGATGAGTTCAAAATATTTTTCTAATTTATCTGTACTTTGAAGGAACATCGATTTGTTGTTTATTTATTGATTACTTAACGAAACATCTACCTTGGATTAAGCCTTTTGTATATCTTTAATGGGCACGCACCTTTCTTTATTTTTCTATAAAGTATTTTAAACTTTATGCTTTTAGTTTGAAAGTTATATTTGTCCAACTACGTTTTCATGCTTACATCATCTATGCTAACCTTAGCCTATTAATGCCTTAATGACTCGCTTACCTCACTTGGCTAAAGAAGAAGCTTCCTCTCTCATTTTAGTCAAAGTATCTCCTTGTACCTAGTCTTATTATGCCACTTGTACCCTCGTTACTTATTTAGGGGCACGTAAAGCATTTATATTGGAACTCACATCATTCTACTTTTTCACCTAAAGATTTTGAACTAAGGATATTTATCACTTTAGCCTTAGTTAATCAATCTTTATAACCCTTATCTTGGCCATGTAGTTGGATCTTCAAGAGTTTTCAAGTTCTAAAGGTAGAAGTTCCCACTTCATTAATTTCCAACTTCCAACTTTTATATGACTTTCGTTTTTAAATTTCGCAAGTAAAAGAAAATGTCCCATACTCGTGGCACTAAAGTTTCTATCTCAAATCATTCAAGTGCCGTGTAAGTTATTGAACTCCACTACTTTTTACACATGGGTTTTGTCATTTTAAAAACAAGAATTCTTGATTTTCGCTTTTGTATTTTGTTTTCAGGTGACTAAAATTTTAAGTTGTCTAGTCTTTTTCAAGATAAGTGAAAACTCTAGGAGCTAAGTTAGATTGATTTACTTAGTACTTTTGACTTCATTGGTTATGTTTATTAATTTAGTTGAATTTGATGCTAAGTGCGAGTAAGCCTTAATAATGGCATGTTGGTATGTCATGTTGATTTGAATTATTGTTGATGAGTTTTTGCTTGCCTAAAAGGTGTTTGATTTATTTGTACGAGGTGTGATGGCATTGATATGTCGAAATATGATAATAATGAAATTGAACTTGAAAATGTTATTTTTGTAAATTTTGACCAACGTGCTCATAGTCACCTTATAATCATTGGTCTCTACTCAAATTTAACTTATAATCATGGCCATTGCTCATATTTACCTTATATCCTCATCGGCCACTACTTGTATTTACCTTATATTTTTACATTGACTGCTTATATTCACTCCCTTAAGTATCTCCACTTGTTACTTGCTAAGTATAACCTACTGCTTATAAACACTTACTAAGTATAACTTATCACTTATATTCACTTGCCAAGTATAACCTATTGCTCATATTTGCTTTTGCTAAGTATAACCACATACTGCTCGTATTCAGTTGTCAAGTATAACTCATAATTGCTTGCTAAGTATAATAATACTATTTAATCCACTTGCTGAGTTTAACCATATACTACTTATACCCATTTACTGAGTATGTTCAATTGTTGATTTTCAATATATATTATTGTTGCTTGCATGAAAAAAATGAAAAGAGGTAAGAATGTTATGATTATGTAATCATTGAAAGGCTTGATGAGAAATAAAAAAAAAAAGTAAACTTGCCATTATCATTATCCACGCATGTGATTATTGAAAGGGAAAGGTAATGACATGCCTGAAAGATGATGTATGTCAAATGTTGGTTCTTTAAAATGTGTTTTTCATTATTAATGCAAAGAAGATCATATGACTATAATGTTAATATATGGACCGTTGCTTTGGGTTTGAATAAGGAAAGTTAAATATATATATATATATATGTATGTATGTATATTAATGTTGATGATGCCCTTGTATCGAAATGTACCATATATCGAGATATTTGGAGAGTCGAGATAACTTGTGTGTTGGGATGCTTCGGAGTTGAGATGCCTTGTTTATGTTAAATCTCTATGGAAGGGAGTCGCACATCACTTTGGAGAAGCCAACCCATTCTGCATAAAACCTCTGGGGCTATCCTCACCTTACAAGAGCTCTTTTGAAGATAAAAACCTAAGTTGGTCGGGAGTGTTTGGGAGGAGAAGTGAAGAATATAATAAATGTATCTCTACATATATAATTACATATAGGCATACATTTCTATGAAAGAATAATTTTGCGGTAGCCTTACATCATTCTATGTTATGCCATATGCATGCAATTGAGTAAATAATCTTATGTAATAATGATTTTGGTTTCTATCAGCATATCATAATAATAAAAGATGATGCATATACTTATGCACTTATCATACATGGTTATTTTGCAATGCTTTGGACTCGTGCTTTTTGTTGATACCAAGTTGAGTAGTAACCTACAGTAGATATTTTATATGCCTAGTCTTAGCTCACTCCTTATTTTCAGATATGTATAATGGATAGCTCACTGCCATTACTATTTAGAGCTCCCATGCACTACTAGTGTATTTGTAAAAATGTGCTTATACCTGAGTCAGCAATAGTATATGCTAAGTGTAGTTATAGGGTTTTTAGAGAGAGAGAGAGAGAGAGAGAGAGAGAGAGTTGATTGGACTATTGAAAGGCTTTGATCTTGATGGCAATGAGTCAATGGGAGAAGTAGTTAACTTGTAGCGAATAACTTGACTTTTGTACAAGTAGGGTTTTGGGTGTAAGAGTATAGTCTTAGAGATAGGTGACCCTGACAAGGAAGATGTATCGATGGGCAATTTCAAGCTAAAGCATGCAATGGTTGGTGGAGAAGTCTCAAAGTTAGACAATGATGGTGGTGGACAGATTTGGGCAATGACAAACTAAAAGGAAGAAGAAGATGCTAGAGTGGTAAATGCCACATCATTGGCTTTCTCTTCGACAAAAAAAAAAAAAAATACATCACAATTTCCCTTTTTCAAATTAGAGGGAAACAAGGGGGATACTCAATTGCACTATTTGAAAGATGTAAGACTCTTTTTTTTTTTTTTATTTAAAAGATGTAGGACTTGATTGGAGTGTTGGACGCCGCAAGTGCCAAAACTTGGCATAGTTGGACACTTAAGTGCCAAAAGTTCCAAAATATATACTTATGTGTCAAAATCGTAAAAGAATGAAAAACTTAAGTGCCAATGGCAAACTGCTAACATAGCATTTTCCCGTGATTTTTTTTTTTACTAAGTTGGCAATTTAAAAAAAAAATATATATCTACATGGACATTACGAATGACGTCACGTAGTCCGTATGGGTAGGGTGAACGCTAAACGACGTTGTTTTGGGGTAGTTGATAAACAACATTGTTTAGCGTATTAACATAATCAAGCTCGTCTCTCACGCTCGTCTCTCAAGGTTGTCATCCATCTCACGCACACTTGCTCATCTCACGGTTGCCATTCTCATTGAGACTTCGTCGCTGCTCATTGGTCGTCGTCATTGCTTGCTCAGGTTTGTCCTCTTATCTCTCTGTGGCTGGCAATAATAAGGCTTAGAGAGCAATTGAAGGGATCATATGGGAAAATTAGGGCTCAGCCGAGAAATGTAGGTGTTGGATGGGCCTAAAAGGCGATTGAATGGGCTTGAGTGTGCTACTGTGAGGTGCAAGGGCTTTTTTTAGGGCTCGAATATGCTATTGTGATGTACAATGCCGGTGTTTAAGGCTTAGAGTGGTTGCTGTGGGGACTTCTAGTCATTTTTTCAATCAAAGTGGTTGTTATGGGACTTCTGGTTATCATGGCCCTTTCTATAATTGAATTTTCGTAATCGAGGTGGTTGTCATGGGGGAAATCTGGTCATTTCTTTCCATTATACTAAACAAAAAGTACGATTTCTTTTTCTTTAATAAGCTATATGAGATTATAATTGTTTATTGTCCTTTGATGTTGTGGTTCCAAAAGTTAATTGTTTTTTTTTTCTTTTTTCTTGGTTGCAGACATGGATCGAGATTATATTGTTGTCATCATTTGCTAGAGTGGCGACTTTGTGATTGGGGAGAACAAATGGAAGTATGACGAGGGAAATGAGTGTGCTATCTTTGTCGATGTAAACAAGACATCTTATATTGGATTTGTTAGGAGTATAGCGTATTGTTTGCCATGCAAAGTACATAAGTTGGTTTATTGTACTCCTAGGAAGGGCATGAGAGATGGTTTGACAAACTTAGATGATGATTATGGTTTTAGAGATGTCATGTGCTATTAGCTTCATGGTGAAGAAGCAAAAGTGTACGTTGAATACAATATTGATGACGATGATGATGGAGAGAGCACCCAAATAGGAGGAGAAAGAGATTATATTCAAGCTAGTATTGAGGTCGGGGATGTAGGATGGCAGAATAGATAAGACAAGGAAGAGAGGGGTACAGATGTAGTTCGGCAAATTGTTGATGACATAAGTAATATTACAATCACTGGATTAGATTATAATCACTGAATTAGATTGAAAAGTAGCTCAATCCAGTGATGATGATGATGATGATGATGATGCAGCTTTGACTTTTGGAAATTTGTTAAGCGATGATGACGCGAGGAGCTTGCACAGTCAAGGAAAAAGTAAATGAACTTTTTGACAAAGAAGTTGGTAGCTTTGTAGGTAACTAAAGAAGTTATAAATAGGGTCAAAGTAGCTATAGATGCTGGTGTTACTGGTGATGAGACTGATTATGAAGAAATTGTTGAAAATGCTACTTCCCATGACAAACTTGAAGAAGATCAAGGAGTTATGCGTAGAAAGAAAAGTAAGTTTCATTCCTATGATCCATTTATTGTCTCTTCTGCTTTGTTAGTAGGTATGAAATTTCAAGATGTGAAACAATTTAGGGAAACTATACTCAAGAATTCCATTGCTGAACAAAGGAATCTTGAATTTATTGGTAACACTAAAGCCTTTGTAAGAGCTAAGTGTTTGTAGCCTAGTTGTCTATAGAAGATCTATGACGCATTCATGAGAAAGAGCGGATCCTTTTAGATTAAGGCCTTTCAAGAGGAACATTCTTGTCTTGGGACATACTTTTTCCAGAACAAGCTTGAAGAAGATCAAAGAACTGTGCGTAGAAGGAAAAATAAGTTTCTTTCCTATAATCCATATGTTGCCTCTCCTGCTTTGTTAGTAAGTATGAAATTTTAGGATGTGAAACAATTTAGGGAAGCTATATTCAAGAGGTCCATTGCTGAACGAAGGATCCTAAATTTATTAGAAACACTAAAGCCTTTGTAAAAGCTAAGTGTTTGTAGCCTATTTGTCTATTTAAGATCTACGATGCATTCATGAGGAAGAGCAGGTCCTTTCATATTAGGGCCTTACAAGAGAAACATGCTTATTCTATTGATTTTGACAACAAAAGGCTAACAAATACACGATTGTTCAAGCACTTTCTCGATTTGATCGAGGTGATACTCGAGATAAAGACTATTAAGTTAAAGCAGTTGGTGAAGGAATGTGTAGGCATCAATGTTTCTAGGAATCAGTGCAAAAAAACGAAGCAAAAAATGATGAGGATACTCATTGGTCGATACAGTAAGGAATATGGGCAAGTTTTGTATTATGCTTGGGAGTGTAGGCTTCAAAACCCTTTTAAGTAAAGTATTTGAAGAAGTCGTAGATAGGCCATTCCTTGATAGTAGGACCAGGTTCAATAAGTTCTATGTGTTTTGATGCATACAAACAGGGATTTTTATCTGGCAGTAGACGAATTATATGATTGGATGACCGTTTCTTGAAGGGTTTGCGCAAGGGAGAATTGCTGACTATAATTGGAAGAGATGCAAATAATCAAATATTTTCACTAACTTGGGCCGTTGTCAAGATAAAGAATAAGGAAACTTGGTCTGATTCATATAAAATATCATGGCTGACTTGGAGATAACTAATGGGAAATGGTCGGCACTCATTAGTGACCAACAAAAGATAATGTTATTATCAATTATTTGCTTTTTGATATCAACAACATGTTCTTTGCTTACATTTTTCAGTTTGAATTATTGTAGGGACTGATTTCAGCATTAGCCGAGTTGATGCCCTATGCTGAATATAGAATATGGGCAAGACACATATGTGTAAATTAGGCAAAGAACTACAAAGGGGATAAACTGCAATTACAAATTTGACAGGTAGCAAAGAGCACGAACATGGTTGAATTTAGGCTGACCAAACTAGGATTGCTTGAATTGACAAAGGAAGGTTATGATACGTTATTCCAAATAGAACTAAAGCATTGGTGCGAGGCCTTCTTCAGCGAGAAATTTAAGTGTAATATCATCGACAACAACATCTGTGAAACATTCAATGGAAGAATAATAAAGGTCAGATGCAAATCAATCATTGTGATACTTGAGGATATACGAGTTATGGTCATGACTCGGCTACACAAATAAATAAATGAGACTGCAAAGCAAACTTGGCAGTAGTCCTACGATTGCCAAGAAATTGGATGAGAACTTGGCTACGAGTAGGTATTGTCATCCCATTTGGAGTGGGGATGAAGGATACGGGATAATCAAAGGTGCTGATAAATATTTTGTCCATCTAAGTATGAGGAAGTGTTCATGTTGGGCATGACAAATAAGTGGAATTTCTTGTGCACGTGCTATATAAGTACCATCCACTTGAAGGGTCGCAACACAGATAGTTACCTTGATGATTGGTACAAGAAAACGATTTATCTTACTTCATACCAATTTATGATGCAAGAAATCAAAAGTAGCAACTTTTGGGAACCAACAAATCATGAAGCAACTCAAAGTTTGTCACTGAAGAAGCAAATAAGAAGACCAAAACAAAGACGAAGATTGCCTGAGGGGGAGGTCTTCGGTCAGTAAAGGATGAGTAGGACAAGTGCAAGATGACATACTGTTATTGTCATGTAGCAGGGCACAATACTAAAAGTTATTAATTGAGGAAGCAACAACAACAATCAGGTGAGAGGCCAATTGAATGCTCTAGTGGAAGGACAGTTGGACGGCTAGCTAGAGGCCAAATAGAAGGGCTAAGTGAGTCAATTCTTCTTCAAATGAGAGTGAGAAAGCCAATAAGTTATGAAATTTGTTTTTATTTTATTTTTTTTGTGTTTATTACATATTTGTACATAATCTCAATTGCCTTGTTTTTAATATCTTTATCAAGTGACAAGAAGGGCAGTTGAAGGGTTGGCCGAAGTAGCTGAAAGGTTAGTTCAATCTACTATTCTTTAGTCAAGAACAAAATACTCAGTAAGTTTAACAATTTGTGTTTAATTTTAATTTTTGTTTACATTATTTTGTGGGCAGATGTTAAATTTTTAATGTTTTTCTCAGGTGAGAAGAAAGCTAGTTGCAGCTCAAGGGCCAAAAAAAGGGTCACATGAATAGCCAACTAAAGGGTCACCACAAAAGCCAACTGAAAGGGTCAGCTAGAAGAAAGCCAATTGAAGGACAAGTTGAAGTCCCTACTATAGTTGAAGTTGAAGGGCTAACTAGAAAAAGGACAGTTGAAGGATTGGCCGAAGCCCCTATTGTAACTGAGGCTTATGAGCGAGGTAGAAGAAGGCCTGCTGAAGTATTGTCCAAAGAGCCTGTTGTCAAGCCAAATGTAGTTGAAGCTAAAAAACCAATAGAAGGACCAACTGAAGGGCCTAAGAAATCACAGGTTGTTAAAAATAGCACTTCAATGCAAATAAGATGGGCTCTTAGGAAGAGGCTAAAGTTATATGATTTTGGGATTTATACAGACGAGCGTACTAGAATAGTCATTGTGAATGTAAGTTTTATTAATTGTATTTAATTTATGGCACAAACTTTTGCTCATAATTTTGTTGTATCTTTGTAGCTTGGAAGAAGTTCTGAGATTTTTGTCCTTCAAGATCCAACTCAAGAGTCAACGACTATGCTAAAAACAAGAAGACATTGAGTGCAAATCCAAAACAACTAGCAAGAAAGAACCCAGCACCAGCTCCTTTTGAATTAGTGCGTCCTAATATAGTTGAAGAAGAAGTTGCTCATCTAGTTAAAAAGAGTGCAATGTTTATGAATCAAATAAAATGTCCATCCAAAGGAGCACCAACTAGGGGGTTGTGCCTATTAACTGATAGGATAGGATGTGATGGGGTTTGTGTCCCAAGTTTCATTGAGTTAGTATTTTCGTATTAGCAAGAAGAATATAATTTCCTATGGATGATGTTTTAGTTTTAGTTTGTTATTCAATTTGTGAGATTAACTTCAATGTCAGTCGAACGATATTTGTTTAGTTAACATTTTTTGGCTTTTTCATATTTTGGTTTGTCTTGCTTATAATTGATGCTTGTGTTGGTGACTAGTGGTGCTCGTGGCGGCTGGTGGTGGTAGCTGCTTGGTGGTGGTGGTGGTGGCGGTGGTGGCGGCAACTAATGGTTGAGGTGGCTAGTATATGTGTTGCTGGTGTTGATGGTGTAAGTATGTAGTTTGCAGGTCCTATTGGTGCAAGTTGATGCAAGCACACCACCACCACAGTGGTGACTGATGGCAGTGGCTGATGATGGGGCTTGATAGTTGTTGGTGAATGGTGTAGGTTGTGGTGTAAATGAGCAATGTGCACATCTTACACAAGCAACTGCTGGTGGATGCACCAGCACCTTGCAGTAGCACACTACCACCACAGTGGTGTTTGGTGATGGTGGTTGGTAGTCACGATGTGTAGTGTACAACAGGTGTTGTTGGTACAAGCACAGCACCTTGTGGCAACACAACACCACCACAACCGTGACAAGTGGTGGTCACTGTAGGTGGTTGCTGGTTATGGTTGCTAGTTCGTGGTGGCTAGTAATGGCTAGTGGTGGCTGATAGTGGTTGATAGTGGTTAATGGTGGTTGATAGTGGTTAACAATGGTGCTTGGTGATGGTAAGTGCCAGGTGCAATTTAGGTGAAACATATAAATTTAGTACTTAGGTGATCATATTCTGGAAAACTTAGCACTTAAGTATTCACTTTTAAGCATGAGTGGCACTTCAGTAATCACTTACACCATAACTTGACACTTGAGTGATCATTTTTTTTTTATCACAATTGACACTTAAGTAATCACTAAATACAACTTATGGTACTCAAGTAATCACACGCTATACATACATACATACTTACATATATATATATATATATATATATATATATATATATATATATATATATATATATATACTAGAACAGCAACTCATTCAATTCAATATTTGTTGGTTTATATTTGGTTTAAGTAAAGAAGCCACCCCAACACATTGACCTAGTACACATCCTTACTGGTTTATATTGAAGAACAAGCAAAAACATAGGACAAGACATAGGATAAGGAGCATCTCATTCACTTATTCCTTTTTCTTGACCTCCCCAAAAGCACAAAAAGTGAGCCACAATACATAGGACAACACAAACAAGAAGAAAGCTACAACCATCCTATGGACAACATAAATAAAATAGGCTACATTTAATTCAATACAATTAAATTAATCCACTTATTTTTAACTATGGCAGCCTGAGAACCTTCTTCTCATCTTCAAATACTTTACATTTCATCATTAAGTAGGCTAGACAACAAAATAACACCATAATGAATGCTTGAAAACACTTCCTTTCAATTTTCATCATTAAAAATTCAACTTGCATTGAGTTATCATCTTTGTGGCTCAGCCAGGGAATTTCGTATCAGCCAATTTGAAATATATGCATTTCAAGCATTCTCTATATATTTGGTGTATCCATAAAATCTTCTCTTAGGATTTAATTAAGTCTAGGATGTTCTCCTTGAACATAGTAACCCACGATAACAAAAACACTTGCCTTCTCCTTTGCTTCGTTGATAGAAAAATATAGCAATTCACTAAGCTAAAAACTTATTGGTTAAATATGGATGGCAAGTTTAAGTTACGAGAAATGACAGCCATGGAGATAACATGGTGTGCCACATGACAAACATATGTTCGAATTATTTTCTTTACTGCTGCTTCAACTATGGACGACCGTAAGTATCACCATATGCAAAAATTTTAAAAAGAAATTAAAAACTGAGTTTAATTATTTTGTGATCCAACGGTCTCAAACTCCTCGAGGAATTGTTCTAAGCGGCATCTATTAAGACCCCGGAATATGATGACGGACCACACTTAATTAGTTAGCAATAAAATATCAACATATTGTTTGATACAAGTTTTGCACGTCAGTCCCTTTTCGTCTACACTTGGAGAATAACATAAATAAGGATTTTCCCAGCATGTCTACAACAAGGAAAAGGATATTAAAATTTGTTTGTGATCCATGAAAGCTTCTAAACCGAGAGCAAATGATGATCCCCCATACGACTTCATCACATCATTTTCGGAAACTTACATTTGCCCCCACGTCAATTTGGACTGAGAATATATGGGCCTGAATTTGCTCTAGGATAACAGAACAAATGGCACATCAACTTTAGCCTAATGTATAATGTGGTCTCTAAACTTTCGCCCAATGCGTAATGTAATCTCTTAACTTTTAATTTGCTCAATGTAGTCCCTAGATTTTTTTTTTTTTTTTTTATGTTTAGATTAGTCCCTATACAATATGATGATGTTTAATGTTATCCTTCTATTAATTCAATTTTAGGGACAACATTAAACATTTTCATATAATCCAAGGACTAGATTGAGTATCTATCAAAAGTTAATGGTTCATTTGAATAAGTTGAAAGTTTAAGGATTACATTGAATAAATTAAAAGTTCAAGGATCACATTACATATTGGACCAAAATTCAGGAATAATTTGTGTCAATTTCTCATTTCTCTTGATGGTTGCATTTAAGGTGGATTTTACTTGTGAAATTCATCAGGATTCTCCATCTGAAATGGAGACAAAGCTCATTCAATGATAGGGTTGCAATCATCCCACTTCATGCATCTCCTGTCTTGAACCGAGTCAATCTTTTAATATTTTAGCGAATCATATTCATGCCAAGTGCCTGCAGAATCTGGTGATAAGGCAATATATATATATATATATATATATAAGGGTTAATATCACGAAAAATTTTAAATTGGTATATTTATGGTAAATTTATCTAAATTAATTTTTTGACCATTAAAAATTCTAAATTAGTACACCTGCAATAAATTTACCCTCCATTAATTTCCATTAAATTTTACCATCAAATTGTTACGTTCGATAACACGTAGCAGTTAACAAATTTACCGATTTGGACTTTTAGTTTCCGTTTATCACATGTGTACTAGATTGTAGTTTTTCACAATAGTAATCCAATTTAACGGAGACTAACGGAAGGTAAATTTATCACAAATCTACGAATTTGAAATTTTTCATGATCAAAAAATTTATTTTGGGTAAATTTATCATAGGTATACCAATTTGAGATTTTAGTAATTAAAAAAATGAGTTTGGAGTAACTTTGTTGTAAATATATAAGTTTAAGGTTTTCGTCCTATTAACCCAAAAAAAGCCAAAGATGATGAATGTTGACAATTTTGGGGACTTCCAGTGGAACCTTAGTAGCACAAGCACTGACATGCGATACACAACACGACACACCATAACAAGACATGATACGCCGACACATTGTTTCTTTTAAAAAAAGGATTTTGACACGTTAGGATACATTGAATATTAAATGTATATTTTTATATGGGTATAATATATTATCGTTTTTATGATTATTTCAATCAAATTAATTTGATTTAAATTTACAAATAAATAAATGAATAAAAAGCTTGGAAGTAATTTATTTAAAAAAATTAATTTACAATTTATTAATAACGTTCATTATTTCAATTCGACAAATTTAACTCCATTCTAATAATTAATAAAACTTGGAGAAAAAACAAGTAATTCACATTCTAGACTCGAATCTCAAACATGTCGGAAGAGAAGAGAAATAAAAAACTTTAGGGTGAATTTTGTATCACAAGAAGTAAGTGTCGAAGAGAATAGAAGATTAGGTATTTCTTATTTTCCTACTTATTATTTTTATTATTGTTTTTTTCACATATATACATTTTGACCTCTTATTAATTGATATTTTTTAAAATTGACCTCATGTATTGGAATTACATATTGGAAACTTGCATGTCGAAACTCACTTTCGAGTGTCGGAGAGTGTCGGGGAAATTGGCCAGTTGTCGGATTTTCCGACACATGTTGACCGAGTATTGAAAAGTGTCCGATATGATACGAAGGCTTTCGGAGAGTGTCAGTGCTTCCTAGAGTGGAACATCACACTCTACGTTGTTGTATGTTGGGTTCTTGCTACTTATGGTGGTCTCATCTTAGGCTATAACATTGGAATCTCAGGTACACCAATCCACTAAATCACTCGAATATGCCGTCGAACTTAACCTACTTCGAGAAATTCATGAGCTCTTTATTTGTACTGCTGAATCAGTTTAAGTGGGTTTCCATCGAACAAGAAGCAGACTCCTGTAACGTAATCAAATTCAATACCCTCTAGATTGAGTATAGTCAGTTCAAATTGCCTTTAATTTTCATACTCTTGAAGGAAAATTATGTACCCTTATTATCGCACGAAGTCGACGGCATGTTGTGATGCATTTTAGTTCATGTAATATGGTACTTCGAAGCACATGATAGGCCAAGACACAAGATAATAACTTAATATGCTTTTTGCTCTCTCCATAGACATTGCTAAGTGAAATTTCAGTTTGCATCTGCCTGATCACCGGGATTGTGATTGTGGCGAGTACATTGGTGTCGATCTATGCTGTCGATAAGAGTGAGAAGGAGAAAGCTGCTCCTTCAAGCCTGCATCTGAATGTTCATCAGTTAGGTCTCTCTCTCTCTCTCTTTCTCTCTCTCTCTCTCTCTCTCTCTCCGTGCCAAATTTTTCGTATTGCTATATCTTGATTTGATGATGAGAAAGTCTGTCTGATTTAGGCTGCTATTGGAGCAATTCTATTAACCTTACTTAAAAGTCACAAACTCGCTAGACAAAAGAGAGGCTGCGATCCTGGTCGTGCTTGTTCGTAATGGCATTTGCATGGCCTTCGGGCCTGCTCGGTTGGCTGATACCGAGCCAGACATTCCCAGTCAAGACCAGAACCACCAGCTTCGCAATCGCGGTCGGCTCCAACTTGCTGTTCACGTTCCTCAAGCTCAAGGGTTGCTCTTGATAATGTGCCCCACGCGCGCCTACGCTTTCTTCTTCGCAGGCTGGATCTTCCTGATGGAGCTGCTCGTGCTGCTCGTGCTGCCTGAGACAAAAACCGTGCCAATGGATGCGATCGTTGACGAGGTGCGGAAGCAGCACCCAGTTTGGAAGAAATTCATGGATTGAAGATCATGAAGATTGAATCTTTGTAGTGTCACTCAACAACAAGGGCATGTATACGTTGGAGCATTTCACTTAACACTTGTGACACCATTATGAAGCAACATAAAAAGTACTCGGGTAAGATTTTGCCTTTTCAAGCAATCGCGATAACAAGATCGATTTCACACCGGACATCTTGCTCGGAGATGACATAGACTCTGCAACTCAATACAGTAAACACGGAGTCACCCTGAAGATGGTTCGTACTAGCATATGTATCATCACTATATCTTAATGAGTACTAAAAATTTACAGCTGCGAAGCTGAATTACAGTCCATTTTTGAAGGCGCCCTTGCCGTTCACCACTGGAATTTCGTCGTCCATGAACCGTTTCCAGAGCCAATGCTGCATCCATACTTTCTCGGTCATCTCCTCGATGGGGACGTTCTTCGTCTCCGGGAGAAGAAGCAGGACAAACAGCGACATGACCAAGACCCACCCGGAGAAGAAAAGGAAGATGCCAAACTTGAAGTGGCACAGCATCGAGAGGAAGGCCTGCGCGATCACGAAGGTGAAGAGCAGGTTGATGCAGACCGTCACACTCTGCCCCGCCGAGCGCGTTTCCAGGGGGAACGTCTCACTCGGGATCAGCCACCCGAGGGGTCCCCACGACCACGCGAAGGCCGAGATGAACGTGCAGACCAGGACGACCACGAAGATCGCGAACCCGTGACTGAGATTCTCCGAGTGGTCCTTGACTTTGATCCCGAGTACAATGGCGATCGCGGTCTGGGACAAGAACATTTGCACGCCGGCCTCTAGCAAGAGCATCCGGCGACCGACCTTGTCGACCGAGTAAATGGACACGCAAGTGGATAGGACATTGACAGCCCCGATAATAACAGCCGAATAGAGCGAAGCGTCGCCCCCGAATCCCACCGTGTTGAAGAGGACCGGCGCGTAGAACATGATGGCGTTGATGCCGGTGCATTGCTGGAAAAGCTGTTGCAATGCAAGAGAAATGTTCTTTGTAAGAAATTGAAAACTTCTATCACCACTGGATGATTGCCCTTTTATAAGCTATAATGCACGATCTTGAGATCAAATTGGGTTACCTGCAAGGACATGGCAATGACTAGCTGAGGTCTGTTCCTCCTCTGGAGGAGGTTTCGGAACGGGTGCTTCACTTCTTTCGCGATACGGCTCGCCTCGACGAGCTCCAAGTACTCGGGCTCGATGTTGTCGGTCCCTCTAATCTTTCGGAGGACCGCTTTGCCTTCTTCATGGCGGCCGCGCTCGATGAGACTGTTGGGAGTGTCGACCACCATGAGAGCCCCCACTGTTAGGAGAACGGCCGGAATGCCCGCTAGTCCCAGGGACAGCCTCCAACCCCATCCCCCTTTGATCCTGTCACATAGTTTTCACGGTTATGTTAGGACAATCGAATCGAATCAAATCAATTTAATGGAACGATTAGAAGTTCGATTGATTGAGATATCAACTCAGAATGCCTTGCATCAAATCAAGAAGCAGAGAAGCACAAGTTATCAGGAGTAAGCAAGATGCATCAGAGAACTACACTAAATTTGTGTATCATGTTAGAGATCAGTGTGGTTAATTGATTATTGGCAAAAATAGAGTAATCTGCACCAAAACCTCTGGCAATTTGGTTCAAATTTAATCCTTTGGTTCCTAAATATCATCACCTATTAGTAAGACTTGTCGTAGGCTCATAAAGATAAAGAATAAATCCATATAATATTACACTGTTACTATTCTAATAACGCTCGATCCAATCCGATCTCCTATTAACAAAGGAAGTAAACCTTTCATTGGCTTATTTAATGCTAGAGAGTCCTTTACATCACAGGATTGAAGTACTCAATTTTCCGAGCAATCTGAATATGAGTTTTCTTTTTTTTTTTAAGTATTTACAATGTTAATCCGTTGGTGATATTCTAACAGTTTCTAATCCAAGGATGGAGAAATGAGGGTAGGAAAATTATCGAACTCACTAGTGAGACACTCTAAATGTTCAGGCCCAATATTTATGAAAAAGCCCATTAATGCCAAAAGCCCTAAAAGCTTTCATTTCTCACTTTCATATAGACAGAATTTGACTTAGGGCATGTTTGAGGACTCTAAAAAATGCCGAAAATTATATCTATTCAGTACTAAATTAAAAAAAAAAAAAAAAGAAGCACGTTCAGCAAGTATAACTGGTTTTGACTTAAAATATTTACCTAATTCAAGAAATCACTAAATTAGCTAAGGATGGATTTACTTGAATCATTTAAATAGAAAAGACATCCAAATTAAACATAGAATCTCGCCATTATATTGCTTAAAGCCTAAAAATTACCAATAATATTCACGATTCTATATGTTACATATAATATAATGAAACAATACTCGATATTTGGCTATATCAATTTTATATTTTAATCTTTAGCACTTAAAATGGTCGACTTGCATCATATATTTGGAGAAAACCTCACCTACCTCTTTACAAAATCGGTGCAATTGATGCTTGCCACCTCCATGGAACGACTCTATTCGATTTCAATCATCCAATATCCAGATTTTATTATCTAGAAACTTTATTATAAACAAAGAAGATCACTTTGTTCTTTATTATTTCTCTGGTTCTAAATTATTAATATTTCTTCTTTTTAGGTAGCTTGGTCCGTTGCGTATCGAATCACTCAATAGTGTCAACCCCACACTATCAATTTCAGCATCTTAGCAATGACGACGTGTGGGGTGCACCTTCTATTCACACTTAAAAAGAAGGAATTAAAAAAAAAAACTCGATTTAACAAAAAAAAAATGGAGGGCGCTTTAGCAGGATCAACAGGTGTCATTCAGAAGATCTGAATTTTTTTTTAAAAGATATATAATAAAAAAAGAGAAAGAAAAATATATATTTAATTAGCAATTATATGGGGAATCGACTTACTTATTAGTGCCGTAGTTGACTAGATTTGCGAAGAGAATGCCGATGGTGACGTTGAGCTGGAACAGTATGTTGAGCCCTCCTCGGATCCTCGTCGGCGCGATCTCCGATAGAAACAAGGGGACCGCCTTAAAAAAAAAAAATTATCGCATTCACATGTTTGGTAAGAACAAGGAATCAATTCCTAGTAAAAAAAAAGGTACGAGGAATCAAGGCAAAAATTGTAAAAATTTACTAATTTTCCCATTACTTTTCTCAGCTTTACTCTTACTCGGAATAATCCAAAAATTTCAGTAATAACACAAATATTTTGGACATTACATGCTCGAAAATCAAATCCAAAATTTGGATTTTTCAATACTCCTCTCAAGTACAAACCAAATTAAGAACAACACGTGAATTTAGATATATCAAAAAATGACACATAGAATTTAACGAATGAAATAAACACATATATCACGTTAGAAGATTTAACCCAGAGGTTTAATACCAGATGAAAAGATATGTCGTATATATAAATAATTTTGGATCTCATAATTAAGCGACATGGATATTTTAATACGAGAAACTTAATCAATGCGTAATGAAGAAAACCTTTTTAAGGCAATTGATTAATTAATAGGTATGCCGAGTGTTATCTTTGATGATTATTTCCAACCCCAAATACCTGGGAACCACATTGCGTGGTCTAATTGGAACTCACCGCGTCGTTTTTTCATTAGATTAAATAATTTATATTTGTTCTTGACTCGCATGGCGTGCAAGGTTAAACAAGTTTATCCTAGAAGTAGGAGAAGAAATTCTTCGGGGGCAGTTGAAATTTGAATTTTAATTTAAGTGAAAAGATGCTAAAGACAAAATAAAAAGAATTTAATAAGGAGCATTAAACATTAGATTGGACTCAAAAGATGCACAAGAAGGAAGTTTCCCAATAACCACTCTAATTCAAAACAAAAAAAGGCTAGAAGACTTGTCGAAAGGCCAAGTGGTGCAAGAAGCATATATTAATGGGGTGTTGTCGGCATCATCGGGATGACTCCAAGATGGATGATGTCGAACATGATTTTATCTTTGAACCATCAACCAGAAAAGGATACCTAAATGAGATGTCGCAATCAGATGGAACAAACTGCCAATGAACAGAATATATCTCATCTTTATGAAATTATTGGCGGATTAAGTTTAAAGAACTAGTAATCAGGATTACGGTATCTGTTATAATATTTAAATATTAAATCAAGCTTCACAGATCTCTTATTCAAAAAGGGTGATTAAGATTTTGAGGAAGGTAGGCTCTTAATTTTAAAATGAGCAATTTTATCAAACGATCAACAAGAAGTGGGTAATGTAACCCACTTTAATTTTCAATAATTCGGAAAGCCACTGAAAAATAAATTTAATTTATATAATGTTAGAAACTAGTAACTTTATCTCCAAACGAAATCAAGAAAAGAAATGGAATAATTGAGGTACTCCATGTTATCATGGCCCAAAAATTAGGTGGAGTTTAAGTTAGGCTTATCAAGAGTAGAATAATTTCACATGATTGAATGTGCAAGAGCATGTTTTTCTTCTTTTCTTCTTTTCAAGGAACTCCTAGAAAAAAAAACAAAGAGCCCTTTTCCTTACCGGATGGTCAAATCTCACCTTATGTTCTTCCTTAGCTAGAAAACAGGCTTGTCCTTATGAACAAATCGTCCTTTGCTCGGCGAGAATCCAATTGCGACAACGAAAGTATCGCATAATGACACCCTTTCCGGACCACATTTCAAAACACAATCGCAACACACATGCTATATACTACAATTACGATCTTTTTGGTACGTGAGCAATTGAGCATAAATGTGTTTGGACGAATTACCTGATTGGCGAAGCCGACGCCACACCCGAGCAAGATCCGCCCGATGATGAGCATGGCCAGGTCCTGGGCGGCAACATTGAACACGACCCCGAGGATGAAGAAGACCCCGGCGATGAGCATGGTGAGCCTCCTCCCGAGCCGCCTCGTGGTGTAGGACGCGAAGAACGTCGCGGTCAGGCCGGCGAGGTACAGCGACGACGTGAACAGCTGGAGCCCTTGGTTGTCGTACTTGCAGTAGTTGCTGTCGAGGTCCTTCTCCTGGGTCCTCCGGTACACCACCGGGAAGAACTTCTTCAGGAAATCGGGCATCGATGTGACTCCTCCTGTGTAAAATTAGTAAGATAAATCCCATTAGCAATATGGAAAGGTAACAAGTTGCACATCACGTGACCGAAAATGTCATCAAAAAGAGAGATGACATAAAATAAGGGGAAAAATTATAATTTTCGTCGCTCAAAACGACAACTTATTCGCTAATTTATCGATAAAAATTAGCGCGAAAAAGTCGACCAATGATGAGAGAAAATCAAAATCAATGAGTTCTAATTCTAATTTTTCATGGTGGTGCGTCAGTGGTTGGGAGAGATGGGCAACTACCCCCTCCATCACCACCCACCGAACGAACGCTCTCTGTTTCTCTCAAACTCGTGAAGTTTTCGTGTAGATTACTTCGATCTGAACTCTCTCTCTCTCTCTCTCTCTCTCTCTCTCTCTCTAAGATCGATGGAGTCGAACTAGACCGACCGGAACAAGACCGGCGTTGCGGGACAAACAATCGCAGCCTGTGGGAACATGAACTTCTCTACACACACAAAGGTTTCTGCTTGGCTATCATCGATGAACGAACGAATGGTATGTTTACCTGAAACCCCAACGTCGTAGCCGAACATGAGGCCACCGGTCGCGGCCATTATGCAGGAGATGATGACGATCGGCGTTATCTTTGCCTCGAACTGGCTCGCCCCCGGTGCCGCCACCGCGAAGCCTCCCCCTGCCATCTTGTACTCTGACGGTCACAGAGCTAATTCTTCTGTGGATAACAAGTAATGATCAAACTCGGAGCTCTCTTGTGCTTTGAGGACGAAGAAGAAGAAGAGAGAGGCTGAGAGCTTATGTGGTCATCGTACTTCCATAATAGAGCCAAGGAGATATTATATATATAGTACTTGAGACTTAAAGTATTGTTAAATGGAGTGCACTTGTGGGGACACATAATACAAACTTCTAATCCCGAGATTTGGAGGACATCCAAATTTAATTATATGCAATTATTGGTTGGTCCATGTTGCTCAAGTGATTCATTCCTGACACAAAAACTTGAATATTTTGTGTGATTTCATGCCAAAAAAAAATTTGAAATAACGCTCATCCTACCCTCTTTTTGAAAGTAATTCAATCAAAGCTTCTCGAATTATCTTAATCTACGGGACGAATTCTCTAATTCTTCAATTTTGATGGAATCAATATGGCATCCCTTAGTCATTCTATTCATATATTTTTCATTCAATTTAATTATTGGCAACAAATTATTAGTTAGGTGCGTTGTCCTATTGATGCACTTCGAATAAAGTTAGATTTGATGGAGTCCTCAACTTGGTTCGACTTTCCGAAGGGGCTTTGGGCCCCAAAAGCTTTAAAAAATTTTTATGTTTTGGCAAATATTTTTGAAAGCTCATTTGATAAATGTGAGCATTCGCAATCTTGAAAGCTGAATGTTGGGAATGAGGTGCTTTGAGCATTGGCATTTTGGAGATGCAATTTCCACTGTTCATCGCGTCACTATTCATCTTCTTCTTCCCCGCCTGAGAGTCACACTTCTCCGATAGCCGCCACCACTGCCTAGGGTTGCGCATCCCCGATGACCACCACCTGGGGGGGCGCGACTTGCGACCTCAGGCAACGTCGCCTGGGTCGCGCGAACCTCAGGCGACACTGCTTGAGGTCAGCCGGACCTCGGGCGGTGTCTCCTGGCGTGCGCGAACCAGGCAACGTCGTGAGCGGCCAGATCCGGCCGCCGGGAAGCCTCACCTAAGGTCGGGCGACCTCAGGTGATGCCCTAGGTCACGCGGCCTCAGCCGGCTGGGTTGTGCGACCCAGGGCGGTGACCTCAGGCAAGCCACCTTCCCCCACCGCCACCACCACCGCCATCGCCACTAGCTGCCTCCCCACCACCACCAGTGCCACCGCCACCAGCCGCTCCCCCACGATTTTCCCCTCTCCAGCTGCATCTCCTCCTCCATTTTCTTTTCTTTTTCCTTTTTTCTTTTCACCTTAAAGTTACTTTGCAAAACATATACAACCAAACACACTTGCCTTCACAAAATGCCCATTCACTCAAAGATACTTGGGAAAATGGCTTTGCATTTCCCCAAAGTTGAACCAAACGGGCCCAAAATCTGACAGTCCAAATATATTTCAACGTGGGATACACTTGATAAAGTATGAGTAAACTGCTTTAAATCAGAATTAATTGCAAAGGTCAACGAACTGAGCCTAATTGATTTATGAGGTTTGCAAGATAGATAACTTGGCCACCACCATCGGATGTCTTTTAATTAATGAAAAAGAAGAGACATCATTATTCCCGGTTTCAAATAGATGCTGGCTTATCCTATTACCAAGTCAAGTAAAACCTTAGCCCCGTCATTGTCGCTCTTTCTCCTTTTCGCTTTGAACTTTCGACCAACACAGATTCCAAATGAAAGCGTCGCACGTGTCGAATGTCGTTTCGATCAAGCAAATGGTCTCGTGGAATTTCATGTAACTTGGTCACTTTCTTTGCGAATAGGAAATGGGAACTCCACGGGGTTTGAATTTGGCGAATTACAAGATAAGTGTCTGCGTCAGCTACAAGATTTGAGAGGTGCCACGTTACGATATTGCACATGGAAATTCGTCGGGATTTACGTAAGGTCAAATTGGGTGGGAGGGAAGATTTATCTAAATTAGAAAAGGCGTCCGGAGAACGTCCGAGGTCGGCCTTTCAGATTCGGTCTTCAGATTCGTGATGGTGGGAAAGTTGAAAGCTTGTAGCATGGGTGTGATTCGGTGTATGCATTTGATTGATTTTGACTTAGCTACAACCTAGCTTGATTTCTAAAGAGTATTGAGTATGTGTCAGCGTAAATGGTCATCTGGGTACCTTTTGACGTGGTAGAGATGATGAAAACGAGAATAATCCAATCGCACAAATGCACGGGAAATTCGCTTACAATGGAAGATCCAGAGAAATTCCTCTCTGGAAGCATGTGTTCTGAATTGATATGATGAAAGGTTTCTCCAAAAAGAACAAATAAATGTTCTAGGCAACCGGCAATTCACCCTAAGCAACGACGAAACTTGGAAAATAATTAGTGGATTAAAATAGTGCAGAAAATAGACCTAAAAAACTCAAAGGTGGCTTCAAACCTGTGAAAATTATGGATTTCGAGTCCTGAAACGATAACAAATGAGTTCACCTTTTTCGGCAAAGCATAGTGCTTGGAACGAATTTTCCAGATTGGTATTACGGGCCTAATCAAGAGTTGCGATCCTAGTGGACACTACGCAAATTCTTGGTGTGATCCCTTCTTTTAATTTTCTACTTATCCAAATGCTCCAGAAAGTCCAACAATGGCGTCCATATCACTTTTAGCTTTTCTTTTTTTTAAAGATAAATAGAGCTCGAACTCATGAAATTTCCCACTAACCTCATCCTCGAAACAAGATACGAGGATCGATAACCTATAAGTCAATTAGGATATCTAGACGCTCTCACATTCTCCGGTGAAAATGGCCCAGTGCACCTATATTTTAAACCAAAGTCCATGTACGCATCATATTAACAAAAGTGGCCCTTCAATGTAACTTATGTTTTAGTCATTACGTGACATAAAATATCATCAAAACCCTAGATTTTGGAGAGGTCATAAGTTTAACTAGTTAAAACATTTAAAATACATTTTTACAAATTCTGTTTAAAATTTCTTTTTTAATAAACTTTAACTAGAGATAGCTCAAGGTTGCATAAGAATGGAATTTTATCCATACCTCCAGTGGGAGAGAATATCTAAGTGCTCTCTTTTTTCTTTTTTCTTTTTATAGAATGCTTTTAGTTTCCATCGCTAAATTAGAAAATGTCACGAAAATTAACCAATTACAGAATCTCATATTTGAAGCTTGTAATTCGAAAGGTATAAAAAAATATAAATTAAAAAAGTATATCAGGACAAATTTCGAAAAGTTTGAGGATAAGAAATGTGAAGTGGCGCCACATCACGGCGGCTTCGGAGTTTAGATCGTGATACTATAGTAATTATAACCAGAAGAACATGGAAAATTAGATAAGCTGCTCCGCCCCCAAAAGCAAATGAGAAACGATTGATAATAAATAAAAAAATAATGCAAAGGAGAGAAGAGATTGATGTGTGGGAAAAAGGATATCTGGAAAAGATAGTGTACAACTTAAAGTCACCAGTTGGGCCGTGTGCTGAAAGGAAAGACATTTGAAAGATTGGGAGTAAGATTCCGATGGGGAATAGTACGAGATCCCATAACAAAACGTGTCAATTAGTAATAGATTGTACATTCTCCATAGCTGGTTCTTCAAACTTTCTTTTCACTAGGGGAATCGCATTTGGATATCATTAATATTTGCTATTTGTTAAGTTTACATATGAATAATATCCACTTCTTCTTATCCACCATTTATAGAGAGGAAAACATGATTCCCTATTAATTATAGTCGAAAGTTCAATGGGAGGCTATATAGTCCCTTTTAAGCAATTAAAACTTGTAAAGGTCTCAGACGATAGTAAATTTGATTGTGGAAGAGGAGATATCGTTACCAAATACTATATCTATTTCTTACCATGACGTTGCTCACCATTGGTGTAGGCCATGTGACAATCCAACACCTGCTAATAGGAAACCCTAGTCCTCTCTCCCTCTCGTTTGCTCAACCTTGCCCAAGACGTCACACCTCCACCATTATCGCCGTTGCTCGCCCATGACATGTTTTGCGACCCGGAGTTTGAAACCACATGCAGTGACAACCTCTCTCTCTCTCTCTCTCTAATCTCGATCGGTCTTGAGGGCAGCCATTGACCTTTAGGATTCTAGCCACGGCCATGGCCAATCGCTGGCCAAGGTCAAGTTGAGCCCTAGTCTCATATCTAGGGTTCTAGTTGAGTTATCCACCTAAATAGAGATATAAAGATTAGGCTCAATCCAAACATTTGATCTAGGTTAGTTGGCGCCTCATCTTTATTTGCGGCAGAGCCTCTACGATTAGTTGTGGACATCTAGGATTAGGTTCATTAGTCTAGTTATTGCGAGCCATCTTACATGGGAAGCCATCATGTTAGCGATTTCTCGAGAAAATTGTCCAAAGTGACTACATTGAAATTTCACGCAAAGATTTATGACTCAACTAGCAAAACCTAAAATTTTAAGGCTAAATTGACATCCATACAATAAGCTTAAGATTGATTGGACAATTTCCTTTGAAATTTTCTTGAATTCTAGTATTCTTACAAAAATGATTGAGAAAAACATTTAGATTCAATTCCGAGTCAGGAAAAGAATTGTTACCCATACTCAATATCTGCTATTATTAAAGCGTGAAACAGCAATTGTATAGAGGAGCCACCTAAGACCAAGGAAATAATTTGTTATGCATCACGTTCTCGGCGATGTTATAGTCAATATATCTCGTGCCTCTCGTTGGAACTTTATGAATGATATGACTGGGAGCATGCTTTGTCGAGACATGGACGGTGACCTCTGACACGCCAAATTCGAAACCAAAACTTATAAAACAACTAGTCTCTAGCCGACATCTAGAGCAATTGCATTTAGTCTACAATACTCAAGAAAAGTTTGTTTTGAGGGCCCAACGTTTACTATATCAGTCGCGATGTCTGAGTTACATATCAGTCCGAAGTGTCTTTTCTTTCTAAGAAAGATCTCACCTTCTAGAACCGAGTCAATCCAAGTCAGTTGGCACTCACTTAGCAAAAAGAACGGGGGCATTGCACTCTTTTCCCCTAAAAAGCATGAAGCTGGTGGAACCCAGAACCTCTTCTTTCTCATAAGGGGGCCCAAAACATCATGGACAACATCATTGTGAACACGGAAAAACTCACGTCTGACGCGGAAATATCCTTTGGACATGCTCCACTAAAGCAGGGCGTGTCACATCTGACACACTTTAAGAAGATGACTTGAAGAAATATCGGCATACACGTGCTGGGCGCTATTATGCCAACCAGAGATTACTAAATATGCAAGAGGAAGATGATCGGTCCTTGCATTCCGAAAGAATAATAGCAACCTTTCATCATCCGAATGTCAACAGTTGAGAATGGGGGCAAAAACCCACCCAAAACAATGCTTGCCCCGTCTATAATGGAGATTGCAGAGCCCCGGATTCCTATGGTCGTCCCGTTCCTAGATCTATACAAGCTTTGTAAAAGGACTCCTCTAATTCCCGGAGATCTTCGGGGGAACCTATATAGTGACCTATGAAGAGCCGTCACTATAAATCAATAGCTCTAGTTCCGTAAGGGAAAGATAGGGGGAAAGAAAGAAAATGGGAAATATGAAGGTGGCACTCTATCAACTCGCTTCATCAGACAAATCAGTTTGAGTTCGTTGCTGAGGATCTGCTTTTCAAGTCATCAAGCTCCTTTTCTTGCTGTTTCTTCAGATTACCTTGAGCAGTCGAAGTTACTATCTTAATGAAGAAGTTCAGGAGTACAAGCCATACGATGCTGTTCCATATTGAAGCAAATGACAAATCCCATTTCTTCACCTGCAAAGCATAACCATTCTGTGAGTTGCAACAAGATGCGCGCGGGTGAGAGAGAGAGAGAGAGAGAGAGAGAGAGTCTACAATATTGAATACGTCATTGTTTCTTAGAAAGAGGCCATACGTAATTGTTTCTTAGAAAGAGGCCATACCTTTACTTTTGAGGGCACAGGAGGTGCCGTGAGATACTTATCTCTGACAGCATTGAGTTTGGTAATGAGGTTAGTAAGGACCGAAGAAAGACCAGGGATAAAGCTAAGCGCCCAAATCAACTCATTCTCCATCCAATTTAGAAGTTGATTGTTGCAAACTGATATAATGAAAACCGTCTGCAGAAGATAAAGGATCAAAGATAGAATGTCATCTAGTATTAGCGCATAAAGACATTGACGAAATCTGGAAACATTGTGAGTATTGTTCATATCATTTTAAGTTGATTGTAGCAAAGATATATAGCCACGATATAAAATGCAAAGGACGCCTAAAACTAGAGAAATGTTAGACAGGAAATGAGGAAGTTCTGTTCTTAAAGAAGCATGCATCGGAATGGATAAACAGCTTGAAAGAGCACAGTAAAAAAGATTCTGAATACCTGAATGTGAGTTTTGATAACAGCCTTTCCAATCAATGTAGCAAGAAAGAACTTCCAAAATGGAATCCCAAATTGTCCGCACATGATGCCAGCAAGGTCAAAAAGAGGATTTGGAACCTAAACCAATATCCAGACAAGCAAAATTAAATAGCTGTCACTTACAAAAGAGGGTCATGTCACTACATCAACGGAGTGGTAATAGCACAAATAAATAGCTTGATGAAGTTGTCAATGCTTGGGAGAAATCCCTCTGAAGTAGAGATCATAACAATCAAAAGATGACTCGCTATATATTTCGACAGATCTCGGTTAGGTAATCCTACAGGACACCAACCATTCTCCAGGATTTTCTAAAGGCACATGCCCATTACCAAACTAGCTACTGAATGTCACAATAATCCCTCTCACTTAACCTGTTAATGTCAGTCATTTATTTGCATTAGGAAAAAAATGCTCCCTCCCCCCTAAATAATCACAAAGGCAAGAATCCTTACTTGAACGGAATGCAAATAAATGTGATCATATAGCAACAACTAGTAACCTGATACACAACTAGAACAGAACACAGATGTGTCAAGTTCAATGAGATACGTACGTAGATAGTTCAGATTCCATAATAAGATAGTATTCAAATAGGAGAAATTAACTTTGAACAGTGAAATCACAAGGAGTTGAGCTAACCGAGGCAAGCACTAAAATTGTGAAGAAATTCAAGTGTTGAGAATGTGAGAGGAGCCATCGTTTGATTCGTCCAAGGTAACGAGCTATAAATCCACCACCTTCACTAGCGGAAACATCCAATTCTTCCATGGCATCTATTCTGCCGCCCGACAGCTGTGCTGCAAACATTATCAAATTTGTTTGAACTCATACTACTATGGTATAATACTTTAAGCACAAGAACAGCTACCATTTGGCCAACCTAACCAAAGGATTAACACTATGGTAGCAAAGGCAAATGGTACATAAGACACGTACTATCATCATAATGGAAATTTCATCAAACTTCACGCAAACTGAGGATGATTTTTTACATAATTCAGCAGACTTTTCAAAGGAAAGAATAACAGTAAGTTCTCTACATAATTCAGAGGGTTTCTGTCCTTTCAATCAGTACTGAAAAATTCTGGGAAGCAGAAGTGTTGGAAAAGTCCCCTATTGCATGCGCAATGAACCATCTCCTAGATTGGTTTTACTCATTCAACAGTAACCACCAAGCAGTTGAGAGTTTCAGGATGACAAGCTTCAAAGCAAAAAATATTGTTTTAGAACTATAAAATTCATGGGTCCACACCTGCCCTTGATATAAAATATGGAGGAAGCTCTCCAAGTGCAGTACCAATTCCCCACAAGACAGCCTCTATCTGGACCTGTGGTATAATGCTGCTGAGGGGAACCCGCAAACCATTAACAGGAGTAAACATAGCAGGTCCAAATTCAGAACAATCCTTGTCAAGCCAAGAAGGAGCCCTTTTGAGTTGTATCGTATCGTAAGGAGCAGTTTTCAGATCAACTCTCCCACATTGCATTGCTTTAATAGTGAACAGAGCAATATGAGGACCAAGATATAGGACAAAAGTGTGCAAACCAGATCCTGAAAAAATAAATAAATAAATAAATAAATAAAAAGGTGTCATCAGAGATAAGTAGGCAAAATGCACCAGTCATCTTTGTCTGACATGTGAAATGATAATAGTAATGAGAGTTATCAAGCCATAGGATGAGGTAAAACCAAAGTCATTTATGTTTAATATAAATAGAAAAGGCACAAAGTAGAACTGGTTAGAAAGCTAATCAACAAAAAATGGAATAGCAATGCCCAAATAGGGTCCAAGCAGCAGCAGGTAATTTTGACTATAAAATACATTCCTAAACAACTGCGCATTTTGGTTTTAAGATTCTCAAATGAAAAGGTAAAAGCACGATGACCTATCAACAAATGCTTGATCAGATCTTCACAAATTTGACCTTCGACAAGAAAAAATCCCAGCTGCACTATTGTGGAGATGTACCACCATTGACTAATAGAAAAACAAATGAAACCGACAATCTTAATTGGGTGATATTGGCACCTCGGCGTAGTTGTGCCCCTATGGGTACTGCTCCATTTCTTGCAAGTTTCACCCTTATCTACTACATGTCATCTTACTACAGGTCATGGGAAGGGTGAATACCACTCACAAGCCTAGAGTTACACAGATTCTTTTCTAAATCAAACAATGCAGAGCTATTCAGGATCCTTTATAAGGCACACCTCTCAAATTATTAAAAAATCTCAAGACTCATCCATCTTATATCCAGGATACATGGTATAGAAAACACTTGCAGTTATCTGGGATTATTTCATTGAGGATGCGGAGGATAGCTCAAACATTCTGTTAGAAAGCAGCTGAAACTTTATATCTCCCAATCTTTACCACAACCAACTTAGATTTCTTGTGAACTCATCCTCTCATCCATTTAGTTCTAAGATAAGACAAGATAATAGCGTTTTTCATTGTGATGCACAAATATAGTGATGATTAAAAGGAATGCCTGAGGACCACTGCTAATATACATCATAAACATGCCACAGCAGGATCAGCTCTTATGAGACTTCATCACTCATATCAGATCGCATCTAATGCATGCATGACTTGATGCTTATTTGAAAAAATAACAATGACAAAATATATGAAACGGCATCAATCACTCAACAGAAGAACGAGAGATAATGAAAAGGAGTGGGAGAAAACACATGCAGGAAACTCTCACACATCTCACATATGTAAAAAAATACTAAATGATGAAAAGACAGTGATATCAAATCTTCCACAAAGAACAAACAAACTCCCATAAATTGATGCATATACTGTGACCAAATTAAACACCTAAAACTGTTTTTCCAAAATGTTTCCTTTTCCTTTACGAGGGACTTGGCAACAATGTTCTACATCAGACAAGCTTTCTCTCAGGGTGTTTAAGGGGAACCCAATGTGTTCCATTGCCACCAGTAGCAGCAGTGGATCGCATTTTCTCCAAGTAAATTTTCTTACCCAAACCGATTGAAGATGCTACACCAAGTACTATCCACCATAAACCAAACTGAATATATTCAGAGAGCTCCTCGACATGCTGCATACACAAAGCAGAAAAACTCAGAACACAGGAGGTACAACCAAGATATTTAAAAGAATTGATAGTAGCTATCCGGGAAAAATCAAAAGATCAAAAGATCTTTAGAAAGCTTTAATCTAATCCCCCACCCCCCCCCCCCGGGGAAAATAAATATAAAAACAAAAATAAAAATAAGGAGAAGGAGAAGAAGAAATTATTACTAAAAACTCGCCGTGCAATTACCAAATTGGTCCAACATGATGATGGAGAATTCCTGCTGCATAACGTAAAAAGGGGAGAAAAACAAACAGGAGCGGCGAGGGAAGAAAGCTGACACAGGCAGGATTTATATTCTAAAAATGAACTCCAAAATTACTAGTCATGGCACATAATCGATTATAAGACATAAAACCTCTACATGATAGTATTTATCCCAAAGTGAAACACATCAGAGGTGTCTTGTGTTTAGCCTACCGCCTCTGTATCAAACGTAAGCAGACAAACAGATACACAATGAAATGAACATGACACCACAGATGAACAAACTACAAAGAGATACCTTTTCATGGGGGCCATCAAAAGTCACAAGCAGAACTCCAAGAGCCACTGCCAGAGTACTTAAAAGCATAAGCCAACCACCTCTTCTGAGAAGATAAAACATTGATCTTTGAACACATTGGATTACAGCCAAAATAAAGAACTTCAACGTTTTGAAGGGCTGTGCTGTTAGTGTCAAGTTCTCCAGATCATGCTGATGCCTCTGCTGGAGTCCTGAAAAAAAGTATCATTCTTATTTTAATTTGAGAAGTGCCACAGTCTAAGATGTTAGAGCATAGGATATTTTAAAGTACCATTGTTCCAGTATTCACGCAATGAAAGAACAAGGATCTTCAAAACTTCCCACTAAGAGAATTTTGAGGACGAAAAAGCACTACAAACATCCTATTCAACTGCAAAGACAATATTCAACGACATAAGCTAATATTTTCTAGTACTTCCACAAATTTTTGCCCTTTAGTTGATTGATTTATTGCTTACTCAGACATTTTCTAAAATGCCCTCTTCTTTTTGTTTCCCCAATGTATAATCTTCTCAGACACCTTATTAGCTTTAAAAGCACGACTAATGGAAGCACTGAATAATGCATCATCAGTTCTTTCCAAATGACCACTAGAATCTATGAAGTAAAGAAAGCAAAAAGAACGTGCACGACCTGGGTACTTCAGGAAACACAAAACTTCTCCACAAGGATTTTAATTTTCTATAAAATTGATCAACACTGACCTGATCCAAAACGAACTACAACTCAAAAATTCACATAAGACCATCCACCTTGTTCTTTAATTGTTACAATCAATCATTTGACAGTGATAACAGGTTCAACGAGTTCTTGATTTGTCTTCACCCTTCTAGACCTACAAAGACTAGAAGTCAGTAACTCCTCCAGGTAAAAAATGATAACCTTTCACGTGTCATCCTAGGGCCTCCATTGGCCCTGTATTGCTAAGTCATATTCTCCCACCTGACCACCTTGTGATTGGCACATTACTTCTATGCACTACCTTCAATATTTCTCTTGCTTTAGCCGCAATGAGAGCAACACTAGCCTTTATTCTGAATTCTTTTTTATATACTGCAGCGCCTTCAGAGACCATACAAGCACTAGACTCTACACAAACTAAAACTTCCAAAGCTAGACACAACACCGCAAAGTCAACAACACCCATACCTCTTGCACCTGATCTAAAGATTTCACAAGAACAAGAAGGTTAATAACAAGTGCACAACGATAGAGCACGTTTCCCATATTCCATAGCTAATTCCTAAGCTCAATTATCAAAATATTCAATTACACAGCCTGCCCAAGAACTAGGTCGGCTCTATAATCCAGAGGAAACAAGACGCAATCCGAAACTCCGTTCGTCATCAGAAAACTTGCTCGGCGTACCCAAAGTGTATAGGTCGCGACCGTTCGACTCGCATCAAACCCACGTTAATATTCCGCGAAAAGCACCACTTAATCAATAAAATTAATCCAACTATCCACAGATTCATACACCATCTCTACAAGAGATCCAGAAATGCTCGATCCCAAACATTCATTCCGTGCTTACAGGCTCCCTTCGAAGTTCCCCCATAAAGAACAAAAAACAAAACCCATCCGAGGATTCGGGAAACGAAACAAGCACGCGAATTCCGAAAGCGAACAACATTTGCGAAAATCTAGAAAAGCTCGCCTGCAATGGACGCATCCACGCGCTGAGACGAAGCGCCTCCTCCGCTGGACCCCATTACACCCGCAACCGCCGCCGCCGCCCGCGATCAACACGGCCCCCTCGCTCTCACGAATCCGATCGAATATCACGCGCGCGCTCCCCGCCGACGCATCGGCCGCCGCCGCGGCTGCGGAATCGGCAGTCCGACGAGAGCCCGGAAATGGGGAGGCGGCGATGTGGGTCTTCGGGAGAGGACCGGGATCGTTGATGGGGTTGTCGTGGGATCTCTCCTAAGGAAGCGGAGGCGTCGGGAGAGGAGGAGGAGGAGCTAGTGAAGATCTGCTGCTGCTGTCTTTCTCTCTCTCTCTCTCTATTCGCGTGAAGAATCTCTGTTTCAGATTTCTCTCTCTCCTTTGTTTTTGTAATCTGGGCTCTGCTTTCTCTGTTCTTTTTTTTTTTTTTTGCCTTTTGTTTTTTGTTTTACTTTCGTTGTCTTGCCGTTTTCGGTTGTCTACAGCAACGCCCCCCGCATTTCCGTCCCCGATGTCTCGTTTCTCGTTTTCATTTAAAATATTACTCATTGTGCATATGGGATAGTGACACGAAGAACCCCTAAGTTTCAGTCGAATATGTAATGCAGTTCTTGAATTTTTAATTTGTTCGATATAATTCTTGAATTTTAATCCAACATACAATGTCCTCCCTAAACTCCTTAATTATTCAATGTGATCCATGAGTTTTTGATACATGTCTAATATAGTCCTTGAATTAATGTGAAAACATTCAATATTATTATTTTATTAATTCAAGTTCAGAGATAATATTGAATATTTTTTATGTCGTTCAGGAACTACATTGAATATGTACAAAAAAATTTAAGAACGACATTGCACGTTGGTCTAAAGTTCAATGACTCAATTAAACAAATTAAAAGTTTAGGTATTATATTGTACATTGAACCAAAATTCATAAACTATTCATGTCGTTTTCCCTATTTATTCTTACTTTTACTACACTCACGATTACAATGGTTAATCAAATTTGGCTAACTTGATCGTGCACACTAAGTTCATGAAAATAAAATTTTCAAAATATATCAAATCGATACGTCACTATTTGCCTTAAATACCAATTACATATCAATATTTCTAAAAATACATATTTATAACCTTCACTTCTATTAGATTGTCCACCTATCTGCAATTTTGCATTTCCGTAATATTAGGGCTTTTGAAAGGTGAATTTTACTTATGCAATAAACTAGGTTAAATGGGTGTGACCTCCGAGCTCAACCTTGCCGCCATGGCCGCGCTGAATCTGAGTTAGAGGCATGGTCACTCGAGTTGAGCTCGTGGCCATGGCATCCAAATCTAGATTGAGCAGCAAGAGGGAGGTTGATGGCAGTAACAAAGGGGCGTGACGGTTCCGACGGCGGTGGCAGAGCGGGGAATCGACGGCGACGCCGAAGGTGCTGTGCGGTGGAGGAGAGATGGCAATACGTGGGCGACATAGGATAAGAATTGTGGGAGAATTTTAGGATGGCGATGATTTACAAAAGAGAGTAATTTGGTGTTTTCTTGATAGGAGCTCTATCTAGAGGTAGCAAACTAATATTCTGAAAGGAAAATGATACTAATAATATCTAAGCTATGATAAAATATTTGATATAGTCCTTTTATTTGATCAAACAAGAAAGGAAGTCACCACAAGTCCCTAAATTATTGTTGAATGTGCAGTCTAGTCCTTAAGTTGTTGTGAAATAAGCAATCTAGTATTTGAACTTTCAATTTATTCAATCTAATCTATCGGCTTTTCATTACAATATCAAATAAGCCCTTTGGTGCTATTCACAAGTTTTCATATTTATACTATTGCCTAAATTTTGGAAAGTCTTTTCATTTCAATCCATACCCTAAATCAACAAAAAAACAAGTAGGCTTCCCTTTTTTTACACACACACACACACATATATGTATATATATATATATATATATATATATATATGTATATATATGGCTTATTATCTCTATAACAATAAAATTATAAGCTTATCTAAAGTTGTACCGGATTGATGTTCCTTCAATTTTAAGATCAAGTGTGTTCATAAGAATCAGACAACGATGTTAATTCATCTATAGATACTTGTGCTTATGTTAAGCAAAAGTTAATTTATTTAAGAAATCAGGAAACATAAAAGTTTAATATATTATTATTTATCCAAAACGTTAAGAGCAAGATAAATTTTTGAGAAAAAATAAATAACAAAAGAAAATCTTAGGGGGGTGAGGATAGGGTAGTCTTGAGCATAGAGATGAAAAGCCTTGGCAGTGTCCCTTAAATGAAACAAATATGATTTGATTAGAAAAGTTATGCAATCTCGAGGACGTGATTAGATAAATATAAAAAATTCAAGGACTTAATTGGAATAAATGTGTAATTTCAATAGCCCAGTTTACCAAACGTTATTTTTTGATTTTCCCATTCAAATCCGAAAAGGAAACAATTGTAGCTCTAAAAGGTCATGAAAAATAAATTACGATCCTAAATGACTATATTTATTAAAAATTGGGAATTCAACATGAAATAAAATTCAAATTTCAAAGTCTATAAAGCAAAAAATATAAAAGAACAAAAAAAAAGTCATTCCACCCAAACTGTTCCTATTTGTTAGGGTTCACGTTCTTAAACTGTCCAAGGTCAAGCTTGTGGCCCTCGACAAATCTACGATCCTCAAGGGCCATTAAAAGCTGTAAAGATAGTGAGGCAATCAACCTCAAGTTTACAAATCTCATCATGAATAGAAGTGCTAAAATTGATATCCAAACGTTGAAGATATTAGTATGTGTGAATTAATGCAATGTTCAAGTCGATAATCTAGGTAGATACCACCTCGCCAATGGTCAACGAAGACAGTCCATCTAACATCGACTCTTCTCTAATTAACAAAATTGTATACTTATAATTTTGTCCATCTAAATATGGTACAATCTATTGATTTTGATATAGTATGAAAAGAAAGGTATAATGATAAAGGGCGTTCACACAAATCCCATAAGTTGAAGAATGAGGATAAGATGAGAAAAAAAATGTGCACATGATAAAACATTAAAATGGATGAAAAGTTTATAAAGTTTAGAAAGCTTATTAGAGAATCTTCCATAGTATAGTTACATAGGGCTATAATAAAATCTCAAATTGGTATAAGATAACAAAGTTACCATTCTCAAAGTCACTGGTCCTCAATCTTTTCAGGATTTAATCTAAGTCCTTGAATTTTTCAATAATTACTTATGACCCTCCATTAAAGTCAAAATCCAAGAATAGGATATTTTTCACAGGTGTAATCATTACACGCCAACGTGAAACACGGGAAGCTATCGTCCAAGAAAGAGTGGCTATGACCAAGCATTTATCCATATGCTTCCAAAAGGCTCCGGATATAAGAAAAAATAAAGCATACATAAAAGAGAATATAATTTCACTTGATTTATCTATATGCATCCAAAAGGCTTTGGATATTAGGAAAAAAAGCATACATCATCAGTATAAGCGAAATTTAAATAAAAGATAATATAATTTCACTTGATTTCACTTCATGCCCAATTTTTTGATAACCCATTAATAATTTACACATTCTTGATCAACAAACTCAATTCAAATAACAACACAGTGTACCGTTTAGAATAAAGTAAATATTTGGAGGTATTAAATCGGAAAAGTCCAAACAGAATTACTGTAAGGATAAAAAAACATGCAAAGCAGAGAAAAAGCCAAAAATGGTGGAACTTCATAATTGAAATTTAAAGTAGCATTAGGCCAAGGAAGGTGGAGTTTGCAATCTTAGGAAGCCCACTCTCATGTCTTCATCGTTGAAAGCCAAGGTGGTACGTTCTGGTCCAATTCGTATTTTGTCCTTCGCTTCCTTTGAGAAACATTGCCTTTTTGCTCCTTTCTTATCACAATCTGAAACTCTTAAGTCTAACGAATTGAAAGCCAAAAGACAACAAGATGAATCGTAATGCTCTTTATACCAATGCTCTTTTCTGCATTGTTTGGGATTTTTTGTTAGGTTCGCCATTGCATACACCTCCAAGGGTCGGATTGCGAACTTAGCCCGGCGTTCGCAATAGGCCTATTACCGAGTCAATGTTTTAAACATGTTGTTCTCTGAAAATTTAATTTTAACACGAAATCTGATGTTGATGACTGCTCTCGCCTAATTAAATTTCTCTATGATAATTTTTGTTCTCATCTCAAGTACTTGGTTTTCACTACAGGTCTAATTGTAATTATTGTTTTACCTAACTTATGCCTCTAGTTTACTTATTTCAGATTAATTTTCAGAAGTCGAACTCGATGCTCTTCTATATACATTCTTTGAAAGTGGACGCTTATCGATCTGGGCTCCACGCAAACCACATGTTGTAATCCTTACTCGGTTCAACTTTGACTTTTGTGAAATTCATTTGATCTTGATACTCTCTAGCCAACCTTTACTAGATAGTCAATACATAGTCATTGACATCGACTTCTCTACAGGGCATTAGTTCTTGGGTATTTGGATTGAAGACAGGGATTGTTTATGGTTTGACAGGAGGATTGACCATGTAAAAGCAAGTCGTCTAATGTCAATGCCTGCGATTCTATAATTCTATTGAATATTATTGTTATTGACGATCATCTCTCCTTCTTTTCCAAGAAAACCTTCACATTCATTAGGTGATTTTCTTCATAATTTCACGCCTTCTTGGTTGAGTAGCGTATAAACCCTAGAAAATCCGAGCAAGAAATTTGAAGACTGAACCTTCCAGCTAAGCTGGCAAAGGAACTCATTCTTCACATGTTTGTGAACTTCATACGAACTAGTTCAACCCTTATTGATTTGACAATGTTTAACATTATTTCCAAATCAAACAATAGAAGATGTCATGTCAACAACCAAGCTAATATCTCCCATGGACAAAGGGGAAGTATCTCTCCATTGGGTGCCTATATGCACCAAAAAGTGACTAGGCTGTCAATATGAGTAGACATATGACCAGAATATTAAATATTGATGAGCATGTGACCCATTATTGACGACTAAAATTGGTATCGATATTAGCACACATCGATGATTTATTCTCTACATATGACAAGGTTTGGTCGAAGACGGTCAACCAGAGTATCGATAAGTAGGAATCGGAAAGTGGTCAAGATCCAAGCCGGGGTCTTCCGTCCTAGGTTTGGACTCCCCGAGGTTGATCATTACCCCGTTTTACGTCTGGGGGTTGATTCCGAATAGACGGCCTTTGTTTAACGTCCTTAGGCTGGACGGATGCCTTGTTCTTATGTATTTTACAGGGGCAAGGACTTCGCCCCCAACCTGGTTTTAAGGTCCCCAGGCGACCTTCCCCCCTCAGTTTTTTACGGCCGGGGGACCCTGCGCAAAGCGCGGCGGCCCCGGGATCGGGCGCAAGCCCTCCCTTAGGGCTTGCCCGTCATTTCCGGTGGAGCGGTTTAGCGAGCTGCTCGGCTCGGACCTGCTCCTCTTCATTTCCCGGATATCGGTCCGGCAATCGTCGAGAGGCCAGCGCGACAGAGCTAGAATCTGAGGGGGGGACGGCCAGGTCAGTGACCTGTTTGGTTACCGGAGCCCCCGAGTGATCATTACCCTGATTTTACGTCCCAGGGTTGATTACGACAGGACGGCCTTTGTTTAACGTCCTTAGGCTGGACGGGATGTTAGAAGGAAGTTTGAATACACAAGGAGCATTGGGATATGATTGCCATTTCAAAGTTATTGCGAAGTGAAATAAATCTAGACATACAATTTCTAAATGACATGGCATATATAGCGTGGCATGATAACATGGCACGAAGGCATGCATACAATGATGATGTAGCATAATGCAATGATGTGGCAAGGCGACATTGCATTTATGCACCATCTCATATAGAGATGCACTTGATATTTTTTTATTATCATTAAAATTCGAATTATTAAATCATGAAAATAAATGAACTAGATTAAGATACCATCCATATCAATTTGGGAATTAAATTTGCCCAAGTCCTAATTTAAGTCGGAACATTATTTTAACTAGATAAATCTTATACTTGCATACAATCTATCTAGAAAAGCTATCTAATTTTATCTTAATGGATGTTGAAATCGTATCCAAACATGCAGGGTGTGTTTGGGAAGGCTTTTGAGGAAAATATTTGGGAAAATGTAAAGGCCTTTGAGTTGAAGGGATTTTCCAAAATGCAAATGGCGTTTGGTAAATTGTACTTTGAAAATCCATTGTGAAGTACTTTTGAGTAAAATAGTGTTTGGAAAGACTACATTTACAAATGACTTTGATGATTAATAAAAAAATTATAAAATAAAAAATAAAAGAGTTTGCCGGCAAGGTAGGCGACCGCCAGCGGCCTCAGGCAGCCCCCGGAGACGACTGGTGAGGGCCACCTAGGGTCGGGCGACCTCCGGCGAGGGTTGCCTAGGGTCGAACGACCCTCGGCATCCCTTCACCGGAGGTCGCGCGACCCGATCGGTCGCCGGAGGTTGTGCAACCTCGCGGCGACTAGATCTGGGTCACGCCGGTCGCCGTGAGGTTGCGCGACCTTCGGCGACCCAGATCTAGGTTGCGCCTAACGTTGTGTGACCTCCGGCGACCCAGATCTGGGTCGCGCCGAGGTCGTGCGACCCGGTCGCGTCGGTCGCGCGAGGTCGACGCGACCTCCGGTCGCCCGGGACGCGCTCGCGAGCGGTCTTCGGGACTCGTGAGCGGGCGCCGCGACTCGACTTGGCGGTCACGCGGACTCGTGAGCCATCGCCGCGACGGTCGTCGCGACCTCGCCGACCTCAGCCATGACACCTCGCCGGCCTCTCGAGCTCGTCCTCACCGCTGGAGAAGAAGATGAACAGTAGACATGTGAACAGTGACGAGGCATTCGCAGAATGCTGAAAGCCCAAGGCAGCTTAGGACCTGCCTTGGGCTTTCAGCCTTGCAAATGCCAGCTTTGCCTCAATGCTCATTCGAAAATAGTTCCCAAACACCTTCATTTTGGCCCAAAGGCCTTTAGCCCCCCAAAGCCCCTTGGAAAGCAATTCTCAAACGCACCCGCAATCTTATCTAGACATGCGATGTTATCTATAAAGATCTACCCTAATCTTATCTAATATGTACTCTAATCCTACCTAATCTTTTTGATTTTTTTTTTGGATGAGAATCAATTAAACCAGATTATATCAACCAAAGATAGCATCAAATCGTCAAAACACATCTATTCCACTCAAGTTTGGTGACAAATAAAACCAACAATTGTATCCGATAGCTTGAGGATAGAATTGATCAATTTTTCGTGCGGCCGAGAATCATATGTTGGGCAAAGAGATCAGATTACCAACCTATGCATGTTGTCAAATTAGGAAATTCCCCAATTTGGAGGTTCACAATGGATATGCATATCAATCAAATTTTCAAACTAGATATTGATGAGAAAGATTAAGCAATTAAATATTTATAATGAATTAGGATGTGATTTTAACCTAAATTGAATATAACGTTGCCAAACTCAAATCGATGGACGGAGGATTGGATAGTGACCAGCTCGATAGTTCATGACTGAGGGAAAGGAGGTGCTCAGTCAACAGAACAGTTAGCTGGCCGAGGGGTTGCTCAGCTTGGCTAGCACGACGAGGTGGTGCGTCACGGCAATGACAGCCGCTTGGTGGTGCTCGCAATGGTGGCTCAACAATGCCTAGCCGGTTGGCTGGCTAATCACGGCTAACGATTGTACATTATTGGGCCTTTCTCGGTTAGGAATCGGGAACTGCTCATCCCTAGTCTCGATGGCTCGAAACTGCAAGTCGTTGGCAGCGTAAAGGGAGGACTAGCACGTCATCATCGATGGAGGAACGTAAAAAAGCAACAATCTCATCATCGTTGGGCAGTAGTGCCGATGAAGCAGCTTCATCAAGGGGCTGGCGGTGGCGGTGGCGGCTGCGATGATGGTAGGGAGGAGGCCCGACAACGTTGTGGTCAACGGCTTGCAGCTTCATCATAGGTTTGATCTCTTCGCGGCCTATTCTGATTAAACCCAAAGCCTTTTAATTTTAAGGGCTAAACCCAAGTCAATTAAAACTAGGAACTTAATCCACACGACTAACTTAGGTCCATTCTCAACTACCGATCCGACGCAAATTCAATTAATGAACTAAATTATGTGATGAATGCTCCTAAAACATTTTTGCTTTGAAATTTGATTATAATATTTTTTTATGAGGAGCTAAAGGTTAATCCATAATTTTCTATGCAATTAATTCCTAAATAATTAGCCAAAATTTTTAGGCATTAACAATGGGAAACCTCCAATTCAGTGTTTCACTTTGGGGGAATTGATCATCTTTAAATAAACTAGAATACATCTTTAGGGATAAGTATGAGTATCTATTAGAAAGGCAAGTACATATTTTATTTCCTTCTTTATCACTTTGACCTAAATCTCCTACTTAATTGAGACTCAATACACAATCCTACGAATGGACCTTCCATAAATGTTCATGATGAACAAAGAATGTTCGTTATAAATGAAACCAAATGGTTCTACACCAAATGTCACTAGACTCAACTTATCAAAATACATCACATAAATGAAATCCCTAAGCCAATTCACGCTTGTCCTTTTCCTGTCACTTTCCTTAATATCCTCTCTTCCACCATCACAGGCCAACATATTGAGCTATCGCGAGATCTGGGTAAGGCGCCATGTTCACGTCATCAACAACTTGCCTGGTGACTTGATGCTCCATTGTAAATCTGGGGACGATGATCTAGGGGCCCGAACCCTCCACCAGGGTGAGGAGCAAATGATTACTTTTCGGATGAACTTCTTTTTCGAGACCCTCTTCTTCTGCTCTGCCCGATGGGAGGGGCGGTTCAAGCGATTCGACGTGTTCACGGAGGAGCGGGATAAATTTCGTTGCGGTGAGGATTGTAAGTGGTCTGTGCGGAATGACGGGATGTACTTTAGCAATGATGGAACCAATTGGAACCGTGAGTATACGTGGGAATAAACCCATGCCATAATGTGTAACCGAGTCTTGTTTTAGACTTTTAGTCGAATAAAGTTTTCTAGAATTAAGTGGACATAGACTCTTTTATATTTTTTTTGTTTTTCGCTCTAGCTTTCCATTGATAGCATCTAGGTTGCACCGACACGGACACGCGACACGACACGCTGGCACGTCATTTCTCAAAAGTAGAGGATTTCGACACGTTAAATAAATATTTTAATATATAAATGCATAAATAACTAAGTAAGAGCCTAGAATTAATCTATACTAAAAACATTAATCCTACATTTGTTAATATCATTTATTGTTTTAATTTGACAAATTTAACTACATTTCATTGTAATAATCCATAAAACTTAGAGGAAAAAATAAGTAATTCACGTTCCACTATTAAATTTAAAATTTAACAATAAGAAAAAAAAAAACAATGAACATTCCATCATCAAATATAACAAAAGTCATTCATCCACCATATCCACTTCTTCTAGGGAAAAAAAAAAAAATCTCCGGCTCATCGAGGTGAAAGATTTGCAACTTCAAGCATCCCAACATCTTCAAACGAGTATTGGAAATTTTTTTTAGCTTTTATTTTTATTTATTTTTATTTTTTTCATATATTTATATTTAGACCCCAAAAGTTTTAGAAATTTGTAAAAATAACCCCGTGCGAGTCGGAATTTTCGACTTGCGTGCCGGAACGTGTCGAAGGCAGTTGACCACATGCCGGATTTTCCGACACGCGTTGACCACGTGTCGGAGCGTGTCGGAACGTGTCGAACACGACACAAAGGGTCTCGGAGAGTGTCCATGCAACCTAGGATAGCATTGCCTAGACCTTAGTAAGTCCTTAAACCGCTATGTCTGAACTTTGAGATATAAAACTTCAAAGGTATTTCCTAGAGTAAGGGACCGACCATTGTCATTGTGATGATCCCACTATCTAATTTGTGGAGCACCATTCTATCACAATCAAATCCTAGACTGCATTCATTCAAAATGATAATCAATAATCAAGGACCAATTTCATTGAGGTCGGACGAGATTTGTCGAAAAGCCAAGGATAAGACACTACAAATAGTCGTAAATAATTATTTATGTATCTTTAGAGTAATATTTCATGGTGCCTCAAGCTGTTTATAAAATCAACAAACTAGTCTCGATGGCCTTTTTTCCAAAATTCAAGTATATATTATTCATCGACTATGAAAAGATTTTTTGTCAACTCATTTTCCTAAGCGAATCAAGCACCGGAAAATGAAAAAAAAAATTATGAGAATCGATTTTCCATCGAACAAATGGAGACTAGAAATAATTCCTGTGACTCAATAAATCCGTCCGATGAATTACAAAATATAATAATTAATTTCTTGAATGAAGCAGAAGGACGGACTAGTTTGTTAGATCTCGAAGAGTCCAAGTACGTGTGGGCTTCATTGGCCCAAATAAAAAAGTGGTTGCGGGCTTCTAATCTGACTCTGATGTTGCCTCCATAATTAGGTGGATCTACGGGAGGTGAAAGCCGTGAAGGTTGAAAAACATGGAGAAAATGCAGCGAATAATCGGTTAAATTTTAGGGTTAATACCTTGAAAGACCCCAAACCGGTACACCTATAATAAATTTACCCCAAACTATTTTTTTGACCAACAAAAACCCCAAACTGGTACACTTGTGACAAATTTACCCTCTATTAGTTTTCGTTAAATTTTATTGTCAAATTATTAAGTTAAATGACACGTGACAATTAACTAGTATACCAATTTGAGATTTTACGCTCTGTTTGTCACAGTTTACAATTTTTGTGATTTTTTATGGTATTAATCTAATTTAGCGAGGGGTATATTTGTTACAAATTTACCAATTTGGAATTTTTTGAAGTCGAATAAATTAGTTTGGGATAAATTTGTCATAAATGTACAAGTTTAAGGTTTCTTATGGTCAGTTGGGGTAAAATTGTCACATGTGTACCAGTTTGAGATTTTTTTAGATATTAACCCTAAATTTTGTGTTTATTACAAAACCCGTATTATGTGCAATTTCTTGACCCTTTCATCACGGTTTAAACCATTTCAGGTAATAAAACTTGTCAAATACAGTGTCAAAGCATATATCATGAGTACAAATCTTTACACTTGCTCTTATATTTATTCCAGGAATAAATGCACTAAAAATCCTAAAATCTATCATAAAATTGTAATTACGTTCTAAAACTATATATATTATATAAATAATTCCTGCAACTTATCAAATTTGTACAATTAAGTCCTAAAATTTTTCATTTATCAAATTGGACGGAGTTAATGAAATAACTTGATTACACCAACTTAACAAATCTTAAGACTTGATATTATGGGTTAAAATTGCACTTCCGTGATGAGTTTTAGAATTTGATTGCACTTTTTAAAATTTTAAAACTTAATTGTACTTTCATGACGAATTTTAGGACATCCAGTACACTTATCCCGCTATTCTATATACGGTGCATACTCTTGTTATTTCACTTGTTTTCCTGTCTCTGATTCGAACTAGGTGGTCACGTGAATATCTTGTTCTTCACATATAAGGCTTGCAACAATGAGTAATTGATAAATTAATAATATGATATGTATCCGTTGTTCGTTTGTGTCTTAAAAATGATTTTTCTAATGATGTTAATGCTAATATTTACGTGACATCTCTAATTTATAAGATCAGTCATAGTTTTGATCGTTTATTAATTCTGTTGTGTAACCTCTTGCCGGCCATAAAGATTACCTCTTGGTATTTAGCATAATTTACAGCACAATATGTTGCGAACAATTACTATACTTGAAAAATTGCGAGACTCTCATTAGAAGATAGATCCCCATTCCTTATGACAATTTAAGTACGCTAAGCTTGCCGTAATAAGAGGATTTATCTTATTTTTATCCACCTTTAAGTGAAGTATACTTATTTTCATTGGGATAATCATAGAAACGAGACTTTGAGGTTTTGACCGATCCTCATTTGAGGATTTGAAGTTTCATCTTGATCAATCGAGAACTTCAGATTTTCAAAAGTTAGATAAAAATATGAAGATATCCTTTGATACAACGATGATATCACACTAAGTCTTAAATTGCTTATATCAGTTCAGTCTTAAACTTTTCAATTGTGCCTATTTAATTTTAAATCTTCTCACGATTTATTAATTGAGTCTTTCCCGTCAAATATAGCCGGAAATCACTGATGTAGACGCCAACCTTTAAATGTAAAATGACCAACTCTAACGTGGATAGTTTCATAATTTTTTTTTTTTTGAAAATGAATTTATAATTATTGCTTTCTTTCTTTCTTTCCTTTCATTTTGGCCAGCAACAGTCATGACTATTGCCTTAGCCCTTACTTAGATCTGGGCTAGGGCCAGCTTGCTCGTGGCTGGCAACGTCACAATGGCCTCACCCAGGGCCATCTAGGCCGCACCAATGACCCTATCAGCTTTGGATGAGGCAGCCCTTACCTAGATCAGACGAGGGCAACAACCCTTACCAATAGTTGGCAAGGGCTTGTTGATCCTCGCCTAATGGCCGATGAGGGCTTGTTGGCCTCGACCAATTGTTGACAAGCGTTGCTAGCCGAAATGAAAGAAAAAAAAAAAAAGAAAATATAATAAAAAATTTCAAAAAAATTATTAAACTATTATTGAAAAAAAAGTCCATGTTAATTAATCAAAATTAGTCGAATAGGCTCAATTGATAAAATGTGAAAAAAGTTTAGGGCTAAATTGATAGAATTTCCAACAAAAAAATATAATTAAAAAGTCCATGATTGAAGTGACATAATTATAATATGTTTATGAATTTTTTTGGTATTTTTCCTGTAAATGATTCATATGAGTCATCTAAGTCCTAACACAACGAATATATGACTGAAAACCGTTTTCATTAATTAGGCTCCCAACAAAATAAATCTAAAGCATAAATTCACTTGGAATGGTAGAACTACATATATTTAAAGGAATCGGCACCATATTTTCGCAGGAGAAATTACTCAGTAAATCTAATGCGTGGATTGAAACGTCCATTGAGCACGCAATCGATGAGATTCAGGTGCGATCCGCCGAGTTCAAGAGTCCAGATACATTGAATTCGCTGGAAAAATTGCCCTGTCATAATAGTGGATTAGAATAATCACCAAAATAATAAAATTTCCAAAACAAAAACAAATATATATATATATATATATATATATTTTCTTGGGGGAGAGAAAAGAAAAGAAAAATAAAATGTTTGTGGAGGTGTTGCGGGACCCGGAACGTATCAAAATCAACCCTCCTCATTGGCCCAACACACATCCACCTTATCCACATCTATTTCCACACACCATCCATCCTTCCACAGAATCCCCAACCTTGATCACATTCTCTATCTCCCCAGATTCCATAAGACCACTCAGCCCTTCATTTCTCTCCCCCTCTCTTCATCTCCATAGCTTCAAGGCCTTGGCTATTCTTTTCGTTAAGTCCTCCATGGCCATGGCTACTCAAGCTTCCCTCTTCACCCCAGCCCTCGCCGCCCCGAAGTCCGGCGTCGACCGCGTGATCGCACCGTGGAAGCAGTCGGCGTCCTCCCTGGCCTTCGCCGCCACCCCTAAGGCTGTCAAGTCCTCGCCAAGGACTGTCATTAGGGCCGCCGCTGCAGAGGGCAAGGCCGAGGCCCCGACCAAGGAGGAGGCACCTGTGGGGTTCACGCCGCCCGAGTTGGACCCCAACACCCCGTCCCCATCTTCGGCGGCAGCACCGGCGGGCTACTGCGCAAGGCTCAGGTAACATTAGTAGCCACCATATTCTTTATGGACATGATATAATGGCACGTCTTGATTCTAGAAAATTGACTAATTAATCATTAAACCAATTAAATTTATACTTAAACGTCCATTTCATTAATCAAGATGCTGACATTTCAACATGAATAATCATGTTTTAACTATGCCAAGAACTATTTACAAACCCATCGCGCAAAGTCTCTTTAGGGCATCATACAGAGTAGACTTGGACCGACTAGGATTATGTACAATCTCTTTTTGGAGTAGTTGATTGATTGAGTCGGCCATGACGGTTCTTAAACGATGAGATGATGCACCGGGTATGCCAGGTCGAAGAGTTCTACGTGATCACCTGGGAGTCGCCCAAGGAGCAGATCTTCGAGATGCCGACCGGAGGCGCGGCGATCATGAGGGAAGGCCCGAACTTGCTCAAGCTAGCTAGGAAGGAGCAGTGCCTGGCGCTCGGGACCCGACTGAGGTCCAAGTACAAGATCAAGTACCAATTCTACCGGGTCTTCCCCAACGGCGAAGTTCAGTACCTGCACCCCAAGGACGGCGTCTACCCGGAGAAGGTGAACAAGGGCCGTCAAGGGGTCGGCCAGAACTTCAGGTCGATCGGGAAGAACGTCAACCCCATCGAGGTCAAGTTCACCGGAAAGCAACCGTATGATTTGTGAGGCGGAGAAATAGTTTTACTTGGGTTTGGAGTACTTGCTTCCTGATGTATTTATCTGTCATTTAATGTGAGCATTGTATGGAATGCTTGTTCCCAGTTATTAATTATACTTTTTCAATGTTGAAAGATCAAAATAGTACATGCTTAGCAAAAGGGTCATTTAAAAATCAGCAGTGTTTTAAGTTGCGAGCTCACCCATATTAATCATAGGGACGATTTGCTCGAGACGACTTAGAAACTAGTTAAAAGTGCTAGAGTGGCACTAAAATGAATCTCCTATGCAGTTGCACGTGTCATGGTATCCCTAGATACTGAGAATATGTCGTAAGGATAATGTAGCGAATCGTGCCAAACAATTAAGATGTGCAACTACAATTTCCCAACTTCACTGTATGAAATGCTATGCTTGTTTCTCGTTATTAACTAAACTTTCTCCAATGTTGAAAAATCAAAATAGCACATACTTGGCAAAAGTGACTCAAAAATTCAGCAGTGGGTCCTCACTGGTATTAATCGGAGCGATGGTTCTCTGGAGACAATTCAAAAAAACTCGTTCAAAGCGCTAGTAGAATGGCATGGAAATGGATCTACTATCCCTAAATACCGAGATCAGGCCGTAAGCATAATCAAGCGAATCATGCTGAATGATTAAGATGTGCAATTACAACTTCCCAACTTCACTATATGAAATGCGTGGTCCCAGTTATTAATTATTCAATGTGGAAAGATCAAAACATTACATGCTTAGCAAACAAGTGACTCAAAATTCAGGTGTTTCAAGTTGGTTGCTCACCCGTATTAATCGGAGGGGGGTCTCTTGAGGCGATTCGGAAAACTCGTTCAAAGTGCTAGAAAGGCATGGAAATGGATCTGTCACTGATTACACGTGCCGTGGTATCCCTAGACGATCATGCCACAAGCATAACGTAGCGAAAACCATTTCTTCCTAAATCAGACAAGGCCACCTATGCTCAACAAGGCACTGAAAAATTTCCATTTCTTGATGATTACACGACTTGTTTGGCTTGAGTAGGTGGCGTTCTCCACGCAGTGAGAAAGTTCTTGAACCACAGCATGATGATTATCCCCCCTCACAGAAAGGCCTTGGCAACGATAAGACAACATTTCCCAAAAAAAGCACACTTTTACAATATGCCAAATCTGCATATAATAAGAGTGACACACTTTAAAGGCACTGCAAGGGACAGATGGACGGACGGAAGGCAGGGCCTTGTAAAAGACTCCTTGCGTTAGAGTGAAACTTGATACTTTCTTAGAAGACAAGGGGGGCTGACCCAGAAACTGGTAAAGCATGAGTAGTAGACCCAGTGACGCTGCTCCTTGTGTATTTTGCCAAAAGGCAGAACATACAAATGGAAGAAAAGAGAGAACTTTTAAGCTGAGGCTTGAAAAACAAGGCATGTTTTGTGACTTGCATTGAATGTGGAAAATAAGTTTTAAAAATGATCTGTGGGGAGTGGCTTCTCTTTTTTGGGACAGTGACATCTCACCAAAAGATCAAATCTGGTGTGCATAAACATTGGCCCTGCAAAGGGATGTTTAAATTGCCTGAGCAAAACCCGCTATCTCTCTCGGCTTTCGACGCCATTGTTCTTTTGGGCTCCTCGGTTTACATGAGTGGCCGCGGACGCAGCTCCACATGAGGTGGTATCGGACCCTTCTCGCTCCACTGAAGAAGCTATGGCTGCGTCTGCATTCTGCTACGAAGAAGAGTATGTACTGCACTTCGATGAAGCTTTATCTGCATTTGATATGCAGTTTTCTATTCGTTCTCTCGTCTATAGCCTATCTTGCATCTGCATTTTCTGCTTGAAACCAAGATTCAGCACATTTTTTTTGCATCTGCATGTCTTTTGACTCTGAAATTCATCAATGCTAATTTATCATGCTCATCCTTCCAATTAACAATTGCACTATAAACTCTATTAGGAAACAGTACGAAACTCGAGTGCTCGCTTGCTAGTATAAACCATCTTATCGCTGAAAGCATGTTACAGGAATCGATTTCCCCATGCACAATGCGCGCACGGGGTGCGCATGAGCATGCCCCATTTCAAACCAGTTTTGCTATTTAGCTTTGCATGTGTCCTCCCTGATTCGAAATTTTATACATAAAAAAGCAGATAGCGACTAATTTCATGCTCCTGTTTCGATCTTTTGTTTCCCAGGAAGAAGAGGGATCTACATTCTGTACGACGACGTTAAATCATGCCCGTATGAGGATGTTCACGTCCTCTGGTCCATCCTTGTAGAATCACATCCCGCACTACCATCGGAACACTGAAGAAGACAGCAGCTCTGGGAGTTGCTCAAGAGATCAATTACATCATGCACATACAATATCTATAATGTCTTATTCTTGTGTGAAGCATTGCACAATTACAGTATTTATAATGTCTTATTCTTGTGTGAAGCATTGCACAATTTGTTTTCTTCTTCTTTTCTCCCCTTTCTTTCCCACCCCTTGATCTTCAAGTGCTCTACTTCCTCCTTTCCTTTTCACTTGAGCTCCAAGTTATGCAACCGATCTGAAGAAGCACTAGAAACTAATTAAGAGATGGTGGAGATTGCTGTTTTGTCTGCGTCAGCTTGAAGGTGGTAGCCACTCTCTCTCTCTCTCTCTCTCTCTCTCTCTCTCATATATATTAAAGTAGGGAGGACTGAAGGGAAGCCAATGCATGGGACAACTGGACGCGGTTTCTATGCTATTCACACAATCATTCACAATCTCAACAGTGATTTCACTTTTGACTTTGGCTCCGGAAAGCAATTTAGTAACTCTAAAGTAAGATTAACCACAGACAATCCCCACGAGATAAAACAAGTAAAAGAAGATAATTGGCATGACAGATTGTAAAGTAGTTGCACAATTTGGGACCATCGTGAAAATTCCGTGCTTTATCTGAGTTCAAAAAACTTATGGTAGGACAGCCAACATTATATTGCCATCACAAGCAATACTAATTCGATAAGACTTAAACGTTAGACCAAGTCTCCTGAGTACCACCATGATCTTGCAGTACCGCAACACTCATGACAGTAAACCGGGAATTCTCAAGAATTCCTGTCGGCATCTGAATCTTGCAGCCTACAAGTCTTTGCGATAGCTGGCACAATTAAAGCAGGTGAAAAGGCTTCAGAAGTTGCTATCTAGTTTGGGGGAGGTTTTTGCCCTACTGGGATCCTAGATCAAATGTAATCACAGCCGTTGGATTTTTACGGAATGCACAATCAATAGGTGTGATTAACTCGATCCATTATACACCAGGTCCTTTTCCCAAGTTAGGGAAAAGAAGCTTGTCAATCTAAACTTGCTCAGTTAAGGAAAGTTATATCACAATGCATGAAAGGTCTGTTTGCACAATCTATATGGAACTTATGAAGGAGAAATTTTCTCCCCTCACTATCATGTGCTTCAATTCATCGATTATATACAAGAGCATGCAGTTTAAGCAAAACAAGATCTCAAACAAGAAGCACTTCTGTTTATGTGATGTAGACGGGATTGTGATAAGCATTGTGATTCGAGGTGATTACCAAGGCGTTAAAACAATCTATACTATGTCGCAGGCAAAAGTTGGAGAAGCAACCACACAAGATGAGTCAATTTTGAGGAATAGTAGCTATTGCATTATTCCAAATAAAAAGGTAGTTATTACATCGATCAGTATCATCCAAAAACATCATATGAAAATGAAGATGGTTTCCTTGCATAATGATAGTGTTCTAAATAACAATTTAGGTAGACATTCTTGACTATTGTTCTCCCAGAAATGATAACGAGATGAAGCAGAATAAGATGATTATAGAGCTTCAGAGTGCTTTCAATGGAAACCACCAAACCTATCAGCCATGTTCCATTTTTAGGAATATAATATACTTCTAGGAGAAAATCAGCTATATCTGCCGAAACAAAAAAGAGGGCATCAGAATTTATAGTACCTTTTGTTAAATTCATTCTCATTACACAGCTACAATATGGCAGACCGGGAAATTGAGCGTGGGGGACAAGACAAAAATTACTAGTTAAATACCATACATGTAAACTCTTTCCAAAAATTTGTCAACATAGAATTATAAGAAATTTTTGGACCTAAAGGTCTGCCATTGCAGCTATAGTGTTTGTACTAATAAAACTACCAATGACAATTTATAGATTATTGCATGACATTAGATTCCAAATACAGCAGAAACATTCTATCAGGTTTATCAATATAGAAATATTCAAAAGCACTTTCAATTGAATATAAACTTAACTACTTTAGATAAAAGTTTTTGGCCCCTATTTGAAAGCTGATTCTTCCAATTCGTGTATAATAAGTAATATAGCAACTCACATGAAAATTGGGGAACTATAAGGCTGATGAACAGACACGATCAGATAAACTAGGCAGCCAATCTTTGAAGAAGGCCTGAAATTCTTTCTCGGGAGGAGCAAGGCCACCCAGAGGAGTGACGGTAATCTGAAAAAATAATGAAGCATAGTAAGTTACAACTCATATAAATTATGCAAACAGGTTAGTAGAAACACATACATATCCTTCTTGAAGACATTGGTGGTCCATATCGCTGTCATCAACTTGAGATTTCCTTACCTAATAATGTTCAAATTATAGTTTAGAATAAAGACAATCTACAATCACACTCGATCACAAAAAACCCCATAATTTCGCTCCTCAATATTGTTTCAAGATACATTAAAAACAGGAACTTTGATTGCGTATCTTGTTACAGGAAAATGTTTCAGACATCTTGAAAATGCGATCCCCTAAATTCTATCATTCTGTGCCCCAACTTTTCCTGCTGATAAAATATATGCAGCTAATTAGAAGAGCCCCTATATTCTGTGCATGACACACTTTGCATAATAAATTTTAGTCCATGAAAATACTATAACCTTTTATCGACTGATGGAAAATTAATTTAATCAGAATGCATTTCACTTTGCAATGTAGAGTCACTGTCAAAGATCAAGATGACAAGTGCAAGAACAGTTTTTCGACAACAAAGGTTTCTCCAAGAAGCAACCTGAGAATTATATAATCAGACACAAAAAAGGACAGAATTCAGTGAGAAATCATTAACCACAAATAGTGGAAGATTACAATAACTAGGACACAACAGGAGGACAGATTGACAAAGAAACTCACTTCTCTCTTGAACAGACGATGTTCTGCTGACATAGTTGATGCATCCAAATCAGGCAATTCTGCTACATCTTTATCCATAGTCATTGTTGATAACATTTGTCCACCTTGCATTTCTGAGGACACCAGTCTCCATCCCATCACAAAAAAACTTCTACCCTGCTCGGTCAGCTTATAGCCCTTTCAAAGAAATAAAAGAACTAGTAAAATATAATTACATCCTCCTCACTACAACAAAACTCTAGCTAGATATTCCAGGGTAGTCGCGAGATAGATAGTTAGGACTCCAACAGCAAAGTTTCAAATTCCAATTATGGTCAAAGTCACAAAGGAAAAGTTCCAGATTCCAATACATGTAAAGTTGCAAGCATTCTATTCAGTATTCATGGATGATGTGCTTTAGAGCTCATTGGGCATTATGAGGTCATTCATCTGAAATTTAATGAAATGGAGAGGACTACGTCCCATGTCAATCAAGGAGGTTGGAGTTCAACAGGCTGATTGTAATTGTTGTTAAGCTAATCAATTATCCATGTTCTCCCCAAGGAGTGCTGGCATTAGCCTCTAACAGCTGGTTAGAAGAGAAGCAAAAAATGAAAAGGCAAGGGCACTTGATGGCACTTTTGGAGTAACGCATATCACAACCCTTCCATTTGTACGTCTATAATAGTTCAATCTAGTCACAGCCTAAAGAAAATGGCAAATAATGACAGCACATGATCATTCGAATAATGGCAGGAATCATCCCATAATCAATTCTAATAGTAATGTTCTAAAAAGAACAGGTCAAAATTGGCTAGTGAAGACTCTGAGGTGCTTCAACTGATTTCAGTAAAGCATGTGTCATTAGACAGCTTGACCTGTCTGGGTCCACCTTAAAAAAATCTCTGGTTTTTAAATTATCCAAAAAGTTAGAATCAATTACTTTGCAATATGATTCCTCAATTTCAAGTTATAAATGCACAATAGCATCTTTATTTTAACTGAGACCAGTTCCCCCTTATTTAAGTTCTATGATTCCCCCAAATAGACATAAAAAATAATAAAAATATTTAAAAAAAAAAATAGAATATTAAATGGAGACAAGTGTGGGGTCTACTGCACACGAAAGACTGGAATTGAGTCTACACCAGATCTCCCCAAGAGATGAGGGTGTCTTCTTGTGAAAAAAGACTGAAGCTATTATTATAAAGAAGAAAATTCTTAAGGACAAGGGAGCCTGACAAGTTGAAAGTATGAACAGTAAAGAGGGAAGAGATCGGAATGCATGTACATGGATTCAAGTGCATGTCTGTGTAAAAACAAAAAAACTTCGATCAGATAAAGCTTTCTCTTTTTCAGGGACCAACAAACACTTCACTGTTTAAAAGGTACATCACCAATGGCAAATAGAAGAAGTTGAAAGTATGCCTCGAGGAGACACCTGCGTGAAGAATACATATATGTTCATAGTGATAGTGATTGCCTAGATTATTATCCTAACTATGCCATTCTACCTGCCCGTCAAAGGGCAATTTTGAAATTTACCTTGTGGTTTGCAATATCTGTTGGTAGATCTACATTCAGGAAAGAACCATTAGGATAACTGTGGTTTCTGATCCTATCGAGTATTGCACCAATTATAGGTAGACAAGCCTCAGCAGCAAGTGTGTAGTCTTCAACCTTGCTTTTACCTCCAACCCTGAAAGGCAATACTGAAATCAGGCCTAAGCAACAAAGGTAAGTTTTGGAGATAGCAATTCTGTGGCGGTTATATGCAAAGCTGTCCCGTATTCTGCACAAATGTGTACTTTCTACCAAGCCATTATAAATCAATCATACTGAAACATTTTGATGACATCTGTAAATGAATATTAGAGTATTCCAACAGTACCCTTGGTCAAAATCCTAGCATTATGTTTCCTCCATTCTTTGGTACAAACCTTTAAAAATGGACTGCATCCTATTTTTCGAATTTGATATGTTGGGTCCAAACTCCAAACCATGAGAACCTAATGCTGGTAACATGATATATTCAAGTGAACTGGAGGCATTTCCAAAGTGTGCGTAGAAAACCATCTTGGCTTTACATTTGTTCAACAAGTTCATCATAGTAGAATTGCTGGAGACCAAACTTATATGGCAGATAGGTGCATGTGCACCGATTCATATTATGAGTCTATCAAGTTTGGCTTGGCTAGAGAACCAAGAAATCAATGTTATAAATTGAACACACAGTTCAACCCTAAAGATGTCTGCCACATATTCCTAATTTACAAAATCAAATGTACGTAAACATAATAATAAGAAAATATATTAGAAGTGACTATTTCTCTTATCTGATCATTGTATAAAATGAATAACTAGAAACTAGTATAAATTTGACTAGTTAATTGAGCTTGTAACAACTTATAAGATGTCACTTTCTCAATTAGCAAGTGTTGATTTTACCACTATATATCGATTTTTCTTTTATTTGTTTCTGATTTTTATTTCTTTCTCAGATAAACATTCTGTAAACCAATTCAGCTGGTTCATCAAGATAACGTGATTTAGCTAAGTCAGCCAAATTCTGGCCATGCCTCCTCTTCAGGGTTGAACAGGCTTGGAAAGGTTTGTGGCCCATTTAAACCAATCAAATGAAGCAGCCTCTCATAATCTCTAGTATGCATTCTTGCACGAGCTTTGACAAGCAAGGACACAGAACTAGGAAAGAGGATAGAAGATTGCATCCTCATGCCGGTCATGCTAATGGACATTAGGATGGAAGGTGGAGGTTTCTAAGTACATGCTAGAGAGGGAGTATTAACAGAACAAAATTTTGAAACTAAGCCCATGAATGCCAAGTAAAGATGAGGTAAAATTTAATATAATGCAGCTATACTTGACTGCTCTTTATAGTTAAATTTAAAGATTTTACTACCTGTTGCAAACATTTCGCCTTAATGCAGCTCATGTCGCGAAAGAAATAATTTCGTTAGCAGTAGTGTGCAAAACATCAAGAATTTGCAAACCTAAAGATCAAACTGCAGGAAGAACAATCTTCGTTGTATTAAATTCGAGATTAATCTCTCATCGGCCAATAAAAGATTATCCAAAAACATAAATCACTAAGTTAGTCTAAGGAAGAACTTGAGACTGCCTCAAGAAAGGATCATAACAAAGTCTTGGGTTTTCTCTATGAACCAAGCTGTCAATGGGGTAACATAGCATATGGAGAATGGTTAGTGGCCCATACCAGTCATATGACATTGAGACAGAAGGGACACCATTAAAGAAGGCCTCACGAGCACCGGCTACAGTTCCCGAGTAAACTCTGTAATGTAACAAGTAGGTATTCATTTATGTCAGCAGGCAATAGCATATTACACAGTATTACATCGTGACTGCAAAGGCACTAGCTACAGAATCACAGAAGTCACAGTACAGCAGATTTAACACTATGCTTGCATCTATTTTGATACTCAAGTCAAATTTGTAATATCTTTCCTGTACTTTAAGAATGGAAAATTTCTCGAGTTTTAATGTACGCCTGAACTGGTCATGATCTTATGATAAAATGTCAGACTTAGCATGAGGAAACAAAAAAAACGACAATGAAAACATCTGACTTAAACTGCATAGGTCCACGATGAAAAGAGTCCTTTCTTCCGCCTCCCTCCCAAGACAAGGTACAACAAAAGTATGACCACTTGTAAGTCAAGATCCCTCATTAATGTACTGTAACAAGAAATCTAAATATGCTCGCTTGAACTTTTCGCTATTTATTGTGAAAATTATATTCAATGGACATATCGAGCAGTTGAATTTTCTTCTTGTGGAAAAGTAAAGATGTTTAAGTCTAAATTTGTGTTCCCTCATAGTTCAGGGAGTAAATTATTCCAACACCTTTATTTCGACCAACTAGTAGGAGCACCACCTGTGCTTTTGCAAAACCATCTCAAGATGCCCCCACTAAAATCTGTTGCATCCACCAAATTCATAAACAATGCAGACTTCATGAGCTTTCTTATTTTTACAGTGTTTAAAATACGGAGAGACACAATTTTGCCAAAACAAGGGATGTGAGAGTAATCTGATATGGAAATAAAATAATTTCAAATAATGTTGGCTGATTTTAGTATTTAGTGGATTTTGAGGCTCTACTATGCATTTGAGATACCAAAAAATATGGCAAGCATACTATATGAATAGACCAAAGGAAATAGTTTACTGACGTGTGATAACCACAGTTGCTGCCCTTGTTAATACCACTGAGTACCTGTGCATGTAAGAAGTGATTAAGAAATCAGAAAGCAAAAATTCTACCAGTAGATAGGAATAAAACTGCACAAAAAAGAATGGAAAGAAGGGCTCCGCACATTTTGAATTAACATGTGTAAAATGTTCTGACAGACTAACATAGATAAAGTCCCATAGAGGGCTCATAGCTAGCTACTGCATTGTCCTAGCATAGAAGAGTTGGACTTTGACACTTTGAAAAGAAAGGGGTAAAAGAAGGAGAAAAAACAGTTCGTGTCTCCAAATAAATCCTCAAAAGATGTTAATCATCTATTCTGTTGATTGTCAAAAAGCCAGATATACCAGGTCAGGAACCGAAGAAAAGATTGCATTAGAGACTCCCAAAGAAGTACAATCTGCTGGAGTTCCTGCAAAGTACATAAGAGACGTGAACAGGCTAAGATAACAAAGCACAGCACTTCTTTACACTGTCATAATAAATTAATATCCTGCTTGATGGTTGTGGCATGTCCCAATGCATGTGCTTTAGCATATGGAGAGCAATTAGTTGGTTCATGATTAGCCCAAAAAACTAACTAGAAAAAGAAGTTACAGGTTAGCAACTCATAAAAGAAAAGGAAGAAAAACAAATATTTCAATGGTCGTTGAAGAACCAACAGGACACTTCAATGGGAAAGGCAATTTTAACTATGAGAACAAATTCTAGAAAGTTTAAATAATATCCTATATAAAGGTATAGATTTTCTAGTTTCATCTATATTCGTTCCTTCTACAACGCAAATCAGCCTGAACATACACAACTTTTGAGGAGGAAAACAATGATGAAAAGATGGTCAGTTCCTCCCAAAGAAAGGTTAAAAAGCTTCTATTGTACCGACATTTAGGTAGACGGAATGGTCCATTTGGACTGTAACATATATATCTCTATACACAGTGGTCAGCCACAATATATTTTCTATTGCCATTTTCAAGAATCACCTTCAAAATTATACATAACGTTAAGAGTTTTATACAAAGCTATCTTGGCTTGCTTTAGAGAGTACAATCATGGGTGGAAAACAAGTCCACAGGAGAATTTAGGACTGGATTATCTGCCAGACTCTGACCAATCTTTTGAGATAGAAGACAGTCGGTGTTGACTTACTTATGACCCCATATAAACATCTAGTTCACAAGTGACGTTCTCTTTTCTTTTCCTCTGTTTCTGTAAGTTCCTCAAGTGTCTTAAGAATATTAGAAAACCACCTAAAATGGAGATACTGTTCCATCCAATAAACTAGGTAAAGGGATGGAAGCTTGATCTAGACAATAATAAAAGTTCGAAATTAAATATCCACTGAATGGTGAGGATATCAAACCAGAGACCGCAAAGGCTTCTGCTCCATCGATATCCACTCGCTTAACAGCTACAGGATGACGCCATGTGATGCTATGACTGACAGCAGACTTTTCCCTGCCAACAGTGTAACTCAGACTGAGAAAAGCATTCCATTAAATCTATGAAACATTTGAGTTTTAAAGGGACTGCAAAAAGGAAATAGAAATCATGCCAATGAAAATAATTCCTGTGGGAAGCTTGCAAGCAAAGGAATGCATATTCTGAAAAAATTAACAACGCCATCTCCCAACCCCAACACCCCTCTACCATCCAAAGAATGAAAAGTGGGCTGCTCGAGATTTGTACCTGCATGTCAACTATGATCCAATTCATGCGTTGACAGAGCAAAAGAGAATCTTTCATCAGAAACATACAACTACCAAAGTTTCGAAATCAAGACTTTAGAGAACTGACTTTGACCCTGTGTAGAGTACGTAGAAGCATTCACTGAGAGTAGGTTGGCTATTTCTGGATTTCTGGAACTCTCTCTCTCTCTCTCTCTCTCTCTCTCTCTCTCTCTCTGGAGAACAATTTTAGCCAAACCAGCTCACACAGATCTAAGACAGGATTGCAATGAGACTTAAATACGTTTAATCTCTCTTCACCAAATAACTCAAACTTTTACTTTTCGATCCAATGTATTGAAATCCCAAATACTACTTATTTGTATGCAAATCCTCATATTCCCTGTTCTTCTATTTCAGATGCAAAACATCCTGTCAATCTTCATGTCTTGGCTTGCACTTTATGTGCAAGATAATTATTCAGTCATCTTTCATTGGGATTGGCACATGAGAGGAAATTTAAAGTAAATCCAACATCGCTTTATTACAGAATTGCAATGGGCCTTGTGTACATAAAGTCTCCTTCGATTTAATAGTTCAGGTTTTTGGGTTTGACTTTCTAAAAATAAAGACCAACCTATCCATCAATGGTTTTTTTCTGGAGTCTTTCTGTATGTAAGTATACTCTAAGAGAGGACACATCTCACTTGAGAGGCACACTACCAAATTTGAAGTGGACACGGGACAGCAAACAGCTCTCTGCATGCCTCCGGAACTTGATTAAGCCCTGCTCTGGTGCAGACCCAAGCAAAAACGGCTACCGTGCAAGTACTCTCCATCTGAAGCATTGAAAAATATCCATATCGTGTGGCTGTTTAGCCTGTGACCATGAGAAAGTACTCTCTCACTCTTAAGCCAGACAAGGTGATCAAAGGTAGGTAGACATATGATATGCTCACCGGGACTTCCATGTGACTTCAGAGCAATCTTATTAGACAAAACAATATGCACCTGTGTGCTCAGGGAGAATATATCGTATAAACTTAGTTTACAAGCGATGTGGAGAACAAAGCCAATCCCAGAGCAAAAATTATACAGCAACTTGTCCACAAAAATTTGAGGGATCTAGTGTGGATCCCACAGATTCCTAAAACGCGAGTGGCTTGGTATAGTAGACTTGCTCGTGCTAGGACTAGAGGAAGACTCGCCACTATCTAACCTCCTAAACTATTACCTCTTTCAGTATCAAAACAGAAGGGTTTCGTCCCGACAAAACGTCCAGCACTAATTTCCATTGAACCGAGGACCAAAGAGTTTTTTTTCTTCACATCTTGTCATCTACCAAGAAAAGATGGATGACAAGAGTACAGCTCTATGGAGTATGGACGACCAAAAACCGTGATGGACGAAATAAAAACCAGCAGCTCAAACATACCCTCACTGATAAGTGCTCCAGATCCTCCTAACAATTACGTTATGCGGACTAATTCTAGGCCGATCATTTTCCTTTTCCTGCATTTCTTGAGTTCTTACATAGTTCGACATCATATCATTCGTAAATTACGCGTTCAGCTGAAGTGCACTGAAATTCTACACACAGATATCCAGATGATCAACCAAAAGCAGCTCGAACATCACAAGCTGAAAATACGGCGAGCGACATCACGCAAGGACACCGAAACTCGAACGGAGACTCGGCACCAGATTCCTACGGTCCGATCGTCCAAGCGCCTCGCAGAACTCACGGCTAAAATCGAACACAAGGACCTCCACGGACCGTGTCATCGAGTGCACGAGTCGAAAGCCCCGTGCGATCAGTGAAAACTTACGAATCGGGAGCGCAGACTCGGACGCGGTATCTGTCGGCGGCGACGAGGGCGCGAACCAGGGCGCGGAGGCCGGGGGCGTCGATGCCGTCGTCGTTGGTGACCAGGACCGTCGGCCGCTCGTCGGAGCTCCGGCCGGTGACGCCGTCCATCGCCGGGAGAGAGAGAGAGAGAGAGAGAGGGGAAATGGTGCGTCCGGCGAGATGATCGGCGGTCGGACGGCGCGAGTTCAGAGCGAACTGCGAGGGCAGTGCTGATGAATGAAGCGATTTTCAAAGATTCTCGCAGGGAACGGCATCAAGTTCTAAGCAATTATAGCCCAACTTGGACGTGCATCAGATTCGAGTCATCGGAAATAAATTCCGGCAAAAAGTTTCGTTTTTTTTTTTTACACGTTTTTTTTTATTGATTGATACCGGTGAATGAAAATGCGCATTTGCCTAAAATTAATTTTTATCTCATAAATTAAAAATAAAAAAAATCTTAAAGTGTTGTCCTGTGAGATATTTCTTCTGAACTAACTTTCCTTTAGCAAAAAGTCGAATTGAATCTTCCTCCTTTATCTTACTAAAATACACACATGCTACCTCCTTAAGTAATTAACAATGCCAGAGAATTGTCGTACTTGCTTGGGGGACCACTTCTCATCAACATAATTTAACATGCTCGCGTAGATGGTAAGACTACAAGACTAGAGGTGTATAATGATAGATTTGATGTGGAAAATTCAAGTATTTTGACATGTGTGCATTTAAATATTTGGAAAGATTTTGGTTTGGGTTACGGGTTTGAAATTTTTTTGTGAGACGAGAATTAGTTTAAGATGAATGTGTCATGAGTACCAATTTGGGATTTTTAATAGTACCCTATATAGCTTCATAAATTTAAGTATAATGGATTACATTATAAAGTAAAAACTCTTTAGACAAAAAAAAATTCGTCAGAAATACGTGACTATATGCCCCTTGGAATTGCCGGCCAAAACTAGACTATCACATAAGTGACGTCCAAACAAAAATTAAACAGAATAACCACATTTGAAATTTCACATGAAGGTTTAAAATTAATTTGATAAAATTGAAAAAATTAGGAACACAATGGTATCCATACAATAAGTTTAAGACATATTGGCAAATTTTCTTTTTCGTTATCTAGATTGTGAGAAACATTTACTTGAAAAGGATGAGTCGTATGGCAACAATAACAATGAGGATGTAGTCCAAATGCTGCGCGTCAATCATGTGAGGTCACTATTGTTGGTAAATCTCCAATATCATTGAAATTCTCATTATCTAAAATAGATATAAGTGACAAGTAGATGAGATTTTGGCCATTCAAGCATATGTCCTGAAGAGAGAATTCCCTTGATTTCTTACATTCTACAAAAACAATAGAAAGAACGCAATCTTCTAAATGTGCCAATGAAATTACAGATTTGTGATTTGTGCTATTTCAATAGCTAACTCATTAATTTCATCAAAAAAAAATTTTAATAAGTGCATTTAAAGTCTCACAAGTTGTTATGAAAGTGTAATTAAATCCTAAAACTTTTCAAAATATATAATTAAATCATAAAAATTGTCAAATTGATTCAATCATGAGCTTCCATTGATGGCACCTTTTTAAAAAATTTATGGTCTGATTGCACTTTTTTAATGTTTTGGAACTCAATTGTATATTCATGAAAAGATTTAAGAATGAATTGCACATTTTAAAATTTTTAGAACTCAATTGCTTTTTTGTAATAAGTTTTAAAACTTTTAATGTACTTATCCCAATATTTTTATTACTTACATAGAGTTGCTCAACAGTTACTATCAAAGACTTCCTTTGCTAAACTTCTGGACCATGGCCAAGGTTTACGAAGAATGCTCATTCAAGGAGAGAAGATCGTAGGAGGTTTAGGTGGTAAAGTCTGCCATCAAGAAAGCCTACGCAACTCCAAGCAAAGGACACCAGCCGAATAGCTTCCTTTGCTTGAACAGGAGTTGTGGCTCTCAGATAGAATATATTCGCAGTAGATAATGGAAGAGAATCGAAGCCTTTGAAAGAGAACATGGAAGAGAACCTCATCGTCCTTCAGGTGAACCCTAGAGCAGCTGAACTGCTGTTGGGTTTGTGAATCGAAAACCCTCGTGGCTGATGCTTGACCACGAAAGTATCGGCAAAAAGAGAATCTACTGAGACCATGTATCGAAGATGAAACTCTTTGTGACGAATCTGGTTACAAACTGAGAGATGAGTAGGAGCTCGAAAGTTTAGACTATGAGGTTGAATCTATCTAGGATTTTTTTTCTCGGAGTAAGCGACAAATAAAGAGGACTCAAATAGTGGAGTCGACATCCAGGTATAAGAAGAAACTTTATATTATGATATCCAAGATCAACTTTGAAATGAAGATTCTCTAATGCGGGAAATAAGGCAAATCACAAATGATCCATATTAAACTTTGAACCAGTCATAGATTTCTCATAACCGAAGTGGCTCAAGTGTCGTGTATCGAATCTGCAAGGCTAGATGCACCACTGCTATATATCCAAACGATTAGAGGGATAAGAGAAAGAACGAAAGGTACCAACAATTATATAACATGTAGGGTTAATCCAGATAGAAATAGTACCTCTATTTCATCATCCTGCAAAGCGTTTGGTAGAAAGATTGATCTCTCTAGGCCCTATTCATCTATATATTAAAAAGTACATAAGCTACGAAGACAGGTGGTGGGCTGGTAAGGTTTCCTTCGAAGAATCGAAAGCGAAGCTATGCTGGGATCAAGGATATCAATCGTATGTATCTTGTCTCCAATCACACATAATCGTGAGTCAAGTGTTGTAATTATGGTTATAATTATCATTAATGGATCAACGAAAGCCAATAATTTAAGATACGTTTTTTCTATTCACGTATCTCTTTTGGATTCATGAATTTCCTATTGTTTTCTGTTCACGTATCTATTGAGTTCATGAATTTCTTAAATTCATGTATCTTTTAGTTCATGTATTTATTGAGTTCATGAATCTCTTGAATTCATGTATCTTTGGATTCATGAATCACTTGATTTCATGTATCTCTTGATTCATGAACTTCGTGGATACATGCGTCTATTTAATTCATGTATCTCTTCTGTACATGAACTAAAAATCTCTATAAATAGATGGGAGCATAGACCTTCATTAAGGCTTTTGGTTTTTGGTTTTTCCGACTCGATTCCAAAAGGCTTTGATATACTCTTCTACTCTTCTGTTTTTTTCTGAGTGTGCTGATTCAATTGAATGGTTCGACTAAATCCTGTTTGCATAGTGCTAATCCAAACAGGTTCGAGGTGTTGTATCTTGGGAGGCATAGTTCGTGAATTTGCGGAGCACCTTTGGCAGGAACTAATCGCCTTAAGGAGATTCGGATATCCGTACCTCACCTCCAATTTTATATTCTGATTACAACAAACAGTGTGTATTCTCTGTATTAATTTCCAACATCAAGTCTATGTAGATGAGTTCCCTCATATTCACTATCCTCTTATTAGTGCTTAAAGCGTTATGCTTCCCTTCTTTCATAATTACATAAGAAATATAGAACAATCCATAAGAGGATGATGCGTTGTAAGGGTCTTCAGATGGCTATAGACATCAACAATAACTTGTTGAAATAGTTTATTATCATGGAAAGATGTGTCTCTTGGTCATTAAAAGAGGTGACCCTCACTAACGAAAAATGTTAGTCTTAGTTATGTAAAAAGTTATTATTAACGGGCAAAGTGTTGACAGTACATCTTGAAAAGTGGTGATGATGGGAATAAAGTACCTATTTTAAAGATATGTATTGATTTGTTGTTTATAAATAAGACCAAATCATACAATGTTCAAAACAACTATTCAAGAATCACAACTATTTAAAACAACAATTTCTTCTTCGTAACTCTCTTCTTCTTTTTTCATGCACAAAACTTTGATAACACATTCAAGGTGAAATTCCAAAAGAAAAATTAAGTAATTGCTGAACTTAATTCTGTACGACTCTGATGTATATTGTAGATGTATATTTGTTCTAAATCAAACAACAATAACAATGGAGGCAAATAATACATTAAGGACAGTTATCGTCATTAGGCATCAAAGCATCAAAGATCTATAACTATTGTTATATCTTCATTAGCAATCAAATTTCCCCAACAATCTTAAGGTATTAATATTTTCATGGAGATGGAGACAATGGCTGCATTAAGTGCTTGCAATCAAGATAGATTAGGATTATTGAAAGTTTTGTTTCTATTTATATGTTTGAGCCATCTATATTGTGGTGCAATAGATTATCTTGTATTGGTTATAGTATTTTGAAATTTGTGAATAAAAGTGGTACGATAGGATGTTATAATCTTGATAAGAAAAGGATAATGGAAGGAGGTGTCGAGGAAGGATTCTCAATACTCTGTTAGATTGTCTATATGAAAATTTGCAATCTTACAGAAATCCCAAAAGCATTCGGAAGGCCTTGGAGACCAAATATAATATTAACAAAAAAGGTACGGATAGATTTACTAGTTCAAGACAGTTTAAATTTATCGTGATTAATGGAAAATCTATCTCTAATCAAGTGAAGGAACTTTAAATATATGTTGTCAAACTCAAAGACTGTATAATTAAAGTTTCTGAACCTCTTAGAGTTGCTGCAATTATTTCAAAATTGCCTTCAAGTTGAAATGGTTATCGAAAGAAACTTATCCACGGGATCGAGGACCTAATTATGGATAATTTGATATAACACATTTCAATTAAGGAAGTTTCTCAGGATTGTGAGGCTATGTGAAAAAAGATGTTGGTAAGGTGCATTTTGTAGAGGAGAGCAACATGAGCAAAGACAAAGAAAGAACAAAAACAACGGCATGAAGAATTTATGATTTAAGCATAAGAATGTTGATAGGTGCAATTACTCAAAAATTATCAAAGAGTATGAAGTATGTGTTGGGGTTTCATGAATCATGTATGTGTAAAATTAACAAAAAGAACGCAGCGGAAACAAGAAGATATATTTTACATGATTCTCCGAAGGCGTTGTTCGTGCGTTTTAATAAAAAATCTAAATATAAAAGGGAATTAAAATGAATTACCTCTCGAAGCGTGCTTTAAACGAATTGATTCAGATGTTCTACAGTTCGAGCCCCACAAACGTCGGACCTCTAGTTCAGACACACCAACAATGGACGTCGAATGGAAGAGAGAACTTTCGGATAATCACCATGACGATCGTGCTAGCAATCTCGTGGAAACAATCCGTCGTATCCTTGATGTATAATAGTCACGGCCCAAACGAGAGAGCACTCTCTTTTCTCGCGTCTCGAAAAACACAAGAACACACCCAAAACCACACGAACACGCACACGGTTTTACTCTCTATTTTAGCAACCCCTTGAAGAACTCTCTCGCAACCTTTTGCGACATTTTATTTTTTTAAACTTCTACATGAATAAGCAACGGATCAGCAACCGTTGCTGATCTCTCGAAGCTGCTCATGCACGACATGCATGAGCGTGCATGAACGGTCAGCAACCGCTGACCGTTCTTGCACGATTTCGTGCATGTGCACTATTTTTTTTATATATTATAATATAATTAAAAGAAACACACATTGATTAATTAATAAAATAATTAATCAATCCATTTATGTATATATATATATAAAGGACATAACCTTTATGTGTGCAATTAGGGTACATTAACATGTATCCACTTTGGGCATGCGTGTGCATCATATGCAAGTAGACTCGTGACTATAATACAAATTAAATTAATTCTCATTTAATTTAATTTCAAATCGACTCAATTCGATTGTAGTAATTGCAAACACATTTGCAATTATATTTCTCTCTTGTTCCACGTTATCCTAATTGTTTATGGTGTGTGACATCCCTAGGTTTATCACTAAGCTGGTAGTAAGACTTGTACTAACACATTAGTACTCCCAAGAGAATTAATTATCCCGATTAATCTTTGAGTCCTACAAGCCATGATTGACATCTAGCAATATGTCATGGCTACCCAGATAGTGTGAATGCTTTAAGAACATAATGAACCATCGCTTTGGCTACGTGTAATCAATCCCTCTGTCTTACTATGTCCCAATCAAACAAAGACCATGGAATATTTGTCAAGTCACCAATTCGATCATATGCACAAATCTAATTGACATGCATTTTATTCGAGACATAAACAATTTATTCTCGGTTACAACCCCGGTCAAGGATTTCAATGCAGTGTCACAATTAGATCGCATAGGACATCATTATCATACCTTGCATATAACAAGGAGATAGATTCCATATTGCGCACACGTGTAACTTCGTATATAAACAAACTATGACCATTAGGTATAAAGACGGATCAATGACCCGACATTATGTGCACCCGTGAACCATAGTTGTTCGACATACAAGTTAACACTATGACTCAGGTCTAAGGATTATTTACACAAGACCAAAGCATGAACAATTAGACATTGACCACGCTAAAAGCTTCCATGTCGCTAATCGTTCCATATCGTCACGTTCAGTGATATTATCTAATACAAACATATGTGTTCTTAACTCAGGCATCACAATACCCAATGACTTGTGACTCATCATTCCCTTAAGTATCCAATACTTAATGGTGAAGTTAAGAACACACCGGTCTCAACAGGATTATTAATATCCACTCAATAATCCATCGACCAGGAACGATTTAAAAATTCAGTCTAACTATGAACCCGTCACATATATTATTGACGTCTCAAGAATATGTCTAGTTGAAACTGATCTTATGGAATCATTCATAAATATAAAATAAGTGGACAAATGAATGAATACGTCATTGCCATTAATTAAATAATAATAATGAAAGTACAACTGAAATCCCTAATATGTAACTATTACATAGTAGCTTTAGGGCATACATCCAACAATCTCCCACTTGCACTAAAGCCAACTTGTTTGGTATCTCAAACCCATTTTGTCAATATGTCTTTCAAAAGAAGACTGAGGTAAGGCCTTAGTGAAGGGATATGCCACGTTTTCTGCTGAGGCAATTTTCTGCAAGGCGATATCACCTCTTCCAACAATTTCTCTAATGAGATGGAAGCGTCTCTCAATATGCTTGGACTTTTGGTGAGACCTTGGTTCCTTAGCATGAGCTATCGCCCCATTGTTGTCACAAAACAATGTAATCGGTTACTCAATTGAAGGAACGACTCTAAGTTCAGAAATAAACTTCTTCATCCAAGTGGCTTCCTTTGCTGCTTCAGAAGCAGCTACATACTCTGCTTCAGTGGTGGAATCGGCAATTATGCTTTGTTTGGAACTTTTCCAACTAACTGCACCACCATTGAATGTAAAGACAAACCCAGACGTAGACTTATAATCATTAGGATCCGATTGGAAATCGGAATCAGTATAAGCTACAACTTTAAATTCTCCTTCTCCATATATCAAGAATAAATCTTTAGTCCTTCGCAAGTACTTAAGAATATTCTTGACTACTATCCAGTGCTCTTTTCCTGGATCAGACTGATATATGCTAGTAATACTTACAGCATGCGCAATATCAGGTCTAGTACATAGCATAGCATACATTATGCTTCCAATAGTGGATGCATATGGTATCTTCGCCATCCGCTCTCTTTCTTCGGGAGTGTTGGGACACATCTCCTTAGAAAGATGGATCCCTTGCCTAAAAGGCAATAATCCTCTCTTGGAACATTGCATGTTAAATCGTGTTAACACTTTGTCTATGTACGTAGGCGTGAGAGGCCAATCAATCGTCTTGATCTATCTCTATAGATCTTGATACCTAAAATATAGGTTGCCTCTCCTAAATCTTTCATGGAGAATTTCTGTGACAAGAATAGTTTTATCGATGATATCATTGGTACATCATTTCCAATCAAAAGTATATCATCGACATACAAAACCAGAAATGCAATTGCACTCCCTGATCTTCTTGTATACACAAGGTTCATCCGGATTTTTATGAAGCCAAACGATTTGACTACCTCATCAAAACGGATGTTCCAACTTCTGGAGGCTTGTTTGAGTCCATAAATGGATCTCTTAAGCTTACACACCTTCCGTTTTTCACTATTGGATTCAAAACCCTGTGGTTGTTCCATATAAATGTCTTCATCGAGAAAACCATTTAGAAAAGCCGTTTTGATATCCATCTGGAATATCTCATAATCAAGGTGGGCAGCTATAGCCAACATAATCCGAATAGATTTTAGCATGGCCACAGGTGAGAAAGTTTCGTCATAATCAATTCATTTTTTTTTACGATATCCTTTCGCCACTAGCCGTGCTTTGTAAGTTCAATTTGACCTTCAGCATTCATCTTCCTCTTGAAGATCCATTTATAGCCAATTGGTATAATACCATCGAGCGAGTCGTTAAGGTCCAAACTTCATTGGAATACATTGAATCCATTTCAGATTTCATGGCTTCTAGCCATTTACCAGAATCGATGTCCGACATTGCCTTCTCATAGGTTTTAGGATCACCAGGTTGATCACTATCATTCACAATGAATAATGGTTCAATATGATCAACCGAGTGTCTATAACGAGCAGGTGGGCGAGACGTTCTCGCACTTCTCGTAAGAGGTTGTGTATCATAAGCTCCCACTGAATCAGAGATTGGTATCTGAACTCAGTTGTTTGGTACTTCATTATTTTCTTCTTGTAAGACTATTTTCCGCCCAGCACCACCTTCTTAGACAAACTGATTCTCTAGAAAAGAAGCGTGCTTGCTCACCAAAATTCTTTAGTCTGAATGCAAATAGAAATAATATCCAAGAGTTTCTTTTGGATATCCAATGAAGCGACCTTGTTCAGATCTTGCCTCCAACTTATCCATTTTTAGCTTTTTCACGAAAGCTGGACAACCCCAAATCTTAATATGATTAAGACTGGGTTTCCTACCATGCCATATCTCATAGGGCGTAGTTGGAACAGATTTGGATGGCACTCTATTCAGTATATATACAACTGTCTCAAGGACATATCCCCAAAGGGATATTGGCAAATCGGTGTAACTCATCATAGATCGCACCATATCCAATAAAGTACGATTTCTACGTTCAGATACACCATTATGTTATGGAGTTCCAGGAGGTGTCCATTGTGATAAAATGCCATTCTCTTTTAGATAGTCCAGGAATTTAGTACTAAGGTATTCACCTCCTCGATCCGATCGAAGAGCCTTAATACATTTTCCTGTTTGTTTCTCAACTTCAGCCTTGAATTCCTTGAACTTTTCAAAGGATTCAGATTTATACTTCACGAGGTATAAATAACCATACCGTGACTGATCATCGGTGAAGGTAATGAAGTAATTATAACCACCTCTAGCAGTTTCACTAATTGGTCCACATACATCTGTATGTATTAATCCTAATATGTCAGCAGCTCGCGCACTTTGTCCTACAAAAGGGGTTTTGGTCATTTTTCCTAGAACACATGCCTCACAAGTCGAATATGACTCAAAATTTGAAGGATCAATGTATCCATCATTACTCAACTTGTTAATTCTGTCTTCTCCAATATGACCTAATCGGAGATGCCAAACATACTTTTTATTTGGACCGTCTCTGGGGCGTTTATTAGTTATTACATTTATATCAATTCTATTGTACTTATTGACATTGGTAATCGCATTACCGGACATTGTAATGGTATACAGATTGTTGGTTAATAAGCTAGAACCAACACATGTTCTATTATGATAAATAGAACATACATCATCAGCAAAAGGAAATTCATAATTCTCTTTACCCAAACGAGGTATAGAGATGATGTTCCTAACAACATTCTTATAATGCAAATAGTTATTTAAAACCAATACATGTCCAGAAGGCAAACATAAACGAAAAGTCCATATAGCTAATGCAGCAACTTTTGCTCCATTGGCAAATGTCAGGACAATCTCATTTCGCCCTAGCATCCTGCTTATTTCTAGATTATGCAAAGACATACAAATATGTGAAGTTGCAACAGAATCTAGAACCCATGAGCTGGATTCAACACTAACCATAAGATTAGTTTCAATAAGCATAGACACCATACCTTCATAAGGTTGGTTCTTGGGCTTGACGTTCAAGCTCGCGAGGTACCTTCTGCAGTTCCTCCTCCAGTGCCCTTTGACACCACAGTAATGACATTTCCCTTTATCAATCTTGGGTTTTGGTTGCACAACAGGTTTGGCAGGTCTCTTCCATTTATTCTTCTTTAAAATAGTCTTACCATTTGAAGAAGAAGCCTTAGCCATAGCCACTACATTTGGCCTCGTGTTATGCATTTCCTTCTCATAAACTACCAGCATGCTATGTAACTCAGCAAGAGTTTTCTCCATCTTATGCATGTGGAAGTTTTGGACAAAACCAGAGAAGGAATCGGGTAAAGATTGGAGGATCAAATCCACAGCTAACTCGTTGTCCATAACGAGATTCAGCCTAGCTAATTATTCAATGTGCCAGATCATTTTCAAAGCATGATCATTAACTGATGATACTTCAGCCATCCTCATACGGCATAATACCTTAGATATCTCATATCTAGAGGTTCGACCATTCTCATCAAAGTATTCCTTTAAATGCAAAATGATCGACCTAGCATCTTCCATAGATTCATACTTCTTTTGTAATTCATTATTCATCGAAGCGAGCATATATGACCTAACTTTTAAGTCATCGTCATGCCACTTATCATAAGTGACACGTTCTTCTTGCGTCCCACCCTCAGGAAAAGAGGTTGGCATCTTTTCATCAAGCACATACTCGATTTTCTTTCTGAATTGAGAACAATTCTTAAATTCCTCACCCAGTCAGTGAAATTAGGTCCAGTCAAACAATTCTTGTCAAGTATAGAAGCGAGTGGGTTTGTGGTCACCATTTTCAGAGTAATAATATATCTGTTGCAGAAAATAAATTGTTAGTCGTTGTATCTTTCAAATTATATATTTCATTTTGGCCTTTAAATGAAATAGATCCTCCCACTAAATTTATATTCGAATCCCATACTCCTTAAGATGGGAAGCAGTAATCTTTGTTGGGTAAAGATTACTAGTGGGGATTGGAGTCCCACTAGTCCAAAGTCCACCTCACCTAGCAGTTATTGGTATTCTATGAACTTAGTGAGTGAACCAACTTGTTCAACGCATCATATGCGAGTCACAATCGTAACTTCGGCATCTAGACCATGAAAGCCTCACCTAACAGTTATTGGCATCATGATCATAATTAAGTCTAGCAAATCGTCTCATGCAAGTATTGAAAACACAAATGATTCCCTCACCTGACAGTTATTAGAAATCATTTGGCTCCAACCCTACAGCATCATATGCATAATGGAGTGGTCCAATATTATAAATGGTAATTAACCCCTATGTATCCATAGCCGGTCAGTTAACCACTATAATATTGGATCAAACCACGACGATGGAGGGCCACGAGTCCGAAACCCGTTTCGACTTAATATTATTAATAAGGAGGTTTGGGTCGTTATTAATGGTCTCACTTTGCACATTAATCGGTTTAACATGCACGATAACATAAACACAATAAATAAATAGATATCACATAAGATCTATCCTACGTGGTGATCATGGAATTATGGTTCAATGGGTCTCGAGCCAAAGAGACCCATTTAGCCATTTTAATGTTTTAATAATATGGACTGCTCTTCACTTCTTCTTCAATCTTTGAACTCTTCAAAGACCGGGCCCGAGAGCTCACCGGTTTAATGGCTCCTCCAATGGCTTCTCCTCTCTTGTAGTATTTACATCAACAATTGAAATACTAAACTATACTAAAATTACATATCATGAAAAATTAAAATAAAATAAAAGGAAGGATGCAGCCTCCACTTAATAATTACAACCCCAAAAAGAATACATGTAATCATTATACATTCATCCATACAACAATTACAACAATTAGGGATTTTTCCATGATCACCTCCATTCCTTACGAGCCATAAATTCAAAATTTAAAGCTTTGGAAGGCATACATAAAATTCTACATTTAATCAAATTTAAAGCCGAACAACGCAAACCATGTCAAGAAATCAAAGTCGATGAAACAAATTTCACGAAAGTGATTCTGAACGGAAGTTGCGTTATCAACTTTAAATTCACAATCACGAATCATTTGCAGAATATAAACACAAAGTATAGCAAGTTACGGATTTTTGATTCAAAATTGATTTAGTTCTAATTTTTGCTTAGTTGATTAAATTTATCACATAAACTAATCAACTTCTATAGGCCACATAAGAGCAAGAGAACCAATTCTCTTAACAAAAATAAATTGGCCATTAGAACGCAAAATTTATTTGAATTATAAATCAATTAAACGCACGAAAAACGCCTAAGGTTGGCTCTGATACTACTGTTGGGGTTTCATGAATCATGTATGTGTAAAATTAACAAAAAGAACACAGCGGAAACAAGAAGATATATTTTATATGATTCTCCGAATGCGTTGTTTGTGCGTTTTAATAAAAAAATCTAAATATAAAAGGGAGTTAAAACGAATTACCTCTCGAAGCGTGCTTTAAACGAATTGGTTCGGATGTTCTACAGTTCGAGCCCCACAAACGTCGGACCTCTAGTTCATACACACCAACAATGGACGTCGAATGGAAGAGAGAACTTTCGGATAATCACCATGACGATCGTGCTAGCAATCTCGTGGAAACAATCCGTCGTATCCTTGATGTATAATAGTCACGGCCCAAACGAGAGAACACTCTCTTTTCTCGCGTCTCGAAAAACACAAGAACACACCCAAAACCACACGAACACACACACGGTTTTACTCTCTATTTTAGCAACCCCTTGAAGAACTCTCTCGCAACCTTTTGCGACATTTTATTTTTTTAAACTTCTACACGAATTAGCAACTGTTGCTGATCGTGGGATCAGCAACCGTTGCTGATCTCTCGAAGCTGCTCATGCACGACGTGCATGAGCGTGCGTACACGTAACAGTCAAGCAACCGATAACCGTTCTTGCACGATTTCGTGCATGTGCACTATTTTTTTATATTATAATATAATTTAAAGAAACACACATTGATTGATTAATAAAATAATTAATCAATCCATTTATTTATATATATAAAAAAAAAAAAGGACATAACCTTTATGTGTGCAATTAGGGTACATTAACATGTATCCACTTTAGGCATGCGTGTTCATCATATGCAAGTAGGCTCGTGACTATAATACAAATTAAATTAATTCTTATTTAATTTAATTTTAAATCGACTCAATTCGATTGTAGTAATTGCAAACACATTTGCAATTATATTTCTCTCTTGTTCCACGTTATCCTAATTGTTTATGGTGTGTGGCATCCCTAGGTTCATCACTAAGCTGGTAGTAAGACTTGTACTAACACATTAATACTCCCAAAAGAATTAATTATCTTGATTAATCTTTGGGTCCTACGAGCCATGATTGACATCTAGCAATATGTCATGGCTACCCAGATAGTGTGAATGCTTTAAGAATATAATGAATCTGTCAACTTTGGCTACAGTGTAATCAATCCCTCTGTCTTACTATGTCCCGATCAAACAAAGACCATAGAATATTTGTCAAGTCACCAATTCGATCATATGCACAAATCTAATTGACATGCATTTTATTCGAGACATAAACAATTTATTCTTGGTTACAACCCCGGCCGAGGATTTCAATGCAGTGTCACAATTAGATCGCATAGGACATCATTATCATACCTTGCATATAACAAAGAGACAGATTCCATATTGCGCGCACGTGAAACTTTGTATATGAACAAACTATGACCATAAGGTATAAAGACGGATCAACGACCTGACATTATGTGCACCCGTGGACCATAGTTATTCGACATACAAGTTAACACTATGCCTCAGGTCTAAGGATTATTTACATAAGACCAAAACATGAACAATTACACATTGACCACGCTAAAAGCTTCCATGTCACTAATCGTTCCATATCGTCACGTTCAGTGATATTGTCTAATACAAACACATATGTTCTTAACTCAGGCATCACAATACCCAATGACTTGTGACTCATCATTCCCTTAAGTATCCAATACTTAATGGTGAAGTTAAGAACACATCGGTCTCAATAGGATTATTAATATCCACTCAATAATCCATCGATCGGGAACGATTTAAAGATTCAGTCTAACTATGAACCCGTCACATATATTCTTGACGTCTCAAGAATAGGTCTAGTTGCAACTGATCTTATAGAATTATTTATAAATATAAAACAATTGGACAAATGAATGAATACGTCATTGACATTAATTAAATAATAATGATGAAAATACAACTGAAATCCCTAATATGTAACTATTACATAGTAGCTTTAGGGCATACATCCAATAGTATGATGATTATTAGTACAAATATGCCTGGCATAGATGAAACTAAAAAAAAATATCTATCTTCTCAGTTTTAAATAATAGATTTGGAAATAGCAGATAGAATTTTAGGCGTGAAAGTGATCAAATATAATGGGGGTTATGCTTTAAGTCAACGCCATCATGTGGAAAAAAACATTTAAAAATATTATCAGTTGGGAATTACACAGTCAAATGTATTATATGATGGGTCAATTTAAGTGATGGAAAATACTTGTCAACTTTTAGCATAATTAGAATATACTAGTGCAGTTGAAAGTCTGATGTGTGTTATGTATTACATTAGACTTGGTATAACGATTATTGCATGTAAATTTTCCAAATTTACTAGTAATCCCAATACTAGAAGAATATTTAGATGCTAGTTGGATAACTAGCACAACTGATAATAAGTCAATATCTTGATAGTTTTTTCAAGCTTCTCATGGCCATCAAAAAAGCAAACATGTATAACTCATTCAATGATGGAATCAGAATTTTAAAACACCTTCGATGATTAACAAATAGAATAAATGGATGTGGAATTTGCTACTGGATAAAGAATTGTGGCCACAACCAATTACAACCATAACTTTACATTGCGATGGTGAGGTAATAATGTTTGAGGCACACATGCGATGGAAAATCTAGACATTGGCTTGCAACATGTGCATGTTCGACAATCAATTATTGATGGAATTATTTCAATAATTTATGTTTAGACAAATAATAATTTATGTTCACACGGTTTAATTATCGGTATTGCCAAAGGAATAGGCCTTAGACCAATTGATAATAGTCAAGCACAATGGAAACCTAATTTTATAATTTCTAACGAAATTGTTAAAATTCGATCATACTATTCAAATTTGGTGAATTGTCTGAAAGATCTCTACTCTATCCTAGAGATGTTGAGCCACTTATCACTAAATGTATTGACCTCTTGTACCGTGTCCCAGTAGTGTTATTTTCTACATTCGAATGAAATATAAATATAAATTTTAACTAATTGATGAATCCCAAGAATGGATAACAACCTACACGCGACCCAAACAAGATTGGCGGCCATAGCCGTGCCCACGTCATCCATTCCATTCTTACATATCCTTTAACTAAGCACACTTGTAAAAATAATGATCTCAAAATCCACCTACTAACACAGAATTTAAGAAGTACAAGATAGAGAGAAGAGTGCTTTTATATACTTCCATGAAATAACTGTTAGGTTATATGTTATTTATAAGCTTTACTTTCTCCTGCATGTATATATGTACACAACATTTACACTTCATCCAAAATACAAAAAGAAACATATGGTGAAATGTCTAGGATAGAGGATTCAAAAAGTGTCCTAACTCCTCTACTCGAATTTGTCCCAAGCTTATACGAAAGTCACCCTTCACCAACCTAACTACCTACACCCCGGCCATCCTAGCCCCAGGCCCATCTGGTCCCCATGAAGCGAGCCTCTCAGGTTCCCATCATGGTACAAGAACCAAGACACGAACCGCATGGGGAACCATGCGAGGCGACCATCATCGATCCATAAAGTGGCTTCATAATGGATGAAGGTGCAGCCTTGGTCAACATCATATACATCATGGAAGGAGATCTCCACATGCGCCAATGCACCATAAGTAGCTATTTGGAGCACATCCATTGCTATTTATCTGAAAAATTATTAAGATTTGAGTTGTGCTAGTAGAGGAAATAAATCACGTATTAAATTGCAAAAATTCATTTACAACTTGAAAGACAAACCACTCCATAACCTAAAACACATTCAATATAATTTGCAAGGCCTACCGTTTCATAAGGTAAGCACATATGAACTTACTACGCTAACTTCAAAGAATGAATCGATATGATACAACATATTTATAGCAACCCATCAAGAACCCACCAAGCAATTAATGCATTAATGAAAAGTCATCTTTGAGCCATGGCACCACCTCAAGGTCCAAGTCAACTTACCTATTTCCAGTTTCTTAGTTCCATTAAAGTTCACAACATAACATCAAGTCACTGGTTGGTCTTTCATGGGACACTAGCCATGGGCATCTCACTCCGAGGCATCCTAAATCAAGGGTCGCTAACCCTGAGATTTTAAACCAAGGCATCCTAGACACATAACAAGAGCATCCCCACTCCCCGGGGTTATTAAATTTTGTTCAACAATAAGATCTCATTCTTAGTTTCTTCTATTACAATCGCAACTTTTAACCACAATTCACAACCTATAAAATCACCTATTACAATCGCAACTTTAACCACAATTCACAACCTATAAAATAACCTGGCACAGGAAACAGGCTCAAATAGTAAAACAATGAATGCAGTTCACATCATCTATAGACCATGAATCAAAATTCCATCGTCTTCCCCTTGAATTCTATAAAATTCGGAATGAGCGCATGCAAAGTCAAAATCGCAACCCCTTGAATTCTATAAAATTCGGAATGAGCGCATGCAAAGTCAAAATCGCAACGTTTCGGGAATTTAATTAATAAACATATTAAATGAGCTCTAAAAATTCTGAATTTTTAATGACTAACAAAATCTTTCATGAAGGAAGTTAAACTCGATTCAATCTATACAAAGAGCAGTAACTCACACAAAATAGTACAAAATCAAACCCGCAAGGCAAAATTACTGACCGTAAGAGAAAACCTATTTCGATGCCAAACATTACCAACCAACCTAAAATTTTAGTATGTTATACATATGGATATGCCAAACAACTTTGTGAAAGAAGTATGTCATGATTCTAGTTACAACATTTCATATAAAATCAAGAAATCACTAAGGTCACAGGAATCGCGGTTTTGGGCAAAACAGCCACAATAGAGAATTAGGCCTATATGTCAAACATGCCAACCCAGAAAAATTTGAATTAAGTATATGTTATAGGCTAAGATATTTGGAACAACTTTCATGAAGGAGACCTCTACAGAGTCCCACCACAAACCACACTATAAAATCGACAAGTCTAGGAGGTCTAGTATAGTCAGCTCTTGGAAAACATCTATAACCTCACGAATTCATGCACCATACCCGTCCTTGAGTCAAGAACACGCAAGAGCTTCCCATGCATGGACCATGAGAAACCCCAACACGCATTCATAAAAGATTTCTATTCTAAACAACCGCCAATGATTAGAAACTGCCTCGGGCCGAACTAGCTGTCTCATAGAGTAGCCGAAAGATGACATGAATTAGCACCTAGTTACTTCCCTTACCTCAGAACTTCTCTGAACCATGCATTACACAACTCCTTGCCTAAACCCATAAATTTTCCCCTCACCATGGCTCGACTAACCTATCTATATGTTCTCGCACCAGCTAGCCAAGGAACGCACCATTTCTTTTACACGAAAAGGCTTATCCACAAGCCTTTTGGTCAAGCGGACTAACCCTCAAGCCACAAGAGGTAGTATTGCACCAATATACACCCACATGGCCACTACCAGCCCTCGCATTAGCCTAACACAGTAGGTCACCCATTCATAGCTCGTCAATTGCACCTAGGACCGTCTATAGCCATGCCACACGTGAACGACCAGCAACATAGACCAGCGAGAGCAGAAACTCAGTAGCTCAAGACCCTAAATCTCAACTAAAAACCACCCCTCTCATCCTCCGGACCTAGCTCAGCCATGAGTCGCAACATGCACAGGCATTTCAGGCTTCATCTTGCGCCCCCACAAGCCCTTCTGGTACTAAACTTAGGTGGACCAGACGTCCCGAGCTTCGAAGATTTTAAGCACTCTAAAACGTGACAATTTCCCCTACCTTTGAAGTTGTGGAACGTCCTCCCCACCTTGGATCAGCCTCACCAAGAATTTTGAGCTCTCTTGGCTTCACTCAAATAGCAAATAGCAAGAAAAATGAAGAGTGCTTGCTGCCGAGGGAAAGAGAGAGAAAAGAGTGGGTTCGGGACAGGGAATGTGAGGGAGATGAAAAAGATAGAGGAAAAATGGGTTTTGGGGTTTTGAGGGAAATCTCATGCAAATGATGGTGTCCTCAATCCCCAAAAGTCGTGGTGGCCAAGGAGAAGGGCGGAGGGAACGAGGGTGGCTTCTTCGCCCTCTTAACTTAATAACCTAATATAATTACATGAAAGAATTCATTAAAACTAGATTTAAAGAGAAATAAGACCAATATGCTTATGTCCTCCCATGCACCTTTCCAAGGTTTTCAAAATAGATGCACAAACATTTATGGTAACAAATCATTACCATGCCTAACAAACAAGAAACGTTTTAATACCTTTGCATTAAACGAGGCCTCTCGCGGTCTAAAATCCCGCACCTCATTACATTCGTAAGGCTAAAAAAAAGTCTTTCTTTTAAACTAAACAAGCACTCAAAATCTTCTACAACTTCGAATGGGCCTAATTAGCGCTAAAATAAAGCCCGCGTCGTCTCGAGTGGCCCTGATTTCTTGTTAACAAAACCGGGCTTTAAGGCCCTATGAACTCAACTCAACCCATAATATTAATTTAGCCCATTTTTGGGCCCAACTTGACTTTCTTTCTTTCGTCGAGCAGCTCACTAATAAAATATTAAGGCCCAAACCATGGTTCAAATTGGCCCACTTCAACTTTATGAACTTTCTATTTATTCGCCTAATGATTTTCAAAGTTGGAAAATTCGGGGTATCACATCTTAGCCCCTCTTTATAGTCTAAAATTGGCCATTTGCCCCTATAACTCAAATAGACTAGTAGAGTAAGTTGTAAAGGCCTCTACGTGCAAGACTCTCTTCCTTAACTAGGTTTCTAACCTCCCCCCTCTCCCTTCCCCTCTTTAGGAGATCTTGTATTTTGATGCCCCTTATTCTTGTAGGTGGGTTTAGATTTAATGAAATGATATCTCTGTTTTGTCTCACAAAAAAAAAAGTAACAATAAACTATCATTCCTTGATGGTGATCAACTACCGGATGGAAAGTTAAGAGTATGAGTGTAAGGGAACATTCTTAATGAAGTTCAAGGTTTTAGCAAGGCAATACTAAAAAATATGTTAGGAACTTAATCTATATGAACATAGGAAGTTGTGCCACTTCTAATAAAAGTCCAATGAACTTTTGTAAATGTTCATGAATGCATAAGGGAGCACAATAGCTTAAAAGTGGTCAGGCATTGGAATTTCTAAGCAAATATGTGTTCATATGTTTGATAATTTGATTTACAATTAGAATAAGGTTCAAAGTTTTATGTACCATCGATTTCATTAATGAAGTTGTTTACACTAATTGAATGTTCAAATATTAATAAATACATCTTTAAATGTATCAATTTACTAGTACATAAAAAAATTAAGTGGAGGATTATTGAAATGGAAAAAGTGTCAAGAAAGTTATAAACCTATTGTATTTATATTAATTCATCATAAACATTTTGACATACAGTCAATTCAGTCCTTTCGACAAATTTTGGCCTGATATTACCGATGTGGATGTCGGTCGACTTATGTGCACAACCAGCATTGACATGAACAACTATTAATGATATTTTAGTTTTTTTTTTCAATTTTTTATTTATTTTATTTATTCTTTTATTTTAATTTTGCTTTTCTTTTCTTTCTCTTTCCTTTTTTATCCTTCCTTTCCTTCTTCCTCCAGTAGGTCACCGAAAATAAAAATAGAAAAATTTGAAAACATATTGAAATATTAGTAAAAGTTATTTAAAATAGTGTCGGTCCACTCGACGTCTGTATCAGCTATATCTAGATAAAATTAGCTGAAAAGACTAAATTGACATTATATGAAAAGGTTTAGAACTGAATTGGCACTAAGTAAAAAGATTTAGGACTAAATTGATATCAATAAAAAAATTATGATTAAATTGATTTAAGACTTTTTTAAGACTTTTTTAAGACTTTTTTCTTATTGATATAGTTTGTTATTATTAAAAGATGTGACTCTTGGTTATAAAAGAAGTTATTGTTGACATAGAAAGTGGTTATTGAGAGGATAAAATATACATTCCATGACATGTGTTCATTGGTTGTTATTAATCAGAGCAAATAATACATTATTCAAAATAATTGTTCAAGGATCGCAACTATTCAAAGCAATAATTTCTTCTTTGTAATCCTCTCTTCTTATTTTTTTTTTTCATACACACAACTTTGATGACACATTCAAGGTAAAATTTCAAGAGAGATATTAAATCATTGCTAACTCAGATCTCTGCGGTTTTGGTCTATACCCAAGAGGTATATTTATTCTAAACATAGCAGCAACATTAGTGGGGCAAACAATACCTTACAAACACTAATTGTTATCATGCATCAAAGCATCAAAGATTTATGGCTATTGTTCTATCTTTATTAGCAATCAAATGTCTCCAACATAACTCACTTTGAATTTAATAGTCTTATGATTATAGCCATACCAAATACAAGATAGAGAGATCTAAAAGATTAGTTGATATCATGAGTATAAGTGAATCTAGCACATGGACTAGTTTGGCTCCAAGCCCATCTAAATTATTTGATGGTTTTGAACTATTGTTGTTTAGGGAATTTGAAAACACTGAGAATCCTTAGACATGCATAAGATGAAACCCCGAATTATTTGAAGAAGGCTCGCACGATTATGGACATTTTGTAGGTGAGAAGTTAACGACTTAGAATTGATATAATACATATTAGTTATTTCATCGAACTTATATCGCTTTCGGGCTATTTAAATTTATGAAATTTGTATTTTTTGCGAGGAAATCTACTTAAGTTCTTTTTTGGTCAGGAAAATCTACTTAATTTGAAAATAAAGTAATTAATAATCACAAGGTTGAAAAGACATAACTTATAGTTTAACTTATTAGTATAATAATTCTTAACTCGTTCCATAACAAGTACAACCTTATGGTGACAATTAAAGGAGTCACTAGTATTGGTCGCACCTCCCTGCCTTTTAACTCATTAAAAAAATTTATAATAAATCTTAGCAGCTAATACCATCAAAAGTCCCAAATTAGTACACTCATGCCACACTTGCCTCAAATTAATTTTTGCATCACAAAAATTCCAAAACTTGTACATCCATGTCACATTTACCTCTAACTACACCCATGACAAATCTACAATTCATTAGCTTCCATAAAAATATCCATATTAAACTGTCGACAATACTTGGAAACTAATTCGGATGATCGGAGAGTTATGTGGATTCAATGTCAAATTTAATAGAATTGGGTCCTCTAATTGACTTCAATTTTAGAGAAGGTAGATTTGAAGAAAATGTATTGAGATTGAAAAATTTGCTAAAATCTACTAATTTCGTTATAAGAACTCCCTCACATTTCAAAGATCTACTAATTTCCTAATTTTGACCTAATGTTACTTTAAGATTTTGATGGATTTGTCACAAATGTATTATTTTGGAAGTTTGTGTGACACTAGTTGGGGTAAATGTAACATGGTTGTACCAATTTGTGATTTTTTTTTGTGACACAAAAATTAGTTTGAGTCCAATATGGTGTGACCAAACTAGTTTGAATTTTTCATAACACAAAAATTAGATTTGGGAAACGTGGCACCTGTTTGGGATTTTTTTTGATATTATTACTCAATTTCAGTCTTATTTCCTATCTAAAATATATATCAATAATTTAATAGTGACGAAGAAAATAAAAATTGAAAAGTATATTCCTCTAAAAAGTAAGTTGAAAGAAATCAATATAATTAGAGTATCACATAAAGATAGCTTATTGCACTAAATAAAAAAAAAATCAATTAAGAATTATATTATTTAATAAAATAAAAATGGTTTTCCTAGTTTTCAAACTGCTTGATATTAATTCACAGAGAAATCAATAAACATTAAAAATAGAAAAGTTAATTAAATGTTATACACTTACACTTTTTTTGCGATATGAATTGGCAAGAAACTATACTATGGTTATGAAATTAAACTTGTGGATGTTATCCATAATTTGTTAGGAAATTATACTGTAAATAATTATAGCTTTATGTCAATAATTAACACAATTTAGTTATATTAGTTAATTAATTAATATTTTAGAAAAATATTTGGTAAATTGACTAGATACAAGATAGGCAAATTAATAAAGTGAATAGTAAATCTTAAATTAATTTTTTGACAATTATTCAATTTCAGCCTCACCATATAGGGCATGTTTATTTACACTTAAACAAAAGTAAACAAAAAACTTGCTAAAATTTCAAATACCACTCAAATTTCAGCAAATTTATGAAAAAATTATATGCGAAATTACATATCAACATTGAGTTGTAAGTGTTTCAAGAGTTTAAAATTTTAAAAAAGTCGACGTGCAAAGTCACAAGATTTAGATCAATAAAAAAAATAAAAGCCATTTCAAACACGCCTCCTAACTTATCATCAAACAAAATCAATGGAACCTTTATCTATTTTTCTAGTTTCGATCCTTTTTAGTCTAAAATCCCAAAATAACATAGAAATTTCAAAAGAATTGACAAATATAATGAAATGTTCGAAAAAAAAAATATGAAATAAAAGAAAATGACATAAACTACTATTTTCACACTTAAACCGCTCAAACACTAAAACGGAACCACTCCCACACAAATTATTTTATTTTCCAAACTCCCACACAATTGAAGGAACTAAAATTGCACTACATTCCTTCATGTATTTTACCAAGCTAGACCTTAGTAGTAGAAGAGAGTATGTACTTCCAAATACACATGAAATTTTCATACAAAATCAGAATCCACAACCATCTCTATTGTTTTTTTTCCATTTATACATAAGCTCGCCAAACCCAGCCTCAATAAAATTAATTACCATAGATTAGCAATGCTTAATTAATACGCAGGCTCAAGAAGTGATCAGTTGAGAGGATTCTATCATTTATTGATCGTTTCTAGTACTCTTCGAAAGCGAAAGGATGCTCTATCGGCTAAACGAAAAATTCCATCACAAACCAAAACAGCTACCTCAATTTCTTTTCCGCTCAAAACTAAATCCACATCACAACCTCCTCTTTCTACAGTGAAAGAGACAATTTGCTTGTTGGACAAAATAAATGCACAACCAAGTTCTTACCGCACCAGTTAAAATCTATAAATCCCCGAAAACCTAAGCAAGATGACATTACAAGGGACAAAAGGAAGCCCGCCCCAACTGCCCTCCCTCCACGCGCTTCACTCAGCGCTTGTCCTTCACGCTCCTCGTTTAGCTAAGAGAGAGAGTCGCACTACGACGCACGAGGGCGCGACCGAAAAACTTCCCCCCCAATGACCCCTCGACACGTAGCGGAAGACCGCCGTTGGGGACACGTGGCGGGATCAGAAGGGCTCCGACATCCGCGAGATCGAAGGTTGGGGTCGATTGCCGGGGGGACATCGGTGCACGTGCGCGCAGGGGAACATGCGAAGAGGTGAGAAAATAGCAACAAAATAAAAAAAGGAAAAAAAATTGAGGAAAATTTAAAAACAAAGGGGGAAATAGTAAAATCGCCCTTGATTCACATTTTTCATATACGAGCGCGACAAGCCTTTTGCAATTTTAGAGGAAAATCGCCATCTCTCTCTCTCTCTCTTTCTTTCTCTCTCTGCGCGATTCTTGAATTTGCTCGCATGGGCTCGGCGGCAGCTGCGAGGAATTACTGATCCCCGGCGGACGCGCGGCGGCGAGGTAAGCGTCGGCCGGAAGTAATCCCGTTCTGGGTCCTCGTTTGAGGTTTCGGAACTTCCGTGGTGGTGTCGCCTTCCAGATCTGTCGTTGCTTCGATTCTGTTTGTATGTTTTCTTGTTACTGTCCGGGAGAGGGAGAGGGAATTGATGCTTCTTGTCGGTTTTGGGGTTTTGGGTGGTGATGGGTTTTGAAGTTTAGGGCTTCGGTTTGGTGGGTGGGGCTGAGTGCTCGTCATGGAGGAGAGTAGCAGGAGATCTGTGGAGCGGTCGGGGATAGTGCTGAAGAAGCGGAGCTCCTCGGGCTGCTTGATCGTGAGGAAGAAGAGGGATGGGGTTGGCGGGGTTGGCGGGGTGGGTGCCTCGCAGAGGAAGAGGCCGAGGACGGTCATGAGCGATTCGGGGTCGAGCGACGAGCTCTCCCTGGCGCGGCCTCGCAGGCTGCCGGTGGGTGCCGAGACGATTCGGGTGTGTAATGGATTGAGTGTCCCGAGGAAGGGCGTTCGGGAAGGGAGCGATGGGGTCGGTCGGAATGGGGAGGGGAAGAGAAGTAGGTTGGATGTGTTTGAGTTTGATGAGTATGATGGGATTGATGCGGAGGGGATGGGGGGCAGGCGATTTGATGACGGTGGGATGGAGTCGTCGGGAAGGAGATTCCTGGGCTCACCTCCCATGGCTCGGAGTGGTGGTAATAGGGACTTCGCCAGTAGTTCAAGTAGGCAGACTGTTGTTGAGAGGAGAAAGAATATGTATATTGATGAGACGAGTAGCTTCGGTAGGGAAGATGGCGCGGGTAAAAGTAGGTATCCGATGAAGCGGGAAAGCGGTCGAATTCCTATACAGATGTTGAGAGAAAAATATGGTGGCCGTCCAGACGAGGCCATCAGGGTTCAGGGTAAAAATGGTGTTCTGAAGGTGCTGGTTAACCCGAAGAAAAAAGTAGGTGGGCCTGTGAGAAATCTTGATCGGTGGGATGAACGTCGGAAAGTTTCTGTAGGGGAAGGCAGGAAAGTTTCTATCTCTGAAGATACTAGCCATAATGTCACATCCCTTCCTACAGCATTTGCTGAGATTAGAAGGAATGAGATGCGGAATCCGACGATGAAGATGGAGAAAAATAAGCTGAATGTGCAGAAAACTGTGTCTGCTAAGATCAAGAAGCCTGATGACTGGGAATCAGGGGACAGTGATATATCTCCAACACCGTCACGGAGGAATGCAGATATACGAGACTCAGTTACAAGAGTCACCCGCGAAAAAGAAAAATCCCCACAATCTAAAATAAGCCCTGAAAGAGAGAAATCCCTGCAATTGAAAATCGGCCGTGGAAAGGGAAAACCCCGACAAGCTAAAATGAGCCGTGAAAAAGAAAAATCCCCACAGCCTAAAATTGTTGCACGGGCCAAGTCACCTGAAACACCTGTTCTGAGTGGTCCCAAAGAAGGAAAAGTGAAGCGTGGCAGTGGCACGGAGAAGCAAAAACTCAGAGAACGTATAAGAGAGATGCTACTGAATGCAGGGTGGAAAATTGATTATAGACCTAGAAGGAATAGAGACTATCTAGATGCTGTCTACATTAACCCCACAGGGACAGCTTACTGGTCTATTATTAAGGCATATGATGCACTTCAAAAGCAACTCGACGATGACAATGATGAGGAAAAGGCAAGTGAGGAGCGGTCTGCTTTTCTTATATCGGATGAGACTCTCGGCCAACTAACAAGGAAAACCCAGAAGAAGATGGAGAAAGAAATGAAGATGAAAGAAAGAGAAGGCGCTGGAAGTGCCAATGCCAGACAAGCTGCTATTAGGAGAAACTCCAAGCCAAAGCATGAAGAAGAGAGCATGGACAGTGATAGTGAGGAAGAAAAATTAAGCTCCTTCATAAAGCAGGGGGGTAAGTCATCAAAGAAAGGTCCTGTTCATAATATGCACAGCAGTATTGAGAAAGGCACATCTGATTCCAATGTTCACCAAGTACATGGAAGAAAAGGCAGAAAACTAGGCAGATGTACTTTACTGGTCCGCAGTTCTGAGAAGGGGCTGAACTCAGAAAGTGATGGTTTCGTTCCCTATACTGGTAAAAGAACCTTGCTTTCATGGCTGATTGATTCTGGGGTTGTGGAGCTGAGCCAGAAAGTACAGTATATGAACCGTCGAAAAACACGAGTGCTATTGGAGGGATGGGTTACAAGAGATGGCATCCATTGTGGCTGCTGTAGCAAAATCCTCAGTTTGTCAAAGTTTGAGATCCATGCAGGCAGCAAACTCCGCCAGCCATTTCAGAACATACATCTGGATTCTGGTGTCTCCCTTTTGCAGTGCCAGATCGATGCATGGAATAAGCAAGTGGAGTCTGAACGTGGGGGATTCCATTCTGTGGATGCTGATGGGGATGATCCAAATGATGATACATGCGGCCTTTGTGGAGATGGTGGAGATTTGATATGTTGTGATGGTTGTCCATCCACCTTTCATCAGAGCTGCTTAAACATACAGGTTATCTTCACATGCATGGCTCATGCCTTGTGGTCCTTTTTGCCATTCAATAGCTTATCACTATTTCTACTGCTTTATCAAAATTCTGCTTCATTCTTGGAGCTTTCTGCTGGCAATTGAGGCCTTTCCCTAGTTAGAATATTATGCTCCTTGAAGTGATTTTCAGTGAGGATATTCAATAGATTATAATACTGGAAATTGGAGGTAGTCTAATGGAAGAATTCATAACAGTCATCGTTCTCTTCTTCCCTGATAATTTTTTGGGGTCCTCTGATTTTGTGACTGTCCTGTGCAACCAAATTGAACCAACTGCACGAGAACTTTGTAAGATTAATAATAAATGTAGTTTGCATTTCCAAGGGTTATTTGAATTGATTTATGAAATTACTGACATCTAATTAGTTTTTGTGGAGAAACTTGCAATATTAAAATGGATTCTAGATTGTTCGACTGGCTGATTTGCATTGTCTCAGTGCAGCATGTTTTTTATCTGTTAATTGCAGTGGCATGGTTTTCATCTGTCGGTTAGGGGCAAAGAAATTATCAGTGTCCTTTCTTGGATGTGCTTTCATTAATAGTCGATAACCTTGCTTCCATATACAAATTTTTGTCATATTACCATTACTGATCACGATAGTATGTGAGACATAAATATGCATATGTATGTATATTATTCGTCTACATTCATAGATATGGACATCTGTGTTTGTCCATTCTATTCAGCTAACTGGTTCCCCCAGTTATTAGCCTTTTGACTGATTTTAGTTTTAATATAATCTTGTTTGACTGCAGAAGCTTCCTCCTGGGGACTGGCATTGTCCTAACTGCACATGCAAATATTGTGGAGTAGCCAGTGAATGTACTTCACATGTTGATGATGGAGCTGTCAGTGAAATCTTTTCGTGCGACCTGTGTGAGAAAAAATGTAGGTCTTTTTATTTCTGGTAGAACTTGAAGTGTCATATGACATGGTCGGCACATGCTCTCTACATTCGCTCAGCATTTTGATTTTTTCATTGCAGATCACAAATCATGTCTTGAGGAAACGGATAATTTTCCTTTGGACTCTGATAGCACAGGTCATTCTTTTTGCGGTCAGAAATGTGGAGAGGTAATCTTCTTTTTGGGTTCTCTCTTTGCAACCAAAACAGCTCAGATAAGGTTGTACTGAATACTGATCCACATCTTGGCAACAAAGGATCTGAAATTGATTTTTTGCCCCGTCTAGGTGATTCTTTTGTAGTAGTAACTGGTTCATTATTTTGTTGTGGATTTCAACCCTCGAAAATTTGGTTTTAATAATTTTCCCTATTGGTGTTGTCAAATTACCTTTCTTCAGCATTTTAACTTGCCAATCCAGATGTGTGGCATTTATATTTGATGCCTAGAGCTGGATGCAATTTTAGTTCCAAAGTATGCTTCCAATTGGCTTAGCAATTCATCATATGTAGACTACTTGTAGTGCCTATTCTAGTTGGGCAACGTAAAGTCCCTATTATAATAAGTCAAGCAGTTGCCGATGTTCATCAAGCTAAGTCATTGCCTTGAGGAGCATCTATCATGTGTTTAGCAATTATGACCAGATGGCATTTGTTTCCATGCTTTCTAACGGATTGGATTTGGCATGGACCATCTTAAATTGGCATGCCACATCCAAGCTTGGACCGTACATTTCGTGAGGCTGATAATGATATTTACTTCAGATATGTTGTGATGAGTGTGGGATTTGGTTTAGGCAACTGGATAGTAAAATAGAGATGGTGAATAGATAACTGATTTCCCTTTTCCCCCAAAGGAAAACTATGATCTCGGGTGTCAGCTAAGTAGTGCTGATTTGCTGATTTACTGGTCTTTTTTATTTCAACCTTCTTTCTGTTTATGTTTACTTTAACAAATTTGAAATTAAAAGAATTTTTTTAAAGGTTTATAACTAACGAGTTTTGCTTCTTAGTTGGCTTTCTTATATTGCGTCTAGTTAGCCATATCGTTCCTCCTCCTTTTTGGGTATGTTTACATTATCTATGCGGAGTTTGTATTGGTGACTCAAGTTTTTGTTAATTTTGCAGCTCTTTGAACATCTTCAGAAGTATCTCGGAGTCAAACATGAACTAGAAGGTGGATTTTCATGGTCTCTCATTCGCAGGACGGATGCAGAGTCAGATATGTCTCTTCGAGGGCTTCCTCAGAGGGTGGAATGCAACTCCAAGCTAGCGGTGGCGCTTACAATAATGGATGAATGTTTTTTGCCTATTGTTGACCGGAGAAGTGGGATAAATATGATTCATAATGTTCTTTATAACTGTGGGTAAGCTCTATTTTTGATCCTTACCTTTCAATAACTAATTGGTTATGTCGATGTACCTATATTGTGAAGAAATAATTATTTTGGAAAGTTCTTTGATTTGTTACACTGGTACATTGAAAGATAATTTTTGCATGTTGATGCACCTAATTCATGAAGAAATGATTATTTTAAAGATTGCCTTGATTTGTTACACCGAAAGAAATGCACGTACGTGATGGCTAATGCTAAAATTGCCTTGGGTTTCCACTGTGATGGATAAAGATATTCTGAGTATTTTTGTGATCTTATTTGGTAATTTATTGCCCCATAATGACAAGCAAGCAACTTTTGTCACTTGTTTGTTAATTTTATGACTGCTTTATTCTCTTTTCCAAGTATTGGAGTCATCTGGGACGAATATAAATGAGAATGAGGAGGGATTGTCTGATATAATTCTTAGCAAACATGATCAATTCTTGATCATAAAGCTGTCAAGAATTCAGGCTCAAATTTATTGCAATGCCATCTTGTGTTTGCGTGGTCTATTGTAGTATGTATCTCGTTAAGATACCTGCCTCACATTTGTCTACTTTTCACAGAACTTTTGAAATCAATGTGGGACAGTGAGATGTATGCAAGAGTCTTCTAGTTGGCCCAGTAACCATCCTTGAGAGTGAAAGATGCTATTAATAGCTGTGAAAATATGCTTAGTAGCATTCTTTTCTAATTAAGCAGATTTCTTAGCTGTACTGGTTTTGTTGTCTGGTTGTGAGTTAAGGCTATCTTTGCTCCACAACCAATCTGGTTCCTTGGGGTCTTGTTACTCATTTCTTTGATGTTTTACTGTTGTCTTCCCCCCTGACAGATAAAATTTTCTTTTTATTCCTTTGCACAGATCAAACTTCAATAGGATTAACTATAGTGGGTTTTACACTGCTATATTGGAGAGGGGTGACGAAATTATCTCTGCAGCATCGCTCAGGTGTGTTTTCTCTTTGTTTCTGGTCCGCTATGTGTTATTGTAATTGTAGTTTGTCTGCTATGTGTTATTGTCATTGTAGTTTGTCCACCATGAAGATAGTAAAAGAAAAAATAAAAAACACAGAGAAGGACTAGAGGAGTGAGGAGAGGCTTGAAGAAATGAAGTCTGTTTGTCTGGTTGAAATTTGTGTTGTTTGTCAAGTTCTATAGTAGATTGACATGGTTCCCACGCCTTTCAAGAGCTTAATTAGGAAGATGTGAGGAAAGCACTGTGTTGCAGTTAAAATGGATATTACATGAGAAATTATGTTAGACACGCTTGAACCTTGAAAGGAGCATTATCTTTAGCTGCTTTGATGTTACTTTTGATAAACTTCCTGTCTGTGTTCTCTATTTTGTGCTTTTAAGTCAAAAAATACTTTGCAGCGCATTTCCTTTTTAATGGTATTCATCTCTGTCAAGAAGCCAATGTCCATCTTTTTCTGTCATTCTGTTACTTAAACTTGAGTTATTTACTGTGTTTTTTTAATCTATTTCTCTATCTCCTAGTTTACTGGGGGATTAAGTGATCTAAATAAATGCCATGTCAATATAGATGCATTTGCTTGCGTGTGAATGCAAGCAAGATGTCTGTCCTTTTCTTCCAGCTTGCTAGGGACATGGCAGGCCATATTCATCGTTCAACCTCTCTTTCTTGCCTGTATAGGTTTCATGGGACCCAGCTAGCAGAGATGCCTTTCATTGGGACACGGCATATTTATAGGCGTCAAGGGATGTGCCGTAGACTATTTTCTGCCATTGAGTCGGTAAGCAATGATAATTGTGATGGTGACTCAAGCATTGTGTAGATGAGATTATCCATACAGGCATTTGTTGGACCACCTTGAATATTTTATTATGACAATTAACCAAATTACTATTATTCAATAGTTATTTGTTCCACTTCAGGCTCTGCGATCGCTCAAAGTTGAGAGGCTGATTATCCCTGCTATATCTGAACTTATGCACACCTGGACTGTTGCCTTTGGTTTCTCTCCTCTTAAGGAGTCACTTAAGCAGGACATGAGGTCCTTGAATATGTTAGTATTCCCCGGTTTAGACATGTTGCAGAAACTGCTTCTTGAACAAGATACTGTCGCGGGCTCAAAAGGTTCAGGCTCTGGTTTAAGTCTGCAAATTTTGTTAACATCTTCTGTCATTCTCAGTATCTGCATCTTACTGTTTATATGGTTTCTTACAGATGCCAAGCCCATGGAAATGGAAATGGAAATGGACAAGCAAGTTACTACCCCTGAACCTGATGATATTTGTCAGCATGATGATCCTGGTGAGCATTCTGGTGAGGAGGGTGATAAAGCAGATATCATGGACTGCGATCCAAAGTCTCAGGATGTTTCCCTGGATGATGCTTCAACAGGGAATGGCTCGTCTCATGATGCTTCAGATGAAAGGCTTAAAGATTCTGACCCTGATTTGGCTGACAAGTCTGCTGAATCTGATGTGGATCATATATGTTCTGCTCCATGTGATGCTGAAATAGAAGCTTGTAAGGTGGAAGACAAATCAATGCCAGCTTTGCCATTTCAAGTTGGTGTTCAATCCACTACCAAAGATGGTTATACCGATGATTCCCCAGAAGCTGAAGCTGGTGTTGCATGTAAGAAGTATGCTAGTAATTCAGAAGTGAAACCTGTGAAGATTCTTAAGGGGATCAATGGAACTTCAGATGCTGGTTCTACTTGTGCTTCTTGTGCCATAAATGGAAGTCAGGTGCGTCCCCTGCTTTCTGATGTCAGCCATAGCAAATCTGGGATGGATGACAAGTCATTGTCGGATTCCTGTGTCGTGGGTGATTTTCAGAATTCAGGTTGTCTAACCAATGTCAATGAGGAAAAAAGGGATATTTCAGCAGAGAATGTAACTGAGGGTGCAGATGGCAAATCAAGAGATGCTCCTAGTATTCACCAGTTCGAGGAAAATCTGATATCAGTAAATTCAAAAGCAGATGACCAAATCAGTTATGGAAAGGAAAACATGATTGAGTTCAATAATGATGAGTTACTTTCTCATGCAGACATGGAAGTAGAAAATAAATCATTGTTGAGTTTTCCATCTAAAGGTGAGTCCTTGGATGAGACTAACTGGGATGCTTGCAGCGGGAGCAGTCGGTATGACAATGCTGATGCAGATGTCAAGGATACACTAGTTGAGCCTTTTGCAACTTCAGAGGAAAAGCAGGATACTATCGAAATCTGGAAGGAGGAGAATGCAGAAGATGCTCCTGTCTCTACTGTGGTTTCAATTCAATCATCAGAGGAAGCAGAGGACTTAAGGAAAGATATAACCATGGAGGAGAATTGTCAAGGTGCTTCTGTATCTGATGTGAATTCATTGCAGATCAAGTCTGAATCAAATTGTCCAACTACAGTGGGAGAGGAGAACAGATCAGTCGAAACAATTTAGCACTGGATGCAGCATAGTCGAAGTTATTTTTCCGTGTGATTGAAGCGACAATGTTCTGCAGCTGGGAACTGAATCCTCTTTGATTTAATCTCAAATCTGATTCAGAGGCTGCTGTTCTTAAGATATTCGAGGGTCAATCATCACACTACATGCTGGATTTGCTTCTGTAGTTGAATATCCTTGGGACAAGTCTGAGCCAATCGTTATTTGATTCTGATACTGGATGTTATTGACAGTGGCTAACTGGCCTAGGGTGTTGGTGCAAATAGGAAATAGCACCCTGGATTTGGTGAGATTCATGGTGCTTGCAACGTGAGAACCTACTCCACCATCGCAAATTCTTGCTACTCTTTCCGTACATTTCTACATTTCTGTCACTGGTTCTGGATGTTCATCAATGAAGGCGATTTTGTCTGGGATGATAATCTGACAAGGTAACTCTAAAGGTTTGGTTTGCTTGGTCAATACAGCCATTCTATTGTTCATGCTAGTGACTGTTAAAGCAGAATTGTCTCTGCCAGAAGGGAATTAGCCATTGCAGTAAAACGATAATATTGATGGACTGGGGTCGGAAAGGCACGGTGCTTTCAGTAGATATATAGGATATGTGGTCTTGCTTCCTCATGGTGTATATATCCTAATCTTTTAGCTGCTTTATTCCTGTGTTATTGTGTCTTACGAGTGATGATTCAATACAACCCTCGTTGCCCAGCATTTGCTACATAATTTTTGCAATCAGAACTGCTCCAGTTGCCTGCGCATTTGGTGCCATGGGTTTATCTCAGTCTAGCGTAATCATCATTCCTGATTTGGCAACAAAGACAGGTTTATGGTATTAATCTATTCTGCGGAGTGCAGCTACATTGGATTCAAGTGATGTTAACTCCCACAGCGAAGGTCAAGCTTCTCTTTTCTATTTTTTAGTGCATATAGTTTTGACTCTTCAATCAGGGGTTCAGAATACTCGTTAGCGCAGGAGTCTAATTGTGAGGTTGCTCGATTGAATGATACGAGCGACCCATTTGTGTAGACTGTAAAACAGTTTATTTTTGCTCATCGCGTGGGTTAGGTTTGTCTTCCACTTCAAATTTTCGGTAGTTGGTTTTGATTCTGATATGAGTGTACTCCTTGAAATGGTTCTTTGATTGTAGTTGCCAGTCTCCTTTGTAGGCAATAATTGATGAGACTTGAAATCTCGCCATATGTGGTTCTGAGTAAAATGTTGCTTCTATGCTCTCAATGCGAATTGCCTATGTTGCTTCTCGGTTTTAACTTCGTGTGCCGTTTAGGAGATTTTTGAGATTGCAACTAATGTAATAATGATGTACATGTAACAGTCGCATATGCGCATCTCGTGAACTTTCTATCGATAGAATAGGACCACAATGCAATGGAAAAGGCTTTCAATGGCAGTGTTGCCTGACGACTCTCAAGAGATGAGAATGAAAACATTGGACTGTTCCTGTTGAAAGTCTTCAGGATTACTTACGTGCAAGTTTGGTAGGCAGCAATAAGTTTGATTCAAATTATAAATTAGGATATAAAAGTGAATGATGTTACATGTATGTGGAGCAATTTAATATCAAGGAAACTATGGATGGTGAGATTTGGGCGACTTTGGAGTTTTTGTTTACAACTATGAAGAAGTCACGAAGGATTTAAGGCGAGGAAAATTGTAACTTCTGTAGTACAAGTTTGCAGGCTAGATCAAATCCAAGAACGTGTCTACAAAGTTTTATTGTGGTCCATACAAGCGATGTCCAATTTAAAACTAGTTGGATCGTCCACCATCATTGTGCTGTGCTTCGCGTGCCATTTCTTTATTTCAAGTCGTTTGCAGTGGTCGTCCATTGAGGTTGGCCACTCTCCTTTTACGTGCATCCATGTCTTCTTTCTCTCCTCTCTCTCTCTCTACCTAGCTATTTGTACCCTCAAGGAGTTCCAGTTCATCACTTGCCTGCACGCGAGAACTGCTACTGGTTCGCGTATAGCTCGTCTCTGCAATGCAAAGGGAGGCATTGGAGACGTACTCGGGGCTCGTCCCTCTCCTCTGCCGCGTGGTCTGTCGGGTCAAGCAAAGATGGGGGTTCCGGCTGCTCTATGTCGATGAAGAAGCAGGGATGGTTGCTCCTGTCGATCAGAGGCGGTTCAGAATTATAGGCATCGCAGTCATCATGCTCAACAAGTGGAAGAACATTGTGCCCAGAAGACGTCGTCGCCCTGTGGTCATTTCCAATTAGACTAACATCCGTAATTTCGAATTTTCTTGCGAATTGTTTTTTTCATTCTCCCTCATCTTTTCGTGTTCTTTAACAAACCCAATTGTTTGGTTCTTTCTTTGATTGCAATTGCAACTCTTCTTTGAATTTACTCCAATGACATGCCAAACTCTTAGAATCTAGGCTAATGCAGTGATACAGCAAGTTTGCTTACTTTTTTTGTCCAGTCAGACAAAACCATGCTTGAGACCAACCTGGATTTATTACCGGGAAAGTCGCGACACGGATCGACCAAAATAAATTTGGTTGGGCGTAAAGCTTACAGCCTCGTGTCAATCTTTGAAGCAGAATATTCAGTCCATGATCTAGGTATATTACAGTGAAGGAGACGCAAATGTGCATGGCAGAAAAGAGAACCGCAAAAACAAAATGATTTCAATTCAAAAGACTTACAATCTCAAAACCATACCCCTGGCTTTCACTCTTCAGTCCCTTCGAGCGAAATTCATACCTTGGAAAGTAGCAAAGGTAGCAACATATATTAGTGGAATCATACTATACTTTTGCCGTCTAAGAGGGAACGGTCGCCTCATGTTACTCTGTTCAAGAGAGGAGACCGTGTGATCTTCCTGGTCATCATAATACTTCTCGGTTACGCGTAGAAATTACTAAAAGAGTATCATGCACCGCATCACCAATAACAGATTATAGCTTCTTTGATGTAATCACTCACTTCAACTTCACCTGCCTTCGCTTGCAGAAAAGTAGAGATTGGAATGTTTAATGACTAGACGATGAGCATTTCACTGAGAGATGGCCCTGAAACTCCAAATGAATTGTTTTGGCTTTGTCGATCTGAAACCACTCTCAATCAAAGCAAGCCTTAACACAAACTACAGCAAAAAACAGTACTCAAGGCTTTCTGGTTAGCTATATGCTCATATAAATATTGCCATTGGTGATCTAGATACATAAAAACTACTTGTTGAAGGCCCTGGCCTTTAGAGCTAGAACTGTCAATGCCGGTGAACTAATAACAATGATGGTTCTGAAGGTGAAAAGGGACTAATGTTTTTTTCACAAGAATTCATCAGCTTTACTCAGATCGGCCAATATTTCGGACTTAACCTCTTCTGGGAGCGGTGCAGATGGGCCCGCCTTCGAATAGAAACTCGCCAAAGACCGAATTGCCTTCTCGAGCATTACATAAGAATCCTGCAGAAAAGCCATGAAGAACAAAGTTTGGGGAGAAATTCACAGATATGCGACTTAAAAGCTTCAGCCATAAAACATTGAGAATGCAAACCTCGTTTGCAACTTTCAACTGTCCCTTCCAGTTGCTCAGATATTCTCGGATTGACTCCTTTGCTGAATCCGCTGTCCTTCTGAACTTTGCATTATCCTTAGGGTCTTCCTTCAATGATTCACGCAGGGTCTTCACGACCTCCCTCGCTGATTTCAAGTACGCCTTTGGCAATACTTTTCCCGATTTTGTCTTCTCATTGGGATCGAACAGAGATTGGATTGCCCCAATGACTCCTTTATCTTCATCTTCCTCTGAAGCCGACTTCTCCTCGGCTAGTACTGGTAATGGGGCAAAGACATAGCTCACAGGTACAATAGAAGCCAGCGAAGAACCAATGCAAATAATGGCATTTCGACGACTGAATGTTGGTTTCTCAAGTGGCAGCACAACTTGATACCTAGATTGTAATTTGTCTGTTACGAAATACAGTCATGAAAATGCACATAACAGTCTAACTAAAACTCACCGGGATAAAGAATTCTAAACCTGGTCAAAGCAGGAAGACGCAAAAAAAAATTCTGAATTTTAAGTAAATCAATCTTCCTGTTAGAGAATCACTAGCGGGATATACAATTCTGCTGCCTTCCTATCGAAAGCCGCAGTGTTGGTTCAAAAGATAAAGAAAGTAGTGGAGATACAGCAATGAATTCTACAACAATCAGTAATCAGCCACGTGGCTGCAATAAGAACTTTCTGAAAAATAAGAACAAGATACTTTGATAACTTCTGACTCACATTCACGGACGAAGTTCGGGATTTTCTCTGCGACTTTGGAGATTGTAGAGGGACATAACTTTGCAGCAACAGTAACGATAGCCATCCTCGACGCAAAGTTAACAGCCCACATTCAAATCTGGAAGAGATGGGGAAAACAAAATGGTATCCACCCAATCAAACTCCAAAAAATATGTTCACACCGAATTAAATCAACGCAGCTGTATCAGCTTAGCAGACCAGTTTTGCCAAAACATATTAAAAGAACTGCACTTCTTCAAAACTCACCTCCTCCAAAATTATAAAACAGGGGTAAAAAAGGGGGTTGAGCACAATTGGATCAACAACTTAAGCAACCTGAATTCACATCCTGAAGGATTAAAAAATGCCCAGGTAACATTCACAGTCAAGTTTAAATTTTCAAGAAAAACCCAGTTAAGGTCTTCACTAAACAAACCATGCTAATCAAGCAAAGCACTTATCCCAAAACAAAAGCCTATCTGGAGACACCCTCATCATCCATACCCATTTTCTTTTTCACCTATCTGGTTCTTGATTCAAGTTGCAACACGACATCGAGAATCACAGTGTCAGCATAAAGAAAAACGACCAAGCAACTGTCCGGAGTCACAAGCAACTAAACAGGCTCTGGTGATACGAAATTGGCACGAAGATGCCAAAAGGAAATTGGAACTACTTAGACTTTTAGTTATGCTTTAGATGAAAGCATTACCTAGAAGCTCGCGGAGTAAGCGTGACAATGGCTCCATACAAAGTTGCCTTCGCCGTGGTGTCGTTGGTTCTGTGAAAAAATGAGGTTGCTTTAGCTTTGGGGAGATGATAAGGTATTTTCTGTCGGATGGCGAAGAACGGAAAACATTAAAATGGCATTTCTGTGTTTTTCCTTTATGGCTATCTTTTCTTGGAAGGCTAAGGTTCTTTTCGTAAAATTTCTAAAATCGCTGTCGATTTATTTATTTCCTCTCGTTTTATCATGATTTAATCGCGTTCTAAGATGGGTACAACGACTGTGTTCGATCATCCGAACTCAATTTGAACTTCACTGTACAATTGATGCAAGACTTAGTTCGGTGAGTTTTCGACAGCAACGTATTCAAGCGAATTCTACTCCCGCAACAAGTCTAATTCGATGACGATGAGACACCAAGAATTGAAAATTGGGAGGAACTGTAGGGACGAACACCGAAAGGTAGCCCCTGTCAAAGTGCTTCATCGAAGGATACCTCAGAAAAATACCCTTAGGCATGTCCAATACCGCCTTCGTGGAGAAGAATGTTTGGTCTCTAGAGGACATTCTAGCTCCAGATGATGTTAATGATGTCGAGAAGGCCATTTCCACAACATGTAGTGGTGAATTAAAAGGCAAATCGTCAAGTGGGAGGAGTCGCCTGGGGAGACACCGGCTCTAACGACCACTTCAATAATAACTTCTTGTGTAAATTTCATGAATTATATGATGAGAAAGAAATTAGGGATGTTGCAATAAAAATGAAAATATGTTGCAATAAAAATGAAAATATCAGTATATTCTATTCTTAGGTACATAGATTTGTACAAGTAACATTATTTCCTTTAGAAGAGCACAGATATTCTAGTAAAATGGCTGCCGAGTCCAGGTCCCGAGTACTTGCAAGACAAATTGCAGACTCATCCCAAATCTGGTAGGTTTTGTAAATGAAATCACAAACCCATCCACAATCCGTTCAATCGCTATTAGGATTTGGCGTGGAATGGGTTCGCTATTAAACGCGATCTACAACCATCCCTAATGTCAAAATGTCACTACTCTTATATTTATATAAGTGGAATTCTTGAGATATTCCGTTTGCTATGGAAAAAAAAAAAGTTTATGGCGATTCTATTAGGAATTGTAGTTTGATCTTCTAGTTTGCTGCTATATGTACTTATCGATTGTTCAATTTACAGTATGAGAGAATGAGACGCATCCCAACTAACAAATACACGATATGAACTTGATGTAAACCCATTGAATTTTCCTGTACTTTCCAACTCTCTATTCCCTTTAGGCCTTTGGAGGGCCCCAAAGCCCTTCAAAAAATTGCCAAATAGTATTTGCGTTTGTTCGATGAATTTTAGAGCCCATGAACCGAAGGCATTCAAAATTTGGATTATCTTTGCCGTTGCTTAATTTCCAAAGTTTTAACCTCACTCAGTTGCAGTTTTTAATCAAATCTCTTGGAAGAGGTTTGACAAGATGATGTGGTAGAACATGGTGGCTACTCCTCTGGAAATTACTAAATTGAACATACTCATGTTTCAGACTAAGCTGTTCATCTTTCTTCCATCTGTTTTGCCCTTAAGTACAAGGTTATCAGCTTCTGAACAATGGAAATGCTGTACAGAGTCCAAAAGCTGTTTAACAAAAGTGGGTTAGTTTCAAAATTTAAGACATGAAACTTCAAACCAGAAACCATGTCATTATGGAAATTTAGGGCTTTGCAACACCAATGGAAGAAGTCATTCATTCTACTACAGATACAGAAGCGGATCATGACTGTTTCTAACTTGCCCAAATCAAGTTCAGCAGTCTTTTATGGTTCACCTCCGAATTATAACTGCAATTTACTTCTCTTTTCATTTGACAAGTGAAAAGATACACGCCTTAACAATCCGGGCGTCACTCTGTTAAACTCAGCTGTCTAGCCAAAAGTATGTGGAGAAAGAACTACAGAGTAATAACAGTCTTCTCATGATTTACTCATGCCATAAGTCTTCATCTACAATAGATTAAGAACATGAAGGATTGATCTTGTCTACGTTCAGCAGCTTTATCATTACTTCTACAAGACTTAGGATAAATACAAAAATGCTTGCCAGCCATGAATAGATGCATTACGAGATGAGTACACTGAGCTGTGGAACATGAAAGCCTCACCCAACCAACATACTACTTGTCTCAGTTCTTGAGCACGTGAGCAAAACACCTTAGCTTCATGAGGAAGGTTCCTCAGCCTCACAAACCCTTGTACTCTCTGTACCTTTTTCCACTTCTAACCAAAGAAATCCTGGATTCCCTTGCCTGCAAAAACTTTGTCCGACAGCTCTGCCAAAATGGCATTCAAGGTGAGCAAGGTGACGCTCGATCCAGCGATTACCCCCAAGACAACACCAGTAGTTCCCAACACCTTGCCAAATGCGGGCCACTCAATCTCCCCAATCTCTTCTGCCACACCACTCAACAGATTGCCATCTGCTTTCTCCTTCCTCTGCTCCAACGCTTTCTTTATCTCAGCCCCCAGCTCGGTCAACTCAGCAGTCGACTCGTTTGGTTTTTGGTCAATCGATTCAGTCTCTTTGAAATTGTCACTGTTTTGAACATCTGATTCAGTGCTTTCCTGGCTCTCCTCTACAGCCCTAACAATGTGGGACTGCCTATGAGTATTGCCGTAAAGTAGAGAGCCTTCACTACCTATTGATGGTCTGGAATCAGCCAAAACACAGGTGGATGGCAACTTTGCTCTTTCCCGAAGAGTTGATGCAAAGGGAAATGGCGAAGGAGTAGAAATGGCCATTTGGCCGGTTTTTGTGGCTCTGGAAGAAACAGAAAGGCACATGTTTGCACCTACAGCAACAAAAGCCATCCCTGATGTGGTATTATCCACTGCTTCAATGCCAAAACTGGTAATGGGAAAAAAACACCCTCTATTATCAACAACCATCATAACTATCAGCTCATCTTCAAGATGCAAATGCATAGAAAAATGCCCACCCAACAAATGGAAAAGAGAATGGTACCAAAGAAGATCTCTCTCTCTCTCTCTCTCTCTCTCTCTCTTTCTTTCACACACGCGCGCACGAGTGCACATGCATGCCTGCCCGCATGCACACATCCGTGTGTGTGGATGCAGGCATGTTGCCATCACGCTGACCTTGCTTACTTCCCTCAAGACAAGAAGATGACAAAGCCCACCACTTCCCTTTACACAAGAGGTTTGGTTTGATGTGCAATGCTAAATATCACAGCCTAAACTAAAACAACCAAACTAGATTACTGCTTCAGTAAGCTTTAGTATTCTCATGCTAACTCTATGCTGAACAATATCATTCTAACATCATAGAATAGGCATTGTGATATAGCATGCAGTAAGAGCAGGAACCCTAAATAAAGTGCTTCCCCTTTTTCCCTTGAGCGGTGTGCTAGCATAGTCAGACACAGATCATCAAGAGCAAAAATCATGTTATTTTTGTTAGACACGGTCTGAGTTCCCCTATGAAGCAGCTCGCCAGAAACTTTCATGGACTAGTATCTTTGCGTCAATGACTCCTAAGAGGGCAGAAACAAGTCGACGAGCAAAATCTAGCAACACCCACCACCCTACTCTCCTCTGCCTCATCCTGTCATCTCGATTTAAAAAATGCTGGAACTTCGTTCAAGTGCCTTGGCCCATTTGAGACTGGCAAGCTCTATATCCTTCCATTCTCATTTTAGTTCTAGAAGGCAGAAATACGCAACGAAAACTAGCATGGAAATTTGACCGAACACTTCGAGGGCATTCAGGATCAAAACAGAGCATCCCCGTCGACCATCGTCCGCTCGACCGCAATCGCGAGACAATCGCGTTTCGAGCAGAGGAACCGATCTATGACGCACCCAAGAACCCGAACCGAGGACGGAACAAGAGGGGAACCGGGCGCGCGCAGATGGGTGCAGAGCCCGGTGCTGCCGTCCTGGACTCGACCCAAGAGGCAGAGCCATTGGTGGAAAAAAAGCAAGAAACGGTGGCGAATTCAAGAAGGAAAAGCTGTGCGCAGAGACGGAGCATGAATGGCGTACCTCCGCGGCCGGTACGCGGCGGAGCTGCGCCACCGGAGAGTCGGAACTTGCTAGAGAGAGAGAGAGAGAGAGAGAGAGAGGGAGGGAGAGAGATGGGTGAGGGGGAGGGGAGTTTTCTGGGGATAGAGTTGACCCTGGGCCTCGGTCTCGGTTCGTTCTGGGCCTGGGCCTTGGCCTTTTCACGGACGTATCAGTATGTCCGCGATGGGCACTAGTAATTAACGCAATTACAAATAGGGAAAAAGGCCAAAAAAAAAAAAAAAATTACTAATTGTGACACTTATATGACATATTTACCCCAAATTTTTCTTTGTAACACGAATAATGCAAAATTATACATATATGATGCAATTGTCTCATATTTTTTTTGCAACACTAATTCCCAAATTTTTTTTTGAGACAATACATTTTGAAGGTAAACAGTATAAATTTGGTTTTTGGTATTGCAAGAAATTTGTAGTAAATGTGTTATACCACACAAGTTTAGGGTTTTGATACCACAAAAAGAAATTGGAGAAAATGTGTCATATGACATAGGTTAAGATTTTCTAAGATTTTTTGTGACTTTTATCCTTAAAAATAATAAAAGAGAAAGCCAAGGCATTTTGAAATTTGAAAAATAACAATTGAAAACTAGCATGATTTAAAAGGAAATATTTATATTTCTAGAAAAACAAAGGATCGTTAGGACTCTTTCTAATATTTTCATTTAGCCGGTGTTTATTTTGTGCACCATACAGCTATCTGAAAAAGTAAAAGAAAGCATATAAAAGTACCATTTTCACACAAGAAATTTGACCCCACTTAAAAAAATAACCCTTTACTGATAATACGTATTTCACCTCGTTTTTTTTTTTTAATGGAATTCGAATCCATTAAATATGTGACAAGAATTTGATATTACCTCAATTTGAAAAGAGCTCTAATTAGAACTACCACTTCTCCGAATTCTTTGATGCATAGCTCTATTTCAATCATCGGAAATGGTGATGACTGATTATAGTGTTTATTAAGCAACGCATCACATTAGGCAGCAAGACTCGAACTAGCAATCGAAGCTCAAATTCCGATCGGTTTTGTCAGAATTTCTCGACTCGTGCTAGCTTGTTAATATAAAGACCCAATTAAACATAATGTGTGGATTTTTAGTGGAGGGACAACCTAAAAGTTACTCAATAAATCAAATTGGGCAACTTGATTAGCACTACCTCATGAATTTGCGATATCCAAGCGGGTCGCGAAACTAACTGCATATTCGAATCGTTTGTACAAAAACCCACATAAATATTCGTAAAAGAAAGGACATTGAATTTAACATTACTTTTAATATTTCATCTTACGTGAGAAAAAGCTTGCACTAAGCACAAGCTCATATTACACAAGCAAACCCCGTCACCCCAAAATGGAAATAGCAAAACGCACGTAGGAAACCTCTTGCTCTATACAGAAACACTACCATCAGGAGGATAAGAGCCTCGCTCCGTCCTTCACGGATTGGCGACGCCCTCGTTGAGCCTCACGGCCGCTGCCACCGACGCCGCCACCCCGCCCGGGTGGGCCGCCTTCTTGTCCCCCGACCTCAGCTCCGCATCCATCACCCACTCCGCGTCCTGCCGGTTTGCCGCTCTGTCCGCCGGCAGCTTCAGCGTGGCACCCTGCGGAAAAACAACGCCGCGCGGATTGAATTTGAGAAACGGTCATTTCCGAGATGCAAGATTTTGCGTGCATCTTTTGTCCGAAGAATTACCGTGAGAACTTCGGAGATCTTGATCTTGGCTTCGTCCCTACGCGTTCCCTCGTTGTAAGCCGCCGCGGTCTGAGCAGAATCCCCCAACCCTCCAGGGATGACCACGTTGCTCCCCGTCACGCGCTGCTCGGCCACGAGAATGGCGGCCGCATCGCTCGGGTCCACGGGCTTGTCCCCGGCCGATTGAGCGGCTGCTTCCAGTGCTTCGCCGATGGTTATCGCACTCTGCTGGGTTGCCTGCGTCTCCGCCCCTCCCGTCGCCGACGCGCCCTCGACGAACTGGCTAATAACCTAATGAATTCGAACGGAAAAAAGTTTTCGGTGAAATCCGAACAGATGACGACCTGGATTTCTATTTGATCATTCGTTTTTCCTTGAAAGAGGAAATAAAAGATGAACCTGTCCAGCTACTCTTTCGGTGATGGCGCGCTCGACCGTGAGCCCCTCTTTTCCGGCGACGTCGGTAACGTCCCCACGGCCGACTAGCCCAGCCCTCTCGTTCCATGCTGCGGCGGCCCGCATGATGTCCGCGGGGCCACCCCTCTGCGGCTCCCCGAGCACGGCGGCCTCGGCGGACTGCAGCATCGCCGCGTCCTGCGGCGCGATGGGCTTCGAGGCGAGGTCGCCGGAGACGGAGAAGACGTCGCCGTACTTGATCGGCTCGACCCCAGGTTGCCGCTGCTGCTGCTCTCTCTTGGCCTCCTCGGCTGTTCCTGGCTCATCTTCGGTGGAAAGCAGGGATGGCACTTGGTTGTGAGTCGAATGATTTCTCCTCTCTCGCTTTCAGAATCGAGCTCAACCGGCGTCGGCTCTGGTAGATATACAAGTGCGACGGAGGGCGTGACATGGCGGTGCAATAATACACGTGGCGGGCTCTTCAGACAGGCGTTCATGGAGCTGGGACACGTGGCGGAAACCCTCATAGGAATCTAGGCAGCGACGAGCGGCATGCTGGATTCTTTCGGTGGGCTTGTTATCTTCGTGCTAGGAACAGGTCGAACGGCGAAGCAATAAATGGAAGGTAGAATCAAGAAGCAGACATGAGGCACGAATGGCATACTTCCTAGCCATATTTATCATAAATTAATTTTCATTATAAAAACTATAAAATTATTGCATCCATATTACATTTACCCCAAATCTAAATCACTGTTGCTACATCTATTTTGAGATTTTTTTTATCAATTTGAGTTATATATGGCATGAATGTATTAGTTTAATAGTTTTTATATAAAATGTGGCACATAGGTGTCAGTTTATGATTTTTTTAGACATTAATAGTACTAATTTGATATTTGTTATGTTAAATGTGTTATAAATACACCAATGTAGGATTTTTTAAAGGGAAAATTCAAAATAAGGACTGTGAATCTATTTTCTCAAATAAGGACCTAAAGTGGATTGTGTCATATAAGGACCCGAAGTGGACCCATTGTTTCAAATAAGAACCCGAAAGTGAATTTTGTGTCAAATAAGGACCCGAAGTGATTAAGTTAATCTCTATTGAGGATCTTAGCTCGCCGGTAAACATTTTCCGACAATTAAAATAGGGGCAATTTTGTTAGAAATTTGTGATTGGAAAAAAAATGGAAAATTCTATATTAATTAAGTTTAGGTTATCTATTTAGATGTTTACGTTTTCTTCTTTCTTCTCCCTCGCTGCTCCTCACCTTGCTCGACCGACAGAGAATTTGGGTCTCCGCAAAAAAAAAAAAAAAAAGAGAGCAAGAAGTGTATGGTTTTCTTCTTGTTTTTGAATTCGTGCCTCAACCTACGGAGAATTTGGGTCTTCGACTTTGCGGAGGATGGGTACAAGGAATGGGGAGACTGTAGAAAACCTAGGGTTTTTTTTTTTTTTTTTTTTTTTTTCTGTTTTAAGATTTGTTAATTTTCCCTATATTTTTTTTGGACAAAATTGCCCAAACTTCGGTCGTTTGGAAATGTCACATGCTTGATAGCCAGCGAATATTTGGCTGACCAGTAAGCTCAGGTTCTTATTTGGAATTGAGGTCCTTATTTGAGACAATGGGTCCACTTTAGATCTTTATTTGACACAAAGTTTATTTCGGGTCCTTATTTGAGAAAATTGCTCAACTTCGGGTCCTTATTTGAGACAATGGGTCCACTTTAGATCTTTATTTGATACTAAGTTCATTTTGGGTTCTTATTTGAGAAAAATGGTCAACTTCGGGTCCTTATTTGGAATTTTCCCTTTTTTAAATATTAACCCTCTCGTAAAAGAATATTAGCGCGTATTGAAATTTGAAAAATTCGAATAGAAATACTGATATTTTGGAAAGAACGGTAGTAATCTCGGATTAGTGGCCTAAGGACACTTTTTGACATTTTCCTTTTGCTAGTTTGTACAAACACATCGAATATGTCGAAAGCACTCTACTTGAAAAGAGGCAAAAAAAAAAAAAAAAAAAAAAAAACAAAAAAAACAAAGGCGAAAGAGCCGTGGAAAGGCCATTCTTACACCAGAAATTTGACCTCATGGAAAAATAACTTTTTTAGAGGCATAAATTCTTTATTTTGTGTGCATTTCACTTCTTTTTATTTATTTATTTATGGAATTCGAGACATTTCCTTTTTCAGTTTGAAAAGGCTCAAATTAAAAAAACCACTTTCCAAAATTCGAAGTGCATATGACAGTTTCAATTGATTTGCCGGGGAATTAGACAAACAGTTACAAATTAGTAGAGATTCTTTCTCTTTTTTTTTTTTTTTTTTTTTGGTGGAAGAATTAGTACAAAATTAAACTTTACTTTTTATCGGAAAGAGTATTAAGACTTTTTTTTTTTTGGTCATATAGAATTAAGACTTGAGATATGTAATAAAGGCTCCCAAATTGAGTCCAAAGTAACTGAGCCGATTTGCGCATGCCTCATTTTCTAAATTAATCTGTTGAACGGCTCGCATCTTTTGCATTGCATATACCAATATCCATAAAAAAACAAAAGGAAAATGAGTTTAAAATACTTTTTAATTTTTGTTTTACATGAAAACCCGAGATGGAGCACCGCTTTCAATTAATTCGTATTTTGTCTCATCTCGAAATTTTTGCTACTTTGGGAGGAAATGTTGCTACTTTAGGACGATATCAAACAGCCAAAGGTTGTATACAGTGTTTATTTTTATATTAGAAGTTTTTTCAGATCACTTACATACCGCTTTTTAAAAAGAAAAAAGATCACTTAAAAACAATCTGTCCAATTATGATATAACCCCTAGACAAAATCCTATGCATGCCCATTTAGGACATAATCCCTAAAAACAATCTGTCCAATTATGATATAACCCCTAGACAAAATCCTATGCATGCCCATTTAGGACATAATCCCTAAAGGACGCCGTGTAGACAAATTGCGAATGATTATTTAAGTGCCAAAAATTATAAATCTGAATCGTTTAAATGCTAATTATTATTAAAAATAATTACTTAAATGTTAATTTTTTTTTTTTTAAAATATCCCTTTTCAACTAAAAATTCTCGTTGTTTTGTTTTGGATGTCCACGTGAACCGAATATTTGAAAAATTATGCCAAGTCATATTTAAAATTTTAATTATAAAAGTCACGTGACATTCGAAATTTCTCATCCGAGGAACTTAAATAATCATTTTTCTCCTATTTGAGATTTAATTGGACCAGCAAAAAATTTTGACACTAAAACAAGTACCGCTTTACACAATTTTCATTTTGCTATTTTTTCCGAGTGATTTTTATAGAATTCAAAGTGGAAAAACTCCAACATACATCACTCACGAAAAGCTGCACTAAGAACACGTCCATTACACAAGCAAACCTCTTCATCCCCCAAGAGGAAAAGCAACGACAAAAAGAAAACCGCCTTTTAGACAGACGCAGTTAAAAAACCTCTTTGCTCTTAGACGCCACCGAAAGAGGAATAAGAGCTTTTACTACACTCTTCACGGATTGGTGATGCTCTCGTTTATTCTCACGGCCGCCGCCACCGACGCCGCCACCCCGCCCGGGTGGGCGGCCGCCTTGTTCCCCGTTCTCAGCTCCGCATTCACCACCCACTCCGCGTCCTGCCGGCTTGCCACTCGGTCTGCCGGCAGCTTCGCCGTGGCGCCCTGCGAAGAACAACGCCAGTGTCATGCCGTGCGTCGGGTTAATCTACATAAAAAGGTTTTACGTTCATCTTATACCGAAAGAATTACCGTGAGCACGTCGGAGATCTTGATCTTGGCATCGTCCCTGAGCGTCCCCTCGTTGTAAGCCGCGGCCGTCTGAGCGGAAGCGGCCAGCCCTCCAGGGACGACCACGTTGCTCCCCGTCACGCATTGCTCCGCCACGAAGATGGCGGCCGCGTCGGCCCGGTCAACAGGCTTGTCCCTGGCAGATTGAGCGGTCGCTTCCAGCGCTTCACCGATGGTTATGGCACTCTGCTGGGCCACCTGCGCCTCCGCCTCTGCCGCCGGGCCGCCCTCGACGTACTGGCCGACGACCTAATGAATTTAAGAGGAAACGGATGATGACCTAGAATTTCATTGATGTTTTTGTTACTTCCTCAAGAGGAAAAAAAAGGAGAAGATGAACCTGTCCGGCGACTCTTTCAGTGATGATCCGCCCGCCGGGGACTCCGGTCTCAGTGACCGTGATCCCTTCTTCTGCGGCGACGTCCGTGCGGTCCCCGCGGCCGACGAGCCCAGCCCTCTCGTTCCATGCCGCCGCGGCCCGCATGGCGTCCGCGGGGCCGCCCCTCTGCGGCTGCCCGAGCACGGCGGCCTCGGCGGACTGCATCATCGCGGCATCCTGAGGCGCGATCGGCTTCGAGGCGATATCGCCGGAGACGGAGAAGACGTCGCCGTACTTGATCGGCTGGACATCAGGTTGCCGCCTCTGCTGCCGCTGCTCCTCCCCCTCTCGCGGCCTCCTTGGCTGCTGCTCTTGGCTCATCTTCAGCGAAAATAGCGATGGCACTTGTTTTTGGGTTGAAGGATCTCTCTCGCTTTCTCTCTCCAAGTGATTTTGGTTCCGGTAGTTATAAGTGGTGCGGCGATACACGTGGCGGATGGACGCCGGCATACGTGGCGGAAGAACGGCTGACGTGGCAGCGCAGGAAGGGCATACGTGGCGGTGGTATATCGGCAACATCTTTTTCGGCATTTTTCGGCTCGTCTTGCCTCGACCCAGTGTATCAGTCGGCGAACCGAGGAACTCGATTTCAGCCTTTTTTTTTTTTTTTTTTTTTTTTTTTAATTTGTTCGGTCGGTGGGTCCTACGTGATTGAGTGATTGTGATTATATATGAACTCGTGAAAACTTGGCACGGACGTTTGTTTTTGATCAAATTAGCCGGTCATTATTAACCCGCTCAATTTCGGCCTAAAGACCCGTTAAATAGATGAATCAGGCAGGTTGAATAAAAAATGATTTGATTCAAATAGATTAATTTAACTCATTTCATATACTGCATATTTAGTGGCCTGTACTTAACCCAACCCATATTGCTAAAATACTCTTATATTTAACACAATTAAAGAAGAAAAAATGCTAAAAAATTATATTAATTCAGTTTTAAACCTTTCAATTTGATAAATATAATCTTAAAGCATTTTGCATTGGTACAAATTTAATCCATTCGGTCAATTTAAGCAAAAAATTACTAATATGGGCATTAGCCGTTCAACGAATCATAATTAACATTGATATTGACATTTCTAATAATATTTACCAATTTTAATTTTTTCTGATTTTTATCAATTTTTTGTTTTTTTGTTTTTTCCTTTTTTTTGCTTTCTATTTTTCCCCTCAACCATGGGCCAATGAGGTTGCCAACCAACTCTTGAGAGCTACAAGCAAGATTTGGGTCAAAGCCTCCACCCCTCGTTGGCTATAGGCAAGGGCATTGAGCCCTCCCCCAGATCAAGCAAGGGCCGTGATCCTCGCCTAGACCAGGGGAGGGCGTAGAAGCGCTCACACCCTTCGCCGGCCAACAAACGAGGTTGTCGGCCGAAACTTTAAGAAGGCAATCCTTCGATTCTGATGACGAAGGTCAGAGCCCGCTAGTGAATTATGTCCTATTCTGCTTCACCTGAAAATGACGGGCATTGTAAATTTTCTAGAAGATTTATAATGCAGTATGTACGATGAGCAAGTTCTTAACACGTGGATAAGTTGCTGGTGTTGCGTGGGATTAGGCGTCGGGTTCAATAAGCGTACTTTCAATTTCACAGTGCCAATTTACACATTTCTGGAATGTTTATAGAATCGGCCCGTGAGCTTTGCCTTCAATGCATAGTTTGTCTTGAACTTTACTCTGGTCAAGTCGATTCCAAAACTATTTTATGGTGTTCAATGTACAGTTTACCTATTGAAAGCAGATGCACCAATGCAGATCCTTGTTTCTTCGTCTAATCTTCTCATACAACTTGTGAAGTTGTTCACGGATGCCCTCAAATTATGGTTGCAGCAGGGTCATCGCGTACTCGATGAGCCTCGATTCTTCTGTGAAATTAAAGAGTTGCTCGGGGAAAAGAACATGACTCGCAAGCTCTCTTTTATTTGCCACCTCGTCGTCATGGAACGAGCTTGCTGTTTGCCCGGCCGGCATCCGAAGAGCCCTCTCTTTCCCAATTGTTAGGTGGTAGTGTGTCCTCATCGTCATCGACTTGGTGCTCCCGATTGGCCTGGTCCTGCTCGTTCGGCGGTTCACTAGGGGGACGGCGCACTCTCCCCCGGAAGATTGACGGAGATGATCGAGATTGTCCATGATCAATGGAGATGGATTGGTCGTGTTATAAGGAAAAAGAGTACAGCGGCCAACTCAACACGGCCTGTTGATTGAACAGGTCATGCTAAGTAGGGGTGTCAATGATTTGGTTCGGTTCAGTTCGGTTTTTTTGAAAAACCGAACCGAACCCAACCGTTAGGAAAAACTTCCGAACCGAACTGAAATTTTGGTTCGTTCATTTCGGTTTTTCGGTTTTTGGTTTTCAGCTTTCAGTTTTTTGTTTTTGCATTTGTTTTTCTTTTTCGTTTTTCTTTCTATTGAATATATTTTTCGTTTCCAAAAAAATACGCTCCTATCAGTTTATTGGTTCGGTTCGGTCAGTTAACTGATAAAATTTTTTTCGATTTTTAATGAGAACCGAACCGAATGAAAATCGAACTAAAAAAACCGAATTTTTTGATTCGGTTTGATTTGGTTCGGTTTTTGACACCCCTAATGCTAAGTACAGGCTGAGACTAGCTAGGCCGTTGTGTGCCCTAATCGGCACGAGCCGATAGTCACCCCTAGCCGTAACCCTTGATTCCGATGAAGGCCAGGCGCAATGGAGGCAATGTCACGGCCTCACCTCTCTCTCTCTCTTTATCGTTACGGGAGTCTAGAGAAGGCCGACGAACACGGCCTGCTATTGCCATGAGTGAACAGTCCGGTCACTTTCTCTCTTCTTATACCCTTTCTTCTTTAATCTTCTTTGTTTTTTCTTGACTTGGCACTATTGTTTTCATAGGTTTTTTATTTGGCGGAGGATAAATACTTGAAAAAACACCTTCCTTAAATGTAATCGTTTATATCACTTATATCGCTTACAAAAATCAATAAACAGATTATATTTTTATTGTTCACGAAAATATTTAAATATAAATTATTTTTTATAATGAAAACATTTTTAATTGATTCATTATTTTTAGTTATAAAAGCAATTCTTTTAAGAGAATGTTTTTCAAATTATATATTTTTCGTGAAATAAATGAAGTCTTAATATGTTTCACTCTTTTCTTTTCTTAATTATAAAAGTCTATATAAGCATTTTGACACTAAGAAGTGCCAAGTTATCAAAATGAACAGTGTTGCCATCTTGGCATTTCGATGGCGCTCTAATTGCAGCTAAAGGAAGGATCAAGTTTCATAAATCGAGATAGTTTAAGGACCCGGTGGCAAGGGTGAGGGCCCCTTGCGAATTGTGAGAAGTTTTATAGGCCACGGGTGGTCTGCGTGAATTTGTTTAATATGATTCTTGACTTTAGCTTAATGTGTAATATAGTTTCTGAACCTTTAATTTATTCAATGTGTTTCTTAAACTTTTGATACATATTCAATCCTTGAATTATATAAAAATATCCAATGTTGTCCTTAAATCTAAATTAATGGAATGATGACATTAGATATTTTCATGTAATTTAGAGATCAAATTGAACATTTATAAAAAGTTCATAGACGACTTTGAGAGCCATGTTGTAAATTAAAATAAAGTTTATAAATCACATTGAACAAATTAAAAGTTGAGAATTATATTGCACATCTAACTAAAGTTTAGAGACCACTTATGTACTTATTCCCGGAACTTCATTTAGCAAAAGCAAAGGAGGTTACCAAATACTTATCCTATCCCTCCCTAAAATTTTTACTTCTCTATTTTTTGTTTCTCTATTTTTCTAACATGTTTGGAATAAACTAATTTAATAACGCGATTTGATTTTTCTATTTCTGTAATCATTTCTATTTCAAATTAATTTGAAGAAAGAAATCGGAAAATAAAATTTTTAATTTCTCAATTTCAAATAAAAATTGAAAAATCAATTTTTAATCAGAAATTAATTTTTATTCTAAAAATTTTGTCATGCGCATCCTGCAAAATCATTCCATAAATGTACTAGATTAAATCTGAATCTTCGTGCGTGGATTTCATGTGTCCCGTCGAACTTGACCGTCTAGTTTCGATCTAACACATGGTCTGAAATCTATTTGCATCATCACGGCACGCTACAGTTCGCACGCCATGCAAGCGCTGCCCCATCCCGCCGCACCCTTCCCTCCTCCCTCCTCCGCCGCCGCAACCGCCGCAACCGCCACACTCCACGCCGCCCTAACCACCGCCACCACCCCGGCACAGCTCAAACAAGTCCACGCCCAAATCCTCCGCCGCACCAACCTCAGCCACCCCTCCGCCGCGCCCCTCCTCGTCCACCTCCTCCTCTCCTCCCCGAGCCTCGGTTATGCCCTCTCCGTCTTCCGCCACGTCCCCGGCTCCTCGAAAACCCGAGTCCTCAACAAGTTCCTGCGGGAGCTGTCCCGCGGCGACCGGCCCGGGGATGCCCTCATATTGTTTGACGAGATGTGGAGGGAGGGTGTTGTTTTGGATAGGTTCAGCTTCCCTCCCCTGCTCAAGGCGGGCTCGAAAGAGGTGGGATTAGTTGAAGGGTCGGAGATTCATGGGTTGGTCGTTAAGTTGGGGTACGGCGGTGATCCTTTTGTGCAGACTGCTTTGGTCCGTATATATGCCGTGGGTGGGCGAATTGTGGATGCGCGTTTGCTGTTTGATAAAATGTCGCAGCGAGATGTGGTTTCTTGGAGCATTATGATTGATGGGTATGGTGATTTTCTTGCTGTTTCATGTACAGGTGCACCTGATTCTGTGTCCGTTTGTGATTATGGCCTGCAGTAATTGAAGGCGATTTTTGCTGATTGTGGGCAATCATTTTCGTTACATATTCCTTTAACAGTTGAGAAGCCGAATTGCAGTAGTCTCTTAAATGCATCATGCTATAGATTGCACTTGCCCTGCCATTTTATTTCATTCGAATTATCTTTTGACATGGCAGATTCTGTCAGAATGGCCTCTTTGATGAAGCTATGTCTCTATTTGAAGAAATGCGGAGGTCTAACGTGGAACCAGACAAGATGATTCTTTCTAGCATACTTTCAGCTTGTGGTCGGGCCGGTAATTTAAGCTATGGAAAGAAGATCCATGATTACATCACTGAGAATAATGTCATCTTGGATCCCCATATATGGAGTGCCCTCATCAGCATGTATGCAAGTTCTGGTTGCATGGATTTGGCTCAAGAATTGTTTGACAGCATGTCTCCTAAGAATTTAGTTGTTTCAACTGCCATGATATCGTGGTATTCCAAAGTTGGAAAAATTGAGAATGCACGGCTCATTTTTGACCAGCTGGATGAAAAAGACTTGGTCTGTTGGAGTGCAATGATCTCTGGCTATGCTGAGAGTGATCAACCTCAGGAAGCTCTCACTTTGTTTAAGAAGATGCAGATGTGGGGAATAAAACCTGATCAGGTCACAATCCTTAGTGCTCTATCTGCATGTGCTCATCTTGGTGCATTAGATCAAGGCAGATGGATGCATAAGTACGTCGATGAAAATGGATTTGGAGAAGCTCTGCCTGTCAAGAATGCCCTTATCGATATGTATGCCAAATGTGGTAGCTTGGAGAGAGCACAAAAAGTTTTTGAGAAAACTTCTAGCAAAAATGTGATCTCTTGGACCACTATGATCAATTCTTTTGCGATGCACGGGGATGTGAATAATGTCTTGAGGTTCTTTTATCAAATGAAAGAAGAAAATGTCAAGCCTAATGAGATAACATTTATTGGTGTGCTTTATGCTTGCAGCCATGCTGGGTTGGTTGAGAAGGGCCGGGAAATCTTCTCATCCATGGTTAGTGAACACAATCTCAAACCAAAACATGAGCATTATGGTTGTATGGTAGACCTCTTTGGGCGTGCTGATCTACTGAGGGAAGCTCTGGAGGTTATAGAGACAATGCCTCTGGCTCCTAATGTTGTCATATGGGGTTCCTTGATGGCCGCTTGTCGGGTTCACAGTGAGGACGAACTAGGAGAATTTGCCGCCAAGCAGCTCCTCAAGCTGGAGCCAGATCATGATGGAGCTTACGTAGTCTTATCGAATATCTATGCAAAACACAGAAGATGGCAAGATGTCGGTGAGTTGAGGCAATTAATGAGACAGAGGGGCGTATTCAAGGCGAGGGGATGGAGTAGGATTGAATTAAACAGTGAGGTACACCAGTTTGCTATGGCTGATCGGGATCACAATCAAGCAGATCAAATCTATGTGAAATTAGATGAGGTGGTTAGAGAGTTGAAGCTTGTCGGCTATGCTCCTAGTGCCCATTGTGTTTTGGTTGATGTAGAAGATGAAGATAAGAGTGAAGTGGTACTTTGGCATGGTGAGAAATTGGCAGTTTGCTATGGCTTGTTGACTGAAAGAACAGGATCATGCATCCGCATAATAAAGAACCTCAGGATATGTGAGGACTGTCATACTTTTATGAAACTAATCTCGAAGGAATACAGAAGAGAAATCATTGTGAGAGATAGGACTAGGTTTCACCATTTTAAAGATGGCATTTGCTCTTGTAGAGACTATTGGTGATTGTACTTTGCTACCTTTTCCTTCCAATATTAAATCGAAATCCTAAATTCTACTGTAGTTGTTTGTCTGTAAAGAAAACATTCAGTTAGAATGCTGTTCTGTAATTCCAAAACTCTGAGGTGCAAAAAGAGTCTGCATAAATGCCGTGTCCCTGCCTACTAGGCTTCATGTTTGGTACGAATGCCACTCGAGCTTGACCACCTACCCGATATCATTAGATATCTTTAAAGCGGAAATGTCGGCAACTGCATGTCTAGCGAACTTTGATTTCTGTGGATGTTTATTAATGTAGAAGTTGTGCATCCTGGGCATTTCTGAAACTGACAGTCGACTGCATCAGCTATAATTCTGTCTGGTAACATGGCAATCAGAACTTAGCTCTTCAAAGCTACTAAAACTTTACAATTGCTGTGTTGCATAAGTACAGTCGTTATCTAAAACTTGTTCGGACTTATGCTGTTCAAAGCACAGGCTAGAAAACAAAAGAATAGTCAAAATCAAGAGCTATTAATTTCACCATGTGAATGCTGCGCAGAAAAACCAAAAGAGTTTCTCATAAGGGATGAGACTCTAGAAACGAAGCATTCTGCCGCACACAAGCTCCTCAAGTTGGGACTTTTGCTCTGATCTGCCCAGGATGGTCCTCGAAAGCAGGTAAATACCAAAACCGTCGATTCATTCGTCCAATTACTACTGTCATCTGGTACTTCAAGAACTCCAGTGCTTTCATTAGAAATCCCGACTCATCCAATGTCGAGCTCCTTTTGTACTCCAGAATCAAAGTACCAGGATCAAGCTGCACAACAGACGCATTCCATTTTCCGTGCACCCAAGAACTAGTTACCTTTCGGATGATATAGCCCATGTTTCCATTGCTCCACTATTGAACAGAAGAAAATATACCCATGAGCGGATGGTACGACACGGACAGAATGGAAAATGAAGCTGAAATGCAAAATCTTTCTCAAGTTTTCAGCTCATCGGTAAGGCATGCAGTCAAAAGAAATAGGCCCTTTGAAAGATTGCAGTTCAGTTAGTTGCTACAACAAGATGAAAATTAAACTGCAAGCAATGCTTCTAGCAATTGCACGAAACATGTAATGGCCCGTACACATTTTGAAGGTCATACAGATTTCTGACCCTCAATTACTTACATAAGGCCAAGTAACCTCAAAAGACAGAACCTTATCATGCTAACAAAAGAACAATTTCTCAACAGATTTTGTTGCAACTATAGCCATTTCGGATTGTTATTAGCTCTTATTTTATGTGACAATAGACAAAAAGAAAATGGTGCTGAAATTTACCTCTGTGACTCTGCCTCTGATGACCGTGAATGATCTCAAAGACGCGCCGGTTGTGAGAAGCCCAGCGGTCTGCAAAGGCCATCCCCATATGCTCACCTCTTCGGCCATCGATTTGTACAGTGTGCACCTAGAATTCAATAGCAGACCACCCTGCAATACAGTGCTTCATCACTACTTGAATCAGAGTCAATTTTGAGGAGCAGAGAACCTCAGTTGCATCACTTGAGAATTTCAATAGCAAAGAAATTGGTTTGTAAAAGGAAAAAAAAGAAGAATTGAACTTTGTTCAAACCTGACGGATCTCCCACGCAGAATTCTGGTCACTGCAATTTAAAACCCTCCCTTCAACCAAACCCCTCAACTCTCCCTGCAAAAACCTGATCTTCCAAATCAAATCACTTACTCTCCGAGACTCCACACCAATCTGCCTCACCGCATCACTCGATAGCTCGGGCCTTACGGCAGCTGAGACCACCCACCGAAGCCCCAAATCCGCCATGAATATCATCATGAAACACAAAGCCCACCACAGAAACCTATTCTCCCGCCGCGACCCCGACTGCATCTTCACCTTCTTCTTCTTCCCCATCTCCTTCCCCTCACGCAACGCATCAGCTGATTTCGAGCTTGGCAGACTGTCCACCGTCTTCGAGACACTCGATCCCGGGGTGGACAGAACGGCCGAGTCGAAGGACACCGGGGCACGACGCCCCGCCGTCGCCTGCGACGAAGGGGAGAGCTTAGTGAAGGAGCTCTTCTGGACGCTGGCGGGCATGAGATCGAGGGTCGCGCTGATGCTGGCCAGGCACATCTCGCAGTCGCAGTTGGCGTCCTTCCGGCATCCGGGGAAGTAGCAGCTGTCCCCGGCTCGGTCATCCCGTAACGGCGAGGACATGTTGGCGGTGGTGGTTCCTGATTTCGGAGTGACCGATGATGACGACGACGACGACGACGAATCTGAGAGAAGCGCTTTCATGGCTGCGTTGGATCAGTGCCTGTTGATTGTTTGATTCTCTCTCTGGGTGTGTCGTGTGTTTTCAGAGCGTGTCAGATTTCGTGAAGGGGTTTTGAAATTTGAATTCTAACGGTCATCTGCGAGCCTTAATGGTCGGGTTGATGAGTCCGTGCGGGTCGGATCCGGGGAAAATCCCGGACCGACCCGAGTTCCACTTTAGGGTTTAAGAACTCTTGCTTAAAATCGTTTTGTTTTTCGGGTAGATAATTCCCAACTAAATAAAAAGAAGTTTAAAGCAGTACATGGCACTGATTTTTCTTAGTTATTACTTATTATAATTATTTACAAGTGCGCCGGAACCACGAACCTAAAACTTGTTAAAAAAATAAAATAATTCTAAAACTTAATAAATTAATTATTTGGAGATTTTTGTCATCTTCGTCCAACTTGAGCAATAACAAATGATAAAATGAGATTTTCACCATATTTTAAGGACATATAGTATAAAACTAAAAAATATATATATGTTTTTTTAAAGAAAAAATCAGATTACATTATTTTTAATTAAAATTTTTTAAAAAATAATTAAAATAATGTTTCTGATATTACAAATAATACAAAAGTTACTCGAGGGAATTAATAAAAAAAGTCTAGTTAATGCCTTGGGAAGTCCAGATCAGTTTTACTTGGGAAGCGCATGCTCTTATTTTGAAATGCAAAGATAAGTTATTGTCCTTCTTCTTAAGTATCCGGGTAGCCCATACTTTAAGATAGGTCAATTCTCATTTATCGAGCCCTACTATCTTTTCTTAGTTAGCGAAATATTTCATTTTCCAATTTATATACACACACACATGAATGAAGTACAAGTAAATTTCCAAATAAATTGGAACAAATGGTTACACATATAAATGCATTAATAATGATTAGTCACAAATCATACCCAAGAGGATGTCTAATAGATTTGGTGTGTTTGACGCTGGTTCCCTCTCCATGATGTGGATGATAGTTGTTGTCCTCTTCTTTATGTTGAGTACGTTCGGCTGGAGTCAAATTTTGTAAAAGCCAATCATGCCTTACCACTTTCATTTCTAAATTTACAAAGTTGACCCATTGTTTTCCATGATCTCTTGTCCAGCATTAAACATGGACTTCGATGGTGACATAGACGTGGATGGAGTCACCATGTCACAAACCATGGTGGAAAGCATCGGAAAATTGCAGCCCTCTCCTCTTCCACTATATTAGAATGTCAACATTATCTTTATCAAATCTTTTAATGTATTAAAAGTGATTTGTCGCAAGTTACATCTCCATTGAATTTTAATAGATGAAAACAAAGAGCTAGCTAAAAATACTGAAGTATTCCTCTTCTTACCAACTAGAGACTATAAAAATTTCGAGGCACTATTCAATTAGGGTGTCATCTCTGTCCATAGGGAAAAATTTATCTTATCAAATCAACCGAAAGATTCAACATGGATATTTCAAGGCCAAGTTCTCATCATCGCCAATATGTCTACCGTTTGGACCTCCTCACCTAGTGCAATTTAAAAAAAAAAAAAAAATGGAACAATGAGAGTCTTGAATCCCTCCAATATAACCTTCATTTAAAGATGATAGACACTAAAAAAGCAAGCAGAATGTCTCTGTAATATGTGAGAAATTTCGCCTTCATAACCCATATTGTTTTGTTGAAGAAGCGATCACCCTTCTTGTTTGCCAATTCAACGAACAAAATGTATAGAAATAGAACGATTGATTGTGTGATTGAAATTTGTTGGTGCTCGAAGCGGTCATTGCATCGCTAAAAACCTACAATAGCTCCCTAAAAACTATAACAACCCTCTAAAGTGTTACTGGAGTGTTTTGCATATCCATTTTCTCGTTTGTCTTTTTAAATATCTTGTATGTTAAACTCTATCTTGTTCATACTTTCACCAAAAAAAAAAAAAAAAAAAAGTAGTTTGTCTTTCCTATGTAGTATACGGGACCCCCAACTCTTGATGTCTGAATGGGTCAATTCATGGGGCCAACCCATGTATGATGGTTACAAAATTGTAAAATTGGATATGTATTGCATTTATCCCTTCAATTTTAAAATGAATAGAGGAAGGCATCCTATTGATCTTTGCGGCCGCGGTCTCTGGTGAGCAATGAGAAACGTAGTGAAAGCAATCAGCGGCGGCAGCGGCAACCAAGCTAAGCCAAGGTATGATTTTGGTTGCTTTATTGAGTTGAAAAGGAATTTTGAATTGTAACAGGGGTATTTTGCAGGAAAAAAGAGATGACTATTTCGCAAATAAAAACATAATGTTAACTAAATCTCAGGTGCGAATTATTTTCTGACTGATATATGAAACTCAAACACAAACTAGTGCTTCATAAAAGATTAAAATTTGTTTTGGAATTATCCTATATAATTAAATTCAAATAGTTAGTCGAAGACTCATGCTTTAAAACTTATTTTTGTGCTTTTGAGTTTGGGATATATTCACCCGAATAAATACATCTTCTCCTTTTTAAAAATTATTTTCGTGCTTCAAAAAGTAGTTTTTTTTTTCCTTTAATATATATGAATTGCTTTCTGTATGTGTATTTTCTCACTTGCATATTTTTAGACAATATAGAAAGTAATAGATTACTAATAAAGGTATGTTCGAATTTCATTAAGTACTCAATTCAAGAAAAAGAATTACATGATATTTGTAAGTTAATGTAGAAAGCACAGGCATTGAAAAAGCATTGACATCCTATGTAGCACGGACACTCTCCGGAAGCCTTTGTGTCGTGTCCGACACTCCGATATGTGTCCGACACGCTCCGACACGTCCTGACACGCTCCGACACGCGGTCAACGAGTGTCGAAAAATCTGACATGTGGTCAACTCTCTCCAACACGCTCTGACACGCGAGTCCAGAATTCCGACACGCAATTCCGATACGCACGGGGTCAATTTTAAAAATGTCTAATACTTGTGGGGTCAAAATATAAATATACACAAAAGAAGTAATAAAAGAAGTAATAAATATGCTATACATATATACGCACGGGGTCAAATTTTTTTTTTTTTCAGTTTTGTTTTTTTAGAATTTTTTTTAGTTTTTTAAAAAGTCTTTTACTATGAAAGAAGTAATAAAAAAATGCTATATATGATAAATAAATAAATATAATAAAAAGTATTTTAGTTTTTTATCTAATACTTGTGGCGTCAAAATATAAATATACACAAAAGAAGTAATACAAGAAGTAATAAAAATGCTATCCATATACACGCACGGGGTCAATTTTTTTTTTTTCAGTTTTTTTTTAGAATTGTTTTAGTTTTTTTTAAAAAGTCTTTTACTATGAAAGAAGTAATAAAAAAATGCTATATATGATAAATAAATAAATTTAAAAATATCATTTCAGCATTTTTCTTTAAACAATGTTTTTTTCCTCTAAGTTTTATGTATTATTGTAACAAATTAAAATAATGAATGATATTTTTTAATATTTTTCGTGTAAATTAATTATAGGCTATTATTATTATTATTATTTATTTATGTATTTATATATAAAAATATATTTAATATATAACGTGTCGGAACGTGTCGAAATTCTCTATTTTTAAGAAATGACGTGTCGGTGTGTCGTGTCATGTCGTGTCGTGTGTCGCGTGTCCGTGTCGGTGCTACATAGTGGACATCGCGCATGTCACTGAAAATTCAAAATATGATTAATGTAGTTCAAGATTATTTCCGCGGATACTGACCTTAAGAACTAGAGGTACCCCAAAGCTCGAGCGTCATGTAGGACTCGATCTCCTCAGTGGCACTCCTAAAAGAATGACGACCCATCTAATTAATAAGGATTGAGCCATTCAGGACTCTCCTCACAAGGTGTATTTTGCATGTCAAGATTCGGCATATGATCACAAGAAAATACAGAATAAAAGTGAAAAAAAGGAATCGAGACACAAAATTTTTATCCCAATTCACCCTTAACTAGGGATATATCTAGTAAATGATTTCATTATGATTAGCATCTCGCACTTCTCTATTACATCATTCAATTACAAGAAAAAGAGATTATCTATATCTAGTAATTATTAATGGGTTTAGGCCTAAACTACTAATAAAATATGGGCTTAAACTATAAAAACCCTCTACTGGCTTATGCGTGTTGCCCCCGTGACCCCCATCGAAGTGGCCTCCCCAGACCCCCACGTGCTCACTAGGGTCGTGCAAAAAAATTGGGAATTGCTCGAAATGGGATTGGACTGACCCAGAAATGACAATTCCTATGGGGACCAGTTAGTTCCTAGTTCCAATTAACCAGAATTGATGAGTACTAGTCCGATTCCCAGTTCAAGATGTGGAACCGCCTATTTAGACCAAACTGGTACATATATATATAATTTTTTAAATAAAAAAAGTTTGACTTTTCAAATCAAAATCTTAGTTTCCTCTTCGTTTCTCTCCATTCGTTGCCTCACTCATCTCACAATCTTACCTTCCTCTCTCATTCTCACTCTCAATGGGCTCCGACCTTGTCGATCCCTTTTTCACTCTTGCTCTAGATCACCTCTGGCCTCATTACTCTTTCTGTCATTCTTTTTCTTGGTTGTTTCTAACCTCCAACCTCGTTCACTCTCAAGTGTCATGTCTCTTTCGAAGTGAGGACATTTCGATCAATTCCATGGACCCATTGAAGAACTGGATTGGATCATAGATCAGGTTCCCAGGTGAGTTTATGGAATCAACAAGCGGTTCCTGATTTCAATTTCAATTTTTTTAGAGTCAATCCTTAGTAGGGAGTGCTTGATTCCAGGGTGAGAACCACCCACTCTAAAACGGATCACCCCTACTCTTCATCAGAAAGTGGAATGTTCGTGCCATCCTGTCAATGAGCTAGACCTCAACATCGTGACACGGAAAAGTTCTTGTAGTCATATATATGAAGGTTCATTATTGGAAAGGCAAATATATTGGAAAGGTAGCTGTGATTTGCTTTTATTTAGGCCGTTCACTTAGGAAGTTTTGTGTGCATATCTTTTTTATTGTGTGGTCCTTGTATTTTTGGTAGTTTAGCCTAATTAGGAGTTTGTTTGATAGTTGTATCTTCTTGTATATATGTTGTGTTTCCGTAGCAATGAAGGACAGACTTCTCATTCCAAAATTCCTTAGTTCTTTTACATGGTATCAAAGCCATGGCTGATGGGAAAAAAAAGGTGAGGAGAGTTCTCTAATGGACAAGAAAACCTCTAGCTCTTACACACTAAATTCGAATGACAACCCGGGTAACCTGATTACCCAAGTTCAGTTGAAGGGCGAGAATTATGAAAAATGGGCGTGAGCTATGTGGACTGCATTACGAGCCAAGAAGAAATATGGTTTTATTGATGGATTTGTCAAGTAACCATTAAATGATTCACTGGAACTTGAAGATTGGTGGACGGTTAATTCCATGTTGGTTTCTTAGGTGTTTAATACCATTGAACCAACACTTCGCTCGACTATCTCTCACATGGAGAACGTGAAAGATCTATGGGGGGATATCAAACAGAGATTCTCAATTGGGAATGGTCCATGGATGCAGCAACTGAGATCAAATTTAGCCAATTGTAGGCAGGATGGTCAACCCATCGTGTCCTATTTCGATAAACTCAAAATCTTGTGGGATGAAATAAATAACTATGATCAGTTACCGGTGTGTGTTTGTACCGATTGCAGATGCAAAAATTGCATTAAATTGGAAAGAATGCGTGAAGAAGAGAGAGTTCATCAGTTTTTGATGGGCTTAGATGAAGAAGGATATGGAACAATGCGAGCTAATATTTTGAGCACTGAACCTTTGCCTTAATCTGAATTGTGTCTATGCTATGGTTGTTCAGCAAGAGCGAGTGCGAACTATGACACTAACCAAGGATGAAAAAGGCAATCCCATGAGTTTCGCAATTTAGGTAGGTGGTCAAAATTCAAAGGGAGATAAAGATAAAATCCTGTTTTGTTCTAATTGCAACCGAGAGGGACGAGATACTGAAAATTGTTTCCAGCTGATAGGATATCCAGAATGGTGGGGTAATAGACCACGTGGAACCTCTACTAGACAAGGTAGTGGTCAAAAGCGTAGTAATAGAGGTGGACGTAACAAGGGAGAAGGTGCTCATGCCAACGTCTCACAGGCAATTGGAGTTGATGGTGGGCGAGGAGTTGTGACGGATTTAGATCAAAAGGGTCTTAGTGGATAGAATGATGAGTAGTTGACAACTTTACTGGAATGGCAAGTTCTCATCAGAATGGTGCCCATGAGAGGCTGACAGGTAAACAGAGTATTTTTCCTTGGATTATTGACACAGAAGCTTCCCACCATATGATAGGATCGTTGGCATTTTTTAGAGAATTGCGTGAATTGTGCCATGCTCAATCGAGTTACCTGATTGAGAAAAGACCATGGCAGTGAAAGAAGGAACTATGTTGCTTGGAGGAGACTTAAAATTGCGACGAGTTATTTTTGTGCCCAATTTGAAATGCAATCTAATTTCTGTATCACAACTTCTTAATGATTCAAATTTGGCTATCCAGCTCACTAACAAAATATGTGCTATACAAGACCTAAATTCGAGGAACTTGATTGGAGTGGGTGAGCAACGAGAGCGGCTTTACTTGCACGGTGCCTAATATGGAATCCTTTGAGCTTTCGCATAAAAGAATGGGTCATCCTTCTTCTAAGGTGGTGGAGTTAATTCCAGAAGCTGCAAAATGGTTAGGAAAACCAATAAAACTTGTGAGATTTGTTTTAGAGTAAAACAAACAAGAGAGATCTTCTTTTCTAGTGACAATAAAGCTAAAGATTGTTTTGAATTGATACATTGTGATTTGTGGGGCCTTATAGAGTTCCGGCTTCATATGGAGCAATTTATTTCTTGACAATTGTTGATGATTACTGTCGTGCTGTGTGGATATATTTGCTGAATGAAAAAAAATGAAGTGGCTTGTGTTCTTAGGAAGTTTATTGCGATGGTTAGATGCCAATTTGAGAAAAATGTGAAAATCGTTAGGAGTGATAATGGAAATGAATTTTTGTGTTTGAAAGAATATTTTGATGAACATGGGATATTGCATCAGACTTCTTGTGTTGGAACACCTCAACAAAATGGCCAAGTGGAAAGAAAGCATCGCCATATCCTTAATGTTGCAAGAGCTTTGCGTTTCCAAGCAAATTTACCCATAGAATTTTAGGGAGAATGTGTACTCGCAGTTGGGTATTTGATTAATAGGACTCCATCTATATGTTGAATGGTAAAACCTCATATGAGATTATCTTTGGCCAACCTCCTTCTTATAAACATATTCGGATTTTTGGTTGTTTATGCTATGCGCATAATCAGAATCAAGATAAAGATAAATTTGCTAGTAGAAGTCGTCGGTGTGTTTTTGTTGGTTATCCGTTGGGAAAGAAGGGGTGGATATTGTATGATTTAGAAGCTGGTGAATACTTTGTATCAAGAGATGTAGTGTTTGTTGAAACATAATTTCCATATGCTAATGAGAAAACAGTAAGTGATGAACTCATTAAAAATAAAGTTATGGAGTTGGGTGATGAAGTTGATGATTTAAAAAGTGACTTGAGAGAGGAGCACACCGAAAGTGTAGATAGAGAAAATGAGGTGAATCATGAAATGGAGGAATTGATCCGCACAAATAATGAGGACGTGGAAAGAAGTGAAGTCGTCGAAAAGCAGCTAGGCAAAGGACAAAGGGTCAAGCAACCATCTGTTCGTTTGAAAGATTATGTGACAAACGCCATCAGAATAAGCCCCTCGACATGCTCATCTACCCGATCCGATTCCTCAGGTACGCCTTATTCTATAGCACGTTATGTGAGTTATCAAAAATTTTCTGCGCAACAGTAGTATTTCTTGGTAGCAATTATTGCAGGACATGAACCAAACTCTTATGCGGAAGCAATTAAAGATGAACGGTGGAGAGAGGCCATGAGTAAAGAAATACAGGCTTTTGAAGATAATGGCACATGGACAGTAAAAAATTTGCCACCTGGGAAGAAAGCAATTGGCAGCTAGTGGATGTATAAAATTAAGTACAATTCTGATGGAAGTGTTGAACGATACAATGAGCAGTTGGTGATATTAGGAAATAATCAAGTTGAAGGCATAGATTATTAGGAGACTTTTGTTCCTATGGCAAAAATGTGCACTATATGCACCTTTATTACCGTTGTAGCTACAAAGAATTAGGAACTTCATCAGATGGACGTTCAAAATGCTTTCTTACATGGCGATTTAGAGGAAGAGGTTTACATGAAGATGCCACTTGGATTTGCCTCTTAATCATCAGGGAAGGTATGTAGACTTCGGAAATCTCTATACGGTTTGCGGCAAGCACCTAGATGTTGATTTGCGAAGTTGCACCTTTGAAAGCTTATGGATTTCAGCAATCATATTCAAATTACTCCTTACTCACTTTTCGAGTTGGGACTGCTCAATTGAATGTGCTTATTTATGTTGATGATCTCATTATCTCCAGTAATGATATTTCCGCTGTGCAAAAGTTCAAGAATTATTTGAGTCGTTGTTTTCATATGAAAGACTTGGGGAAGCTGAAATTTTTCTTGGGGATTGAAGTGGCAAGAAACTCAGATGGTATTTTCTTGTGTCAACGTAAGTATGCGTTGGATATGATTTCTAAGGTCAGATTGCTGGGTTCCAAGCCAGCTAAAACTCCTCTCGAACAAAATCACAAGCTGGCCCTTACTAAGAGCGATGATGTAGACAACCTGCTTAGTATAGGTGCCTAGTGGGTCGGCTTATTTATCTCACAATAACTCGACTTGAATCGTCTTACTGTGTGCATATTCTTGCACAGTTCATGCTGTGGCCAAAGAAAGCTGATTGGGAGGCAACTGTGAGAGTTCTGCATTATTTGAAAGGAAATCCAAGTCGGGGAATTATGTTGCGTGCCAATTGTGACCTCAAATTGTCTGCTTACTGCGATTCTGACTGGGCTAGTTGTCCTTTATGAGACGATCTTTGACTAGTTACTTTGGTCTTTTGGGAGAATCACCTATCTCGTGGAAGACTAAGAAGCAATAGACAGTGTCTCGCTCATCCGCTGAAGCTAAACACAGGTCTATGAGTACTACAGTTTGTAAACTTAAGTGGTTGAAAGGATTATTGGATTCTCTTGGTGTGGCACATTCTCAACCTATGCACCTATATTGCGACAGTCAGGCAGCTTTACATATAGTCGACAATCCTGTTTATCATGAGTGTACCAAGCATATTGAAGTGGATTGTCATTTTATTCATAATGAGATACTTAATGGTAACATTCAAATATATTACGTACGTAGTTCAATGCAGCCAGCTGATATCTTCACGAAGGCGTTAAGAAAGGATCAATTTAACTTTCTTCTTCGCAAGTTGGGCATTCGAGATCTCCATGCTCTGACTTGAGGGGTATTGGAAAGGCAGTTATGATATGCTTTTATTTAGGCTGTTTACTTAGAAAATTTTGTGTGCATATCTTTTTTATTGTGTGGTCCTTGTATTTTTGGTAGTTTAGCCTAATTATGAGTTTGTTTGATAGCTGTATCTTCTTATATATATATATATATATATATATATATATATATATATATATATTATGTTTCTGTAGCAATGAATGAAAGAATTCTCATTCCAAAATTACTCTATTCTTTTACAATCATCACCATCAGTTGATCACCTTGCCCTCGGCTGCCCCGTGGCCACGTGGAGGCAAAGAAAACAAGAACTGAAAATTCGGACAGACACGAGTCCCCCGAAGAGAGGAAATTCCCCCTTTTATGGTGATTGCGTTTCAGTCTCAAACTCAAAATAGGAATCCAATTCGAGATGCCGCGGCTTTATCGAACGGTGCAAAGCCGGACACAGCAGTGGCCAAATGGCCACGCAATCGAATCATGTCCTGCCCACACAAATGTTGCTGTCTCACCGGTTTCTGCCTTGTCTGAATTGACCCCTCATGAACCGGAGGATCTCAAAACTGTATCACATGGGAAACCACATCCTAATAATTTTGTCTACTGACGTCGTACTCCATGTTGGCTTTTCGGATGGGATTGAAAGTCTACATACATAAATAGCGAGGAGTCCATCGTATTGAAATAATTGGAAGTTTCAACTCATCGCCCCGTGATTTTCTTTCGAGGTTGACCGCCCCAAAGGATTTGATGAACCGGTGCCGATGTTCATAGACACATCTAGAGATGATCGGACATGACATTAGAAATAAATTTACCGACAAATTAGGGCTAGGCTTTCAGGCGTTTTGGTTAATATTGGCTAGAACGTGTTAAAGCTTGATGTGTTATTGCACGTGCTAGTGTTATTTCATATCTCCTTTCTTGCATGCATGATAATAATCTACCTTGAAGGAAGAATATATAAAGGCTTGAATGTAACAAATGATAAAGGTCAAAATCAACACATAAAATACAATTCGAACTTCAATAGTGAATCAATTATATCCCTATTAACGTTATTTACTTCTCCGATTAAGCACTCTTTACATAATTGTAAATTGTGAATAGGTAGACTAACTTCATCACATTATTTTTATGTATGGATTGCAACTAAAACGAGATACCGTGTTCTACAGAATCTTGATGGGTCCACTTATCATGGTGAGAATTAAGAAATTATTATCTCAAATTGATTTAATAAATTTATATTATTATTATTTAGTAAAATAGAAAATATATTATTTACTGGATTTAACCCCCTTAGGGGCAGAAAGATTTTTCACCAGGATTTTTATAGGGAGGGTCATTGCGCCATGACTCAATTGTAATTGGCACAATGTTATAGTTCACATTCTTTGACTTGGTGGGATAAAATATTATTTTCCTGTCCAAATTATTGAGTTTCGGTCTACCAATAATGGATTTAGCATGTGTAGCATATGATGGTGGTCTATCTCGATAGGTGAGATCCATGATTGAAACCAGGACCCTGATGGTTAAAACTCGTGCTAAAGACAAAACGAATTATTGCAACATATAACATAATAACCTAGTGGGGGGAAAAATAAACATTTTCAGCTTTAATAATTGAAGCCCATGTCATGATGTTGAATCAGTCCTTCCTTTAGTGAAACGACATTTGACTTATGTTATTGTAAGCTCCTAGATTTACCCTAGATATTTTCAACCTTGCCATAGAAGAAAACGCAAATAGTGAATTCTTACCAAGTCATAGAAAGAAATGTCAAGAAATAGAGGAGATATAGAATGATTTCTTGCTTTACTAACTCCGTTATGCATCATCAGTGCCAATGATCGCAAATCTTTTTTGGTATGATGCAGACTAAAATGTCAGTGGAAAATCTGAAGAAAATACTGAGCTAGAAAATTTGGAAAAAAAAATTAGAAAAAGAAAAGAGGGTTTTGGAAATTATTTGGAAAAAAACGAAAAGCAAAAGAAAATGAGAGATAGAACTAGAAACAATCACATCCCAGGAACACTTGGGTACAGAAGCAGCCAAAATTCCAGGGCTCAGAAGAAGCCTCCACTGAACTCAACATCCCCTGTACAAGACAAAAGATGATAACTTTCTCCATTTTTTTTTTTTTTTTTTCTTTTTTTTTTAATCCCTTTTTGGTTGGGTTTTCAAGAAAGCCAAACCAAGATCAGGAATAGCTAGGTTTTTCTCTGCTTTCCGTTACCCTCAATCAGTACAGTGAGTATGGTGATTCATCACCAACTTGTGAGGTGCTGGTTGATCTTGAGTACTTCTTAGAAGACGAAGAAGAAGAGGAAGACAATGAAGAAGAAGAAGAAGATGATGAAGACGACAGATCGCCAGACCTCCTCCTCAGCATCTGCCTCATCCCATCAGCGACCCTGAATGCAGGGCTGGACTTGTACTTTCTGCAGAAGGACATGTGAGCTCCCACGGCTTCTTCAACCCCGAATGGTTTCTTGTTGTTGCTGTTGGCTCTGTTTACTTCGTCCCGCACGGCCTCCGAGCACAACCCACAGAGCCATTTACCTTCAAATTTGGACTTCACTTGGGATATGTAGTCTTGCGTGCAGTCCTCCTTCAGCCCACAACACTCGCACTTCACCATTTCAATCTCCATACTCTGTTCTCGTTCCTCTCTCTCTCTCTCTCTCTCTTCACCTTCCGGGTCTTCTTTTTTTGTAGGGTTTGTGTTTGGGCGGTTTGAGGACTTTTTTCCCAGAGAGTTTCTCAAGAATCAGGAGCTAAAAAGTGATCAATTTGGGAGACTCTGCCGTAAATTGAGGATGCCTTTTTATAGTTGGGCTTGACTTATGCAAATGAGAGAGAGAGAGAGAGAGGGAGAGAGTGGGCATGGGGGAGAGCAATGAATGATTTCTTTACAATTTCTTTTTTGTTTCATTTTTCACTGACCCATTAGAGTTGGTGCCTCATCACATGAGATAGTTTTTGATGTATTGAAAGTGGTGCGAAGCTCTGAATCTCTTGAAGAGGAGGAGAACATTTTTATAGCATTTTTTTTTTCTTTTGGTTCATAACATTTTTTATAGCATATGCATAGAGGTAAATTGAAGAAGTTGGTCTAGGGCAGTGTAATAAAGTCACTCTCAATTTCTGTACTTACAATTTAAAATTGCCCTTCTACCTTTTTTCCCTACTCAAAATGGCCGTTATTCTTTTATAAACAATTCATTGTCATATACTTGTTTAATTTGATTTGCGTTAAGGCTTATGATTTGCTCAAATTTCTCACATGATGCCAAATAAGCGCCCCATCACCAACAATCATCAAAGAGGCGGGCGCCACCTCGAGGTGGTGGTGATCGTTGTCACCTGGGGGGAGGGAGTTTTCGGGTTAGAAAAATTTAACATGTTAAAATCATATTAGCAAAATAAATCATCAAATTCCTCTAAGGATGTAAATATAACCCTCTTGTTAAAAATTATCAAAAGATGATTTTGAAATTCTAACAAAAATATAAGAACTGATAAGATTTTTAACTACTAGCAATTCCACCGTCTTATGTGAATCACCATAGATTTTTCATCTCTTGGCACAATTGTCCGAATCATGTGCTCTCTCTTAATCTTGAATACAACTATTTGAAATATTTGTTGTTGTAGAGAGCGAAGAGGGTTTTTTTTCAAATTAGATGAAGTGGTTTGCGCCCATTAACCTCCTTCGACACCGCATCCTAAACCATGAACAAGGTATTTTGTGCAGATTATATGGAATAATATAGCTTTGGACTCATTTATCTTGTCCATACCATTTATACCTAGACTCAGTTACCCTTTTATTATAGTCTTGTTTAACTAACACCTCCCGTCTGTCTCCTTTTACATTGCAAAATTCAAATATTTGTTCTTGATAATTTGTCTTCAAACTTTGAAAATTTATACCATTATAGGTAGTTTACAAATTACAATGTCAAAATTTCAGCAGCACGGTCTTTTGATGTCAAATTGTTCACCAGGCAATGGTGTTTACTAATTACCAAAGTGAAATCATAAGCAATCCGATAATTTGCTTGATTAACCATCTCATGAGAATTTGAAAAGTCATGCAGTAAATCGAAACAAATTAATTCAATAACAAGTTCTTAATAGTCCTCACGTCATTTTCCTATCGAATGCTTTTTACATTTGTTGCTTTCCAAGGCGAAAGCATAAGGCTCTAAATTTCCCCAAAGCTTAAAATAACTAGAGAATTGGTGTAATATCCGATTTTAATAAGCATAATTGTCTTCGTCGCTTAACACCTTTTTTCAAACCGCATGTTTTGCATTCCATTAATTTTTTTTTTCATCTAGCAACAGTATACATGGAACACCTATTAGAGATTATTCGGATGCTCAAAACATTTAGCACAAACATTTTATTTTTTGGGGAGAATTTTTGATGTATTGCCTGCAACATATTAGACAATAATTGAGAGAGAGAGAGAGAGAGAGAGAGAAAAGTCTAGTGGAGATAGCAACCATAATTTACTCCAGGGAGAGGGAGAGGGAGAGGGAGAGAGAGAGAGGGACAACGAGAGCGAGAGAGAGAGAGAGAGAGAGAGAGAAAAGTCTAGTGGAGAAGGCAGCCATAATTTACTCCATGTTCTCAGGGACATGAGCAGTGGAAAATGAGACAATGTGGTCAGGGGGGCCTCATGAGTGGCCTTTTCTAAGCATTTTATAGAGCGACACAGTTCATCAGGCAATATAAAATTCATTAGGTTACATGTTCTTCTCCTCTCTCCTTTGTCATTTTGCAAATGGATTGGTAGTTGGAAACTCCATATAGTTATTCTATTCTCACCTTTTCTTTCGCCCCCTTTGACGGTTACTTTCAGTTGAACCGGTCGTTGATTGGCTTTTTTCTTGGCTTCGCTCCACCAAGCCATGGCTCGAGCTTCTGGCTCAGACATATGTTTCTATTTTCTTGCTCTTTCTTCGGGTTTAATGAGCTTAATTTCTGTTTTGTCCCTCGTGCAAATATCAAGTTGTTTATAACGCCAGATTTTATGCGCATATCACGTTATCAAGAGTAATGGTTAGGCGAAAAAATCATTGTTGATGGACCTAATGAAAATTTTTATTGGATACCGGTTCTTACTTTTTGACCGATATTGAACCACCCGTTATTATACCTCGAGGTTGTTCAAAGGATGCATTATGTGAGGCCAAGAACAATTCATAGGTGACATTGTTCTTTCTTCTTAAGTACAAGGATGAGAAAGTCTGTAGCCAATAACCTTCCTCGAGCTTGAAATATCACATATGTCGTAAAATATTTTCTAAGTGATAGGCTCCTAAAGGGACTTAAGGATGGGCAAGCTCTCCTCAAGTAAATGCAATACTTTTTTTTCCTCTCTTGTGAGGTTGATGGGATCATTTAAAAACTCAAACATTTTAAATAAATGCGTGATTTATTATTTAAATATTTTATCACTCTCCTTTATATATATACTTTTTTTTTTTGCTTAGTACTAAATGTGAAAATATCTCATTGGGGAGGCCAATAGGGACTTGGAATATTTGACTCAAAATATCTTGCTTTAATATCATCTGAGGTGGTATGATATCACTGCCAATTATTTTAGAATCTTAAATTTTTCATATGCATATATGAATTTATTACTTAAATTTTCTACCACTTTATATCTACATCCTGATTTCTCAAAGGGGAAAGAGAAGCAACAAGGTTGCTGTACACTTCGGATGGTTGAATGTAATTCTAAAAGGGGAATCGATTCTACAATAATTGATGACCCTCTCCTTCACCTGCTTTTTGTCTTGTATTGAGCAAATGATTGTTTTTCAATGTAGAAGGTATATATTTTTTCATGTGACTTTTGATTTGTAGTCAGAATCGTTTGGTCCTTTTGCACGTAAGGGCATTTTCATACCCATTTCCCCAACCCCCCCGATTTGTTCACATCCCACCCTTCGTCATTTTCTCTTGTCCTCTCCATTGACTTGCGCAGTAAAACCCTTCTTCCTTTATTAAACCTTTTCTATCACAAATTGAAAATTCATGTGTTTGGTATGTTGGACCATCTCGCATCATTTTCTTGTGGATGCGATTCTTTCTTTCTTTTGGCATCACCATTGAAAAGGAAATATATCGGTTGCTCAAAATAGATGAAACAATGCCTAAAATTTCCACACCACACCATGTTGAGTTGCTTAACGAGTAGGGTATTGAGCGTGCTTAACCCTCATACGACTTGGGGTTGCTTTCTCCATCGCTTTAGTTCTCCATCACGTCATCTTTTGCTCGACAATTTTGTCAAAAAGAGTGTGCTTGAACTTGGGATATGGCTCTTCATCATTGGCTGAGTTTCGTCCGTCCAAATTTGTACTCGGACGGTTCCCTTAGGGCTCCATACCCATTCGATTTGACCGATGACTATTGTCCGAGTAAGGCCGTTTGATACTTAAGTCTGTGGTATTGACAACGTGGAATAAGGCAAATCAGAATCCGCATTTGAAATGAACTATTAACCACATAGAGTGCAAACAATTGAAACTTGGCTCTGATACCTTGTATAAATTTTTTATCTAAATATTCATGTCGTTATTTGGAGAAGAATCACATGTATATACAGTTTAGACAAATCCCATTAATAAGTGATTTATGACACGTGCCTCTGTAAATTATCTTTGCACAGTCAGTAGACCTAACATGAGTCTACATACGGATTACAATATCAGGATTTTTATTCCAGCTGAGTTCTTCAATTGCCAATGAATTTTGTTAAGGCATGCTTCTTTATTGGCCGTTGGAATTGCATCATTCTTAATTCACACACACACACACACACACATCTATATATAAATAGATGGTAAGAGGTATTCTGTCAATAATAATAATAATAATAATAATAATTATTATTATTACTATTATTATTATTATTATTATTATTATTATTATTATTATTATTATTATTATTCAAGGTGATAAAGGACTCTTGATGGACCAAATTTTTATTACATGTAAAAAGCTGCGGCCTTTTGCCTTCCTTGTAACCCTAGCATCTATCAGAAGAGAACCACGCTCAAGAGATATATGTGCATGGTCCACTTAAAGAGTGGAGATTTTGATTGAATCCCCAGTACATGGATCGCAATCATTCCATGAATGTCAAAACCACGCACGATCTCACCACAATCTAATCATCAAGATTGATTTCAACGTAAGCAACAATTGAAAAAGACTCATCAATGATCAGGCGCAGTCATGATCTATCATATGGACTATGCATTGCCTTGCACTTTCAGAAAAGGAAGAAAGAAAGAGAAATTATTTTGCTCTTGACTTTCTCATGCTTTAGCTCAACCTTATCCAAGAGACCCACATGGTGGAGGTTAAGGAGAAAGGACTCCTATGATTGCATAATTGCAAATTTTGAAAGAATGGAGTCAAGTAATTGAAGAGATTCCGGTGAAGATCTCAAAGTTATCTTTGTATTGACTTGCAAGAGAGCAAAAACATGTACACGAAAAAAAAAACAAAATTATTACTTTTATCTCTTGAAGAAGGTAGTACAGAAATACACGTAGGTGCTCATGGAATCATGCATTCACATTGAAAAAGCTGAAACTATCATATCTAAGGATGGTCTCACCTTTACTATTGGTGTGCATGCAATGTGCCTATTATTTGGTTCAGCACTTGCAGTTTGCAAGTTGCATTCACCAATTAGAACCAATCATTTCTCCCTCCATTTTCATCCTTACCCAAAATCATTAGAAAACGTAAAAAAAGCCAATAGAAAGGTCACGTTTTGAGTTCATATTGGTCCTCTTAAGCTTTTCAGATTATTAGCTGCATTTCAAGGAACATCTGAACATACTTGTACATGACCTAGTCTCCATGAGCCCTCGTACTATTTTTTTTTTTGGGTGACTTTGTCTCGACAAGTGAACACTATAAACACAGAAGCAGCCAATGACATATCCCTTCTAGAGAGCCGCAACTATGTCCTGGCCTGCTCTATATTTCTCTTCTTTTTTCAAATTTGAGCTTGTCTCCACATGCCCTCATGCCGTCATCTCTTCTAGTTTAATGTAACTCAATATGAATTATCATTTTCCTGTGTTAATTCTCTTTGATAAAGGGGCTTCAATTCAAGTAGATGGGAGGCCTACAAATCCAAGGCCTTGTTATGCAATAGAATCTCATAATTAGATCATCGGATTCATGTCATAGCACTTGACATTTGCATATTATAAGATTCTAGGGTTTCGGGTAAGAATAGTGAGAGGATCTAAAATTCTGTTTCAACCTCTTGTTTGCTAGCAAATATAGCCCAACTTGAGCGATTTAGATTGATTAGACTCAATTTCGTCCCTATTCTCCCGACAGATGAGACTTCAATTAAAAGGTCCAAGAAGAAAGAAGAGTATCACTACCTCCTGTTTGATGCATAAACAAATAGATTATCTGGGATTTTCTCCCTTTTGGGGTTAGTGCTTCGTTTAAAAATAAAGGTTAATCAAAAACGGTTTCAATGCTTGAAATCTTAGTTACTATCCGAGCAACTTGATCATCTAAACCTTCTATGTGGTATCAGGTCTTTTGACTCATTAATTTACGCAATTGAATCCGTCTGTGACTTGTCTGCGACAACTTCATCAATTTGCTCTTGGAGCACTGCCAAAGTCAGGAGCAGAAGAAAGAGAAGGAGCCTCTCCATGGCAAAAAGTTTCTACATGCAGTCAATGCACGAGAGTTCTCTGCATTTCAATTGTTAAATTGTGTATATTCCTCATGGAATTGAGGTCAACTAATGATTAAGATGAAGTGAGTTCATATACACCAAGCGTATACAAAACTTGCTCCTCCATAATTAATAAGAGTTGGCCACTTAGACTTAGAACTAGTGCATGCACATCAGTTGGCCCTCACAAGTAGTGGCTGGGGATGGTCACAACCCTCACATTAGCCCAAGGTGATCAACTCTATGATGAACTCCCTTCCCCCAAAATTGAAACCTTTTATGTCTAGGAAACCACATGCCATGTCAACACGAAATGATACTTTTTAATAATTTTTTAAAATTAAAAATTTATCATGGTTACCAAAAGTAGATAATAGAAGAAACTGATGCTACAAGTTTAACAAAACGACTCAATTGCAATAAAGGGGGAAAAAGAGACTTAAGAGAATCAAATTCCATGTTAATTGAGAATCAACGATGACTATGGCTATTGGGGCTCCCCTTTTCTTTCACTATGGTCCTTTTTAGGACAAAATCGTGAGCACATGGGTCAAATTAGACAATACCTCATGATGGGACCTAAAGTTCTTCTTTTCTAGTCTTATTTGACTTCATTACATGCACCTCCTCATGCACAATGATAGAAGTTGAAATTGGATTTTCTTTCCCTCTCTTCAAAATAACATGAACCCAACCACCCCCCCCCCCCCTCCTCTCTCCCTTTCCTCCTCTATTTCTCCAAACCAAACAAGCAGGTACAATCTTCTCTCCAAACTATTGATTGGCCATCAAATGGGTCCACGAAAACCAAGAAGTGCCCTAGCATGTGGGTTCTTTCGTGTGTTCAACTTGAAGAAACCCCACAAACACACACCCATGTTTTCTTATAAAAGAGTAATTGTCATCATCAAGAGGCAATTTTCCTACATGTGAGTGCTTGTGCTTGTCCGGTAGATCTCCCACATTTCCAGTGGCCACAGGAGCATTTCATGTCTCTTTCTTTGTGGTCTCCAACAGCAAACCCTGTCCCTCGTGAGACTCAAACTCATACAAAAGCCTAAGCGGCACTATCAATTTCGATTCAGATCTTCTCCACCAGCAATTTTCTTTATCATTATTCTTTTTCTTAAAGTAGGGCAAAGTCTTGTCTCGGGTTGATAATTAGAACATGACCATTTACTCCACTAAATTTATATGATAAATTAAGGATATCTACCTTTCTTAATTAGCAGAGGATAAATTCACTCATCGTTGCAATATAAAAACATGATATAAGAATATGTAGACTTTTTTTTTTTTTTGGTCTGAAGGAATATGTAGACCTTATATTCGCAAAAAAACCTTATCTTCCCAAAAAGCAAATAAGTGGTGACGTGTTACGATCTCAAAAGAGAGTTAATTGATAGGATCCAAACTCATAAAGAGGACGGCCTATTATATAAGTAGTTTGTTCAATTTTGTAAAGTACTGCAAGAGCTAAGTTTACAATGTCATTCCATTCATGAGTTGCTTGTGGAAGTATGTATTATATAATTGGCAAGTCGACGTTGTAACATTATCCTAATGTGATGTTTTTCTTTATCCCTGATTGGAGGAAATTTTGATTGGTTGAAGCAAGCACAGGCCGAAGTTTTGCATGTGGAAAATGTTGACATTTATAACCCATTAATCAAACCCTTGGTTGGAGGACGACATAATATAGTCCTTTCTCCCATTGTTCTATTGTTATTAGAAAAACAATCACTAATAATCTAATAAAAATTGTCAAATTCGTGGAGAGAGTGCGATTTCACACATTAAGAAACTTGAATTCCTTATTTCATTCTTAATTACCAAACAAAACGTTTTGAAATTAAAATGTGGGAGTGAAAATTTGAAAATGAAGATCTCAACCGGATCTTTCAACCGGATCTTGAGTAATGAGAGTTATCAATAGAAATATTGCGCTCAAATTGGCCAGTCGCTCTTACTAGCTCCAATAGACACATCAACACAAACTGACCAAATTCGGAATCGAAGGATTTTATTTACAAAACTCATGCAAGTTGAAAAAATTAATTAGATAAATTAAAAGTTTAAGGACTTGATTCAAAAACATGTGCAGAGTAAGGGACCAAAGGTAGAATGTTACCTCTAAGATAGATGCACACTTGGGTTGAGTGTATATTTTGTGGCTTCTAGCCAGAAGGGCGCTTGGCTTGGCAGTCTCAGCCAAGCCATTGGGATCAAATAATTTATTACATAATTCACATGTATCTCAATAGTTTTTCTATATGAGTTTGGTCAGCCGCACGTATATATTTGCACACATAATGCGAATATATCCAAATAAATTTGCTATATAATATATACTTTTTCTTCAGCTATCATATCACACCCTCAATAGGATTGGCTCCACGCCCTGATCGTGCACAGGGTCAATGATTTCTCACATGGGGCCTTGTCTGTTTCTCCCGTCATCATATGAACTAATGTAATGAAAAAAAGAACATAAAATATTAATAAATGAATTAGCAAAAGGAAAAAGAAAAGAAAAAATTGGAGGTGTCATCATATAATAAAGCCTTCACATGGCTTCCCACATGCATCCACTTTAACTCTTGACTCTCATTTAAGGATCTTCCTCTGTACTCATCTAACTGCCTCTTCCCCTCCTCCATATCTTCTCTTGCTTGCAATCAATCATTTGTCAATTTGCCGATTGAAAATGTGTTGTGTTCATGGGAATGAGGAATGCTCTAGATTTTTATAGCCGCACCGAATTGAATAGGGGAAACTCGCCCTAACCATCCTAAGGATTGGATCGAGTGATTTGACATTTCATTTAGACATGGAAAATTTTATTTTTGAACCGTGGTATTCTACACTCATAGTGATTTTAGAAATGATGGTCGCCCTTGTGCGTGAAGTCTTACGCGATGCATGCGAGTGAGGTAATTTACATTTATTTATAAAGATTAATCAAGTCGAAAAATTCGGCTATCCCACGTAAAGAAAAAATGAAAGCTCGCCTTCAACTATCATCTATGTCCACTTTGCCTCCTATAGGACATGAACATCATCCCCAGGAAACAAATAATAATAACTGAATTTAGAAATAGAGATTGTCCTTAACCTGATAAATTTTTAGCGTCGTGAATGCTCAAGCATGACCGGAAATCTTACTTTAGGTAGAATGGGTAGTTGAAACAGGAATCGAACATTAAGTGATGCCTCAATTGACATTGAACCCTGTCCCATTAACCATGTCAATTGAACCTTGACTTTAAAATCACTCAAAAACTTTAAAGATCTAAAAAGTACAAATTGCAAAAAATAAGGTTATACTAACAAATTTATCTATTGTTAAGTCAAATTGGATACTTGTAACGGTAACTACAACATATAGATATCACCTCTCTGTTCTGAAGACGGAGCGATATCAATAACAATAGACCCATAGTCGGAATCAATTATCTTGGGGAATCTAATTAGTCTAACATGTTGTCATTCCAATTTATTTTGACTCCATTTATTTTGCGAAAAATGAAAAATTTGAAAAATAGTTTCCCAAGATTGACTGCTTGTATTGTTTAAAACAATTAGTCGATGAAAAATATTTTCATTATTAACGATAATTTATGTCTAATTTTTTAACAATGAAAGTACTTTTCATTTAATTTCTTAAACAATACTAACAATTATTTTTATTTTTTAAAATTATTTATTTTTCACGAAATAAATGCACTATTTATTTGAAAAGGTACTTAAACAAATATTATTAGTAACTTCTATTTTCCATTGGGAGAATCATCACCAATCTTCTCTAGCTTTGACTACTTTTTGCTTGAACCTTAAGTCCGATCCATGTGCTACCATATCAGTCTAAACCTAAACACATTGAATGGGTATTCCAATTGTTCTCTTTTCCAAACTGGCCGTCCACCAAGTTCTTAAATGTTTTCTTGGCCAAACCCTACTTCCCTTTGGCCCCCATTGGGACAGCGGTTTATGGATTCCACTTTTGTGATTCTGTGGACCGGTTTGGAAGTTATTGAATTCTCTAGTCCTTGAACTTTATGTTTTAAAAGTTGGCTCAATCATTTGAAACTCAACCACCCATTTCAACTTCCAACTCCCACCATATTAAATCTTCTTGGAAGGGTGATATTTTGGCCTCGACCCATGAAACCCTAAGTGCGAAATAATTTGCTACATACATATTTGGGTACTATATCTATATATCATGATTGAATACGGAATTGTTTTGGATAAACGTTCGAACTCTATCAAAGGGCCCATGCTGGAAAAAGTTGAATGCACTGCGAAATCGGAAACGAAAAGGAGAGAGGAGAGATCAGAGAATCTGAAATGCCAAAAGACGAGGAGTGTATATTCATATATGATTATGACGTAATATGCTTAGAATGCATTTGTTCTAAAAAATAAATGATTTAGAAAATATTATCGCTGTATTACTTATAAAAATAAATCAACCAAAAATATTTTCATAATTCACGAAAATTTTTATATATAAATTATTATCAATGGTGAAAATGTATTTTAATAATTAGTTATTTATAATGAGATTGTGTCATAATACACTTAGGCTCCGTTCATTTTACGGAAAATATGGTGTTTCTAGAAAATATATTCTAAGAAGCCATTTTCCAAGAAAATAACCATATTTTTCATTATTCGGTAAAGAGAAATTTTCCACCATGCATCCCTTTTAATAATTCCTTATTATTATATTTTTAAATTGATTTTTAATTATTTTTTATTCTTTTTCATTTTTTTCTGTTTTCTTTCTTTTTCTTTTTTCTTTTTCATTTTCTTTCCGTCAATTGGCCTAGGCCAAGGAAGAGGAAGAAAAGGAAAGAAAGAAAAGAAAAAAAGAAAGAAAAATTAAAATTAAAAATGCAATTTAAAAAAAAAAAAAAGAAATAAATTACATAAAAATAAATTGAAAATTAGTTTGGTGAAAGAAAATGAGTTAGAAGAAGTTATGGAAAATGTTTTCTACTTTTGAGAAGTGAAAAAAATTTTCCTCACTTTTGAAGGTGTTTTTTTTTTTAATAATGAAAAATGTTTTCATTAACTAGTTTGTTTTCCATAAAATAACTAAAGTCGGAAAAAGTTTTCCAAGAAGTTATTTTCTGTAAAACGAATAAAGCTTTGGAGGCAAGTAAGAGCATTGCATGTGAGCTTGCGGAGTTGATTGTTGACAGTAGCATACGTGCCGGGCTTACATAGCTAAGAAGAAGAAAAGCCTGGTGGAGTCATCAGTTTCTCCTTATCCATTTGACAACTCAAAAGCTCGTGCAATCATCTCTCTTCCCTTCTACATGGTGTTGATGTGGCTAAAATAAGAAAAAATAGGTCTGATCTATATATAAATATTTAGAGATTTCCTGGAAGTCTAGGTCTGATCTATATATGAATAACATAGAAAAGTTCTGCAATGGTCAGTATCTCTGTAGTCTTCTCCATGCAAAACCAATCTATACTAGCCTATCATGTGTGTGCATGAATGCATGTCTTTCTCATGAGCAAAATTTGTTCAAGTACTAAGAACAATGCTGGAGATATTAAGACCGACACATTGAATTGGATTAGTAAATGATACGACAAATCACCGTTAGATGCTTAGATGGGTGCATCGGTTTAAATTACCATTCACAATTTGTCAGATCGCCACTTAGTCAACCCATTTAGTATACCAATCTCGGTCTCTCTAGCATTAATCACCTGCTCATTAGGCTCAACTACAATTTAAAAGGTGATTACTGGATCCAATGTATTGTCCCTGATAAAGATACGGTGCTTTTACAAGCTCTCGAGGAACTGTCTTTGGTTCCTAACACTTGAAAATTGGTTAGAAAGATGATGATGAAGAATAAGATGAAATCACCTAACTACTTATTGTCCGACAGGTTTTATAGCTACCCAACATTTATGTGAGCAGGTCTTCCATAAACAAAACAAAGATAAGAAAATTGAAGACAGATAGGACAAAAAACCAAAGCACGAACCTGTGGCCTGACCAGGAACCTCCAAAGCTCATTGGCACATGAGATACGTAAGGAAGCTTGAACATGCCATCATAGGAAGTTTGGCCTTTAGTGAGGCCCTAGCGGATCAAATTTTGAAGTTTTTGAAGTCATGTTCAGTTCAGTCCCTAAAAAAATTAACTTTGGTATGCAGAGAAGAAGTTGGAATCGGAGAGAATGGACAAGACAATGGATAAGTCGGAGGACCCACCACGTGGTGTTGTCCAATGAATCGTCCACAGGAGACAGGCGTCCTGAAAAATTGGGTTATTGAGAATGACTCATGAGTTTGTGAACACCATGGACTTGGCTTTGCACATTAATGGACTTGTCAAGTGGGCAATATGTGGACCGTTCTTTGGATATATTATTATTAATTTTGTTGCTCCTCAACAAATGTAGAAAGAGACCTTGTAGGTGCCCATTTTGTTCCAATTTGCAATCAAACCAATTCAAGTCTCAATTTAGTTTGATGTTTTCTTCGGAGTATCGCTAACTAATTTCCATTCAAATTTACTAACGCGATTAAATCATTTTCCCAATATCGAGAGTACATTGGTTTTGTCACATATTATTAAGCAGAATAATCCAAATTGTATTATCTAGAATATAGTTTATTCTTTGTGGATAAATTTTGCTAATTTAGATGAATCATATCATTCTTTTCATTCTTAGTTAGATTAATTCGATTGAGTTAAATAAACTAGTTCCTTAAAATTAAATTTGAGATATTTTTCGTTTATCCTTTTTGAAAATATAAGTATAACAAGAGATGGAGCTTGTGGACTACAAATCAACATCAATTATTGTTAGCTCCGGCTTTAACATGGGGGAGAAAAAAAAAACAAAAATACACTATTTTTAGAGTGGGTTATTGGGCTCGGGTTCACTTTTTCAAGGTCTAGTGTTCATGTCCCTAAATTAATAATAAAAATAGAAAGGAGGCAAAACCGACATTCCTACTAAACTCGGTAGAAATTTAAAAAGTACAACATGTTCATATCACCCTCATGCGGCGTTCCTAAATGCGGACTGAACCCAGTTGCATGGTGCCTTAGAAGAAAAACGAAATGAAGGCCCCAATATGTTGCAGAAATGGGCTTTTACAGGAACAAAAAATATTATTTATTTCGTGAAAAAAGAATAATTCAAGAACACATTTCTTAAAATAATTACTTATATCGTTTACAAAAATATATAAATAAAAAATATTTTCATTGGCCACGAAAATATTTAAACATAAATTATTGATTACTTCAAATTATACAAACAATCATTTTTAGAAAAATATTTTTCAAATTATTTATTATTTGCAAAATAAATGAAGACCTAATTTTGTATCTTTATTAGGATGACCCATTCTTAATTTTTTAACTTCTCAATTGGGGCCCATTTCTTCTTCTGGCTGTTGGTATCACCCACCATGATCCGAAGGATGAAGTTCCTCGGTCTATTTATTTAATAAATAATTTTAGCTGTTTGACAACAACATTATTAGTGACATTAGTGACAAATTATGATGCACACCCACATGAACTTCTTTAGACCAATATATCAATAACTACATTTATATCCATACTTATATTCATGTAAAACTTAAATTAAAGCAAATGCGAGTGAGCTTGTCTCACTTTTTGTTGGGAAAAACAAATATCAAAATTTTATAAGATTCCTACATCAGTTTTCAAAGGAATTTTCCATGAGATAATACGTTCAAGTTCTCTGCTCCATCTCCCGTTATTCCTCTCCATAATCAGTCATAATAGAAGTATTTTTGGGCTTGATTTACGTGAAGATTCTTCCCATTATCTCCCCATCAGTTCTTTCCATAACGACTGGTAGCAATTATAAGCTCTGCAAAAGTCGTTGTTTGTGTGATTGAGGAGACATTAAACTCCTCGAGGGATGTCGACCCATTTCTTTTTTGACTTCAGGTTTCCTTGGATCGTTAGACCCCAACCTCGTCCTTCATGTGTTTTTCAGATTGAGGTTGAGAAGATGATGAATAGGTAGCTCGCTTGGATTACATACGCATGAGGTCCAACTTCGGCACGAGGTTATACGACACGTCCGTGCAACTTCAGTCGATGGAGACAAGAATGGACCGTGGTTCTTCCCATTGCCCATCTCAAGGGAACAACATCGGATCACTATTTCCAGCTTGACAGCGAGTTCATGCAATTCACGGTGAGCTCCCAGGTAGATAGTTTCCAGTATCGAATCCCATTTTCGACCCGTAATGTTGTTGTTGATTAGTTGGGCCTATGTTTACAGAGATCCTACGTCTCACTGAAGAGAACAAATTTCTCCAGCTCTGCTATGCACTGTTATGCTTTCGCTGTTGTATGAAGGTAAAAAGTATTCAAATTGAGTAGATTCCCTTCCTACTTCCTCACTAGTTTAAGCAATAAGTTTGTGCTAAATCCAAGATTTTCTCATCGACTCCATAAAACATTTGAAGCAATTATAATGGTCATATGTCTGAGAAATTCGACGAAGTTCTCTACATCCTTAGAGAATCAACCGTAGGTAGTGATAAATGACGAGGGTTATTAGGAAAATTGGAAATGGAAAAGAAAAACCGATGCCTCCTCTTATATTAAAATTTACTCTGGCTCTGAAATCTCATGTGACTGAAATCAAGAGAGATTTTTACCACTCTCGGACCGCTCAAATTGGCTGGCAACGTTATTTCATAGAGAAGTATGACTCTGTTTGAAGTCTAAACCATGATTTTCCAGGAGCTAAAAGCTTCTGTTCCCACTATTTCCCCAGCTACCAATGGTTTCCACGTTCTCTCTATTTCTAAGAAAAATGACTGATATTTTACCTGATCTATCTGTTAAGCATACATTTGAGGACTCAGCAGTTCAAAGCATATGCAATGAGACAATATCATACTGCAATTCGACAAATTGATTGCGAACCTAATTGTTCCAAAATCTGAAACTTTCCTATTATAGAAGAATATGCACTGTGAACGGCATATTTTGCAAGTTGAAAATCTGAAAGCTGCATCAATTTAGCGCACACAATTCTGTAGTGAAAAGTGTCATGCTTTCTTACTGCATGAGGTCAACTTGCCCAGTATTTTACTTCAAGCACCTGCTGCTGAGACGTTGAATATATGAGAGTTTGGGCCTAATAGAACCTTGCAATCCACTTTCTACGGTTACACCCAGATTTCGAAAAAGTCAGCTGCATTTGGAGGAAGAGTGGCTTCACAACTACAGATTGGAATGAGTGGTAGCTGTAGTTCCAGCCAACTTGCCCTTGACTGTGGATACTTGTGATCCTCTCTCTCTCTCTCTCTGCATATTCTACAGCAAGGTGAATAATCTAAGGGGGGCTGTGCCCAAACTAGAAAAACTTATTGGCACAAACCACTCAGTTGGACTTCATCTCAATATCTTCATCCTCACTCAAGGTCGTGTCAAAATCATCCTGCGGAAGGAGGCCGAGGAGAGGCAAGGGCAACAACGAGCTGAGATTGCACAGCACTATCAAAAAGGCCAAATTGTCAAACCTGTCCTTGGTGATACCAAAGAGCTGTGTCAGTCCAGCACCGATAAGCCCACCTAACACGCTCCCCGCATTGGATATGGACATGAGAGTAGCAAACAATGTAGCTTCCATTCCCTCTGGACATAGTCTTGCCGCCAGGACAAGGACAGGCATGAAAGAAGCCTACAATGCAAAAATAAGGGGTTAAATAATCTCTCCAATCTCTATATATTAAAGCAAACCCGAAAGGAACCTTAAACCTCAAACTTTTTCCTAAAAATTCCACAATATACCCATGCATTCTAAGAAAACAAACACTGATTACGTATTATCAAACAACGGACAAAATAGTAATTTAAAATGTAAACATTATAATCATGTTATATGAGAAATCTCTTTTAATTTGAGCAATCTTCCTTATACAACAATTTAAAATTATTCCTGAAATAACTCAAACAACATGTTCCCTAGCTAGCACAGAGACTAAGAGTGCAATGGGAGCATCAGTTCGCAAAAGGATCACCAATTTTTCCCTTGATACATCTATTCAAGTAGCTATACCTGTAATAGGATCCCCTTTTAGTAGAGTTAGCGAAAGAAATCATTTTATCTACTAATACACTTGTCATCCCAACCCCCCCCAAAAAAAAAAAAAAAAAAAAAAAAAAAAAAAAAACTTCCGCCTAATAGTAATTCCTTTTCCTGTTTTCCATATTTAAAGTGTGTACTCTTATCTAGTGACTCAGTAGGATAAATCACTAGTTCGTTAAGTCAGCAGTCAGCACCAGAGGATGAGAATAATGCACTGGTGTGAAAGCAATTAAATTAACACATATTCCCTCGATTGTAGCATGACAGCTGATGCTGTCACATGGAAGTCTCACATTGGAAGATTCATACTAGAAGGTTGTACAATAATCTAACAAAGAAACAAAGCTCAGAAGCAGCACAAGATACAAGAGGCAACAGTATTTGTGCCCCATATTAGGACATTTTAGTCACAAAAATCTGGTTGCCCTGCACAAATATGTACAAATAAGTGATCTTACGACCCAAGTCTTCTATTGGAGGCACTTCCAATATCAAAATGACATAATATGGATTTGAGAGATATGTTAGAATGCTACATATTGGCCCTAGAAATCTCAATAAACGTATTTGGCCCTATAATTCAACAACTTTCATAATAAAAATTTGAAAAAGTAATGAATGAATTCCATTTTTCACTGAAAAGAGAATATCCCAAAACTGCAAATTCTCTGACCAGCATCATGATAATTTCTTATGTTCATGTCCATGGACCTTCATATAAAACATTATACTAATTAGCCTATATCATAGTCCCCATTTTAGAGCAATAGACCAGCACCAAGGACAACATATGTGGTTGACACCTGTATTTCTAGTCTGACTGACCTAGCACACAATTATTTATGGGCTAAGTGCACTGGGTTGTGTGGAAATGGTGCATGATTAAGATACACCAGCATAATTGAATATATTAGAAACTAATTACCTGGCCCAGAACGGTCAATATTAAGGAGTCGCCAATTGCAAACCATTCATCACTTATACCAAATTGACGGTTTAAGCCGGTCACAAGGAAAACCTAACAAAGAAAGAAAGCAAGTGATGCAACAAGCCTGGGAATCAGGGCAGCTTAATCTTAACTAAAAACAAGCATGACACCTGCCTGTGTCATTCCCAGCACCGATCCAAATACTGTTGTCACAACAAAGATCTTCCGTAGTGGAACCTTTTTCAGAAATCCATTATAGAGTCCGACACCAAGAAGTGCTGCAACGGAAGTGACAAGTTTGACTCGTCCAAGAAACTCCGGAGTGAAACCAAGTTTGTTTGTGCTGAATTCCCAAAAATGTTATCAAAATTGCCATTATGTAAGGAGATGAGAATCCTCCTTCGTCTAGAAAGAAGTGTCGGAATCAAAAAGACCAATCACTTCTGAACTTACGTGAAGTAAAACATAGCAGAATCTGATTGTGGTGTAGCCTGCCAAAGAAAGATGAATAATGTGGGGAGAAGTACATTGGGTTGCTTCACCGCACCCCAAAGCTTTATAATATCCTCTTTTGACTTTTCCAGAAAGCCAGCATCGGCAAGAGGAAGATTCTGTTTCAGTCCTCTTACTGAACCAACCACTGGCTGCTCTTTAACAAGAACAGCTACTGCAGATGTTATCAGAGGAAGCAGGGCTGTAAGACCAAATACAAACCTGGGACACGAGATTGACATGGGAAAATTCAGTTTTTTAGAAGTTGCGAAGGTTGCTTGAAGTGCAACCAGAACAAAGATCAATATTAGTTTGCCAACAAATGAAAAATTCACAATGAGCACCTTACTCCATATGCGTCCACAAGGGACCCACTAAAGTAAGAGCTCACAATTCCACCAAAAGCTGAGGATCCCCAGCATAAGGACTGAAGGGATCCAGCCATGCTTTGTGATTCACCACGGGCCCTCTCCACAACCATGGAATCCACAACCTACAGCATACTTCAATATTTGGCATGATTTGTATGTATCCAGAGGAAACAACACTGGCAAATATTCAACTTAAAGCTAAGTATCTCCTTAAGATAGATTTGATTGTGAACATTCAGGTGGAAAACCCAAATAGTAAGAGTGACAAGAAAGTGGAAACAAATCTGACAGATTATGCTATGAGAAAGCTGGTCAAGACATGACCTTTTTTACGAACAAGCAGGTTCAATTTAAGCCCAGCATACTTGCTCATTCCATTACAACTCAACTCCACTATAGTTTCGCATGAAAAAGAGGTTTAGTACATGCTAGCAATATGCGTTGTCTAATCTCAATGCAGTGTAATTTCCCTTTGTGCAAGTAGCTAAGAAAAGAGATTCTTGGATTAGCAGTGTAGCCCTTTCATGCTCAGAAAAAGGAAAAAATATTAAGGCATCCTGCAACCAATCACTAGATTCTCATAAAATCGTATGAATTTCAACCGCCAATATCCAGAGATACCCAGTTTCCAGAGTCCTACGTCTGGCATTAAACCATTTCTTTTGCTAATTTGTCATTTTCAGCCATCATAGAAAATCATAGGCATCTACACAGAAAGTTATTTTTGGAGGCCAAAAAACATCATATCTGTGGAAGTATGGAATTAAGGGGGATACATACAACATCAGAGAAGGCAACAGAGAGAGATCCAAGCAGTATGCAAAATGCTGCACCGTATTTGCTATCAACAAAGGTGGCCATTAAACTCCATGAAAGTGCTCCGAGAAGCCCTGATAAAACCAAGTATGATCTTCTTCGGTAACCAAAAAGTGGGACAGAGTCACTGCAACAACAATCCAGTTTGTGAACAATTTTCCTAGAATTAAAAATAGATGCAATTCTTATGAGAAACAAATGTGGTCCATTAAAATGAGATTAAAAGAGAAAATGTACCTAATAAACCCATATAGAGGTTTTATGAGCCATGGCAATGCAGAAAAGCCAGATATCACAGCTGTCTAGTCAACCGCAAACAGAGTATTAGTCCTCATGAGTATCAGAACAAATGGAAGCTGATTAGCTGCTTAAAAAGGTGTTCCTTGCTATTAAGAAGCATAAACCGGAATTATATATTTGCTAATGATTTGGCCAAGTCAAGACTAACAGAGCCCATAACAGACAAGAAAATCTTCCTAAGTCTTAAGGAAAGCACAGAGGTATAGACTATCAGAGGAAACTCACAACTTTCTCTCTTCATACTGCTGGAACATACGAATTGAATGTTCTCAAAGGAAATCTAATTTTTCATTAAGAATCCTAAAAGAACAATGACATACCTCTGCAGGATCTAGATGCAAATCATCTTTCAAATAAAAACTGACAGCGAGTCTTGCAAGCCCCAAGACACCTTGAACAAAATAAACCATCGCAACAGCAATATTGTCTGGGGACAAGTCGACCCCAAAAAACTTTATAGAACTTGTATAGCTTTTTTTCTTGCGAAGAACATTTCTACTGGAAGTGCTTGTTTCTTTGTCATCGTTCGCTGTCAACGTATCCCCATTTCCTGCCCCTGGATTACCGACGGAAACAGATAAGGAAAAAACAGCATCAGAGCAGTAGTGGCAATAGGGAAGCAGCATCACACTTTTATATATAATGTTTGAGAAATGATTGTAACAAGCTAATTATGTTCCTGACTAGAATTCGACAGCTGCCGAAATGAATAACAAGGAAAAAAGCCACTTCAGGTCAGTGACCCTTCACAGAGGAGTCCACTTCCAATGTAAGTTGTGAAGCTCCATCACTTCACAGGCCGACACATTTTTCATGTTCGAAAAGATTGAGCAGTTGAGATGATGCGCTTGCATTTACTCCACACAACCAAGAAGCAGCACATATTTGCCCATAAAATCGATATTTTAGCAGGTTTCACTTCACTCGAACGGTATTTTACAATGCTCAAAGAACACTCTCATCTCTACTTGTGCAACTTCAACTAGACCCGACAGGTGATAGATCAGCTCAACTTAAATCAGAGATGAGCACGAGCAAAGATGATCGGCCAATAGGACCAATCTACCGCGAGATGAATTGAATTATACCCATCACCACTTAACCAGTTAAACCCACAACAACTTCATCGCCACCGTCACCTCAAGCAGACTCACAAGTCCTTCAGACCAACATAAACCCCCAAATAAGCAAAACCCATAATTGGTTACCAAACAAACATCCGAAATTCAAGCATCATCTTCCACCTACGCTCAATCAAACACCATAAATTCCTCAAGGATAAAACAAATGCGTCCACGATTGGGGTAAATTGGCGAAAACAATCATTGGGTAAGAAAAAATCAACGCAATGAAATTTACCCGTAGAATTCAGATCCTCGTCCCACCGGCGAGGGGCCGCCGGCATCTGGACGGCGGTGGACATGTCGTTACCCGGCGGCGGCCGCGGCAGCTCCGGCAGGTTCTTCCGGCGAGATCGTCTCCGGTACCGGGCGACGAGGTTGGACGAGTTCCTGCGAATGCGGGACGAGATGAGGAGAGCAGGGGAGTGGGAGATGGAGGAGAAAGGTGGGATCTTCGGGGAGGGCAGTTCGGAGAAGGAGAGGGTTGTAAGGATTGCCATTAAAATAGAGATAAAAGGTTTCAACTTTAATTTCCTCGAAAATTCCGATGGCTTCTGTTTTTATTTTATTTTGTTGTCTCCCAGTTTTGTGGGGCTTTGGATTGGTTGGAATTGGAGGGGAACTGTCCTCTTCTTGTGATATTATGCACAGATCTTACTGCAAAATTAATTTGCTTCAGTACACTTTGTAATTCCTTAGGAATGTAATACTTAATTGATTGTATGAAAAGCTAGTCTTGGATACTTTTCATGAAGAAGACCCACTTTGTACATAAAAAATTATTTCCCTTTTATAAAATCCACTCAAATCAGAAAGCTTGCTTGGATTGGATTTCTTTTTTGAGGTCAAATTCGAGATATAATCTCAGCAGTCATCATTTTGAATCCATGCAAATCCAGTCAAAAAAAGAAAAAGAAAAAGGAAGTATAATTTATCTTTTACCGATACTAGTTTAATTTCTATGTCCCAACTGCCCATAAATATAAAAGGATATATATCTTCTCTTCTTCGTAGATGCTCAAAACCATGGTGAAATTATTTAGTATAAAACAAAAACTTTGAGTTTTCTTTTTAGATTTTTTTTAGCTTACTTAATTGAAAATCCATTTTACCATCCATTTTCAGCGAGGTAGTATAGGGTAGCTTGAAACTCATGAAATCGACAAATTTTAAGCAAGTTCAAAATGTTCGTGAGATAAGTTCAGATTTCAAAAACTTAAAATTGATACCTACATAATAGATTAAGATAGAGATCTATAAGTTTAGAAGTAATTGTGAGAGGATGGCTCCCCTACCTCACCCATTAAGTATTTCACATTGAGTAAGATTCCAAAATATCAATACTTGAAAACTAATCGGAGATTAGTGGTATCTCATCCAAGAAATCACACTCATTGAAATTGATTGCAGTTCGGATCTCATGAGAAAATTTCTCTCCACTGATTGATTACTTACATCAATGGCGGTAACGTGCTCTAATTAAGATTAATTTGTATGATGGTGTTCCAAGCCAATCAAAGAACCTCTCTTACCTCTAATAACAGCAGCTATTTTTATTTTTATTTATAAACAGCAGCTACTTTAAAGATGCGAAAATAGGGGTTCTCGAGTTGGCAATCTAACAGCTAAATTCGAAATAAGTCTGAAGATTATAATCCATTTAAATATGACTTCTTTCTAAAGTTCACAGCCCATCTTTCTTCTATTTAATTTTTTGCATAATCTCATACCAACAGTTTTATCGGTCCCAGTCCTGCATTTTCTTTTTCTTTGTTGTAAAGGGAGGGTGGAGAGTAGCATTCAAGGTGACCATGCTTTATTTCCCTGCCTTTTTTTTTTTTTAATGCGTTATTGCTCTATTGAGTTATCATAAAAAAGCTCACACCTGCCATAAGGTATTCCGATATATAATTGTGAGAAGGTTGTCATCCAATACCACTCGCAATCGAATTATCTTGCATCGAAAAGTCCAGTTACAAGAAGCATACCAAATCACCTGAGGTCCTGTTGCAGGCAAGATAAGATACACGTCACTACCCTCCTTAGTGGGTTATCTTTGTGACCTAACATTTAGGAAATCATCATGCTATACCATTAGGTCACCATTACTGGGGATCTATAGTCTCCCATAATTCTACATTAATATAATCAAAAGGGCATTCAAGAAAAAAAAATGATGGAAAGGGTCACTCATTTGTGAGACTTGGATAGGAAGTATCTTGATATGTCTTTTTCGTAGGTTTTTGGTTGCTTTCGTGTGAGTATCAATACAATTGTTTGTCTAATTACTCTTATAATTGTTTATTTACGTGACAAAATAATTTTTAAAGGGGTAACTTGATTTTCTCACCACACCACAGATTCTTTATTTATTCTCATTTTCCTCTAACAACAAGCTTTAGGTGGAACTTGAAGAGTCCAAAATGATTGTGATTGATATGAAATTTTTGCATTGATGATCGCAATTGGCAAAAAAAGGGAATTAAAAAAAATTCTAGGGCATAATTATTATTTCGAGTGGTATAAAGTGGTCTTTAGTTTATTTTTCATATATACACCTCTAAGTATAGCATTGACATTACTTGAAGAAAGCAATTATCAACTAACTAGCGCTCTGCTTGATTAACTGAAAATTTAGTATTTTCAACTGGTTTCTTAGAACTAATTTTCGAGTAAATGAATTTTTTTTTGGCGTTCGGTAGAAATTTGAAAATGAAAAAAAAATTATTTTTGCCGTTTGGATAGAAAATTAGATATCATTCCCTAATATGGGCAGGGAAGGTGGTCTGGGCCAAATATTTCTTCACATTTTTGGTCCAACATTCTCCTATTCTTCTTCTTACCACTTTCTTTTATCCCTTCTTCTCCGTCCGGCACCGTGAAAAGCTGAACACCGTTCATTCACACTGCAGCCATGGTAGTCACAGAATACAAAGTCAAATGGTAGCGACCAGGTGGCGGAAAAGCTCGAGAAGCCCCTTCGACCCACATTTTTCGATTACTTGGCCATCCCATTGGTGAAATTTCCTCCTCCCTGACTTTCTTTTTTCTTTTTTTCTCCCCCTGAATTTTTGCTGGCTGTGAATGGTGGCGGTGGTGGTCGTGGTGATCGAGTCTGTGGTGGTGCTTGTTACTGTGGTTGGGAATGGTTTTGAAGAAGGATGGTTCAATGGGGTTGGCGATTTGGTTCTGTTGGGTGATCGATGTCGGCGGTAGATGACGATGGTGGGTGAATGGGAGGGTGGCATTCGCGCATGTTTGCAGAGAAGAGGAGACGGATGATGATGACATTGGTCTGCGATAGAGAGAGGGGTAAGCAGCAATTTTTGATTTTATGATCTGAAATTATTCTCCTGAATTTTGAGGCATGGCTTTTCCTCTCAGCGGAAATTATTTTCCTAGACCAACTATATTTCTAGCATCAAACAGTAGAAAAAAAGAAGAAGATATTCACATAGGGATGGAAGAGGAGGGATGTGAAAAGCAAAGCAACAAACCCAATCAGGCGTACTGCAAAGTCCTGGTCTTCCTGGATTTTATTGAAGTTTCGTTCCCACATAGGGATCGAACACAACTTTCCTGTTCATCAATGTGATGCTCAGAGAGTTATTATTCAATTAACTATATGTTATCATTGTGATTTTTTTAACTCATTTATTATTTCCAAATTAAAATAAACCAAGTTGCTTAATGGATTAGTTGGTGTGCCTGACTTGTAGATTTGTAGTGCAAAGAGCGTGCTTTTGTTTTCCTTATTGAACAGACAAAGTTAGCTGCCTCTGATAACTTGTAGATGTGTAACAAAAAGTCTCTGTCTTCAAAGAAGATATTTGGGGATAATCTCTAAACCTTAAGAGAGGAGCACTTTTGGGCAAAAAGTATTTTATCTTGATTTCCCTAGCCATTGATGTGTATCCCTGGAAGTCTTGGTCTTTGTTTAGTGTTTTTGGGTGGTGAAAGTTTTGCTCGCCATCACTTCGCTTTACCATAACCCCTGCTGTTATATATAGTGACTCGTTCACCCATTTTCTCTCTCCATTAGCTCATTGTCACTTTGCTTCACCATAACCTGTGTTCTATACAGTTGACGGATTCACCCATGGTCACTGGGGAGATCCTTTTGAGTGCCTTCCTTTAGGTCCCTGTTCGAAAAGTTGGCTTCTTTAGGACTAGACTAGGTGCAAAGGGAAGGAGCACTGCCCTTCTCTAGAATCAACATTGACTTGCTTGATAAATGGGGGAAGATGCTGGACATAATCAATGCAGTGCTGGATGATGCAGAGGACAAACACTTGAGTGGTAAAGGTCTAGTGAAGCTATGGTTGGACGATGTTAGGGACCTGGCCTATGACATGGAAGACTTTCTTGATGAGTTTACCATCGAAGCCGCTCAGGCCAAGTCGGAGGTAGAATCTAGCACAAGTGGAGGTGAGGTGAAGTTCTATTTCTTTAGCCAACATAAATCTTCCAGATCCAATCCAAACTCGAGCTCGCTCGTGTCTAAAACTAAGTTTCAAAAGATAGGTGGCAGGTTGGAGGATATTGTTGTTAAGAAGGCTTATCTAAGCTTATCAGAGAATGCTATAGGTAGAATTGACTTCATCAACAAAATGCCCCACAACGCTTGTCTATTGGAGACTTGTTTTTTCGGCATGGAGAAGGAAGAAGTGGAGATACTCAAATTATTGATTGGTGAAGCTGAAAATTCTAATGCCACGTTGAGAATAATCCCCATGGTTGGGATGGGCAGTGTCGGAAAGATGGCCTTGGCTTAACGGCTGTATAATGATGCCAACGTGAGCAGCTGCTTCGAGAGAAGAGCATGGGTTTGTGTTTTGGATGTTTTTGATGTTCTCAACATAACAAAGACTATTTTGCGATCGATCACCGAGTTGTCATGCAAGGACAAGGATCTCAACTGGCTTCGAGTTAAGTTGAAGGACAGCCTATCAGGGAAGAAGTTTCTTGTGGTTTTAGATGATGTCTGGAATAAGAAGTATGGGGAATGGACTACCCTCTTAAAGCCATTTGAAGCAGGGCCTAAGGGAAGCAAGATCATCACCCTAACTCGCAATAGTTCGGTTGTTTCCTTAACATGAGCTTCACCCCATCCTTTGAAGGAGTTGTCCATTGATAATTGTACAAGCTTATTAGCCTTTCATGCTCTTGGAGCAACAAATTCTGAGAGGCACCTTGATCTTGAAATGATAGGCAAGAAAATAGCTGAAAAATGTAAAGGTTCACCTTTGGCAGTGAAGGTTTTAGGTGGTCTCCTGCATTATAAAGGGCATCTCGATGAATGGGAAGCTATCTTAAATAATAGAATGTGGGATTTTCCGACGGGAAAAAATGATGAGGTTCTCCCAATTTTGAATTTGAGATATGTCCATCTTCCTTCTTAGTTGAAGAGATGTTTTGCTAATTGTGCGGTGTTTCCCAAGGATTACGAAATTGAGAGGGATGAGCTGGTACTCTTGTGGATAGTGGAGGGCTTTTTAGATGGACAAAAAAGAAAGGAGAATAACTTGAGATTAGGACGGAATTACTTCGACGAGTTAGTATCCAAATCATTTCTTCAACAATCAGGTGTCATTTCATCTAAGTTCTCAATGCATGATTTTTTGAATGATCTAACAAAGTCAATTGCAAGTGGGACATGCTTTAGCTTAGGGGAGTCTCAGCTAGTAGAAAATGAAGACGATGGATCTCTTGTGAAAGCTTGTTATGCATCATTCATTTCGTCGTGGTCTATTACATCAAAATGCTCGAGAGCATCTCACCGAATGAAGGTACTAAGAAGTTTAATGCTACTTCATATTGGATCTAGTGGGGGCAGCAAGTTCCACATTTCCAACAAGGTGTTGTATAAAGTACTTGAGGGTGGTCCCATTATGTCATTGTGACATCATAGAGGTACCGAATTGTGTTGGTTTTAAAACATCTTCGATATCTCAATTTCTCATACACAGACATCAAAAGACTACCTAATTCAATGTCGCCTTATGCAAATTACAAGGTTTGATCTTAAGAGGTTGTCAAAAGCTTTTTATGTTGCCTCTAGGTATCACAAAATTGGTGAGCTTATAGTTTCTTGACATTAGAGATGCACACAGCCTAAATGAGATGCCTTTGGGTATTGGCAATTTGAAAATCTTATTGTCTTATCCAAGTTTGATGTAGGAACTAAGAAATGGTTACAGTTAAAGGAGTTGAAGAATTTGTCCCATCTTCAAGGAGAATAAGTTATATTAGAATTGCAAAAAGTGCAAGAAGCTAGAGATGTTGTTGATGCTAATTTGTTTGGAAAGCAAGGCCTTAGCAACGTGTTCTTGCATTGGAGTGAAGAGTTTGGAAATCTGTGGAGAGATAAGCACGAAGCATAGGTGCTTCACTCTTTGTGGCTTCGCATTGATCTTGAAAATCTCACTATCTCATATTATGGCGGTGCAATATTCCCATCATGGTTAGATGGTCCATCCTATTGTAAGCTAGTGTCTTTGTGCTTACGGGGCTGTCCTAATGTTATATCGCTGCCCCCACTTGGACAACTATCTTTACTTAAGAAATTAAGAAATTATGTCTTAATGGTCTACATGCAGTAAGAATGATAGGCTCTAAATTTTATGGAGGTAAAAGGCCTTTCTCATCCTTAACTTTGAAGTTTGAAGAGATGTTGGCATGGAATGAGTGGTCTTGTTATGCTGGGGGCCCAAAAGAAGAAGTACCATTCTCTTGTCTTCAGCATCTTGTTGTCCGGAGTTGGTTAGGACATTGCCTTGTCAACTTGATTGTCTCATAAAGCTTGAAATCCATTCGTACGCGCATTTGAATAGTTCAACCAGTGTGGTTTGTCTTCCATTTCTCCGCAAGTTATACCTCGAGGATTGTAACAAAGGGATCTTAAAGTGGTTGGTCAACCTAACTTCTTTAACCATTCTCAGGTTCAAAATCTTGCGGAGCTTGCTTGCTTTATCATGAGTTTATGAGCTGTTTGGTCAAGCTAAAGGAGCTTCATATAAGAAGCTGTGACAAGCTAACTTACTTATGGCAAGATGGAAATGAAACTCGAAATCTTACTCGCCACCGGGAATTATCCATCCTAAGTTGTCCTAAATTCACGTCTTTTGTGGTAGGAGAAGGAGAGATAAAGCTGCCTTTCAACCTCGAAACAAATGGAATTGAGGGATTGTGCTAGTTTAGAAAAGCTTCCAAGCAAGATGCACACGCTTAGAGAGTTGTTAATTGAGAAGTGTCCAAAACTCATGGGATTATTAACCATTACTCCAAATGACCCCACTAGCAATAACCCGATGCCTCAACTTGCTGCTCTCAAGACACTTATTATTGGGCATTGCCAGGGAGTGAAGTCGCTAGAAGAGATCGCTGTAGAATTGCTGAATTCTATGACTATTGACAGCTGTCCGAATTTGGGAAGCCTACCACAGTGTCTTCACACGCTCTCCCATTTCACTCTTTTGAAAATAAGTAACTGTCTAACATTGGAGATAGAGTACTTCCCTTCCTTTCCCATCACCCTGTCATATTTCTTTCTCTATAACTGTCCGAAGATAAAGTCTCTACCAAATCAGTGGCATCATCTTACATCCCTTCATATGCTATATATTATGTATTGCCAAAATATCAAATGCTTCCCCAAAGGAGGTTTGCCTCAATTTGCTGGACCTTACAGTTTTAGTGTGTGAGAATCTGAAGTAGATATTGAGAGAATGGGGCTTACCCATGCTCACATCCCTCAAGTTTCTGTTAATTGACTTGAGCATGGGAGGGGAAGGAGAGAAGGTATGGTTTCCTTCAGAGGATGAGGATGCATGGAGTCTTCTCTTTCCTTCCTCTCTAACCTGTCTTTGGATATTTAAAATGAGGAACATGGGAAGACGCTCAAGCTTTCTTTGCAACTATCTTTCCTCTCTCACATTTTTACACCTTTACAATTGCCCAAAGTTGAGGTACTTGCCAGAGGATGGCCTCCCTCCCTCCCTCCCTCCCTCCCTCCCTCTGAGAATTGCGCATAGATGGGTGTGAGATTCTGAAAGATCGATGCTTAAAACTCACTGGCGACTATTGGCCCCTCATCCAAGAGATCCCGAGCATCCTCATTGATGACATTTGAATCCAGTGAATCCATGTATGGTCAGTTTTCTAGGGTTCAGGTAAGTTTTTGGTTTTGATTTCAATTCCGCTTCCTCAATTCGATGTGTAATACAAATTGATATTTTTCCAATGGAAATGTTTCCAATGAATTTCCAAAAACTAGCCACTGAAGGTGAGACTGACATTTGAGTGGGTGTTCTCATTGGGTTGGATCGGCTCTGTTTCACTGGACAATAAACTGTAGGACGACATATCATATCTTGAACTCTGCTTGATGCCCAAACAAATTGGGAATGCAAATGCACTATGCTTTGCATTAGAATCCTGATGAATCATAGCATTCTGCAATCATTGTCCTCTGCATTTACGGCGTTTGTTGTATATTCTCTTCACAACAATCTTTTTCTTGTGCCCCAACTCATTCACCATTATAATCTGTATTGGCAAAATTTCTTTGAAGGACCACTTGCAAACACTTTTTGAGGTAGGACTAATGCTGTCAATGTTATGTGTCATTTTTTGCAATAAAAAAAGAAGAAGAAAAGAAGCTACTAATTTTATTTGGTGCACTGGTATGTTATAATTTTTCTTCTAGTAAATATGATGTATATAAGAGTAATCTTTTCAATATCTTAAACATGATTGGTTATGTGGAAAGTGTGACATGATTGAAAAGAAAGGAGGATGCAGTTCTTTTTATGGTTAAGAGTCAAACCTTCTTTTTGCTGGTGATGATCCTTAGCAGTATTAAGCAGTCAATCTGGGATAAAAGTCTAGGGCAGCTTATGGCTCCAAGCTTTCAATACAACTCCAATTCATGACAGCATTGATATTCCATAAACCACCTTCCATTTGGGTCTTGATCTCTGGGGGTTTAGGAACTATTGCTTGCAACTTGTTGGAAATTTTTAGCCAATATACTTATGCTTGTTGGTTGAGATTGTAATGATATGCCGCTTGCCTCTGGTTTTGCATTGTCAACGGTGACCTCTGGGTTTGCTTTTGTGTTTTACTCCACCACGAAATATGATTTCGTCATACATTATATCATTTTATTTGAAAATACCTTCTTATGTGGCATTCTTCCTCAAGGGAGTTTCTAAGCAAAAGCTTTAAGCTCACTTGGGTTCCTTTGGTGTAACTGGAAATCTTGTGCTTCGACTAATGTGTATCTTGTCTGGTACATCTCCTCTCTCTCTGCTACTGTTGCATATGTAAATTTTTTGTTGAAGCAATTTTCATATGACATTGTGAAGCTCTATTGGAGGTTAGTTAATTTGTAATATGAATTGTGGTTCACTGTGTACTTTTCTCGAGGCTTTTTGGATGTTATTACACATATGACATGGTGCTTTGACCATATAAATAGGCGGTCAGAAAAGTAGAGTTGCATTTGCCAAGATAATTTCAAGAAACTTCACGTATTTATGCTTGACCAGCCATCCAATCATTTAGTAAGTTTTAGTCATTTTTCTGCATTTTATGACTTTGATTTCTTTTTCAGTTATGCTTGTTGTTGTTCTTGCACCAATTGAACTTATCGGAGTCTGGTCTTTACATTGAATATACAGTAGAACTAATCAGTGAACATGGCTACAAAGAGCCTCTGCCAGCTTACATCTAAGCTTATAGTGGAACATAAACCAATCTAATTGTTCCAACTGGCAAGATATTGGGAATAGAACATTTATACTAAGCCTGATCAGTGTTTTTGTGTTACAGTAGTCTATAATATCGAGTAGTTCAAATATCTGTGCCTGTAGCCAGTATTGGGCTTTGCACATAATTAATGTGGACTTTTCTTTGTTTATAAATGTGGCCTTTAAGTTCTGCTATGATGACCTACTAAAGTGTTATCTTTGTAAATTGTTAGTTTCTTGCCTAAGGATAGATAGAGTATGACTCTGCATTTTTTGCTATCCCCAGATGAAGGGTTTGGATGTGGTTAAGGTGCTCATTCAAGGTTTGGTCTTGTTCCAAGGAGGAATTCTGATGGTGAGATTGATTTTCTTGCCAAAATACTTCCATTTGACCAACGATGGATCGTCTTCACAGCTAATAGTCCTCTTTTCACCTTGATTTGCAGGTTAGTCACGATGAAAATCTAATATCTGTAAGCATGGATGAGCTCCGGTTGTTCCTCAAGGCAAGGTGGCGCCTTTCCATGGGGATTTCTGGGATTTATGAGAAGATACTTCAGTTCTCGTAGAATCAGATGAGTTTAGTTCTTGTCATCAGAAAAGAGTTGTTCACCGGGGTCGAGTTACCTAACAAAACAGAAATTGAGGCTTAGCTACAGAGATAAAGCAAAAAAGGATGAAGAGAGGATGTCTCCTGATATACTGGATGTACTTAGAGTTGCATCGGCTATCGTTCGTCATTTAATCATAAGATATATTAAGCGAAAAAAAAAAAAATCATCAAAAGAAAGCGACACTAATTTCGGAGAGTAGGAAAGTGAAGTATCCCAATTCGTCTTGTTTGTTCATTTTTTAATCCTGCAAGTTTGCATTTCCATGATTTTCAGGGGAGAGAGAGCTTTTTGATGTGGATGGTGCCGGTACCGGGGGATTCTCTTGGAAGAGAGAATGGGAAAATCCGAACCCGATTAATGTGGCTTTTCTTGAAGACAAATAGTCGTCACTAGAAATTTTGAAATTACAGCTTAATCTAGAAAAATTTAGTCTTTGAATTCTTATCAAGCACTTCTTGTACGACATATCCAACGTGTTAAGATGTCCCAGCGAACTCGAACCGAGCCCTTTCTCTCTCTAGCGCACGGTTCACTTCCCTTTTCCAGCTTTCTTGATTCTTGTTTCTCCCTCTTAACTATCCCTCTTTTCTCTGATAAGCTGAAGGAAGTTAGTCTGTTGGGATTCCAAGATGGAGCTTCATGGGCGTAATAAATTTGAATTGGGTCTCTTTTGCCTAAGTCCTTTTTATTTTTGTAAAGAAAGACTCTTCCGTTATGATAGCAACTCTTGCCAAAGTCTAAGACACAGGATGGCAGAAATTTTTTGAATGAACCTGAAGCATGTAAGCCCAGCTCACATCCACTATTGAATGATGTGACTACATGTTGAACCGAACTTTTCACGGTGCACATGAGAAATTGTAGATCCTAGAATTCAGTCTTTTCATTATGAACATATCTATAGAGTATGTTAGTTTAGTCATAGGTAATTTAGGATAACTGGTTGTGATGGTTAGTCCAAAAAGTTGTGCCAACTGTGAAAGTGGCGATAGCGTTGGTATGAGTCATCCTACGGAGGTGCTGACTACAGCGGCATGCTGACGGCCGTTGGATGGGTGGCGCTCTCCATGCCGCCCTCTTCCTGATTTTTTTTGTTTTCTTTTCAGCTTTTTGCTGTTTTTTTTCTTGCTCGCTTTTCTTCTTCCCTTGTTTCTTCTATCAATCTTAAACTCGTAAACATGAATGAAAACCTAGAGATAATTCTAATACACAAGTATAATAGAGATTAATGAATGAAAAACCCAATATGATTAATCATGATCATAGTTAACCAAAATTATAGAATTGTTAATTTTACATGTAACACGTGAAAATTTCACTTGTAACGGAAAAAGAGACATTCACATAGCGATGAATGATAAATGTGAAAGCTGAAGGAACAGAACCAATTCGTGTCCTACAAAGTCTTGGTCTTCCTGGCAATGAATCAAGTTTTTCTCCCATCATCACTTTTTTTTCGGAAGGTGTTGGTCTTCATTGAATTGGTTGAAGTTTCTCTCCAATCAGCACTTTTTTGTGCAAAGTCTTGGTCTATCTGAATTGATTAAAGGTTTTATTTTTATTTTTATTTTTCACTTTTTCTTAAAGTGCTTCACTTTTTATTCATGTAATGGGTGGAAATTATCTATTTTTACTTCACTTTCCGGACAAAAAAGCACATGATATCTAGCAAAGTCTCTAGGAATATTCTTTAGATATTGTGAAACAAGCACTTGTGAACAAAAAGTATTTTATATTGATTTCTCTGACCTCTGATGTGCATAAAAATCTTGGTCTTTGTTTAATTTTTTTGTAGGCGAAAGTCTTGGTCTTCCTGAACTTTATAGTTTTCTCTATCCATTACCACATTATCACTTAGCTTCACCACAACCCTTGTTTTTCTCTTCAGTGACTGATTATCCCATGACCATTGGAGAGATCTTTTAAAGTTCCTTCTTGGTTTCCTTTCTATACTGATTTCTAGAATTGTTAATTTAAGCAAGACATGGAAATTCTACTAGTAATGGAAAAAGACACGTTCATATAGGGATGGAAGAACAAAGACAATTTGCATCTTCCCAGTAAAGTTTTGGTCTTCTTGATGAAAAGTATTTTATGAGTATACTATCACGCCAAGCAATTCGAGTTTAGACCAAAGAGACCATGTTTTGATGCACATTGTGTCCTTGAGTTAGATAAATAAAATGTTCTCCTTTTTCTCTAGATCAAGATTTTTGGCTATCATTTGAAAGAGAGGACCTTCTCTTGTGGCCATCCAAAATATAGGATAATAGGTGATATTTCTTCATAGGAAAAAGTACCAAAAAAGTCATAAACCTATGGCACTGATACCAATTCAATATTTAACCTTTCAGTGACCAATTCAATCCTAAACATTTTTACATTTGTACTAATTTAGTCCTTTCGGCCAATTTTAGCCTATCGGCTCTAACATGGATGTTTGCTGGTTGGCGAACGCTAATCTGGTAATTTTTAAATATTTTTTTTTCGAATTTTTAATTATTCTTTCCTTATTTTTTTCCTTTTCCTGTTCTTTTTCCTCTTCTTCCTCTCAACCTTCTTCTCTTGTAGTGGCCAATGAGCCTTTAACGGCTTTCTAGCCACTGGGTGAGGGCCTTGAAGCCCTTGCCACACCACTAGCGAGCTGTCGAAGGCTTGCTGGGCACTACAAGAGAAGAAGGCCGAGAGGAAGGAGAGGAAAAAGAAAAGGAAAAGGAAAAAAAAAAAAAAAGAAGAAGAAGGAAAAACTAATAAAAAATCGAAAAAAAAATGTTTTAAAAATTGTCACATCAGCGTTCGCTAGCTGGCAAACGTTCATGTTATAGCCAACTAGCCAAAATTGGCCGGAAGGACTGAATTAGTACAAATATAAAAAGATTTAGTATTAAATTGGCTTAACTAAAGATTTATAATTGAATTGGTACCAATGTCATATGTTTAGGAATTTTTTGATACTTTGCCCTTTCTTCACATGACCAACTTAGAGGGCATGCATATCTTCAAAAAGAATTATAACTTACAATTTTTTGTTTGTTTGTTTGTTTGTTTGTTTGTTTGTTTTTTTTTTTTGAGTATAGGCTTTTACGTGGCAGCTATAATGCTAGAAATTTGCAGCAAAGTGGGCGGCAATGATTAGCTTAAGGGTGCTAAAGTAGTTGTCGATGATAGTGAATCACTTGATAGGAAAATCGTGGTCCTTTGAGCAAATAAAGCTAGCCCAAAGGAACTTACTTGATGGATTAGTTGATGATTTGCGAATCGTGTACTATTTCCAAAGTAAAAATTAAGCAAGTTGCTTCATGGATTCGTTGGTGTACCCAACTCTTTTTATGGTTGGCCCAAAGCACGTGTTTCTGTTCTTCTTATCAAACAGTCAAAGTTAGGTGTCTTTGATGACTTGCAGATCTATGATAGAAAGTAAGATGCCATCGTTAGATGGATTGTCAACATTTATTTCAGTCGGTGCAAGTTGTCTAGAGACGCTTGTTTGTCAGTCCTATTAATTGTGGTCAGCTTCATTCATTGCTAGACAAGAAAAAGGGTCAGGCATCACCAACTAACAAGGTGCTAGATATAATCTAGGCATCACACTTATGAACAAGAAAATTGTGCAAAGGACCATGATTCTACTATCAAACGGTTCTCGATCATCAACCACTAGCTCAACACCCTTCAGTAGATCATTGTTGCCCATGTGGCTGTGCATCTTTAGCACTATAACTACTACATAAAAGCCTACATTGATCGCATATTGACCAATAACACATTAAACAAAGACATTGAAATTATAAGGTTACTATGAAATTATAAGGTTACGAAGAATGTACGGATGCAAAAAAAAGGGATAAGTGCATTATAAATTCTAAAACTTGTCACGAAAGTGCAATTAATTTTAAAAATTTCAAGGGATAAGTGCTGCATAAGTCCTAAAACTTGTTACAAAAATGCAATTGAGTCTTAAAACTTGAAAAAAAATGCAATTAAGTCTTAAAACTTGTCAAAATGTTTCAATCGAGTCCTAAAATCAATGTCGTCAAATTTCCTAACGGGATTTTTTTTTAACTATTTGCCACGTATGAGAGAGAAACGATTAAAAAAAAACCACGTCCACGCCATGTTAGCCTTTTCCATTAGGAAATTTGACAGCATCGATTTTAGGACTCAATTGAAACATTTTAACAAGTTTTAGGACTTAATTGCACTTTTTGCAAGTTTTAGGACTCAATTGCATTTTCGTGACAAGTTTTAGGACTTTTGCAACACTTATCCCAACTTTCAAAAAGCACAATTAAGTCCTAAAGCTTGTTATGAAGTACAATTGAGTTTTAAAACTTTCAAAAAATGCAATTAAGTCCTAAAACATGTCAAATTGGTCCATTTAAGTTCTTCCGTTGATTGTACTTTTCGAAAGTTTTAATATTTAATTATACTTTCAAGACAAGTTTTAGGAATTGATTGCACTTTTTGAAAGTTTTAGACTCGATTATACTTTCGTAACAAGTTTTAAGACTCAATTGTATCTTTTAAAAGTTTTAGAATTCAATTGTACTTTAATGATAAGTTTTCAGATTTCTCGTGTACTTTTTTTTTAATAAAAAAAAGCGTGGTCTTTGTATTTATTTAATGTTTTAGAACCCAATGGTTTTTGTTAGAGTATGTTTCTCATTTTTTGGAACGTGGAATCTACCCTATATGTTTTGGAACTTGGAACCTAGAACCCTTGTCGTTCTCTCAATGATTGGTAAACCCGTGATCATTGGAGGGATCTTTTCAAGTCCCTTCTTCGCTTCTTTCTTGTACTTATTTCTAGTATTGTTAATCTTAAGCAAGAAATGTAACGTGTGGAAATTCTACTAGTAATGTAAAAAGACACATTCACATAGGGATCGAAGAAGAGGGATGTGAAAAGTGAAGCAATAAAGCCAATTTGCATCCTGCAAAGTCTTGGTGTTCCTGGAATTGATTAAAGTTTCTTTCAACTTTTCCCTTTTGCTTAATTTTTCACGCAAAAAAGTTGATGAGTACCAATAAAGTCTTGGTCTTTCTAATACGCCAAGATGTTTGAGTTAGACCGGAGAGCATATGATTTGACGCACATTATGTCATCGAGTTATATTGTTCTCCTTTTTCTTCAAATTAAGGCTTTTGGATGTTGTTTAAAGCAGGGGACCATTTCTTTTGACCCAGAGCATGTGATTTTGTTTTTCCTACCAAACAGACAAACCTAATTGTCTTTGATGACTTGTGGATGCATAACATACAGTAAGATGCCATTGTTGGTTATATCCCCTATAATTCAAGTTTCAATAACTTTGACAAAGCAGCAATCCATTGATGCGATTTTGGCCCCATGATGCACGAGGAGCTGCCGAGGAGACATATGTTGGCACGAGATGGCTAGCTATAGAATTCTCGAGACAATAGAGTCCAGCTTCAAATTTATTATAAGGTCTAAGTTCAAATTTCAAATAGTTTGTGTATGGGCTCTTGATGGTATGATTGTGAATTTTCTGGAATCATTATAATTAGTATATACACCAACGCATGATACTAATTCGCTTCAAGTGATATTAGAGGAAAGGCATAATACTAATTTGTGAGCTCCATCATAATAAGGAGGTTGAATCATCCTCAAAATTCTAAAATTATAGACAATCCAGATCCATTGTCTAGAAAATATTCCATACCAATTGGCTTATTCTCCACACTTAAAAAAGAAAAACGGATTTAAGAAAGCAAGATCATGCAATACATGCTAGACTCCAACTTGCCATAATATGATGGTGCTCGATATCTCTCTCTCTAGTTGGTTAAACCCCTCGAGTCATTACATGTCCACACACATTACATGTTCCGCTCGTGAATATTTAGATTCTCTGACTTTTGTTAATTCTTAGAACCTACAATATCTAAAACATGATTAATAAAAGTATTTGAAATACTTTGGACTAATTTTATGATAACAATTAGTAACACCATATGAGTCTTAAATGCTCTTCTTTTTCGAATGAAAAATGGTGAACATTTTCATTTCAGCCTTTAATAATTGGCGGATGAAATACAAGTTAAGAAATCTCGAGTTACCAAAATAAGTATAAATAACTTAGAAATAATCATTTAATCGTTAAAACTTGTTGACACCTAACTTCTGCCCAATAGTGATTTTCATATATTTTTGGAAAACTGGAACAGATTTTCCTCCCAAAGAAGAAGTTTATTGGAATTAAAGCATTTTATATGCGTATACCAGAATTTCGACAAATAGGATTATGTTCTTTCGAATTTATTCCCCAAATTTAAAAAGAAAAAAAAAGAAAAAGAAAAGAAAAGCAAAGATAAAATGGGAACCTCCGAGAGAAAAACACACGCGGCAGAATCCATCTTTGTTCTCCTGCTCCTTTCCTTAAAACCACACCGCCTCACTTTTTCTTCATCCATCACCACCATCATCATCAAACTCACGCCCACAGACTCCACTCTCATTCAATTCATTTCTTGCATGCATATCGATTGTCGCCAATCACCACCATCTCTAGTCGTCGCTCCATCAATACCATCGTTCGTCGTTGCGAGCAGGGACCACGCACTGCCGTAGCTGAATACGGACGCGTACACAGTGAACTGCCAAACCTAGAGCTCATGCTTGCTGGATTGCTGTTGTGGATCTAATCCCGTTCGCCTGGTCAGCTCCAGGAAGTATACTTGGAATAGGTAAAAGACATCTTTCTACTTGCTCTCTTTTTCCCTTGAACTGATGCAGCAAGTTTAATAGCAAAATTGGGGAAAGTTGATGCCATATACTTGCTGGCCAGATTAAAGTTGCAGCTTGACTGCATAATTCATGGTGATTTGTTGATCTTAATGTGGCTTAGTTGTTTTAATGAGGTGATACATCTGCACGCATAATTGTTTAAGCCAAAATTTGGACCTCTATTTTATGATTTTTCATTACATATTAGGATAGAATTCATTATATCTGTATCAGGACAATTATATTAGAAAACTTAAAATTTTCATCGACAAGCATTATCATGCACATCTAGGCTTTTTGGAGTGCATTATTAATAATTCTCTTCTTGCATGTTTCCTTTCATAAATCACATGCTATAATTTGGGAAATCTAGGAAAATCATATCTTGCTTATTAATAAATTTAGATTGCATCTTCATAAAAAAAAAAAAAAAAAAAAAAAAAACCGAAACAAAAATGTGAAGTGGAACTCCCCGCGAGTCATGGAGAGTATTATCGCCCCATTCCTGCATTTTTTTTCTTTATCAGTTTTTTGCTGTTTTTCGTATTTAGTTTTTCTTTTTGCTCTTTTTCCATTTATTAAACTTATATTTTGAAAAGATAAATGGAAATCTAGACACAATTCCAATAGACAAGTACAATAGAGATTAATGAATGACTAATCACAATGTGATTAAAAATGACAAAAGTTGGACCAAAATTATAGTTTGTTAATTTGAGCAAGAGAAACAATAATCAGCGCCAATTGTCAATCACACAAAAAAAGAAAAAATCGGCACCCACGTAATGCGTGGAAAGTCTACTAGTAATGTAAAATAGACATTCGCATGGGAACGGAAGAGGAGAGATTTGAAAAGTGAAGCGATAAATCCAATTCGCATCTCCGTAAGTCTTAGTCTTTCTGGATTTTATTAAATTTTCTTTCCAATCAGCTCTTTACCAATTTTGCTTCACTTTCACGACAAAAAAGTTCATGATACCCACTGAAGTTCTGGTCTTCTCGAGTTTATGATTTATTTACACGAATGAGTATATGATCGTGGAAACTACAAATGTGCGGGGATAATCTCTAAATATTACAGAACAACCACTTGTGAAAGAAAAAGTTGCAGCAAGATGGGCGAAAATATCTGCTGAAAGGTGATGAGTTAGAAACCGATGATGGGGAATCGCCTAGAAAGAGAATCATGGTCCTTTGAACTTGATTTTCCTGTTCATTGGTGTGATGAATAAAGTATAATTTTTAGTAGATTATACATTGTCATTTGGTGATTTGTGACTTGTTCACTATTTGCATAGTCGGTGTGCTTGACCCTTTTTCTTCTTATTAAGCCCAAAGCACGTGTTTCCATTCTTCTTAATGGACAGACAAAGTTAATTGTCTTTGATGACATGTATATGTATAACAGAAAATATGATGCAATTATTGGGTGAATCTTCAATATGTTATGTTTCAATAGCATTTATTTTACTAAGTTGCACAAATATGTTTATTTGCCGATCCTATTAATTTGGTCAACTTCATTCATCGCTAAACAAGAAAAAAGGGATAAGCACACCGACTAATCCATCAAGCAAGTTGCTTTCTCTCACTCTAAATACACTAATGAACTTGATAATCGTGTTCAAAGGACCGCGATTCTCCTATCAAGGCGATTCTCGATTATCGACCACTACCTTAGCACCCTTCAACAAATCATTGTCGCCCATCTTGATGTGAATCTTTAGCATAGTAACTGCCATGTAAAAGAATTCATCAATCTCACATTCACCAATAAAGCAAACAAAGACATTGAAATCATAAGGTTACTAAGAATATACAGATGCTAAAAAAGCCAACAAAACACTCGTGAGGGATAACACTTATAATGAAAATATGCAAACACTCTAAGTTGGTCATGTTAAGACTCTGTTTTGGATGGCCAAAAGTAAAGGTCCGACAATAAAAAAGTCTTGATCTGAAGAATAAGGAGAGCAATTGACATAACAAGCACTTGTGGACAAATAGTATTTTATTTTTTTTATTTGTCTAACCTTTGATATGCATCCCTTGAAAGTCTGGGTCTTTTTTTAAATATTTTTCCTAGGTCATCGTCTTGGTCTTCCTAGACTTCATAGTTTTTTTCTTTCCATTAACTCATTTTCACTTTGTTTCACCATAACACCTTTATTGTTCTTTACAGTAACTGATTCACCTATGGCCATTGGAGAGATCGTTTTGGGTTCCTTTTTGGCTTCGTTCTTTCAGGTCCTATTCGACAAGTTGACTTCGTCCGCATTAAGTTGTGCACAACGAGATGGAATCAACACCGTCTCGCTTGAGGAGTGGAAGGATATGCTGGTAACAATCAATGCAGTGCTGGCTGATGCAGAGAACAAGCAACTTAGTGGTAACCATCAAGTGAAGCTATGGCTGGACAGGGTTAAGGACTTGGCCTATGACATGGAAGACTTGCTCGATGAGTTTGCAATAGAAGCTGCTCAGATTGAGTTACAGGTAGAATCTAGCACAAGTAGAAGTCTGCAAAAATGGAAGTCCCTTTTCTTTGGCCAACCACACTCGCTCGTGTCTAAAACCAAGATACAAGAGATCAATGGCAAGTTGGTAGCAATTGTCACCAGAAAGGCTAATCTAAGCTTGAGAGAGAATGTTACGGACATATCCAACTTCACTAGTAAAAGGGATCCAACCACCTCTCTACCTGAGTCACAGTTTTTTGGCAGGAAGGAGGAAGAAGCACAGATACTTGAACTATTGATAAATGATGTGCAAAATTCCGATGCCATGCTGAGAATAATCCCCATAGTTGGGATGGGCGGTATTGGAAAGACGGCCTTGGCTCAGCGGCTGTATAATGATGCCGGAGTGAATAGATGTTTCGATCGGAAAGCATGGGTTTGTGTTTCAGATGTTTTTGATGTTTTCGACATAACCAAGAATATTTTCCACTCGATCACCGGGTTGTCATGGCAGGACAAAGATCTTAACGGGCTTCAAGTTAAGTTGAGGGACAGTCTATTTAGGAAGAAGTTTCTTGTGGTTTTAGACGATATCTGGAATGACAAGTACGAAAGGTGGACTGCCATCTTGAAGCCATTTGAAGCGGGGGCTAAGGGAAGCAAGATCATTATCACGACTCGCAACCGTGCTGTTGCTTCCATAACAAAAACATTGCCGTATTGTTTGAAGGGATTGTCCCTTGAAAATTGCACAAACTTATTAGCCTTTCATGCTCTTGGAGAAATAAACTTTGAGAGCCACCCAAAAATTGAAAAAATATGCAAGAAAATAGCTAAAAGATGTAAAGGTTTACCTTTGGCAGCGAAGATGTTGGGCGGTGCCCTACGTAGTATAACGAATCCCGATGAATGGGAAGATACCTTAAACAACATAATAAGGGATCTTGCAATGGTAGAGAATGATGAGGTTCTCCCTATTTTGACATTAAGCTATGTCCATCTTCCTTCCTATTTGAAGAGATGTTTTTCTTATTGTGCAATATTTCCTAAGGATTATGAAATTGAAAGGGATGAGCTCGTACTCCTATGGATAGCAGAGGGATTTTTAGATGGACAAAAGAAAAATAAAAATAAGTTGAAATTAGGACGGAGTTACTTCAATGAGTTAGTATCTAGATCATTTCTTCAACAATCAAGTGTTGACACATCTAAGTTTTCAATGCATGATCTTTTGAATGATCTAGCAAAGTCAATTGAGGGTGCAATATGCTTTAGCTCTGGGGAGTCTCAGGTGGTAGTTAATGAAGATGACGCATCTCTTGGGAGAGCTCGTTATGCATCATTCGTCTCATCATGGTTTGTTACATCAAATTGCTTAAGAACATATCATGGACTGAAGGTATTAAGAAGTTTAATTCTAGTGTGTGTTGGATCTAGTCGGGGCCTAAATGGATTCTCTATTTCCAACAAGGTGTTGCACGACTTGCTATCAAACTTGAAGTACTTGAGGGTGCTCTCATTATGTCATTGTGACATCGTAGAGGTACCGAATTGTGTTGGTGGATTAAAACATCTTCGATATCTCAATTTCTCATACACTTTCATCAAGAGGCTACCTGAGTCAATTGTGGGCTTGTGCAAATTACAAGCTTTGATCTTAAGAGGTTGTCATGAACTTTCAATGTTGCCTCAAGGTATCACAAAGTTGGTCAGCTTACAATTTCTTGATATTAGAGATACAAAAAATCTAAAAGAGATGCCACTGGGTATTAGTAATTTGAAGAATCTTACTATCTTGTCCAAGTTTGTGGTAGGAACAGAGAAAGGGCTACAGTTAAAGGAGTTAGAGAACTTGTCTCATCTTCAAGGAGAATTATTCATATCAGAATTGCAAAATGTGAAAGACGTCAAAGATTGTGTTGATGCTAAGTTGTCAAGAAAGGAAGGCCTAAGCAACTTATTCTTGCAATGGGATAAAGATTTTAGAAATCTCTGGAATGATAAGCACTATTTCCAGGTGCTTGATTATTTGCAACCTCACTCAAATCTTGAAAATCTCACTATCTCTTACTATGGTGGTGCAGAATTCCCGCCATGGTTAAATTGTCCCTCCTATTCAAAGATAGTGTCTTTGTGCTTCCTGAGCTGTCCTAATGTCATATCGTTGCCCTCACTTGGACAGCTACCTTCACTGAGAGAATTATCTTTTGAAGGTCTCGATGCAGTAACAATAATAGGTTCTGAATTTTATGGAGGTAAAAAGCCTTTTTCGTCCTTAATCACTCTGAAGTTCAAAGAGATGTTGACATGGAAGGATTGGTCTCCTTATGCCAGGGCCCCAAAAGAAGAAGTCCCATTCTCCTATCTTCAGCATCTTGTTGTCCGAAACTGTCCTTCGTTGGTCGGGACATTGCCTTGTCAACTTGATCGTCTTATAAAGCTTGAAATTCATTCATGCCAACAATTGAATAACTCAACCAATGAGTTATGTCTTCCATCTCTCGATGAGTTATACCTTGAGGATTGTAGTAAGGAGATCTTAAAGAGCTTGTTCAAGCTAACTTCTTTGACAGTCCTCAAAATTAACAAACTCATATAGCTTGTTTCCTTTGATCATTGGTTTATGAGTTGCTTGGGCAAGCTAAGGAAGCTTCATATAGGACTGTGTGACAAGCTAACATGCTTGTGGCAAGATGGAAATGAAACGCAAAATCTCACTTGCCTCCAGGAATTAACCATTAAAAGCTGTGCTCGATTCACATCTTTTGGGGCAGGAGACAGAGAGATAGAGCTACCCTGTAATCTTGAAAAGATGGAATTGGTGGATTGCACAAGTTTAGAAAAGCTTCCAAGCAAGATGCACGCACTTAGACATTTGGTGATTGAGAATTGTCCAAAAATCATGGCTCTAAACATTCCTCAATGTGCCGTAGAATTGCTTGAAACAATGACAATTAAAGATTGTCAAAATATGGGAAGCTTACCACAGTGCCTTCACATGCTCTCCCATCTCACTCGATTGCATATTTATAATTGTCCAGCATTGGAGATAGAGGACTTCCCTCCCCTTCCCGTAACCCTCTCGAGTCTTGTTCTTAGGCATTGTTCTAAGATAAAGTCTATTGTCAACTGTAACATTGCCAACTGTAACAATCTTACTGAATTGGAAATATTGGAGTGTCCGGTATTGGAGATAGAGGACTTCCCACCCCTTCCTATCACCCTGCAGAGGCTTAAACTTTGGGATTGTCCAATGATAAAGTCCCTGCCAAATCAATGGCATCATCTTACATCCCTCCGGGAACTGGATATTTATAATTGTGAAAATATCAAATGCTTCCCTAAAGGAGGTCTGCCTCCCAAATTGCGAAACCTTGTAATTCTGGTGCTTGTGAATCTGAAGCAGCCAGTGAGAGAGTGGAGCTTACACCTGCTCACATCTCTCGAGTGGCTAACCGTTGATTTTGACATGGGAGGGGAGGGAGAGAAGGAGTGGTTTCCTTCGGAGGATGAGGATGCCTGGAGTCTCTTTCCTTCCTCTCTAACCTCTCTTCAGATATATGGTTTGAGAAACGCGGAAAGACTATCAAGCGGTCTCCGCAACCATCTCTCCTCTCTCCAATGGTTATTGATTGGATATTGCCCCAAGTTGAGGTACTTGCCAGAGGATGGCTTCCCTCCCTCCCTCCAAGAATTGCGCATACGGAAATGCGAGATTCTGGAAGAGCGATGCGCAAAACTCACTGGCGACTATTGGCCCCTCATCCAAGAGATCCCTTACATCGAGATTGATGACAAACGGATCCAATGAATTGATTTGCGCATCTACACTACAGTAAGTTTTCTTAGGGTTCGGGTAAGTTATCTTCGGTTTTGAAGGCATCCTTTTCCATTCTACTTTCTCAATTCGATGCTCAATACAAACTGATGTTTGGGTGGGGGATCTCGTTGGGTTGGATTGGCTCTGTTTCGTTGGACGATAAAATGTACGATGAAACGCTCGCAGTGCTGCCTCTTGCTATGTTGATGACATATCCTCATTTCTGCTTGATGCCCAAATCATTTGTGAATGAAATCGCACCATCACGAAGAATCATAGCATTCCACAATCATAGTCCTCTGCATTTTCAGCGTCTATTGTATGTTCTCTTCCCAACATCTTTTTTCTTGGGCCCTTAAGCTCATTCACTTTGGTTGTTTTGCAGATACCATTGTGATCTTGCATTGGTAGAATCTCTTGGAAGGATCACATGCGAACGCTGCTAAGGTAGGGCTAATGCTGTTGGTGTCATTGTCTTGCTTCATTTTTTTTATTTTTATTTTTGCAATTTATCAATAAAGGAAGAAGCAATTAAATATATTTGTTGCACTGCTATGTTCAGAATTTTCCTTCTGGTGAATATGATCTACATAAGAACAAATCTTTTTCAAAATCTAAAAGGATGATTAGTTTTGTGGAAGCTGTGATGTGATTGTGAAGAAAGGGGATGTAGTTTTTTCATTTTATGGTTTTCTTTAGAATTGGGAACCTTCTTCTTTTTTTTTTATGATGATTCTTGGTAGTATTAAGTAGTCAGTCTGGGATAAAATATTGAGTCAGCTCATGGTTCCAAGCTTTCACGTGACAGCATTGATATTCCATAAATCCCTTTTTGGTTGGGTCTTGAACTCTGGTGGTTTGGGAACTGTTGCTCCCAGCTTACTAGAAATTTCTAGCAAATATATTTATGCTTTGTTTGGAGAGGCCTACCTCTAGGTTTGCATTATCAGCGGTGACTTTTGGGTTGGCGTTTTGGTTTACTCGACTGCGGAATATGATTTCTCATGTGGCATTCTTCTTGTAGGGAGTTCTGGAACAAAATGTTCGAGCTGACATGGGCTCCTTTGGAGTAACTAGAAATCTTGCGATTCAACCAATTTGTATCTTGCCTGGTATATCTTCTTTCTCTGTGCTAGTGTAGCATGTATAAATTTTTTGTTGAAGCAATGTTCTTATGACATTGTGAAGCTCTATTGGAGGTTAGATAATTTGTATTCTAAATTGTAGTTCATTGTGTACTTTCTTCCAGACTTTTTGGATGTTATTACATAACATGATGCTTTGACCATATAAATAGGTGGTTAGAAAAGCAGAATTACATTTGCCAAGATAACTTTCAAGCAACCTCGCATAGTTTTGCTTGACGAGCTATCCAATCATCTGGTAAGTTCTACTCATATTTCTCGATTTTATGACTTTGATTACTTTTCCATTTAGCTTGTTATTGTTCTTGCACTAATTGAACTTGTCTAAATCTGGTCTTTACATTAAAAATATAGTAGAACCAATTAGTGGTCACAGCTGTTGGTAGCCCTTGTCATCATACATTTAGCAAATAATGGAACAGAAACCAATCTAATTGTTCCAATGTGGAAAATATTTGGAATAGAGTAATCTAGAACACCAAATGGTACTGATCTTTGTGCCTATATGCAGTATTGGGCTTTACATACAAATATATGGACCCCTTTTTGTTTATAAATTTGGTTTTTAAGTTTTGCTTTAATGACCAGTGACTAAAGAATTATCTTTGTAAAGTGTTATTTTCTTGTCTAATGATTAGTGTTTCTGTTTTTTTGCCTATCCACAACTGTAGGATTAGCATGTGGCTGACGTGCTCATTCAAGGTCTGGTCTTGTTCCAAGGAGTAATTCTGATGGTGAGATTGATTTTCTTGTCAAAATACTTCAATGACCAACGATGGATCAGGGCCCTCTTTTCACCTTGATTTGTATGTTAGTCATGACGAACATCTAATAGCTAGAAGCTTGGATGATGTCTGGGTGGTTTCACAAGGCAAGGTGGTACCTCTCCATGGGAATTTCCAGGACTATAGGAATGTGCTCCAGTTTTTGTTGAATTAGGTGAATCTAGTTATTGCCATCAATTAAGAGTGGTTCACTGGGTTCACATTACCTCATGAAACAGAAAATGAGGCTTAGCTACATAAAAAAAGCGAAAAAAAGGATGAAGAGAGGATTGCTGCTGATATATAGGATGGACTCACAGTTACACTAGCCCTCATTTGTCATTTATACTTGATAAGGGCTCGTGGAACGATGAGTCTAAGCTTTTGACATCGAGTATGCAGTATCATTTACAATAGCTTAAGAACTGAGTTGGGATTGCAATTCTGGTATAATTTATGATTCTTTGCACATTTTGTTCTAGCAATAGGTTCATTTGTTGTGCCCCTGGAAGTTTGATACTCTATTGCCAGCGAAGTCAGCTTTCCCATACACACTAAAATGATTTAATCATTTGCAAAAGAATGTTTTAGCACAGTAAATTATTTTGTAAGACAATGTATTTTGTGAGAAAGCTGTATTGATTATAGTTCATCCTTCTTTTATTCAAATACATGAGAATTACGAAGAATCAATGGCGTTCCACAATCATACTCCTCTGCATTTTCAGCATCTGTTGTATGCTTTATTCCCAACATCTTTTTCTCGTGCCCTAGCTCATCCAGTTCATTGTTTTGCAGATGCCATTGTCATATGTATTGGCAAAATCTCTTGGAAGGATCACTTGCGAAAACTTTTGAGGTAGGGCTAATGTTGTCAATGCTATTTGTCATTTTTTACAATTTATAAGAAAGGAAGAAGTATTTAAATTTATATGGTGCATTGATCTGTTCTAAATTTTCTTCTAGCGATTATTATCTAAATAAGAATAATCTCTCTCAAAATCTAAAAATAAGATTAGTCATGTGGAAGCTGTGATATGATTGTGAAGAAAAGGGATGCAACTCTTTTTTTTTTTTTTTTTCTAATTATGGTTTTCTTTAGAATCGAGAACCTTCTTTTTGTTGATGATGATCCTTCGTAGTATTAAGTAGTCTATTTGGGGTGCTGGTGGCTCTAAGCTTTCAATGCAACACAAATTCATGATAGGACCGATGTTCATAAACCACCTTCTGTTTGGGTCTTGATCTCTGTTGAGTTAGGAACTACAGCTTGCTAGAAGTTTTTAGCCAATATACTCATGCTTATTTGGTTGAGATAGTAACGATATCCTGCTTGCCTCTGGGTTTGCATTAGTGACCTCTAGGGCAAATCTTGTCAATTCTTTAAATTCGTCATACACCATGTCATTGTATCTGAAATTACCTTCTTATTTGGCATTCTTCCTGAGCTCACCTAGATTCCTTGGTCTAACTAGAAATCTTGCACTTCAATCAATGTATACCTTGTCTGGATCATCTTCTCCCTCTTTGCTACTGTTGCGCATGTAAAAAAAATTTGAAGCAATTTTTGTGTGATATTGTGAAGCTGCATTGGAGGTTAGTTAATATGTAATCTCAATTGTGGTTCACTGTGTACTTGCTCTGAGGCTTTTTGGATGTTAGTGCACATATAACATGGTGCTTTGACCATGTAAATAGGTGGTTAGATAAGCAGAGTTGCGTCTGCCAAGATAGCTTTCAAGAAACCTCACATGGTTCTGCTTGACAAGCCATCCAATTATTTGGTAAGTTTACTCATTTTTCTTTTTCAGTTAGCTTGTTATTGTTCTTGCACTATTTGAACTTATTGGAATCTGGTCTTTACATTGAAAATACAGTAAAACCAATCAGTGATCACAGCTACAGGGAGCCTCTGTCATTGTACATCTAACTATAATGGAATAGAGACCAATCCAATTTTTCCAACTTGCAAAATGTTGGGAATAGAATGGTTCTGCTAGCCTGATCAGTGTTTTTGTATTACAGTAATCTATGATACCAAGTAGTTCCTATGTTTGTGCTTATAGGTAGTGTTGGGCTTTGCACATAATGAATGTGGACCTTTTTCTTGTTTATAAATGTTCACTCTTAGTTTTGCTTTAATGAGCAGTGACTACTCAAGTGTCATCTTTGTAAATCGTTAGTTTCTTGTCTAGAAATAGATATGATTCTGCCTTTTCCACTATACCTAATTGTAGGATTTGGATGAGGCGCTCATTCAAGGTCTGGTCTTGTTTCTAGGATGGATCATTTCGCAGCCAACAGCCCTCTTTTCGCCTTGATTGGCAGGTTAGTCACGATGAGCATCTAATATCTGGAAGCGCAGACAAGCTATTGGTGGTTTCTCAGGTGGCGGCTTTCCATGGGAATTTCCAGGATTACAAGAGTTTGGATGTCCTGACGGTATCTCTGGGTTATTGTGTTCATCATCTACACTAACCGTGGAGGACAAACATCCTGAAATGAAGTAGAAATTGGTTGAGTGCGCACAATCTCTGAATGCAGCATGTGTGGATTAATTTGATTAAATTGTTCTGGGACCCAACTTTAGACACATCGATCCTGATTCAAAATTCTTTAATTCCAATTAAAAGCAAACTAGGTTATGTGGCCTTGATCTGGCCTGTATTAACTGTAGCACTTCCAGCTATATTTAAATTCGCATCATGTGATGCAGTAGCGACTGATTTGTCAAATAAGCTACGGTTATGGCTTAAACCGAGTAATTCATAGCGAGTATGGAACTTTTATGGAACCTTTACAGGGTCTATTCACTTTTTCTATCCTTCGTTAAGAATGGTCAAGGCAAAGGTTTTCTCATGGAATTTTGTAAGACCGCCGTGGAAACATGCTTTTCCCGGGCGGCATTGAGAGTTGAGATTCAAGACATGCTCGTTACGTAGACGCACGTAATAATGCAGTTATGCTTCTGAAAAGAAAATTTTCCACTTGCAGTCTGCCCTATAAAGGTTCTAGTTTCATACCCATAAATCTTTTTACCTTCAAGTTTTTATGTTGATTCACCAGATTTTAGGCGGAGTTGTTGATGTTGAGCACCGATTCCCCATTTTAATTTGCATACTACAGAGGCAACCAGGGACTATTTAACGAGAAATTAACTGGGCGGAAATATTTTCCCTATTTTTGTTCTTCAGTACTGTCTAGGAGAATTAAATGTGAAAATGTTTTCGTGATCAGCAAAAAGTTTATACTTTCAACTCTAAGTACAGAATTGCTTTTAGTAAATATAATGTATGCTTTGCCTAGCCAAAAAAAAAAAATTCTATAATGAAATTCTGTATAAATACCTGAATTGGTGAGATAATATCCTTTTAACATGTTCAGGTCAATTTTCAAAATAAGAAGCTTTTTATGTTCTAATAAAAAGCTACTGTACAGACGAAAGCAGGGATCGAAAATCGAGGTTTTGAAAATGCAAAATCGCCATCTAATTTCTAAATGAACCCTGCGGATCAAAAACCATTTACGAACTAATGGGCTGGTCAAAGAATTGAGTTCATTTTTCTTCCATTCAAGTGTCCAATCCATCTCTTGACAACATTTAAAGCAATCTCACATATTAATTTCCTGTGCAGGAGGGGAAAGGGGAGGAAGGATCAATCCCCGTCGCTTACTTTAAGGATTTTACGCCTAAATGAGATATTCTTATTCGAAGAAGCTCATCACTCTGCACCACTCGAGACCCATTGTTTGGAAGTAGGCGAGCCCATTACTATTGAACCAAAAAGGTGACAAAGGTTTATAGCCAATCACATGTAACAAGATACATGCACCACCACCACAAATAGCTTCGATCTCATGACCCCACATTTGTGGAATGTCAGCCCATAACATTAAGTCACCATCACCGGCGATTGGGGGTCTCCCATATTTATGGGTTAACTCGATAATAAGATTTAATTCAGTTAAAAAGAAAAAAAAATCACCGAAAGGTTCACTAAGTTAGTAGGAAAGCGAATTGTCCCGTTCTTGTCTTGTTTGTTCATTTTTGGTTGCTGTTGCGTGGGTATGATATTATTTTGTTTGTTTGATCACTCTTGCTATTGTTTATTGTGCATGCAGGATAATTTGTCGCTATTGTCTATTGCGCATGCAAGATAATTTTTATATAAAATTAATTGATCGTCCCATTCCAGATTTATTAATATTTTTATGTTCATCTCATGCCAATTGTTATTCGACGAGTTGAAGAGTGTCCGATACAAATGACGGCATGATTGAAATTGTATTGGTGTATGATGGGAGCTAGCGAAAGTCAGGGAATTAAAGAAAAAATATGGGGCTTTTACTCTGTTTTTCAATCCATATTTTTTATTTTTTTCACATAATCGTTCTGGAGTGGGCAATACTTTCAACGTACACATGAAGTATTACTTGAAGCAAGAAATTCTCAAATAGCACCTAGATGGAAAAAAAAAATTAAAAAATCTCAACTTTCTTACGTTCTGAATGATAACATAAAGCTTATTTTTCGTTACTAATTAGTCTCTTTAATAAATTTACTACTTGAAGTTTCTTTTGCGTCATCACATTGTAAACATTTATAACACGCATCGATTTGTCCAAAGTCCTTTAAGTGCCTTTATAGATTAGACTATCATATGGTACGATAGGAAGATGACAACGACATAAGAATTAGATCTGAAGAAAGTATTATATTTCCAACACATACAAAGTAGTAGCTAAAAACAATGTGCAGTCAATCAAGGGTTGACCCAGTTTTACTCATGCCCGTTAATGACACATTCGTTCAGTCGTGATTCTTATGGTTGGCATTGGTTTCAGCTTTGCACTGGCTCTCACATGGCAAGTGAATTAACTCTCAGGGGGGCACATGCTCAGGACACCTACGATTCGTGCTATAATCCATCCAAGCCTAATTAAAACATAAAAATATAACCCAAGGCCTTCTCACCGTTCATCACAATTTTTCTCCTTTCTAGATGCTGAAATCCAGTGGTGAAATTATTTCTAAAACAGAACTTGCAGTTTGCTTTTTAGATTTTTTCACTACTTCTTTTTTAAAGTTGAAAATCCAATTTGACATCCGCGGACATATGTAATGTTTTATTGTCTACAGTGACATATCAATTTGACATACATAAAAAATTATAAATAGTCGGTTATGCAAGTTATGTAACCAAAATTCCACTTATTGGTATCTACAACACCATTAATATGGATAGCTGCAAGTAACTAATTAACTTCTCATATCTATCGGTATCAAAGAAAATCTACAAATATGCATAACCAGCTTGGCAGATAGTTGTTAATGGTTGGAGGTTCCAAGTTCCAAAATTTCAAAACTGTGAGTACATACTAAATTCTAAAGTTTGAGGTCCTTTCTATCATGTACCCACCCTGCACCTTATACCATGTACCCTTAACAATATTTACGTAAGTATATGTATGTATGTATGTATGTATGTATGTATGTATGTATAAAGGTGACAATTTGTATGCATGAGTCGTGCTTGTGTCATGTCAACTTAAGGGTATAGTAATAACTAGGTTAACCAAAACACGAATCCTTTACTAACCAAGTCACAAAAGCTCGGCCAGAGCATGACATACATAACCCATTCAATTAAAATGGGTTAAATTGGGTCATCTTACATTGAAAGGCGACACAACCACCCGAATAGTGTCTTTGAGATGAAATTTTAACTTTTAAAAAAATTTTCATGCCATGTTTGAGTCATGTTATCTTGTCATGTCATGTTGAAAATTGTTTCATCTATGAATGCAATATAGAATTTATCATTTTCTCTTTTCTTTGTTTAAATATGTGAATGATAGAAGGAAGCATATTAATATTCTATCTTTCTTTCGTGTTATTGTCTTAGGACTATGTCACAATTAGATTGAGAGCGTACCTTATTATGAATTTACATGTACTTATGTTGGATGTTGAATGCATTAATAATAAGAATAATGATATTTTTTAATTAAAAAATACTGAATAAAATGCAGGGTAGAATAAGGTAGCTTGCCAGAAAATGGGTTCCCTCCCTCCCTTGAAGTATTCGGCATCATTTGGGAAAATATTTATTTAGGTATCCTGTTTACTAAAATGTATCTTTTATAGATATATTTGCTATTCCTTTGTATAGATGTCACCAAAGTATTTTCAACATCCTAGAATGAATGAATGAACAATTCCAAAGTATGGATAATATATGGTCACAGCATAAATAGTTGGAAGGAACCCTCATAATTCTTGGATGGGAGGAACATGTGCCAATTGGTCAAAGCAATGCATAATTCTTGGATAGGAAGAATCCTCATCAATTACTTCCCAAAATTCTACACAAGCATTTAGATGCATTAGCGATAGAAGAGGGCATCAGCCACATTATACTTCGAGAGGTTTCAAGCTCGCTTTAGAAAGATTTGATCAAACAGGGATGTATAAATTTGAGTTTTGACACTCATTGTTTGTCACACAGTAACACAAGCGTACTCTATTCGTCAATTTGATACTTTCGCTCTGGTTCTTGTTTATTAAAGGTGGCCGCAATTCTGGTCTTGGAATTCTTACATTTACTAGTTGAAACCATGGATCGTCATTTCGGTAATGTGGGGAGTCATAAAGCAATATCCTCTGCCCTTCAGTTCCTTCAAAAACGACTTCGAAGCAGTTAAATTTGTGTATCTTTCTCCTCCTGATTAAATGCAGTGTGAGCTGGATATCACGTTCTCACTTGGAGAAGTTCATGCTGGAGGAAATGGTCATTGATAGATGCACTGTGGAGACCTGCAAATCAAACATATCGACCCCGATACAGCTGATGGAGAAATCATCATGAAACCATACTCAGTTAAATATCCTAATTTTCTCCTGACGGCGCAGTAAGGATACATATTAGAGAATTCAGAGTGAATATTTTGGTGACTATATGTGACATAGTCTCGCTCTTTACAATGCGCAATCCATGCTTGGTCGTAGGACTTCTGGAGGACAGATTGTATCCTATGCCATTATCCTCTCCTGGCATTTACTCTCAGTTTGCAGCACCTGCTCTTCCCGCAATGACGAGCTTCCTTTGGTCAGCTAGTTTAACAAATTACCTGCACTTCGCCATTAAATTAGAATGGAGTTGAGATGAGAAAAGTTATGCACTTAGATAATGCGATTGTGTCCACTAAAGCCAGCACAACATAATGTTTGATTCAAGCCTAGCAAAATTATAAGTTCCGACCATCTACTTTTTCTGAACAATGAGTCCTATTAAAATAACAAAAACAGACAAGCAAGAAGAATAACTAGTGAGAGATTTAAATGGCGCGCCTTATGACTCAATCCCTGCACCTGTTCTTGAGTTCATCTTTCAAATGCTCAAGCAAATACTTAATATTTTTCATGTCATCTTCAAGGACGGAACCTTCGTAATAGATTAAGGAACATCGCAAGTGCTCTCATCCACTCTGGATGAAGACATCGCAGCTGCAAGATAACACTTTTCTTTTTATTATCGTAATCAGATCGTTAAAATGAAAGTACAACAAAAATACAAGTACGAACAAGAAATCCTTCAACTTAAAAAACAATGCTCACCAAGCAATACATCGTTTTTCTCGGAATCAGATTGTTAAGATGAAAATACAAACACCATTGCAATCTCTCTAGAAATAGTCTTACTAACTACTCTTAAAGCTACTAAGCAATGTACTGAAAGTGACATAGACAAAATTTCCATTAGAAATAATAACCTATGAATTGAAGACAGCTCCACCACTTGCTGAATCCTTTCCATTCAGGATTTAATCAAAGATAAGCTCTGAGATTTTTGTTTTTTTTTTTTTTTTTTTTTTTTTTGTTTTTAAAGAGCAGACTTGAAATCCTTTCATATGAATTACACAAAATTTACAATGATCAAGTTGAACACATTCCGACTGCACACCGACTAATGGGCAGTGGCGCATGATTGACGTTCAACAGTTTGCGAGATCATTTTAGCATACGCCTTACTGATTCTATGAGGACTTTATCTCACGATTGAGTTTTCATTTTTGACTCATGTTTATAGCCGTCTATCCAACTTGCCATTCAACAAAAAGTTACCACAAAGTAGACCCCACACAATATCTCTAGAACTTCTCTTAATCAAAATGCATCGCACCCAGACAGCTTCACACCATATGCGTCAACTATACAAACTCTGAGACATGCTAGGTGAGTAAGAATTTCAGTCTGGAGGGTTAAAAAATTGCTAAGGCCCCAGCTATTATGTGGTCTATTGAGTAGGCCAACTGAGTAAATGTTAAAGTCCCCGCTAGAACAAGCAACTACTTCTATTTCTCAGACCCAAATTCAATCTAGAAGGTTAAAAAGTTGCTAAGAGCCCTGCTAATTTGAGCAAGAATTTCTATTTCGCAGACCCAATTCCAATCCAGAGGGTTAATAAGCCAGCTCGAATAGCAGGCATTAGTAACAATCTTCATAGAGGGAAAAAATGCCCTTGGTCGATTACAGAACTCGTACTCGGTGCGGCCAAAATTCCTATATATAAGAAATTTTTAAATTAAAAATGTAATGCTCGCCAAGCAATACTTGTTTTTCTCGGAATGAGATTGTTACTTGGGTAACTTCAAGCTTCAAAATCCTAAGTACTCAATAGTAATGTAATTGAGCTCATGCTGCCATTATCTGTCTAGCAAGATTCAGCAATGGACATTCAGTTGTCTACACTGACTTCGGTTCCCTTTTAAACTCATAAAAAGGTTCCCATTTCAGATGCACGTGCAACAGACTCTGAATTTGACTCCAATAAAGCCAGCATCCTCCTCTGTCAATTCCCTGTTTTGAATTTCCATAATCGATTCAAACGCATCGACGTTACATTATATATCTCAAAGGGGAATGCGCTGAAGCAAGTGGGATGAAAAAGCGTACTCTTACAACAGAAATAACTCAAAGACTCATACTCACATGCAATACAAGTTAAACTATGGAAATTCGGGAGTGCCAGAAAACTGACAGAAAAACAAAAAATCCTCCAAACCAGGAATAACGAATTTAATCAGGTCGATGCATCTTCTATAACCTTAACGTCCGGCCAGGAAAGAGAGAATCTCCCAGGCAACGAATTTCTTCCAAAGAGCCACCAATTCCACCGGTTCCCTACAAAAGTAACACTCGAGGATATAATCGCGAAAGAGGGAAAACGTGTCGGATCCAGACGACGAACCGGAGCAGCCGGTGGAATTTCCGGAGGCGACGGCGGAGGCGCAGGTGGCGACGAGGAAGATCGGAGCCGCTGTAATGGGAGCGAAGCGCGCGGACGGAAGGTTCAAACTCGAGCTCGCTGGGCCCAGACGGCGGATCGGAGCCGCCGATGGGCTCCGGGACGCGACGGCGGAGGCAGAGGTGGAGGCGGCAGCGCAGTTCGTCCGACGAATAGAGAGAAGGCTGGGATTGAGAGGGAAGAGAGCGAGGGAGAGGAGAGAGAGGGAATTTCAAAATTTGTTTTAGGTCCTACTGTACACGTGGCGAGACTTGAGTGGACCCATCCTGTTGCTGATTTTTCTAGGCGAGTCTCCGGATGAAATTTTTCTTGAAAGAAGAAGATATAGTAACCTGACAAAACCGTTTGAATAGTTGTTAGGTTGATGGCTGGGCTAAATGTCTCCAAGAAATCAATGCCATCTTTAAAATCTTGTGCTTCCCAACAAGCTTTGTAATGTTCTTCATACCCATCCAACTTCTGCTTGATTTTGTAAATCCTCTACAACAGACATCATCTTTAGAGGGATCATGAGGCACGAGTCCCATGTTTCAATTTAAGTGCCCGCACGAAGACAAAGTCACCATTGGGTTGTGTTGAGTAGGTCACTCCCAATTAGAGAGGCCAATGCAATTATGTATATCTGTATGTATATGTATAGTAGTGAGTGTGTAAAAGAAAAAGAAAAAAGAAAAAGAGATCGAGAGATAAATCAACGTGATCTTCTACATCTAGAAAATTAAGGGAGATTAGGAAAGAAATCAAAGTGATCTTCTCAGATCTACAAAATCATGAGAGATTATGAGATAAATCTACATGATTTTTATGTCATACAATTCCAATTGGGATTGCATTTACTCTTATAAATAGGAGTCCTCCTCAACGGAGTAAATGTTACAAAAGCAAGAATATCATAGCAGCGTAGTAGAAGAAACAGTTTTCTTCTTCCAAGAAAGAGAGTTATCTTTTAGAGTTATCCAGTTTGTGAGAGATTCAGATCTACAAATTGAAGATTTACATTTGGGTGAAATTGTATCACATTATTTATTATAGTGGAAGTTTGAAGTGGACTACAGGTCCCGTGGTTTTTCCCTTCACCTTGGAGGGTTTTCCACGTTAAAAATTCTGGTGTTATTTACTATTCGTCTTTACTACTTTCATTTAATATCCTATTTAATTTTCACAGAATTAGTAGCAGGAAAATTATCTAGACCTTCTCCACAAATGTTTTTTTTCTTTTTCCCAATTGGTTGGGAGAGTGGCGGAGACGAGTAATAAATTTGCTTGGAAGGCAATTGGATTGATAGATGGACTAGGAAAAGATTCATTTAATTGAGCAAATGATTAATTTTCAGCAAGTTTTGATCGTCAACATGACTCTTTTTAAATACTCACTCAACATCCTTCACATGCATCACTTGATATATTAATCTATTGATCACATTCTAGAATGTCCGACGCGTGACTCTAATTATTTTCAGTTGATACAAGCCAAACATGGCCCCGTCTCCCCTCAATGTGCGATAGTTAATAATCTGATGAGGTATCCCAACTTTGAAAACATTAATTTCCAAAGTTTAGTTTGATAGAGGGGTGATGTGATCCAAAGACAAAATCTATTGCAATTAAGCCAAATATTTAACTATTTTCATCATCCGTCAACTATGCTTAATGGCTCCATGATAAGTGTAAATCACCATGAAAAAATCATTCATGTAGCCGGTTGACATATGAATAGCTTTCTTGTCAATCGCAGGAGCGCGGAAAATACTTCTAATTTTTCAGTTAATAATGTTCGTGTGGGTCAATCATCCGCTATGTTTGCCAAAGAGTGACCTTTAGGAACTCTCCAAGAGCTTTAGCTATTCATTTTGAGAATTAAAACTGTAGAAGATTCCTAGTGCAATGTGTTTGAGACAGCAAAATTCCCGTACCTCTGGACTGGTCCTCAACGCCAAGGAAGAAATGCAATGGAAAAAAACTTTCATGGTAAAAGCAAAAAGAAGTTTCCGAATGCAACTATGTAACTCTGTGGCACTACTACCTGTTAAAAGATTATCATCACCGTGACGTAGTAGAATCAAGATTCTAGAGCTTGACTTATGCACAAATATGGAGTCATATGCCTTGCTGTAAATAAAAGTGTTCGAATGCTTAAAGAAGAACTCGCCTTTGACCCAAAAGAGGTCCATAAACATGGGAAAAGTAGTGCCCAACACAATAATTCGAATCTGGTTCCAGCAATGCGCAGTAAATTTCAAAATTTCATCCCGATCATACCGTAATCCCAAGTTGACTTCCATAAAATCCCATAGTTTCACGACACACCAAAGTTTCATTACAACATGATTTCATAGCTCAACAACCTCTAGAGTCAGCCTAGTAACCTAAAATCAGAATGGAATTGAAATTACGGCTTAACCTAGAAAATTTTCTTCAATTGGGTGAATTAAGTCTTTGAATTCTTCTCAAGTACTTTGCGTACCACATTAATCCAAGGTGTTACGATATCCGTGATGAACTTGAAACGAACCCTTTCTCTCTCTAGCGCGCGTTCACTTCTCTTTTCTAGTTTTCTTGATTCTTCTTTCTCTCTCTTAACTATTCCTCTTTTCCCTGATAAGCCAACTACAATAATTATAACTAAGCTGAAGGAAGCTAGTCTGTTAGGCTTCAAAGATGCAGCCTCATGGGCGTAATAAATGAGAATTAGTCTCTTGAGCCTAAGTCCCTTTCTTTTTTCTTTTTCTTTTTCTTTTTGAATAAAAAAAAAAGAGAGAGAAGACTCTATCATTATGGTAGCAACTCTTGTTAAAGTCTTAGACATGGGATGGAGGAAAAATTTAAATGAACTTGAACATGTGAGTCCAACTCACATCCATTATCGAATGATGCGAGCTCCACATTGAACCCAACTTTTCACGGTGTATGCGAGAAATTATAAATCCCGGAATTCATTCTTTCCATTGTCAATATATCTATAGATTAAGTTAGTTAAGTCATTAGGTAATTTAAGGTAATTGATTGTGATAGTTAGTCCGGCTAGTAGCACCAACTGCTACGGTGACGATAGAATGAGTCATCCTACGGAGCTGCTGACTATAGCGGCATGCCATTGGCCGTTGGATGGGTGGCGCTCTCTATGTCGCCCCATTCTTGATTTTATTTTTCATTTTCAGTTTTTTGCTTTTTTTTTCTCATGTTCGCTTTTCTTTTTGCCTTTTTTCTTTTATCATACTTGAACTTGTAAACATAAAGGAAAACCTAGATAGAATTCTAATGGACAAGTACAATATTGATTAATATAATGAAAAACCTCAATATGATTAAACATGAAAATAGTACAACGAAAATTATAGTATTGTTAATTTCACGCGTAACATATGGAAATTTCACTAGCAATGGAAAAAAAGACATTCACATTGTGATGAACGAGAGATGTGAAAAGTGGAGGAACAAAGCCAATTTACATCCTGCAAAGTCTTGATCTTCTTGGAAATGATTTTTCTCCCATTATCACTTTTTTTTTTTCCGCAAAGTCTAGGTCTTCATGGTTGATTAAAGCTTTTCTCCCATTATTACTTTTTTGGCAAAGTCTTGGTCTTTCTAGAAATGATTAAAGTTTTTCTCCCATTATCACTTTGATTTTTTCGCAAAGTCTTGGTCTTCGTGCAATTGATTAAGGTTTCTCTCTCATCGTCATTTCTTTTCGCAAAGTCTTGGTCTATTTGGAATTTATTAAAATTTCTCTCCCACCATCATCAATTTTTATTTAAGTGCTTCACTTTTGCTTCACATGTAATGTGTGGAAATGATCTAATTTTGCTTCACGTTTCCCAAAAAAAGGCACATGATTTCTAGCAAAATCTTTGGGCATATTCTCTAAATATTGCGAAACAAGCACTTGTGGACAAAAAGTATTTTATATCGATTTCTCTAACCTCCACGTGCATTTTTCAAAGTCCAATTCTTCCTATACTTTGTAGTTTTCTCTTTCCATTAGCTCATTATCACTCAACCCTTGTTTTTCTCTTTAGTGACTAATTCACCCGTGACCATTGGAGAGCTCTTTTTGAGTTTCTTCTTGGCTTCCTTCTTGTACTAATTTCTAGTATTGTTAATTTTAAGCAAGACATGTAGCATGTGGAAATTCTACAAGTGGAAAAAGAGACATTGACATAGGGATGGAAGAGGAGGGATGTGAAAAGTGGAGCAACAAAGACAATTTATGTCCTGCAAAGTCTTGGTCTTCCTGGCATTGATTAAAGTTTGTTTCCCATTACCGCTTTTTCCCTTTGGCTTCACTTTTTACACAAAAAGCTTGATGAGATCCAGTAAAGTCTTGGTCTTCCTAATACGCCAAGAAGCTTGAGTTACACGGAAGAGCGTATGTTTCGATGCACATTCTATCCTCGAGTTTAGATTGTTCTCCTTTTTTTTTTTTTTCTTTTGACCAAAGCTCGTGATTTTGTTTTCCTTATCAAACAGACAAACCTAGCGGTCTTTGATGACTTATGGATGCATAACATAAAATAAGATGCCATTGTTGGCTATATTCTTAATAATTTAGGTTTCAATGACATCGACAAAGTGAGGATCGTTTGATGCGATTTTGGCCCCATGATGCAGGAGGAGCTCTCAGGGAGGCATATGTTGGCATGAGATGGTTAGCTGCAGAGTCCTTGCGACAGGCACCATGTCATGATGGAGTTTGACATAATTTCGAGCCTTCGGATGTAGATGTCCAACTTCAAATTCATTATATGGTCTAAAATTCAAGTCTCAAATTGTTTGTGTAGGGGCTTCTGATAGTGCATGATTGTCAATTCACCGGAATCATTATAATCAACCTATACACCAACGCATAATACTAATTTGCTTCAAGTAATATTAGAGGAGAGGCATAATACTAATTCGTGTGCTCACTCAGAACAAATACGTTGAATCACTCTCAAAATTCTAAAATCGTAGATAATACAGATCGTAGACTCCAACTTGATGTAATTTGATGGCTCTCTCTCTCTCTCTCTCTCTCTCTCTCTCTCTCTCTCTCTCTCTCTCTCTCTCATTAAATCCCCGAGTTGTTCCATATCCACATGCATCACATGTTCCGCTCGTGCATATTTAGATTCTTGACTTATGTTAATTCTTAAAACCTACAATATCTAAAACATGATTGAGGAAAGCATTCAAAATAGTATGGGCTAAATTTATGATAACAACTAGTGCCAAACACAATAGTTCGAACATGGTTCCGAAAGTGCACAATAACTTCAAAATTTCATCCCAACCAAACCGTAATCCTAAGTTGACTTCCATAAAATCCCATAGTTTCATGATTCACCAAAGTTTCATTACTATATGATTTCATGACTCAACAACTTTTATAATCAACCTAGCCACCTAAAATCGGAATGGAATTGAAATTACAGCTTAATCTAGAAAAGGTTCTTCAATGAGGTGAATTAAGTCTTTGAATTCTTATCAAGCACTTCTTGTACGACATTAATCCAACACGTTAAGATGTCCCCAGTGAACTTGAACCGAACCCTTTCTCTCTCTAGCGCGCAGTTCACTTTTCTTTTCCATCTTTATTGACTCTTCTTTCTCCCTCTTAAGTACTCCCCTCTTTTCTCTTATTAGCCAACTACAACAATTATAACCATTGGGCCAGGGGCCACCCTTCCCACACGAAAGGGGGGTGGAGGGTTCGAATCTCCATCTTCTCAGGAGGTTGGGATGGGAACGATTTAGTTTCAAGTGTGGGTTTCGACTCCCACGCTCTGCAAGGAGGCAGGACAAAAGTCTGAGAGTGAGGGTTAGAGTAGGAGTAGAGTAGGATCGACCAAAAACAAAAAAAACTACAATAATTATAATTAAACTGAAGGAAGTTAGTCCATTCCATGCGCTTAGTAGGTGAATCCAGTACTGAGAAGATCTCCTCACATCATGTCTACAGAACCAAAGATTCTCGAAGCACCCGTTTCTCTTGCTCCCTCTCCATCATCCTCAACCCCCCTCAGAATTTCGTGTTTCAAATGCTTCTAAGATAGATTATCTCTATGAAGTCTCTCTTAGTGATGAAACCAAGATTTCGAAACCCACCTTCCTCTCATGAACCCTTATTCCGCTTTTGCTAAACCTAGTTCTTCATTCTCCCCTATCCGCTCCATCCGTCAACTTATTCACCAAACCCCAAAACAAGTAAAAGAGTACGTCCAAATTCCTCTAAATTCGACCAAAGATCCCATTCACCCGCTCACGAAAAGGAGTACTTTGTTACTCTTCGAGATCCCTCCGAGTTTCCCGACAATGGGCTCAACAGGGATACACACATGTCCATTATGGTGCTGTTCGCCTTGCTCTCACCTTTCATGGGCGTGAAGGTTTTCCCGTAGTGGCAAGAATTGCATTGTTAGATACTAGATTTTTACAATACCAGCATGCTTGCATTGGTACCGTTCAAACTACTTTGAATGCTGGAACAATCTTTGTGACTCTGTATCCAAACTTCAATATCGCTCTTTCAGACCCCCAACTACTCTTTTTCTTAAAGGTCCAAGTTCAAATCACTGGAGCCCCTCAAACCGCCGACTCGTAGCTGCAACCCTACATTGCCAGATGGTGTATCGAGTGCAAAACCATACTCTCGAACTAAACTTCACTAACGGTAATGAAGATGCCTTGTTTATCTCCATGCATAATGATCAGGCTTCATGCATCCATGTTCCTAGACAGATCCCGAAGGACACGTTGGCCAAGCTCCTTCCGAAACTTGGATTACCAACTACGAAAAACTACACCAAATAACAAGCCTTTCCAAATACGGACTTCGAATTCGTCCGGAAAAAAGATGGAACTATTTCCATCAAGTTGGCAAGGAAAATGAAGAAAGTCCTTCTATCTTCCGACCCTTTTTATGATTGAACCATGTGTTCCCGAATCAATTTCCGAGCCGATCTAAAAAAGCTTGTTAGACACTTTAATGGTGATGGACATCCTGTCCATTACTATAAAGACAAGGATGGTCATTGTTTTTGGAATTCTTTTTGCCAATGTTCCCATTGCACAAATTCCCCTGACGAGGTAGATCCATATGATAGACCTCCGCCTCGACGAAAGAAGCCAAAGGATATGTTGTACTAGAAATACTTAGACGGAGATTCCTCCGTTGATACTCTTGGTGAGTGTGATAAATACCAATTCATGGTCTCTTATGCACCACCTCCATCACCAAAATGCAATTCTACACCCCGAGATTCATCAGATCCACCAGGATCACCTCCACCATCTCCTCCTCAGAAGAAACATGCTCTCTCCCCGTTCTACAAGCCAATCCTAAAGTGGGCCAATAAGCATTCTTACCCACTAGAAGCTCCAGCAGAGACACCACCCATTTCCTCCATTGCCATGTTCCATGATACTGACTTTCCCCTCTTGTCGGAGAAAGTTCTAAACTCAAATTTCCCGCTTTAAGAATTCATTGATCCACAAGGTAGATACCGCCATACCCCTAAAATCTCTACCCCCACTGATGTAGATGAACATGGGAGACAGAGGAAAACTACTGCTGCCGAAGCCGTTCTAAATTGGCAATCAGAGACCATGTTAGCACAAAACAATTCTTTCAAAGCAATTGATTCCAAGATTGGAAATGTGCAACAAGATCTCCGAAAGTACGATGAGACCATCAAGAAAATGGTTTCTGAGTTCCAGAAGAGGTTAAATGCCTTGGAATCAGGACAACGGCTAGGGTATCATCACCTAGAAAGGCCGCAACCGGAGATAGAAAAACTCAAGAGACAAATTCAACTCCTTGAAGAAAGAAGGTGCAGACCTTTTGATCCATTTGCACCTCCGATGAACCGGGTATTTACCTCCACCACCCTGCACATCAATTTTTGCGGCCATTCCAGAAGATTCTTTCAGAAAAGAACCAGATATGGCAGAGGTACGAAATCGCATTAAAGAGTTGAGTCGAGTCCAAAAGGAAAAGGGAAAAGAGAAAAGAGAAAGCTCCAACAGAATCATGTTCGGTTGTCATAAGAGAAAAACCAGATCAGATGATGTTAGCAAATCCATTAGAATCCTTTTTGAAGGATTTGAGTGTTCAAGAACATTCGATCCAATCCGAACCCCCGATCCTACTCCTTCAAATGATCGATTCTATTTCCTGTCGAACAAGTTGATACTACCACTTCTGATACTGAATCATATTCAACATCTTCTTCACCCTTCTCAATTCCTGAAGTTGATTCCCTTCCTATCCCACCCATAACCTCATCTATATTCATGGCTGATCCTCCAGATCAGGAAATGGAATCAAATTACTCTGATCCAGAGATTGTCCGAGACAATCCGAAACACCATGTGACCATGGCATCAAAACAGGTTTTCACCATCGATGATATCCCCTATCATAAATGGCCAGAAAGACTTGAGGAATTTCATACTTGGTTAAACACTCAGTCCATAACCAACCATGATATGAATAATGTCCTTTACAATTTTGTCACAAGGTTCACAGGAAGCCTCAAACTTTGGTGGAAATTAGTGTCAGAACAAGACCAAATTCATTTTCTGATGTCCCCAGATTTTAGCCATGCCATCACTATCTTATATCATTTCTTTGTAGGAAAACCCACTGACCTCATAGAAATGAAAAGAAGAGAATACTTTGAAAGGAAATGTTGCTCCCTCCAAAAGAAACATCTCGATAAGCATTATCGAATAATGCTTCAGCTTTTTTACCAAATCGGAGCCGATTCAAATCTGAAGCATGTTTTCCTAACTTCCATCCCTAAGGAACTTTCCCAGATGGTTGAAAGATCTTTGTTTGGAAGACAAAAGAGAGTACAGGATATTCCCTTGGGAGAAATACAGCAAGAAATCCATCTATGCCTTGAAGAAATTTGCCTAAAGCGCCAGATGGTCCGTAGCTACATCACAGATGACAAAAGTCTCGAGACAGCTTGCTCTCGCCAGAAGTTGAAAATCAAATGTTCCAAGCAAGACTGTGATGGAACTTGTGGAAAGTTTTCTCGAAAGAAGAAGCATTTCAAAAGATTATGGATGACAAAGTCCAAACATGGCCACAAGAACTTCCAAAGAAAGAAGAAATGGCGATATCTACCAAAAGGAAAGACCGCACAGGCCATAAAAAGTCAAATCGTTGCTTCATCTCGCAATCGAAAGGACATTTTGCCAAAAACTGTCCCCAAGCCGAAAAAGGTCAGCATCATTTGATACATCAAATTGAGAATGAAACATGTATTTCTCTTGAAAATGATGATATCGAATCATTATTCTCTGCTGATGAAGAACCATCTAAACAAACCCTTTGTGTCATTCCATGTTATCACACTTCTAGTGATACCAATTCAGATTCAGAATCGGAAGACATTTTTCATATATCATCCACATCTGCAGAACCAAGCCTTGACATATTTTCGAGTCAAACTCACTGTCCTCATTTCCCTGTGAAAATCCTCACTTCAAAGTTTGCCAAACCTATCAATGTCATTGCCCTCATTGATACCGGAGCAAGTTGTTCAATTTTGGATACCAAAATTCTTCCTAAGGAATATTGGACTCCTTATGCCCGATATTTCAACTCTGCATCAGGAGACACTTTCTCCACAAATGTGAGAACCACTCCCGTGATTGTTCAGTTCTTCCCTCAGTGTTCTATAACCACAAAATTCTTTGGGTCCAATCTTCCCAACAAAGACTTAATCATTGGATGGGATATTATGACTCAAATCTCACAACTTCGCATTATTCCTGGAAAATGTCTTAGGTATAAAGATCAATTCTCTAAGTTTGTCAACATCCAGAGACTCTTTTCCATTCAAATGAGTCTATTAGACCCAATCATGCAAAGTTTGTTAGAATCCTGTTGAGAATCCCATTCAGAATTCGCTCAAAAGTGTTCTCATCCTTTATGGAAGAACCCATAATTCTTTGTTCGCCTTCCCTTCAAGAAGAATGAAGATATAAATCCAACCAAGGCGAGTCACATGGGAATGAAGCCAGAACACTTGGCTTTGGCTCAAAGGGAATGCTCAGAACTGTTGCAACAAGGCCTTATTGAAACCTCCAACTCTCAATGGGCTTGTGAAGCCTTCTATGTCAATAAGTGTGCTGAGCAAAATAGAGGAAAAATGAGATTGGTAATCAACTATCAACCTCTCGACCTTTTTCTCAAAGATGATAAATTCCCTTTACCCTCCGAGTTTCCTCTCTTTCTTGGTCTAACCAAGGCCCACATCTATTCCAAATTCGACCTCAAAGCCGGATTTTGGCAATTGGGCATCCATCCCGAAGACAGATCCAAAACAGGATTCTGTATTCCAAATCAGCACTTCCAATGGAAAGTACTCCATTTTGGCCTAAAAGTAGCACCATCTATTTTCCAAAAGGCCATGTGTCGTATCTTCCAACCAATTCTCTCGAGTGCTTTGCAATATATATCGATGATATCTTGCTCTATAGCCCTGATGAGCAATCGCATTGCCAACTTCTCGAGCAATTTGCAGGAATCGTGAAAAAGCATGGCATCATGCTTTCTCAAAGAAAGATGAACATTGCTCAGACATAAATTGAATTTCTTGGTATGCATCTCAACAAAGGTACATACTACCCAGGGCCACACATTGCTCAAGAATTATTGAAGTTTCCTGAAGATAACTTCACCACAAAACAAGTTCAGCAATTTCTTGGGATAATCAATTATCTCAGGGATTTTGTCCCAAATATTGCAAAGCTCTTGATTCCTTTGCAATCTATGCTGAAGAAGAATCCCCCACCTTGGGGAAAGATTCAAACTAAAGCAGTCTCTGAGCTTAAGGAGATAATGCAGAATCTCCCACCACTACACATACCATCAACTGGGAAAAGAATTCTCCAAACTGACGCCAGTGATGAATACTGGGCAGCCATCCTGTTTGAAGAAATTGATGGTAAGAGACATATTTGTGCTTACAAAAGTGGAAAGTTTTCTCAAGCTGAAATGCATTACCATTTCACTTTCAAAGAAATTTTAGCAACAAAAATGGAATCAAGAAGTTTGAATTCCACCTCATCGGCCATCACTTCATGGTAGAATTAGACATGGCATCTTTTCCTCGATGACCAAGTTTAAACAAAAGCATTCCGAATTCTCAACTGCTTAGATGGGCCGAATGGTTTTCAAAGTATTCCTTTGAAACCAAGCACATTCCCGGAAAAAGAATGTCCTTGCTGATTTCTTGTCAAGACCAAAAGCGCCAGCCGAAATCAACATGTACATCAAAAGACCTGCTTTCCATATGCTCAACCATGGCGTGAAATACAAGATTGAGAAGATCAAAGATTTGCCAAGCTGGAAATATCCTCAGGAGATTATTGAACAAATCCAGAATGATAATCTCACTGAAAATCTGGAAAATCTCATGTGGCAATGCCACACAGATCTGTTCAGACTTAATGCAGGTTCAATTCTTTATCCGAATGGATTAAATCCAAATTATCCATTTATACATCCTCTTATCTAGAAAGAAGATGATTTTCCTGAACAGCTCAAGACACCATTATGGTACTTAACCAATAATTACTTGATAGTTATTGAAATTCCAACCAGAAGATTCATCGCCAACCTCACCAAGATATTTCTACTCGGGAAAAATATTGAAAGAGAAAGTGATCGAAATCTTGTAGACTTTCTCAATTGATTCTATCTTCCTACTCACTGGAAACATCTTTTGGAGAAAGAACTAAGACCCTTGACACCAAATCCTGAAGTCCATACCATCTTGTTTTTCCGACGTCCATGGCATTTTTTCAGAAATAATGGCAATATCATTAATGCCCCACAAGAAATAGGAACCACATCCTATAAACCCCATTTGGATAGCGAGAGAAGCTCGAATTCATAAATCTTATCCAAGATCTCAGGTCTTGTGAACACCGCATCGAGAACTCCGAGAATTTTCTCGCAAGAGAACAAAACCATTCCCGAAGAAATATGGAATTATAATGCACCCATTGCATGGGATCATTATGACCTAGCTCCGAAGCTAAGGAAGCACTCAGGAAATTCCAACAGCTACGTCATCTCAAGATAATGAAATGACAGGAGAAGATGATATTGTCCAATCAACACAGGACCCCTATGCACATTGGGGAGGCCCTCTCTCTCAAGATCCCTATGATCAAGGACTCTCGTTCTTAGCTCACATGGACACTTCCTACTATGCACAGCTATCCAATTAGCCTCAGCCAAGCATTCCTGCAGACACTTCAGGAGATGACAATACCAACTGGGCTCAAGAAGAAGCATCCTCATCATATCAGCGAAACCAAATCCTCTCACTAGAAGACCTTGAAACTCTTGAACAAAAATATGAGGAACATCTTCTAGCAACAACACATAGCTCAGATGACTCGGACTATGACTACAATGCTCGTGACGGAATAGACCGCTGAAAAGCTGATGTCCGTACATTTTTCACTGTAGCAAATCACTGTTCACGTTTACTGTAGCAATAGGCTAGGGAAGTCACTATTCATTACCACTATTCATAACCGTGCGAATAATTTCCCACCGAAAATTTCCGTGATTTTCGGAGCCTCTGTTTGTATCTAGACCCATGAGCTTGGTCCTTGTTTATGGTGTGACCTCTTATTGCCTATATAAGGCAAGGAGGATGTAATGTGTTGGGGCAGAGTCCTCTGAAGTAAAGTGAGTGTTTTGTGAAAAACTTCTATGGCTTTCTAAACTCTTCTTCTTCTCCAGTCCGGTAGGATCCTCTCGAGAAATGCAGCTTGGGTAGGTTAGAAATGTTTCCATCCCGGCATCTTTGGGTGTCTCTAGCTCCGAACTAAAGGGCAGAGTGGTTTTCTGCTAAAAGGCTATCCCTGAAGGGCTTGAACTGGAGTTCGCCCACTGTGGGAAGGCATACCTGCAGGAAATCGACTCTTCCTTCCCTGGTTCTAAGTCTAGGTCCATTCTTCATGGGCGTAATAAATAAGAATTGGGTCTCTTGAGCCTAAGTCTTTTTTATTTTTATTTTTTTTAAAAGGAAAGACTCTCGTTGGGGAAGCAACTCTTGTTAATGTCTTAGACACAGGATGGGGGGAAATTTTTGAATAACCCCAAAGCATGTGAGCCAGCTCACATCCACTATTGAAAGATGTGAGCTCCACGTTGAACTCAACTTTTCACGTTGCATGTGAGAAACTGTAAATCCTAGAATTTAGTCTTTCCATTGTGAATATATCTATAGATTAAGTTACTTAAGTCATTAGGTAATTTAAGGTAATTGGTTGTGATGGTTAGTCCGGCTAGTAGTGCCAACTGCAATGGTGACGATGGAATGACTTATCCTACGGAGGTGCTAAAGACAGCGGCATGCCATTGGCCGTTGGATGGGTGGTGCTCTCTACGTCACCCCATTCCTTATTTTTTTTTTCATTTTCAGTTTTTTGCTTTTTTTTTTTCATGTTCGCTTTTCTTTTTGCCATTTTTCTTTTATCAAACTTCAACTTGTAAACATAAAGGAAAGCCTAGAGATAATTCTAATGGACAAGTACAATAAAGATTAATATAATGGAAAACCCCAATATGATTAAACATGAGAATAGTAAAACAAAAATTGTAGTATTGTTAATTTTGCACATAACACGTGGAAATTTCACTAGTAATGGAGAAAAAAAAGACATTCACATTGCAACGAATGAGAGATGTGAAAAGTGAAGGAACAAAGTCAATTTGCATCCTACAAAGTCTTGGTCTTCTTGGAAATGATTTAAGTTTTTCTCCCGTTATCACTTTTTTTCGCAAAGTCTAGATCTTCCTGATTGATTAAAGTTTTTTCCCATTATCACTTTTTTCGCCTAGAAATGATTAAGGTTTTTCTCCCATTATCACTTTTTCTTTCCGCAAAGTCTTGGTCTTAGTGGAATTGATTAAAGTTTCTCTCTCATCGTCATTTTTTTTTTTTGCAAAGTCTTGGTCTATTTTGAATCTATTAAAATTTCTCTCTCACCATTGCAATTTTTTTTTTTATCAAAGTGCTTCACTTTTGCTTCTCATGTAATGTGTGGAAATTATCTAATTTTGCTTCACCATTTTGGGCGCATGATATCCAGCAAAATCTCTGGGAATATTCTCTAAACATTGCAAAACAAGTACTTGTGGACAAAAAGTATTTCATATCGATTTCTCTAACCTCTATGTGCACTTTTGGAAGTCTTGATCTTCTTGAAGTTTGTTGTTTTTTCTCTCCATTAGCTTATTATCACTCAACCCGTGCTTTTCTTTTTTAAGACTAATTCACCCATGACCATTGGAGAGGTCTTTTTGGGTTCCTTTTTGGCTTTCTTGTACTAATTTCTAGTATTGTTAATTTTAAGCAAGACATGTAGTGTGTGGAAATTCTACTAGCAATGGAAAAAGAGACATTGGCATATGGATGGAAGAGAAGGGATGTGAAAAGAAGCGACAAAGCCAATTTGCGTCCTGCAAAGTCCTGGTCTTCTTGGCACTGATTAGTTTCTTTCCCATTACCACTTTTCCCTTTTGCTTCACTTTTTACACAAAAAAGTTGATGAGTTCCAATAAAGTTTTGGTCTTCCTAATACGCCAAGAGGTTTGAGCTAAACAGAAGAGCGTATGTTTTAATGCACATTCTATCCTCGAGTTAGATTGTTCTCCTTTTTTTCTTTTGACCAAAGCACGTGATTTTGTTTTCCTTATCAAACAGACAAACCTAGCGGTTTTTGATGACTTGTAGATGAATAACAGAAGATAAGATGCCATTGTTGGTTGTATCCTCAATAATTTAGGTTTCAATTACATCAAAAAAGCGGGGATCCTTTGATGCGATTTTGGCCCCATGATGTACAAGGAGTTGTCGGGGAGGCATATGCTGGCACGAGATGGCTAGCCGCAGAGTCCTAGGGACAGTACCATGTCATGATGGAGTTTGATATAATTTTGAGCCTTCGGATGTAGATGTCCAGCTTCAAATTCATTATATGGTCTAAATTCAAGTCTCAAATTGTTTGTGTACGGGCTTTGATATTGCATGATTGTGAATTCTCCAGAATCATTATAATCAGCCTATACACCAATGCATAATACTAATTCACTTCAAGTAATATTAGAGGAAAGGCATAATACTAATTTGTGCGCTCACTCAAAATAAGTTTGTTGAATCGCTCTCAAAATTCTAAACTCATAGATAATCTAGATCCGTTGTCTAGAAAATATTCCATACCAATTAGTTTGTTCTCCCCATCGAAAAAAGAAAAACAAATCTTGCTTTAAAAAAGCAAAATTCATGCAAGACATACTAGACTCCAACTTGACGTAGTTCGATGGCTCTTTCTCTCTCTCTAATTGGTTAAAACCCTCGAGTTGTTCCATATCCACAAACATTACATGTTCCATTCATGCATATTTAGATTCTCGACTTTTGTTAATTCTTAGAACCTACAATATCTAAAACATGATTAATAAAAGTATTCGAAAAAGTATGGACTCTTCTTTTCGAATGAAAAATGGTGAACATTTTCATTTTCAGCCTTTAATTATTGGCGGATGAAATACAAATTAGTGGGGCTCAAGTCCTTAATGATATGCTTGATTGGATATGTTGACAAAAAAGGCTAAGGCAGGGCCCTCCCGGTTTCATCATTTTGTTTTAGCATATATGGGACAGATCTTTGGTCACTGTTGGTGAACATGATCCAATAATTGTTTTAGCATACACATAGCCTCCATGATTACTCTCATCCTTGGTAAACTGAAGTCATGGCAAGCATGGATAACAAAAACCATAGAATATATTGAATCGTGAAATTTGTTTGGACTCTTGTAAAATCTCTCCATGACTCTTTAAGTCGAATTGACTTGATTTCTACTCTTTACCTTGTATAATGCAGGAACAATAAACTTCAAATATTTGTTTAATTGAAAACTCAAGATTTAGAAAATATTTTCAAAAAACCGACTGAGTTTTTTGATTTATTGCTCACAAAAATGAACAAATCAAAATTTTTCATCATTTACCGTAGGTAGGTATAAATTGATGTTGGCAATGAAAGATATCTTGTGTTGGTCAATTTTTTTAAATGATACAACTAATTATTTTTCGGAAAATTTGACCACACTCTTAGGAACAAACATAAATGTGTTCTCGAAAAAAAAAAAAGTTGCTTATTATTGTTCCAAGAACAAAAATAAAAACGGAGTTAATTCTCATCCTTTTTAAAACTTCTTGGCAGACGTCTTTTTGTCTCTCTCTCCTTTCTCTCTCGTGAAGTTTGTTTCTCCTCCTCCTCTTCTTCGCATCGTTCGCCGGAGAAGACAGAGTCGCGACACCTTTCCTCCTCCTTTGTTGCCGCAACTAGTCTTGAGAAACGGTAGGCGTCTCTCTCCTTGGCAATTCTTGCTCTCTCTCTCTTTGGCGATTCTCGCTTTGTTTTTCATTGCTCCCCTTTGTCTTTTTTATTTGTGTTTGATTTGTCGCTCGATTGAGCGAGAGGGTTAGTCGTAGATCCTTTGCGTTTTGCTGTTCGTTCGATTTCTTCCTGTTGTAGCTCGTCTCGTGTCGTTTTTGGAGGTGCTCTCACTTTCGCCATTGACGTACGGACCGCTCGTGCTCTCGCTTCCCGTTCTTCTTAACAACAAATCTGCACTCTGGGGTTCCCTGCAATTCTTCTTTCCTCGTGGGTTTCTCCCCTTTGCGGAATCGAAGTAGTGGGTAAAAGGAAAAATGATATTTCGGGGTCGATGGTTCGTGTGTTTGACAAGTGTGGTAGAAGCGGTTTCTTGAGAAGATTACCAGTGTTACAAAGCGGTGGGTTCTCAAATAGTGCCGTCAAATCCTCGAACATCCTCGAACTCGCTCGAAATGGTCCCCTTACCTTATCTATGCTTTTATACCTGTCTGTCCCCAGCAGAGTTTTGGCTGGGCTTTTTCTCGAATATACGTTTTCCAGCATCCATTCTTGAATTTTCATGCCTTTCTATTCTCTTGTACGAGGTTCTTTGAATTGAAAGATTTGAAGCAACGTATTTTTGTTCACAGTTCTCTGGGTTCTAGCAATTTCATGATAAGCTCTTCATGTTTTGATTGTTTTAAATTTGCTTTGAGATTTATTATGTAATGAATAAAAGTTGGGTTTTTCTTTTGGTGTTTTGCTTCTTTTTGTTGGGTGGTTTGGTTTCAGAAGCGCACCTGAAGTTCGGATTTTGGAGTCGAAAGACCAGGATATAAAGTAGCATTTTTTGACTCAAAGCAGGTATGATCATGAAAACTTTCACCCGCAATCAGACATGCAAAGTTTTAATTTTTGGAACTGTGTTGGTGGCTTATGTGGAAATGAGCATGTACATGCGTGGAGTGGCCTCTTTTTACAACCTTTTTCAATTTCTGTCTGTTTCGAAATGATGGATGCGCTGAAAATGCATGACGAATGTGGGAGGGGAGAAGCAGATGGTTGTGAGAGGGGTAGAGCTTGCGGGGTGTTGTGGTTCATCCGAGTTATAGATTATTCTGCATTGCTATCGTGTCATTGTCCATAAATTGGTTACAATGTGATTTCTTTTGATTGAATAATGACAATGAGAACTTATTTGAAGTATAGAAAAGAGAATAATGAGAATATTTCTATACAGTTTTTCCTTGTTAAGGCTCCATGTGCATTTAGCCTAATCTCTGTCGATTGGCTTTAGTTCAAAACACTGCAGGAATTATCAATGGCGATAGTTTTCTAGCATATTAGGCTTCATTCGAGTTTATGATTCCAATTAGCCAATGACGGCATTTTTTTTTTTAATTTAAAAAACACGAGTTTATGATTCCAATTCCACCTTCCTCTTTCAAGAACTTTATATAATCAACTATAATTGACATTTTATAAATTAAATGAAAAAAATTGGGAATAAATTTTTTTTGGGAACATAAATTTTTATTTTCATACCAAACGTGTTTCTATTCCTTTTTTTTTTATTCAAGGAATAGAAATTTTGTGCAGATTACCAAATGTGTCTTTTTGTCCAAAAATTATTCCCGAGAATAGAAATATAAAAAATTGTTTCTGAACAGAAATTGTTTTCGGGAACAGAAACGCTACCAAACGCATCTTTAAACTACTTTGATGGAGCAAAACAAGAGGAATTGACTCGGTTTGATCCAAAAGAGGAACGTAATGGAAAATCTGAAAAGGAGCAGAAGTCAGTTACAAATCCTAGTGTTTAAACCTCCAAAACCATTCCTCTACAAAGAGAGCGAAACGTGAGCAATAAGCAGGCGGATACAGCCACACCTGGAAAGGATCATCTGACAGCTCCACACATCCAAAAATTAAGAACTCTCGAGTTACCAAAATAAGTATAAATAGCTAAAAAATAATCATTTAATTGTTAAAAACTTGTCGATACCTAACTTCTGCCCAAAAGTGGTTTTCATATATTTTTGGAAAACTGGAACAGATTTTCCTCCCAAAGAAGAAGTTTATTGGAATTAAAACATTTTATAAGCATATACCAGAATTTCGACAAATAGGATTAGGTTCTTTCGAATTTATTCCCCAAATAAAAAAAAAAAAAAAGAAAAGAAAAGCAAAGATAAAATGGGAACCTCCGAGAGAAAAACACACACGGCAGAATTCATCTTGGTTCTCCTGCTCCTTTCTTTAAAACCACACCGCCTCACTTTTTCTTCATCCACCACCACCACCATCATCATCATTAAACTCACACCCACAGACTCCACTCTCATTCAATTCATTTCTTGCATGCATCTCGATTGTCGCCAATCACCATCATCTCTAGTCGTCGCTCAATCAATACCATCGTTCGTCGTTGCAAGCAGCGACCGCGCATTGCCGCAGCTGAATACGCACGCATACACAGTGAACTGCCGAACCTAGCGCTCGTGCTTGCTGGATTGCTGTTGTGGATCTTATCCCGTTCGCCTGGTCAGCTCCAGGGAGTCTCCTTGGAATAGGTAAAAGACATCTTTCTACTTGCTCTCTTTTTCCCTTGTGCTGATGCAGCAAGTTTAATAGCCAAATTGGGGAAAGTTGATGCCATATACTTGCTGGCCAGGTTAAAGTTGCAGCTTGATTGCATAATTCATGGTGATTTGTAAATTTTGTTTTAATCAGGTGATACATCTGCACGCATAATTGTTTGAGCCAAAACTCAGACCTTTATTTTTTGATTTTTCGTTACATATTAGCATAGAATTGCATTATATCCGTATCAGGACAATTATAGTAGAAAACTTAGAATTTTCATGGATAAGCATTATCACGCGCATCTAGGCATTTTGGAGTGCATTATTGTTAATTCTCTTTTTTGCACATTTCCTTTGATAAATCACATGCTATAACTTGGGAAATTTAGGAAAATCATATCTTGCATATTAATAAATTTAGATTGCATCTTCATAAAAAAAAAAAAAAAACAAAACAAAAATGTGAAGTGGAACTCTCCGCGAGTCACGAAGAGTATTATCGCCCCATTCCTGCATTTTTTTTTCTTCATCAGTTTTTTGCTGTTTTTCTTATTTAGTTTTTCTTCTTGCTCTTTTTCCATTTATTAGACTTATATTTGAAAAGATAAATGGAAATCTAGACATAATTCCAAATAGACAAGTACAATAGAGATTAATGAATAATTAATAAAAATGATTAAAAATTGACTAAAATTATAGTTTTGTCAATTTGAGCAAGAGAAATAATCACTGCTTTGTCAATCACACATAAAAATAAAAATTGGCATCTATGTAACGCGTAATCTACTGCTGTAAAAAAGACATTCATGGGAATGGAAGAGGAGGGATTTGAAAAGTGAAGCGACAAATCCAATTTGCATCTCCGTAAGTCTTAGTCTTCTTCGATTTTATTAAATTTTCTTTCCCATAAGCTCTTTATCAATTATACTTCACTTTCACGACAAAAAAGTTCATGATACCCAGTGAAGTTTTGGTCTTCCCAAGTTTATGATTTTTTTATATGAACAAGTATATGATCGTGGATACTACATATGTATGGTGATAATCTTTAAATATTACAGAACAAGCACTTGTGAAAAAAAGAAAAAGAAGAAAAAGTTGCAGCAAGATGGGCGGCAATATCTGCTGAAAAATGATGGGTTAGTAGTTGATGATGGGGAATCGCTTGAAGCGAGAATCATACTCCTCTGAACTCAATTTTCCTGTTCATTCGTGTGATTGGTAGAGTATAATTTTCAGTAGATTATACATTGTCGTTTGGTGATTTCTGACTTGTTTACTATTTGCAGGGTAAAATAAAGCAAGTTGCTTAATGAATTAGTCCGTGTGCTTGACCCTTTTCCTTATTTAGCCCAAAGCACGTGTTTCTGTTCTCCTTAGTGGACAAACAAAGTTAATTGTCTTTGATAACATGTATATGTATAACAGAAAATAAGATGCCATTATTGGGCGAATCCTCAGTATGTTATGTTTCAAAAGCATTTATTTTACTAAGTTGCACAACCATGGTTATTTGCTGATCCTATTAACTTGGTCAACTTCATACATTGCTAAATAAGAAAAAAGGGATAAGCACACCAACTAATCCATCAAGCAAGTTGCTTTCTCTCACTCTGGAAATGGTAAACGAGTCCAATATTAACCTATGAAGCACCGACACTCTCCAAGAGCTTTCATGTCGTGTCGGACACTTCGACACGTGTCCGACACTCTTCGACACTCTCCGACATTTGGTCAAGACGTGTCGAAAAATCCGACACCTGGTCAACTTTTCCGACACTCTTCGACACTCGAGTCGGAATTCCGACATATGAGTTTTTAACACGTGATTTCGATATTGAGGTCTATTTTAAAAAAAAAAAAATTAATGAATGAGAGGTCAAAATATATATATGTAAAAAAATAAACACAATAATAAAAATAATAAATGAAGAAAGAGGAAAAATCTAGTATTCTCTTTTATTTTGACTCTCATTTCTTGTGATACACAATTCATCCCTTAAGTGTTTTTTCTCCTCTTCCGACATATCTAGCATGCGTGTCTAGAAAGTGGATTGTCTTTTCTTCGAGTTTTATGAATTATGAATAGAGTTGAATTTGTCAAATTGAAACAATGAATGATATTAATAAATGCTGGATTAATGTTTTTAGTGTAAATTCATTATAGGCTTATTTATTTATGAATTTGAATCAAATTAATTTGATTGAAATAAACATAAAAATGATAATTTATTATGTATATATAAAAATAAATATTTAATATCCAATGTGTTCCAACGTGTCGAAATTCTCTGTTTTTTGAGAAATGACGTGTCAGCGTGTCGTGTCGTGTCGTGTCACGTATTGCGTTTTAGTGTCGGTGCTACTTAGGTATTAACAACATATAATCCACTGGATGTCACACTCTACCCATTACACTAATGAACTTGATAATCGTGTTCAAAGGATTGCGATTCTCCTATCAAGGTGATTCCCGATTATCAACCACTACCCAGCACCCTTCAACAAATCATTATCGCCCATCTTGCTATGAATCTTTAGCACAAAAACTCCCATGTAAAAGACTTCATTAATCTCACATTCACCGATAAAGCAAAAAACAAAGACATTGAAATCATGAGGTTACTAAGAATATACAAACGCTAAAAAAGCCAACAAAACACTTGTGAGTGATAACACTTACGGCGAAAATATGCACACACTCTAAGTTGGTCATATTAAGACTCTGTTTTGGATGGCCAAAAGTAAAGGTCTAATAGCCAAAAAGTCTTGATCCGAAGAATAAGGAGAGCAATTGATGTAACTAGCAATTGTGGATAAATATATTTTATTTTGATTTGTCTAACCTTTGACATGCATTCCTTGAAAGTCTTGGTCTTTTTATTTTAAAAAAATCTTTTTCCTAGGTCATCATATTGGTCTTCCTAGGACTTCATAGATTTCTCTCTCCATTAGTTCATTTTCACTTTGCTTCACCATAACACCTTTGTTGTTCATTACAGCGACTGATTCACCTATGGACATTGGAGGGATCGTGTTGGGTTCCTTTTTGGCTTCATCCTTTCAGGTCCTGTTCGACAAGTTGGCTTCTCCCGCATTAGGTTATGCACAACGTAAAGGAATCAGCACTGCCTTGCCTAAGGAGTGGAAGGAGAAGCTAGTCATAATCAATGCAGTGTTGGCCGATGCAGAGGACAAGGAACTTAGTGGTAACCATCAAGTGAAGCTGTGGCTGGACAAGGTTAAGGACTTGGCCTATGACATGGAAGACTTGCTCGATGAGTTTGAGATCAAAGCTGCTCAAGTTGAGTCAGAGGCAGAATCCAGCACAAGCAAAGGTTTGGGGAAATGGAAGTTCTCTATATTTGGCCGACCACCCTCGCTCATGTCTGAAACCAAGGTACAAGAGATCAATGACCGGTTGGAAGAGATTGTCACTGGAAAGGTTCATCTAAACTTGAGAGAGAATGTTGTGGACAAATCCAACTACACCAGCAAAAGGATAACCACTTCTCTATCAGAGCCTCAATTTTTTGGTAGGGAGGAGGACATAGAACAAATACTCGAACTATTGATCAATGAGGTCGAAAATTCTAATGCCACGCTAAGCATAGTCCCCATAGTTGGGATGGGCGGTATTGGAAAGACTGCCTTGGCTCAACAACTGTATAATGATGCAAGAGTGAATAGATGTTTTGAGATGAGAGCATGGGTTTGTGTTTCAGATGTTTTTGATGTTCTCGACATAACAAAGACTATTTTGCGGTCAATCACTAGGTTGCCCTTTGAGGGCAAAGATCTAAATGAGTTTCAAGTTAAGTTGAGGGACAATCTTTTCGGAAAGAAGTTTCTTGTGGTTCTAGACGATATCTGGAATGAGAAGTACGAAAAATGGACTGATCTCTTAAAGCCATTTGTAGTGGGTGCTAGGGGAAGCAAGATTATTGTTACGACTCGCAACCATGCTGTTGTTTCAGTAACAAAAGCACCACCAATTCCTTTGAAGGAATTGTCCCTCGATGATTGTACAAGCTTATTAGCCTTTCATGCTCTTGAAGCAACAAATTTTAAGAGCCACCCGGAATTTGAAACAATAGGCAAGAAAATAGCTGAAAGATGTAAAGGTTTACCTTTGGCAGCGAAGATGTTTGGCGGTGCCCTACGTAATAAAATGAATCCCAGTGAATGGGAAGATACCTTAAATAACATAATATGGGATCTTCCAACGACAAAGAATGATGAGGTTCTCCCTATTTTGAAATTGAGCTACGTCCATCTTCCTTCCTATTTGAAGAGATGCTTTTCTTATTGTGCGGTATTTCCTAAGGATTACGAAATTGAGAGGGATGAGCTAGTACTCTTATGGATAGCGGAGGGATTTTTAGATGGACAAAAAACAAAGAAAAATAAGTTGGAATTAGGATGGAATTACTTCGATGAATTAGTATCAAGATCATTTCTTCAAAAATCAAGTGTTGACACATCTAAGTTTTCAATGCATGATCTTTTGAATGATCTAGCAAAGTCAATTGAGGTGGGATATGCTTTAGCTCTGGGGAGTCTCAACCGGCAATTAATGAAGATTATGCATCTCTGGAGAGAGCTCGTTATGCATCATTCATCTGGTCCTGGTTTGTTACATCAAAATGCTTGAGGGCATATCATGATATGAAGGTATTAAGAAGTTTAATTTTGGTGCGTATTGGATCTAGTGGGAACTCTCTCTTATATCCGACAAGGTGCTGCATGAGTTGTTGACAAACTTGAAGTTTCTGAGGGTTTTTTCATTATGTCATTGTAACATCGTAGAGGTACCAAATTGTGTTGGTGAATTAAAACATCTTCGATATCTCAATTTCTCGAACACTCATATCGAAAGGCTACCTGAGACTATTGGCAACTTGTGCAAATTACAAGCTTTGATCTTAAGAGATTGTCATAAACTTTCAAAGTTGCCTAACGGTATCACAAAGTTGGTCAGCTTACAGTTTCTTGATGTTAGAGATACAGAAAGTCTAAAAGAGATGCCACTGGGTATCGGTAATTTGAAGAATCTTACTATATTATCCAAGTTTATGGTAGGAACAAAGAAAGAGTTACAGTTAAAGGAGTTAAAGACCCTGTCGCATCTTCAAGGAGAATTATGCATATCAAAATTACAAAAGGTGGAAGATGTTAGAGATGCTGTTGATGCTAACTTGTTAGGAAAGCAAGGCCTAAGAAAATTATTCTTGCATTGGGATGAAGATTTTGGAATTCTTAGGAATGATAAGCACGAATCACGGGTGCTTGAGTCTTTGCAACCTCCCATTGATATTGAAAATCTCACTATTTTGAACTATGGCGGTGCAATATTCCCGTCATGGTTAGATGGTTTATCATATTCTCGGATAGTGTCTTTGAGCTTGTGGGACTGTCCTTATGTCACATCGTTGCCTTCACTTGGACAACTACCTTCATTGAGAAAATTATCTCTTAAAGGTCTAAATGCAGTAAGAATAATAGGCTCTAATTTTTACGGAGGTGATAGGCCTTTTTCGTCCTTAATTACTTTGCAGTTCGAAGAGATGTTGGCATGGAAGGATTGGTCTCCTTATGCGGGGGGCCCAAAAGAAGAAGTCCCATTCTCCTGTCTTGAGCATCTTGTTGTTCGAAGCTGTCCTTCGTTGGTCGGGACATTGCCTTGTCAACTTAATCGTCTTATCAAACTTGAAATTCATTCATGCCAACAATTGAATAACTCAACCAGTGAGTTATGTCTTCCATCTCTCGATGAGTTATACCTTGAGGAGTGCAGTAAGGAGATCTTAAAGAGCTTGTTCAAGCTAACTTCTTTGACAGTTCTCAAAATTGACAAACTCATAGAGCTTGTTTCCTTTGATCATCGGTTTATGAGTTGCTTGGGCAAGCTAAGGAAGCTTCATATAGGATTGTGTGACAAGCTAACATGCTTGTGGCAAGATGGAAATGAAACGCAAAATCTCACTTGCCTCCAGGAATTAACCATTAAAAGTTGTGCTCGATTCACATCTTTTGTGGCAGGAGACGGAGAGATAGAGCTACCCTATAATCTTGAAAGGATGGAATTGGTGGATTGCACAAGTTTAGAAAAGCTTCCAAGCAAGATGCACGCACTTAGACATTTGGTGATTGAGAATTGTCCAAAAATCATGGCTCTAAACATTCCTCAATGTGACCCTAGCAGCAATAATTCGATTTCTCAACTTGAATCTCTTAAGATACATCACTATGATTCTCCGATATCCTTTTCATTTGCCAAGGGTAGACTTGCTCCTTTGAAGGCACTTCATATAGACAATTGTGAGGGAGTGGAGTCATTGGAAGGGATTGCCGTAGAATTGCTTGAAATAATGACAATTAAAGATTGTCAAAATTTGGGAAGCTTACCACAGTGCCTTCACATGCTCTCCCATCTCACTCGATTGCATATTTATAATTGTCCAGCATTGGAGATAGAGGACTTCCCTCCCCTTCCCGTAACCCTCTCGAGTCTTGTTCTTAGGCATTGTTCTAAGATAAAGTCTATTGCCAACTGTAACATTGCCAACTGTAACAATCTCACTGAATTGGAAATATTGGAGTGTCCAGTATTGGAGATAGAGGACTTCCCACCCCTTCCTATCACCCTGCAGAGGCTTAAACTTTGTGATTGTCCGATGATAAAGTCCCTGCCAAATCAATGGCATCATCTACATCCCTCCGGCAACTGGATATTTATAATTGTGAAAATATCAAATGCTTCCCTAAAGGAGGTCTGCCTCCCAAATTGCTAGACATTGCAATTCTGGAGCTTGTGAATCTGAAGCAGCCAATGAGAGAGTGGGGCTTACACCTGCTCACATCTCTCTCGAATCTGAACGTTGATTTTGACATGGGAGGGGAGGGAGAGAAGGAGTGGTTTCCTTCGGGGGATGAGGATGCCTGGAGTCTCTTTCCTTCCTCTCTAACCTATCTTGGGATATATGGTTTGAGAAACACGGAAAGACTATCAAGCGGTCTCCGCAACCATCTCTCCTCTCTCCAATGGTTAACGATTGGAGATTGCCCCAAGTTGAGGTACTTGCCAGAGGATGGCTTCCCTCCCTCCCTCCAAGAATTGCACATATTTTACTGCGAGATTCTGAAAAAGCGATGCGCAAAACTCACTGGCGACTATTGGCCCCTCATCCAAGAGATCCCTTACATTGAGATTGATAAAAAACATATCCGATGAATTGATTCCTGCATCTACACTACAGTCAGTTTTCTTAGGGTTCGGGTAAGTTATCTTCGGTTTTGAAGGCATCCTTTTCCATTCTACTTTCTCAATTCGATGCTCAATACAAACTGATGTTTGGGTGGGGGATCTCGTTGGGTTGGATTGGCTCTATTTCGTTGGACGATAAAATGTACGATGAAACGCTCGCAGTGCTGCCTCTTGCTATGTTGATGACATATCCTCATTTCTGCTTGATGCCCAAACCATTTGTGAATGAAATCGCACCATCGCGAAGAATCGTAGCATTCCACAATCATAGTCCTCTGCATTTTCAGCGTCTATTGTCTGTTCTCTTCCCAACATCTTTTTTCTTGGGCCCTTAAGCTCATTCACTTTGGTTGTTTTGCAGATACCATTGTGATCTTGCATTGGCAGAATGTCTTGGAAGGATCACGTGCGAACGCTGCTAAGGTAGGGCTAATGATGTTGGTGTCATTGTCTTGCTTCATTTTTTTTTTTTTTTTTTTGCAATTTATCAATAAAGGAAGAAGCAATTAAATATATTTGTTGCCCTGCTATGTTCTGAATTTTCCTTCTGGTGAATATGATCTAAATAAGAACAAATCTTTTTCAAAATCTAAAAGGATGATTAGTTTTATGGAAGCTATGATGTGATTGTGAAGAAAATGGATGCGGTTTTTCTTTTTATGGTTTTCTTAAGAATTGGGAACCTTCTTCTTCTTTTTTTTTGATGATTCTTCGTAGTATTAAGCAGTCGATCTGGGATAAAATTCTGAGGCAGCTCATGGCTCCAAGCTTTCGCGTGACAGCATTGATATTCCATAAATCGCTTTCTGGTTGGGTCTTGATTTCTGGTGGTTTAAGAACTGTTGCTCACAGCTTGCTAGAAATTTTTAGCAAATATACTTATGCTTGTTTGGTTGAGATTGTAATGATAGGCTGCCTACCTTTGGGTTTGCATCATCAGCGGTGACCTATGGATTGGCATTTCCGTTTACTCGACCACAGAATATGATTTCATCATACATTATGCCATTTTATCTTAAAATACCTTCTCATGTGGCATTCTTCCCAAAAGGAGTTCCAGAACAAAATGTTCGAGCTGACATGGGTTCCTTTGGAGTAACTGGAAATCTTGCGATTCAACCAATTTGTATCTTGCCTGGTATATCTCCTCTCTCTGTGCTAGTGTTGCATGTATAAATTCTTTGTTGAAGCAATGTTCTTATGACATTGTGAAGCTCTATTAGAGGTTAGATAATTTGTAATCTGAATTGTAGTTCACTGTGTACTTTCTCCCAGGCTTTTTGGATGTTATTGCACATATAACATGGTGCTTTGACCATATAAATAGGTGGTTAGAAAAGCAAAGTTGCATTTGCCAAGATAACTTTCAAGCAACCTTGCATAGTTTTGCTTGATGAGCCATCCAATCATCTGGTAAGTTCTACTCATATTTCTCCATTTTATGACTTTGATTACTTTTCCAGTTAGCTTGTTATTGTTCTTGCACTAATTGAACTTGTCAAAATCTGGTCTTTACATTAAAAATATAGTAGAACCAAATGGTGGTCACAGCTGCTGGTAGCCCTTGTCATCATACATCTAGCAAATAATGGAACAGAAACCAATCTAATTGTTCCAATGTGGAAAATATTCTGAATAGAGCAATCTACAATACCAAATGGTACTGATCTTTGTGCCTATAGGCAGTATTGGGCTTTACATACAAATATGTGGACCCCTTTTTGTTTGTAAATCCGGTCTTTAAGTTTTGCTTTAATGACCAGTGACTAAAGAATTATCTTTGTAAATTGTTAGTTTCTTGTCTAATGATTAGTGTTTTTGTTTTTTTGCCTATCCACACCTGTAGGATTTGGATGTGGCTGAGGTGCTCATTCAAGGTCTGGTCTTGTTCCAAGGATTAATTCTGATGGTGAGATTGATTTTCTTGTCAAAATACTTCAATTTGACCAATGATGGATCATTTCACAGCTAATAGCCCTCTTTTCACCTTGATTTGCAGGTTGGTCACGATGAGCATCTAATAGCTAGAAGCTTGGATGAGGTCTGGGTGGTTTCACAAGGCAAGGTGGCACCTCTCCATGGGAATTTCCAGGACTATAGGAATGTACTCCTGTTTTTATTGAATCAGGTGAATCTAGTTATTGCCATCAACTAAGAGTGGTTCATTGGGTTCACATTACCTCACAAAACAGAAAATGAGGCTTAGCTACATAGAGAAAGCAAAAAAGGATGAAGAGAGGATTGCTACTGATATACAGGACGGACTCACAATTACACTAGCCCTCATTTGTCATTTATACTTGATAAGGGCTCGTGGAATGATGAGTCTAAGTTTTTGACATCAAGCATACAGTATCCTTTGCAATAGCTTAAGAACTGAGTTGGGATTGCAGTCCTGGTATAATTTATGATTCTTTGCATATTTTGTTCTAGCAATAGGTTCATTTGTTGTGCCCCTGGAAGTTTGATACTCTATTGCCGCCGAAGTTAGTTTTCTCATGCACACTAAAATGATTTAATCATTTGCAAAAGAATATTTTAGCACAGTAAATTATTTTGTAAGACAATCTATTTTGTGAGAAAGCTATATTAATATATTTTCCCCATTTTCACTATTTGGCACTATTTTGGAGAATTAATTATGAAAATATTATCATGCTCAACAAAACCCATTCTTAGGAAGTAGGCGAGCTCTACCACTGAAAGTCAAAGACTGACATTTGAGCGGGATTTCTTGTTGGGTTGGATCGGCTCTGTTTCATTGGACAATAAACTGTAGGTCGAAATTCACTTAGTGCTGCCTCTTGCTATATTGATGGCATATCTTCAACTCTGCTTGATGCTTAAACAAACTGTGAATAAAGATGCACTATCACGAAGAATTATAGCGTTACACAATCATATGTCTTTGCATTTTCAGCATTTCTTGTATGTTCTCTTCCCACCATCTTTTTCTTGTGTCCTAGCTCATTCATTGTTTTTTTTAATGGTTTTCTTTAGAATCGAGAACCTTTTTTATTTATTTATTGATGATGATCCTTTGTAGTATTAAGCAATCTATTTGGGACATAATTCTGGGGCAGCTCATTGCTCCAAGCTTTTAATACAACTCCATCATGACAGCATTGATATTCCATAGATCACCATTCTGTTTGTGTTTACAGCTTGCTAGAAATTTTAGCCTATATACTCGTGCTTATTTGGTTGAGATTGTAATGATATGCTGCCTGCCTTTGTGTTTGCATTATAAGCAGTGACCTCTGGGGCAAATCTATTCAGGTCTTTAAAGTATCGGTTGTTTGCATTTACTCCACTGCGGAATATGATTTTGTTATACATCATGTCGTTTTATCTGCAAATACCTTCTTATGTGGCATTCTTCTTGTAGGGATTTTTTATCAAAAAGCTTCGAGCTCACTTGTGTTCCTTTGGTATAATTGGAAATCTTGCACTTCAACCAATGTATACCTTTTATGATACATTGCCTCCCTCTCTGCTACCGTTGCATATGTAAAAATTTTTTGAAGCAATTGTTTTATGACATTGTGAAGCCCTGATAGAGGTTAGTCAATTTTTGCAATCTCAAGTGTAGTTCATTATGTGCTACTCTGAGGCTTTTTGGATGTTATTGCACATGTAACATGGTGCTTTGACCATATAAATAGGTGCTCAGAAAGGCAAAGTTGCATTTGCCAAGATAACTTTGAAAAAGACTCACATTGTTTTGCTTGATGAGCCATCCAATCATCTGGTAAGTCTGCTCTTTTTGTCCACCTTATGACTTCAAATACTTTTCAGTTAGCCTGTTGTTGTTCTTGTACTAATTGAACTTATCGAAATCTGATGTTACATTGAAAATACAGGAGAATCAATCAGTGATAATAGCGATAGAGAGCCTCCGATCTGTCATCGTATATCTAACTTATAATGGAATAGAAACCAATCTAATCATTTCAACTTGGAAAATATTTGGAATTGAATAGTTAGCCTGATCAGTTTTTTCATATTGGAGTAATCTGTAATACCAAAGAGTTCTGATATCTGTGCCTGTAGGTAGTATTGGGCTCTGTTTATAAATGTGGTCTTTAAACTCTGCTTTAATGAGTAGTGACTACTGAAGAATTATCTTTGTAAATTGTTAGTTTCTTGTCCAAGGATGAGTGAGTGCGACTCTGCTGTTTTGCCTATCCACAACTGGAGGATTTGGATGTGGCTGAGGTGCTCATTCAAGGTCTGGTCTTGTTCTAAGGAGCAATTGAGATGGTGAGATTGATTTTGTTGTCAAAATACTTCAATTTGACCAACCATGGATCATTTTCACAGCTAATAGCCCTCCTTTCACCTTGATTTGTAGCTTAGTCACGATAAGCATCTAATAGCTGGAAGGTCAGATGAGGTCTGGGTGATTCCACAAGGCAAGGTGGCGCCTATCCATGGAATTTTCAGGACTATAGGAAGGAACTCCAGTTTTTGATATATCAAGTGAATCTAGTTATTACCATCAACTGAGAGTGGTTCATTGGGTTCCCATTATCTTACAAAACTGAAAATGAGGCTTAGCTACATAGAGAAAGCCAAAAAAGATGAAGAGGATTGCTGCTGATGTACAGGATAGACTCACTATTACCCTGGCCCTCGTTTGTCATACATACTTGATAAGGACTCGTGGAAGGATGAATCGAAGTTTTGACATTAAGTGTGCAGTATCATTTGCAATAGCTTAAGAACTGAGTTGGGATTGTATTCCTGGTATAATTTATGCTTTCTTGCACACTTTGTTCTAGCAATAGGTTCATTTGTTGTGCCCCTAGAAGTTTGATACTCTGTCGCCATGGAAGTCAGCTTTCCCATACATAGTAAAATGATTTAATCATTTGCAAAAGAATCTTTTTAGCATAGTAAATTATTTTGTAGGACAATCTATTTTTATATGAATATATTTTCCCTATTTTCATTCTTTGCACTGTTCAGGAGAATTAATTATGAAAATATTATCACGGTCAACAAAACTTTATATTCAACTCTGAGTACAGAATTGCGTTGACTAATTATAATGTAGGCCTTGCGTAACCAAAAAATACTATAATGAAACTCCATATAAATACCTGGATTTGTTAGATAATATCCTTTTAACATGTTCAGGTCATCATTGAAAATGAGAAGCTTTCTTTCTCCCAACTGCTACGGTGCAGATGGACAAACGGAACTGATAGCAGAGGTTTGAGTAAGCGAATGTGACAGCTAAATTCTGAATGAGCCCTACAGGTCAAAACATGTTAGTAAACTAGTTGCCTGGTCAAAGATTGAATTTCATTTTCCTTTTATTCAAATACCCACTCCACTCCATCTCTTGACAACATTTTTAGCGGTCCTACATATTATATTTCCTGTGCAGGACGGGGAACGGGAGGGAGGATCAATAGCCGTGGCTACTCTGGATGTTTCTTTGAGGACTTACGTCTGCTATGAGATATTCTAATTCCGAGAAGATCGTCACCTAGCACCACTCATGATTAACTCCTTGAAGTGGGCAAGCCCCACCACATTTACCCCCATCGAGGTGATGAAGGTCCAGAACCATTCAGACTTGACAAGATACACGCACTACCATTGCAAATGGTTTCAATGTCATGAGCTCACATGTTGAAGATACCTTGAATTCAGGCAAATGAAGGGAATTTGATTCCAAAAAGGAAATGTGCTACTATGGCTTCCATGATATACAATTTTGAGGAATACTGTTACATGAGTTCTATTAGTGGACACTTCTGTTACATTATAAAGTTATTGCCTGCTATATGAGGTTTTTGCCATAACAATCATTTCCATGTTGAGGAGCAAAACTGTTATCTACTTCTTCATCGTCAGACCCTGCTTGAGACACTGTCTCACGAACTACTTTTAGCAGAGACTTTTGATCTGGAGCTGCTGGGAATTGAGCTTGATGTTGACATTTGTGGAGGAAACAATTGAGGTTGTCCTGGTAGTCTGTGGCTTTGGCCAAGTAGGATCTGCAGCGAACCATACCTGCTTCTTCATTTGCGAATTGAGGGACAAATTTTGCCCACCATTGAATTTTTTAGTTGTCTTTCGAGAATAGGACACTCACGGTCTACTGGACAAGATCTAACATGCGAACAATTATTTTCAGGTCTGAAAATATCTGACATGTGAAGATGAAGAGGTTCTTGAAGAGGCTTAATTGTTACAGAAAATCATTTCTCCGTGTATGGAGCTTGATTCTCTTAATTGTTACAGAAAATCTTTTCTCCGTGTATGGAGCTTGATTCTTCTTTTTTAGAGACTTGACGTTTTTGGCTCGGTATTTTATTGGAATCCTTGACATTGGTTATGAGTAATTTTGATAAGAGTCTATATCAACGAGAATGAATTCTTGAAAAAGTTTTGGTTATAAGATGATGATCTGCAATATAATGAATATCCGGAGGGATGCCACCCGGCATTATTTTATGATTGATCTTTGAAAAGGTCTTCTTCTAGTATTCTGTTTGTTTTGAGAGAAACATTTTAATGAAAAAAAAAATGTTATTTTCATTTTTCGCTATTTAGTGTGATAAAAAAAGCAGGTCAAAGGAACTTACTTTAGTCAATCGGAAAATCAAATAAAAAAGAAAAAAATATTTTTAAAAAGTTGAGTACGAAAATAGTACGGAGGAATATCTACACGGGAAAAGAGGTGTGACGGTGTCATTCTGTTGCGGTCCTTCATCCACCGCATATTTCAAAAAATGCAAAACCAAGAAACTAGCAACTAGCAATCGTTTTTATGATATATTCAGAAAGTTTGGCACAAGATTGTAAGATGAACTATTTGAGGGGGAAAAAAGAGTAGTCCCTCATTTGCTGGTACAATATAGTGGTGTTTTATTGATTTAGATTGTTGGGATCACCACTCAAATGAATTTCATTTTAATTATTACACAGATTTTCTTTTGATTGATTAGTTTGACACCATTTTTTTTTTTTTTTTTTTGGGTCGAAAGTTTGACGCCATATTGATTTGGGCTCCTTTTGTGTAACTGGAAATTTTGCGGTTCAACCAATGCATACCTTGTCTGGTATATCTCCTCCCTCTCTACTGCGGTTACATATAATTTTGTTTCTCTGATAACTTTTATAGCTGTTTATTATGTATGAAAGATAATTTTAATTAATTGTTCCTTTTCGGATTTTTTAAATTTTCTTATGTTCATCTGGCGCCTTATGTTGTTCTTCTTGTTCGATACAAATGACGACATTATTCCAATTGTGTTGATTGATAATGATGGCAATTAGCAAAAGCCAGAGAATTAAAGAAAAATCTGGGGCTTTTACTTTGTTTTCCAATACATATTTTTTATTTTATTTTTGTGATTGAATAATTTTGGAGTTGGTTATTAATTGAAGCAAGAAATTCTCAACTAGCACCAAGATGCAAAAAAAAAAAAAAAAAAAAAAATGCCAACTTCCTCACATTTTGTATGACATGATAAAAATTCTCTTATCTTGAAAGAAAAGATGAGGAAGAAGTATAGATTGTCCATTGAAAATTAGTCTTTTCAATTGATTGGCTCCTTGAAATTTATTTTATATCATTACACCATAAACTTTCGCAATAGGCATCAATTTACCCAAAATCCTTTGGAATGGTGTCTTATAGATTCAGAATGTTGTATGATACGATATGTGGATCGCAAGCCCGATAGAATTAGACCTGAATAAAGTATTTTGTATCATAAGCATACAAAGTAATAGCACAAAAACAATGTGCAGCCAGGCAGGAAATTCTCAACGAGTAATATCACGCTGAGTCACTCTACTGAACTCGGATTCTTCACTTCGAGCTCTTCATCATTCGGTTACTGCAACAATATTGAAGGTAAGTTCTCTCTCATTCTCTGGATTTCATTTTTCAATTCTGTTAATAGCATTGATTCTCGGTCTTTCTCTGAATTTCCAGAGACCTCTTCATCGAAATTTATTCTCTATTGCCCTCCGGACACTGTTAGCCACCACCAACCACCACCGGTCGTCACCGTTCCCATTTCCACGGCCAACAGCAGAAGCTCTGTGCGCCCCTGTTCTCGGTCACCATTGCTGAAGTGCTCGGACTGCGGTCACCACCGTCTCTCACGACGGTTCCTGTTCATGAAGCTGCTTCTATAATCACCTTATTGAGGTCCGATCATTAATCGTCACAGGTAATCATCTTTTATTCAATCGAACCACGTATGCTATGTTTCCAGTTGCTCTACGTACGAACCACTGCCTGGGTAAAATCTACTAATTGCTTTGCGATGATCTCGTTCACATAACCGAACTGTATTGATATGCATATTTGAGGTTGAGGTGGTTTTCTGTATTTTCATAGCTGAATTGTGTAGTGCATGCTTGAGCCGAGACATTCTTAAGTATATTTGTCGACTTACTTTCGTCGATTTGTTCAATGCATGTACGACCGTCAGTCTCAACACGTTGTGCTGATGGAGCCAAGCTTATACTCGACTGGTAATATTTAGCACTACACTTGCTATCAGCAAAAGTGGCCATTCGGTTCCATGTCGGAGCAAACCGAAGCTGTTCGGCTGCTTAGAAAGATATTCCTTGCAATTAAGATGCAAAAAAACCAGACTTAGTAATTTTGCTAATGAATTGGCTGAGTCACGACTAACCAAGCCCACAATAGAGAACAAAATCTTCTTAAGTACGCGAGTTTCTCTCTTCGTACTGCTGGACACGAATTGAATGTTCTCAAAGGAGTCCTAATATTTTTGTAAAGAAATCCTCAGGAAGCAATGACATACCTACAGGATCTAGACGCATGCTATCTAAGTTTAATATAAAGAGTTAGAAACTATCAAAATATATCAGGAATAGGACATGTGCTTTTTTTTTTTTTTTTTTTTTTTTTGCAAGATCTATTCATTTACTTAGGTAAGTTCGGAGCAATTACATAAGAAACATCAGCACATAGTAAATCGACTAAGGCACTCGGGGGGTTGGTTACCCAGTTTCGAGGGAGGTAGTTCTTTCTTTGTGCTCTTGCTGTCCAGTCTGCGGGCCTATTGGACTCCCTGCTGCAGTGGGCCAAAGTCAGGCCCGAAAATTGTTTGATCTTTTCTCGGATCCGGTCCACTACTCCTGCGACTTCCCACGTTGGTTCTGCCTGTTGGAGAACTGCTTGCACGAGTAGCAAGCTGTCAGAATGTACTTGGAGGGTTCTATGTGCTTCGGGGAAAGGAAATCTAGGGTTTCCAAGAAGGCAAGGGCTTCAGCGTGTTCGGCCGAGGAGACGTCGACGAGTTTGGAGAATCCGGCAACCAGGCGACCCCGAGAGTCACGGCAGATACAGGCGATGGCTCCCTTGTTCACGACCTCTCTTCTTGCATTCCTGTTCGCTGCCTCTTCTCTGAGCTCCCCCCGAAGAGAGGTTGTTCTGTTGGATGTGGGTTCCACATCTCTGATCTCCTCCATTTCTTGCGCATAGCCTTCCGTCCTGAAAGCAGAGAAGTCAATTGCGCCTCTATTCACGGCCTCACCTCTCGCGCCCCTGTTCGCGGCCTCACCTCTCTGTTCCCCGCGATGTGCGCCTCTGTTCATGGCCTCTCCTCTCACGCCCCTGTTCGCGGCCTCGCCTCTCTGTTCCCCGCGATGTGTAGTAGTTCTCTCCAATTGGGTCTCCCCCATAGCTTGCGCAGATCCTTCATTCCCGCCATCACAGTCATCAGACGCTCCCCTGTTTTCCTCCAGATCTGGTATGGATCTATTCTCGGCCGCTTCTCTATTCCCCTCCTGATCTGGTTCCGTGCTTTCCTCTCTGAAGAAGGACGCATCTATGTTAATGCTTAAGGCGTCCTTGCTCGGTGGTTGCCATCTTTGCGTTTGGGTGTCTTTGAGCGTCGCTTCTGTGGCTTTTTTGTTGCATGCTATGTAGTTTTCATATAGGGCTATTGCTTTGGATAGGGTTTGGTGCAGATACAGAGGGTGGTGCTCAAAAATGAATCGGTTCCGGTCTTTCCAAATACACCACATAGTAGTGATGATTAGGTCGAACTTTTGCGCACTGTTTGGATTTTCTGTTTGTGAATAAAGCCATTCATCGAGTCTTGTTAACCCGAGTCTCGAAATGTGAATGTGCAGGGGGTTATCTCGCCATATCTTGACTGTCCAAGGACAGAGCAGTAAGGCATGCTCAGTGGACTCAGCTTCGTTTTTGCAAATTGGGCATAGCGGATCAGGTACAATTCTCCATCTGTGCAAGTTTTCCACTGTAGATAATGCATTGTGGCAAGCATTCCAAAGGAACTGTTTTGCTCTGGGTAGAGTTTTAGATTTCCAGATACATTTCTAGAGGTCTGGTTTTACTTGGTGAGAGGAAGATGCTGTTGTGTATACCTGATGTGCTGCTTGATTTCTGATAGAGAGATATCCGCTTTTTACCAAATAAATCCCTATTATATTGTTTGTCCACACCAATTTATCCACTGAATTAGGTGATCCTATAGGGGTTTCAAGGATTTCCTGAACTCATTGGTCATCAAACAACAGCCTTAACAACTCCTCGTTCCATTTTCCTTCCCTTTGGTCTATGAGAGCACCCACTTTCTCCGGCTCATATCTTGTAGCTGGCCCGCCAATTGGTCCGCTTTTTAACCATTTATCATTTCTCACCGAAATAAGCTGTCTGTTGCCGATGTTCCACATAACTTGAGGAGCAATAGAGTCTCTCCCCAAAACAATACTATTCCACCCCCACGAAGGCCGGGACCTTTTTCCAGCTTTCCAAAAGTCGCATTGTGGATAATAGAGGCCCTTCATTAGTTGGCTTAGAAGGGAAGAAGGTTGCTGAGATATTCGCCATGCTTGTTTCCCCAACATCGCCTTGTTAAAATCTAGGAGATCTTTAAAGCCGAGGCCACCTTCCTCCTTCCTGAGTTTTAAGTTTTCCCACTTTTTCCAGTGAATTCCAGCAGCTTTGGTTCCATTCTGCCACCAGAAATTTGCAATTTTCCTTTCAATAGCTTTACAGATCGACACTGGGATTTTGAAAATGGACATGGCATATTGAGGAATGGCTTGCACCACTGATTTAATTAATATCTCCTTTCCTGATTTGGACAGTAGATTCTCCTTCCAACTTTCTAACTTCTTATTTACTCTGGCAAGAATCCATGCAAAGATATCTTTTTTTGAACCTCCCCAATCCGAGGGAATACCTAAGTACTTCCCTGTTTTGTTTATTTCTGAGACTCTTAGCTCAGCGGCCATATTTTTCCTCAGGTTCATTGGACAGCACTTGCTGAAATAGATACCTAATTTGTTGAGAATAGGGCAGCTTCTGTTTAGTTTAATTCCTCGAAGAATACCATCCGCAACTGCTTGTTTCATTAGATGAGATAGGATGTTGGCCACTAAGATAAATAGATAAGGGGAGAGTGGGTCACCTTGCCGAAGTCCCTGGATGGTTTGAAGAAAGGCAGAGGCTTGCCGTTGAAGTTAATGCTGAAAGAAACCGTGGACACGCATTGCATCACCCATTGAACCCATTGATTACAAAATCCCATCTTAGACAAGCATGCTTGTAGGAAGTCCCATTCAATTCTGTCATATGCTTTTTGCATATCAAGCTTTAGGACAGCTTGGAACTTACTCTTTCTCTCCCGTGTGCGCAACTTGTGTAATACCTCTTGTACTATCAATATATTATCTTGAATTTGTCGCCCCCCCACAAAGGCACTTTGTTCTTCAGCAATAAGGCTGGGTACCAAGGGTTTGAGTCTGCTTATTATTACTTTTGAGATGATTTTGTATACAAAGTTGCACAGCCTTATGGGACGGAATTGTTCAAGCTTTTCTGGGTTTGGGGTTTTGGGAATAAGGGTGATTTGGGTTCTGTTTATGTCGGGATTCAAGTGTCCTGTTTCAAAAAAATTCTGTACCTTGCTGAAAATTGTCTGACTTATGTCTGGCCAGTGGTTTTGGTAAAACATCCCATTAAGCCCATCTGGTCCAGAGGCTTTATTAGCTCCTAATTGTTGCATGGCTTCAATAATTTCCTCCATTGTAACTGATTTTACTAGCCTCTAATTCATCATATCATCAACTGTGGTTGGTATTTGTTGTATGATAGGCTGAAAATGGCGAGTCCCTGCTGACAAGTAAAGATTTTTGAAGAAAGCTTCTGTCATGTCCTTCAATGGCTGCTCCTCTTTCACACATTCATCTGCTGCGTTTTTTAGCAAGGTAATTTTATTTCTATTTCTTCTCTGGATAGTAGTTGCATGGAAGAACTTGGTATTTCTGTCTCCCCATTTTAACCAGTTAATTCTTGAGCGCATGCCCCAATACATTTCCTCCTGCAACCAAAGCATTTCAATTTCCTGCTTTATCCACTTAGCTTCCTCCCTTTCTGTAAACACTGCATGTCCATTGGTCAACCTTTGCAATTCATTTTTGAGCTCCTCTATTCTCTTCTTTGCATTATGAAATCTGTTTTTGCTCACTTTGCCAACTGTTGAGCCACCATGTTTAACTTTTCCACTATATTATACCTTTGTTGATCATTCTCAGCCCATGCCTGCTTTACTAGCTGCACACATTCCTCATCATCAGACCATAATGCTTCATATCGGAAACTCCTCCCCTTTCGTTCTTTCTGCGAGTATAAAGATAATATAATAGGGCTATGGTCAGACCCTATTGCTGGTAGGGCTATGCATTCAGCATTAGGATAAGCTATGCGCCAATCAAGATTGCATAATCCCCTGTCTAGTCGCTCTTTCACTAATTGATCTCCTTCTCGATTATTTGTCCAGGTGAATGCACATCCCTTAGATTCCAAATCCATTAAGGCGCATTGACTGAGGAACTCCCTGAAGGCTGTTAACCGGTAATTTTCAGCTCGTTTTCTGCCCACTTTTTCCCATTGATACAATATTTCGTTGAAATCCCCCATACAAAGCCAAGGTAGATGATAATTTCTACTTTCTCTATGAATAGCCTCCCATAGCTGCACTCTTTCTTGGAAGTCATTAGGAGCATGTAGAAAGGTCACTTGCATTAGCCGTCTAGTTTCTTTTAGTTGGCATTGTGCATTTATATAATTGTTTGAGAATGAGTCAATTGATAATACTACCTTATCATCCCAGAAAATGGCCAAGCCCCCTACGATTCCGTCTGGGTTCACCAAGAAGCTATTCTGAAATTTCAACCTCCTCCTTAGTCGATGCACTTTCTGCTCCTGATTTTTTGTCTCCATTAAAAATATAATACTTGGCCGTTCCTGAGTCACTAGGATTCGCAAGGCCTAAATTGTCAGGGGTGTGCCCAACCCCTGACAATTCCAACTCAGTAGTTTCATGGTCTGTTTGGTGGCTTATTAGGGCTAGCCACCAGAGCCCACTGACAGGAGTTCTCCACCACCTTGATTGGGGTTTCTACCAGCTGTATACTGTCTATATCTGTTGTCTTTGAGCTTTGCGCACCATATGGACAGAAACGCTTGCCTTTTTTGACCGTGGGCTGTTTGGTGCCTTTGGATTTATTCCTCATCAGCCCTTTTCCTTTTTCTGAGATCTCTAGCATGTCGACGTCCGCTTCCTTCTTTTGTTCCTCATAAAGTACTATAGCTAATTCTTCATCAAGGCAACAGCTCCCTCTCTTTTGTGGGCTTTTCTCTCCCAAAATTTGTAATGCTGAATGGTCTGTGGACATACTATTCTCCTTTTGGGTGGGTTGGTTCGCATGCATCCGTTCCCATCCAGTGTTCAAATTCTGATCTGGCTGCTGTTTTTCATTTTCAGGAAGCGATTGAATAGGAGTTTCTGGCACAATCTCAGTATCTTCTAGGAGTGTCTCATGTTTTCCATAGAAAATCTTTCCATAAGGGCTTAGTTCATTTACATCTACTCGGAGCCAATTTCCAAATTTTCCCGGTAAGTCTTCTACCAACCCTGATTTCTCATAAGGTATTTCTTTACAAAAGGTAGCATAATGTCCAATTTTACCACATGAGTAGCAATAATGTGGGAGTCGCTCGTATTTAAACTCTACCCATAATTTCTTCCTCTCCAGATTAACAATAACTACTGTTTTTAGTGGATTTTCCATATTCAACTTCACCTTCGCCTTGCCAATCTTGTAATGGCTATTGCCTTTTGCTTCTATCTTCACTTCTAGTACTTCCCCTATTTTAGAAGCTATGTCCCTGATGACTTCATTAGTAACCCTCCCAAATGGAAGGCCGTAGAAATTAACCCAGAAAGCACAGTGAGTAAATTCATAGCACATCTCAGGAGTATCAGGGTCACATTGTTGTAGTATTAGTAAATTACTGGAGAAGCACCACGGTCCAGTATCTAATACCCTCTGTTTTTCAGATTCTGACTGGAAAGCAAAAGAGAAGTAACCTGGTTGCAGCTGAGTACAGGTAACATTTTCTACCCTCCAAACTCTTTTCATCGTATTCACGAAGGCTGTAAAATTCACATTCGGCCTAGAATACAACTTCCCGAACATTGTTTTGCCGCATTCTATCATTTTTTCTTCTGAGACAACACTTCTTATATCCACTACATCAACCTCCGACCATAACTCACCGAGACTTCTGCACAGGGCAGCTAAACGCCTTTCTTCCTCGAGCTGACTTGCCATTTCCTTTTCACCAGGATTAGAATCTCAGGAGTCGTAATAGCTGGTGTTTACAGTTTGGAATCGGCAGGAGGGTGGCGTATGCAGTTTGGAACCATCATGAGAATAGACCGATTGAAGGGAGCTCGTTGAGGGTATCGTATATGTCGGGCGAAATGGAATATGAATCTGGTGGAGTGCGATGGACAAACACAGCCGACCAGAAGATGATGAGCATTAGGGTTTTGTCATGGATGGGATTATCGGGGTTTTTGGAATGAGCCATCTGGGTTTCGATTGAGATTTTTAGGGTTTTTCATTTTGGGGAGAGGAATCTTTCCTTGAAAATGAGGGGAGCTACTCAGTCGGTAGAGGGGTAATCATCAATCTACAATGGGAGGACGCAAATCTTACCTTAAAGATGGTAGAACTACCCAGATGGTAGAGAGGAGCATCGCGCTGGAAACGATCCTTCTATTGCTAGTCGGCCAACGAATAGGACATGTGCTTACAATCCGCAAAAGTAAAAGGAAGTAGAAGAACTTGTTACGTGTAATGATCGGTTAGAATTACTTTAACGTTACTAGCTAAACTTCATCAATGAAGATCATGTCATTTAATTATGAACTGAAATGTGTAAAAATGGTGTAATTTAGCTTATCAAATAGAGTTGTGTTTGGGCACCGCTCTTTCTCTACAAGGTTTCCTTTCTTTTCCCTTGAAGCCACCTCCTATCTATAGTGTTGTCCCTGAGGGGGAGAGGACCCTCCCTCCCTCCTCCTTCCCGTTTTCCATCTTTCTTTTTCTCCTGATCTGTTCTAGGAGTTTGTGTATGATTATATTTTTGCAGCTGATCTTGGATGAATGTGGAGACTAGCTTGGTCATCCGTCTAGTCGATAACCACCGAGGATGGTGTTCGTAATGTGGCTCCACAACCTCTTCAAGGTTATGCCGTTTTCTTCTCTCGATTTGGACTTAGGTGAAGCTTTGGGTTTTACTCTCTCAAACTCGATCAAAATATAGATCAGTGAGCTCCTTATAAGTACTTGATCTGTAATCTTTCAACATTTTGATGGTGGTGTCTTTGCAAGATAAATTTGCAAGATAATGGTGATGAAGACATTGGACCTAGACATGCACCGCAAGCCTTTGCAAATGGAGTGGGAAATTTCGGCGTGTACTCATGATTGAATCTAGTGACCATCCATCAATCGTTTATGGTATCAAAGTTGTTCTTAAGGGATGAAAGTGTGCTTCTAGCTATAAACTATACTTTATTGTTTGCTTTTTGGCTTTTGATTTGTTCTACAATTATTTGGGATTTAAGCTTGAAAGCCTTCTATGTACCTCTCGAGTATTATTTTGATAAATGAATAGTATTTTCTTTCCAAAAAAAAAAAAAAATGGTGTTGTGCTCGTCATTTACTTAAGGTTCAAGTAGTTACAACCAACTTTTGGATAGGAGACACGACAACCAAAAGATTACACATAAAATGTTGCAAACAACCGACAACTAAAAAGTTTTATGTATCAGAACTTTTGAATTGGAAACAACTTACAAAAAATATGATAAGAACAAAGATATGCACTAAAGATGCTCTAATACTCTCCTCAATTTGATCAGGATACCACCTCGAAGAGATTGTTCTTCAAAAGACGAAACATTATCCCTTGTGAAGATGTCAACTGAAAAATCAGTGGTCTGAATTCCCAAATGAAATGGATATTAATGTCAATATACTTGGTGTGAGCATGGAAAAGCCGGATTGGCAGCTGGATAAGTGGCTCCAACATGATCACAAATGACTTCAACAGGGTTTAGGTAAAAATATATGAAGATCACCTGAAATCTGCCGAATCCAATTAAGTTTCTGCAACTCCATCGGCGAAACTCCTGTAGCCAGATTTCGCAAGTGGGTTGCTCTTTTAGCATGCCAAAATAATGTCGGACCCAAGAAAAGTCACACATCCAAATGTTGAGCGACGAGTATCGAGACAACCAGCCCAAATCAGCATGAGGGAAACGTCACTAAGGTGCCGTCAAGTATGGCTTCAAGAAGAGTCCATGATCAATGGTTCCGTATAAAAATCTAATAATGCACTTTACCGCTTGTAACTGAGATATACGAGGGCAATGCATGGACTGATTCACAATACTAACAGCATACGAAATGTGTGGTCTAGTCATAGATAAATACTATAAAACCCCTCATCGTGCTTCTATGTTCAGTAGGATCCATCCATTAATCTTCTTCCACCACTGTCCTTGGACTTTCTATCTTTGGTAGTGGATTATCAGTGATTTATTTTCCCCTAAGTTTTAATTTGAATATTTCTTTATTAATGTTATGGTTTTCTTCCTTTAATTTTTTTACCTCTTTATAGAGATCTTGAATAGTCAACCCGCACCTCTATTATTCTTTGTCGTTGTCAAAATTTCTTGCAAATCGTACAATTTTTCTGAATTTTGAGGCAATCTCTTAATCTGTGTAAGTACTTCTTTCTTTTTGAACTTCCGCTTGCTATTTTTATTCTACCGTTATTACATTTATACTCGGAGTACCTAATCCACATGTAAAATTATCTTTATTATTACATTCTTGAATTTCTTTATCTTTATTATTACATTCTTAAAATTATCTCTATTATTCTTATATGATATGAGCCATTGAGATGAATGATATGAGCAAGCCACCGTTCGGTGAAAAGTACAAGTCACTTTAATGCTGATTGAGCATCTACCAGGCACACTTATAAAATGGTACTAGAAGCACCATTTTTTTTCTTCAAATTCAGTACATGACATACATGCTAGATCAAAGAAAAGTTATATCACTTCAACAAAACTTTATATGTATCGAAAATACTTATTCAATTAATAATATCAAAGCAAACATCAATGAGTTAGTTTATTGATCAATCTAATGCTTAATATCGAACTATGGCCACATTCAACACTCCGTGACGAGACCTAGCAAGATTCCCTTTTGATGTAGGTCTCCACTTTATATAAGCCGACAATCTCGACAAAACATGACATATTGAGAACTGTATACATACTCATAACCATTTAATGGGTTCAAATCATAGCTGCAAGAGCATAAACTCCTCCAACTAGTCACGTAACTATTTCACAATTCATAAACTAGTTCACTAATCAATATATGTATCATTGCACAATTCTTTCCATCAGGAAGAATGCATTTCACATGGCCCTTCTCAAACCATATCACAAATAATTAATTTTCAAACTATTTCAATAGATACTTTGCTATGCCATTTCAGTAACAAAAGCATATTCAATGTTAGATCATGTTTTATGCGAAAAAATATACTCTAAACACCACTTCTTCTTCTTTTTTCCTTTTAAATGAAGAGCATACCGTGTGTTACCTTTTTTATTTCTTATGGCATAAGTATTTTTTGTCATTTTTAGGACATGAGTTCACAAATCATACAATAGATAAGCACTGCTCACCTGAATATGCGAAACCAAACAATGAAAGCTACCTTACAAACAGAAAAATCAAGTGAGAAATGGAGATTGAAATTAAGTACTAACTACCTCAACTAAAAGTCGACTAATCTAAGCTTATTTGGTAACAAAACAACTTTAATGTGCAAACCGAAAGCTCACCTAAAGTAGAACTCACGTGCGACATTTAAAAAAATGAGCTCTAAAGAATTTTGTCACAAGTGGGTCCAAACTCATTAGAAATTTAACTTGACCTTCCACCCAGAAGAGGTCCAGAAAAGGGTGAAAGCTGGTGTCAAACACAGTAGTTCATATATGGTTCCAACAGTGCACAATAAACTTCAAAATTTCACCCAGACCAAATCGTAATCTCAAGTTTACTTCCATAAAATCCCATAATTCCATGACACATTAAGTTTCATCGCAACATGATTTATAGCTCAACAACTTCTAGAATCAACTCGCCAACCTAAATCCCAAATCGAGTTAAAATTATAGCTTATCCAAGAAAATTTTCTTCAATTAGATAAATTAAGTCCTTGAATTTTTATCGAGCGGTTCGCAATGAGGCGTTGAGATGACCAAAACCCTCTCTCTCTCTCTCTCTCTCTTGCGCGCGCGCGGGTTTACTTCTCTTTTCCAGTTTTCTGGATTCTTCTTTCTTTCTCATAACTATTCTACTTTCTCCTGTTAACCAGCTCCAACATTTATAAATAAGCTGAAGGAAGTTAGTCCGTTAGGCTTCTAAGATGGAGCTTCATGGGATAAAATGAGAATTGGCCCAATTGGGTCTCTTGGGCCTGTAAAGTCTTAGACACAGGATGAGGGGAAAATAATGAATGAACCCTGAGCATTTGAGCTCGGCTCAAATCGACCATCGAATGGTGTGGGCTCCTTGCGAAAGCTAACTTTTCACAGTTGCACCTGAAAATTTATGAACCTAAAATTCATTATTTACAATGCAAAATTTCCCTATAGATGGAGTCAGGTAAGTAATTGGGTAATTAAATGTGAGATGATTAGTCTAGCTAGTAGCGCCAGCAGTGACGGCGTTGGAATAAGTTGTCCTGGCGGTGGTGTTGATGACCACAGCGTGGCAATGGCCGTGGGATCGGTGGCGCTCTCTTGGTCGCCTCATTCCTAATTTTTTTAAGTTTTTGCTGTTTCGTCTTCTTCATTTCTCTTTATGCCATTTTTATTTTATCTAACTTATGGAAACCTAGACATAATTTTAATAGACACGCGCAATAGAGAGTAATGAATGAAAAACCCCAACATGATTAAACATGAAAAGAGTCGAATGAAAATAGTATTGTTAATTATATGTAATACGTGAAAATTCTGCTAGTATTGGAAAAAGAGACATTCACTTAGGGATGGAAGGGGAGGGATGTGAAAAGTGAAGCAATAATGCCAATTTGTGTCCTCCAAATTCTTGATCTTCTTGGAATTGATTAAAATTTCTTTCTGATCAACACTTTCTGATTTTTGGTTCACTTTCTAAACAAAAATGTACATGATATCCAATCAAAGTCTAGGTCTTTCTGATGAAAAGTATTTTAATAGAGCATATCATCACGACAAGCTGTTTGAGTTAGACCGAAGAGAGGACCTTGATGCACATTATGTCCTTGAGTTAGATAAATCAATTGTTGTCCTTTTTCTCTATATCAAGACTTTTGGCTGTCGTTTGTAAGAGAGGGTCCTCTCTTTTGGCATCCAAAACAGAGGATAAAAGGTGATTTTTCTTCATATGATGAACTTAGGGTGCATGCATATCTACATCTAGAATTTATAACTTCTAAGTGTTGTTGTTGTTGTTGTCCGTTGTAGGGTGCTAAAGAAATTGATAATCGTGAATTGCTTGTTAAGAGAATTGTGGTCCTTTGAACAGACAAAGTTTGCCCAAAGCAACTTGCTTAATGGATTAGTTGGTGATTTATTACTTGTTCACTATTTCAGGACTAAAATAAAGCAACTTGCTTGATGGATTAGCTGGCTGTCATTATTTTAGGACTAAAATAAAGCAATTTGCTTGATGGATTAGCTGGCTGTCATTATTTTACGACTAAAATAAAGCAATTTGCTTGATGGATTAGCTGATGTGCCAGACCCCTTTTTGTTTAGCCCAAAACACGTGTTTCCGTTCTCCTCATTGAACACACAAAGTTAACGGTTTTTGATAATTTGCAGGCTTATAATAAAGAGTAAAATGCCATTATTGTGTGGATCCTTAATATTTTATCTTTCAAAAATATATTTATTTTAGTCTGTGTAAGTTGCACAAAGATGCTTATTGTTGTCTACGCCAGTTGCACAAAATGCTTATTTGCTGGTCCTTTAAACAATGGTCTGCTTTATTCATTGCTAAATAAAAAAAGGGTCAAGCATTGCCAACTAACAAGGTATAATCTACTAGAGATTATACTCTACGCATCACACTAATGGCCAGGAAAATCATGTGAAGAATCCCGATTGTCTTATCAAGCGGTTCCCTATCGTCAAATGCTGGCTTATCACCCTTCAGCCGATCATTGCTGCTCATCTTGCTGCTAATTATCAGCGCGTAACTGCCACGTAAATAGCTATATTGATCGACTATCCACCAATAGCGCATAAAACGACGACATTAAAACATACGGTCATTGAGAATGTATGGATGAAAGAAAAAAAAAACCAATGAGACACTTTTAATAAATGTTTAATGATAATCTCCATAAACTCTAAGTTGGTCATGTGAAGAAAAATCACATTTTCTCCTATGTTTTTTGGATCAAGACTTTTGGCTTGTGTTTGAAATAGGGGATCTTTTCTTGTGGCCATGTAAAACAGAAAATAAGAGGTGATTGTTTTCCATATGACCAACTTATAGTGCACGTGTATTTTCTCCAAAAGTCTGTTGATTACTATTGGCTTTCTGGCTCTTTTAGCAGTCATATATCGTCAGTATCCTTGTGATTCCAATATCTTTATTTCATGCTTTATTGGTGAATATGCGATCAATGCAAGCTTTCACATGGTAATTACAGTATAAAGACTTCGCCTACATTTGAGAAAATGATACACTCAAATAACTTGAGTATGTTATGGAAATATAAGAAGTTCCTCGGTTCCTCAAATGGGCACGAACATACAAAGTTACCTTTTCCTTATTCAACGGACAAAGGTAACAAATGTTAACCTGGAGTATGTGAGCCCAATTCACATTCACTGTTGAATGATGAGAGCTCAACGTGGAAGCCAATTTTTCTCGATGCACGTGAGAAACTGATAACCCTAGTGTTGGGAATTACTGATTCCCTAAAACAGATTCAACACTAAATCGAAACGAATGCGGAAGACGAGCCCAAAAACAAACATGTATGACCGATCAAAGATACACCACGGAATCGAGCGTACCTTATTATCCACAGATTAGACACCAACGTTGATTTGAGGAAGAATCCTGATCCCGTTTTACCGAAGAGCGTACTGTTGCTGTTAGGGAGAGAAAACTCTATCTTTAGGGAACGTAGCATCTTACGTTACTTGGAGGGAGAGAGAGAGCCTTCACGTACGTACGCCAAAAGGTACGTTCTTTTACCTTTTTTTTTTTTTTTACTTTCCCTCAAAGCGTCTCATCCAAAGAACGCAACCCCTCAACGTAATACCTATACCAAAAGACGCAACCCCTCGCATCGCAACCATTCCTCCATGAGCTCTTATCTTGCGGGCCAGGCTTTTAGGCCCAACATGGGCGGACGGGCTCACTTAGGCCCATCAACATATAAATAAAACCATCATCTCCCACTCACACATGGTGGGACGAACATGATCATCTTTACCTCTCTATAACATTCATACCAGTGAATAATTCGTGCGACCAGCATACTTTGAGAGCTCGTTGCCATACATCTGTTAGGAATATATAGCAGCTCATAATGGGCTTCACACTTTGAGTAGATTTAGTATGCAGTACCCTAGATCGATCGATCACATTTATATCTCTCTTGATCTCCTTTAAAAACAATGATATATTGTATTCACAATTACGATTATCCCAAAGACAGTCATAATTGGTCGACCAGTGAATACAAAACTTAGAATGTGATTCTCCAAATTTGATCTTCCTCTTTCCTTCCAACTCTCAATTTCAGTTCAGCTTGCTTTTCTAGAAATGTCGCATCAAATCGAATCAATTCATGATCATTAGCAATATCCTAAGATAGCAAACACTAAATAGAAATCTTGAGAATAAGTAAGAGTCATGAGGGCACTAAATTGAGGAATTCTTTTCCTCAAGAGTCTCACACGAAATAAAAGTTGAGATCAAACTTTTTGCCACTCTTATTGGTCGTCTCATGCATACGTAGTATGAAATACATATTACGGTATTAACTCATTTCCCATGGAGCGTATGTCTACACCTTCAATACCGTACAGATGATAGTTCAGACATACTCAATGTCTAACTTGAGTTCACGTATCTACTCATTCACAAAATTCATTATAACTCACATCTGGCATCTTAGACAGATAAAGTAAAATATGTGGGGTATTTTACTTTCGGACATAGTACATATCATGTCCTCATCTTAACACTTAGTTAAGGCGACATATATATATTTTAAGCTTGAGCTCTCGATTATCACCTAGATAATAAGCTTACAAACCGTCTCATCTCTATTTATCAAATAGTAAATAGACGCGATTACTCGTGTGAGTGGGCTAATCTTATATCTGTCCGACATACTTTCTCAACTTAATGTAATGCACTGATCATTAAGATGCATAAAGGTCAAACAAAGATTCATAGGCATTAATAATGAAAAACACAAGTTCATAAATGTGAACAACTTAGGGAAATTACAATATTCAGTACATCAGACTCTACGCAATCCTAGAGATTTTACATGACCACAAAACACATCTCTAGGTATTGGCTTTGTCATAGGATCCGCTACCATTCTATGCGTAGATATGTACTTGTAAGTTCACATCCTTTCGTGCAACCATATCTTTGACAAAGTTATACTTGGTATCTATATGTTTGGTCTTGCCATGATATTTTGGATCTTTGGTGTACGCTATAACTGCTTGGCTATCACAGTTAACCAATAATGGATTTGCAGCTTTCTCAATAACACCTAAATATTTTAAAAATCTCTTAAGCCAAATTCCCTCTTGTATTGCTACTGATAATGCCACGAACTCAGCTTCCATCGTAGACAAGGCTATACACGTTTGCTTCTTACTGCTCCAAGATATGGCGCCATTATTCAGTAAGAAAGCAAAACCAGAGGTAGATTTTCTTTCATCTAAATCTCCTCCCCAATCAGCATCTGAATAGCCTTCAAGTCACTGATCCTTTCCTTGATAACTAAGCGTATAATCAGCAGTTCCCTTTAGATACCTCAGTATTCTTTTAACGGCCTTCCAATGTGCTTGACCTAGATTGGATTGGTATCTACTCACCATTCCAACTGCAAAACATATGTCAGATCTTGTACACATCATAGCGTACATCAAGCTCCCAACAGCATTAGCATAAGGAACATGTTTCAATTGTTCCTTCTCTTGTAGAGTCCTTGGACACAGTCTATGGCTCAATCCTTCACCTTTTGCAATAGGAGTATCGATAGGTTTACAATCTTGCATACGAAATCGTTCAAGAACCTTATTTATGTAAGTTTCTTGCGAAAGAGATAATGATCTCTTCGAACAATCTCTTGAAATCTTAACTCCAAGGATGTATGCAGCCTCACCCATATCTTTCATTTCAAAGTTGGAAGATAACCAACTCTTGACAGTGTCAACTAACTCCATATTGCTTCCGGCAATTAGTATATCATCAACATATAATGATATGATCACAAATTGATCTTTAGATCTTTTGATATATACACAATGATCCTCATCAATCATTGTAAAATCATATGCCATTATGGCATTATGAAAACGTATATACCATTGTTTTGACGATTGTTTAAGGCCATATATCGATCTCAAAAGTCGACATACCTTTTCTTCTTGGCCTTTCATTATGAAACCAGCAGGTTGTTCCATATATATTTCTTCATCTAATTCTCCATTAAGAAAAGCAGTCTTTACATCCATTTGATGTAATTCAATATCCATATTTGCCACTATTGTCTTTCTATCGAGCCATCAGCTTTACGCTTTCTTTTGAGAACCCATTTGTTCCCAATAGCTTTGCGTCCTTTTGGAAGGTCAACCAGTTCCCAAACATGGTTTAACTTCATTGATTCTATTTCATCTTCCATTGCATGCATCCATTTTTCCTTACTAGGGCAATTTAGAGCCTCATTAATATTTCTTGGTTCATCCTCATCTTGTGGAGCAACCATAAAAGTTTCCCCTTCAATGTTAAAACGTCGATGGGGAATGCTTTTGCAACTTGTTCGCCGTATGGGAGATTGTACACTTTGCACATCATTCCCCATTATGCTCCCACTAGGATTAGATAATGATGATGTTGTCTCATCATGTGGTTGTAATTGAGAGTGAGTTGAATTCAATTCATCACTTCTCATATTACTCCCACTTGGACGAATTCTACTAATATCATTATCTTGATCCAAGATTTCAAATAAGGAGTAATCTTCACCTATTTCGCCCTTTTTAGGAAATTCATTCTCTAAGAATGTGACATCCCGTGATTCGAATTCAGTTATACTTCTACTTTCCTGCTCACCTATGAATACATACCCTTTCGAATGTTCAGAGTATCTTATGAAAATACTCTTCTTTCCTCTGAGACCCAATTTCCCAAACTTGTGAGAGGACTCATGAGTATAGGCAGCACAACCCCATGGGTTAAGAAAACTTAAAACCGGTTTTCTACCTGTCCATAACTCATATGGAGTGGAAGTAACTGATTTGGAAGGCACCCGGTTAAGTATATAGGCAGCAGTTAATACCGCATCACTCCAAAATGTGATAGGTAAGTTAGCATGCGCCATCATGGACCTAACCATTTCAAGTAGGGTTCTGTTCCTTCTCTCCGCAACACCATTTTATTGAGGAGTATATGGAATAGACAACTGTCTTTCTATTCCCTTTTCATCACTTAATTTTCTGAACTCATCAAATAAATATTCTCGACCTCGATCGGATCTCAATACTTTTATTTTCTTGTCTAATTGATTTTCTACCAAGTTCATAAACCTTTTGAAACAACTCAATGCTTCAGATTTATGATAAATCAAATAGACATATCCGAATCGAGTATAATCATCTATAAATGTGATGAAATAAACAGCCCCATGCCTTCCTCTCACATTCATCGGACCACAGACGTCAGAATGGATTAACTGCAAAGGAAATTAAGCTCTTTTACCTTTTCCAAATGGTTTCCTTGTCGTTTTCCCTATTAGGCAATGCTCACATATAGGCAAATCGATTTTTTCAATATTGCCCAACAAGCCCTCTTTGGCTAGTCTATTCATACGTTGTTGGCCAATATGACCAAGTCTAGCATGCCACACATTCACATCATTATTATATGAATGAGGAGACGTGAGAAGGGAATAACAAACATTTGCATTAATATAGTCAATATCTAATACAATGAAACCATCCAGAAAATAAACACAACCATAGAAATTTGTATCCAAAAACAAATCCACACCTCTATTATGGAAGTTCATATTAAAACTTAGCTTGACCAATACTAAAACAAACACTAAATTCCGACGAATCTCCGGAGCATACAATACATCATGTAGGAACAAAGTGCGTTCACCATGCATGTTCAGTTGGTAGGTGCCAATTCCCATTACTTCTACTCTAGAGTTGTTTCCTACATAGATCCACTTAGTTCTAGTCGGTATTCGTCGAAATTCCACGAAGGACTCTCTATCCTTCGCTACATGGTCTGTTGCTCCCGAATCTACAGTCCACAAAGGATTAGATTCAGCTAAGAATACAGAATTTGACACATAAGCAAAGTTCTCAATAGTACAAGGGGTGTGTACCTTCTTTGGCTCGCAACAATCGCGAGTATAGTGACCCTTTTGGTTACAGTTGTAACACTTCACCCTTGTCGGCTTCTTCACTCGAGGACGTTTTCCTCTCTTATGTTGTTAACTTTTGGTTTCTTGCAAGAAGGACTTGATCCCTTGCATTTCCACATATTGAACGAATCAATGCGCTTGCGCTTAGAGCTCGAAGCCCCTTTTGAGCTGAAAGCAACACATCAAATATATGTATCCCGCTCAAATACCTTGAGGCAGTCCTCTGCTAGCTCAAGGTGGCGCACAGCAACCTCAAGTTCTTCCATAACATGGTCAAGAGCTTTTAGTGCTTTTTGCTTTTCAAGCACATATTGAATTTTCTTATTCAATACTTCACAATTCTCGCCGTTCAATTTATCTTCTTTATTCAAATCAGCAATTTTGTTCTTAGTTGTTGAACCCATTAATCTGAACATATCATACACATATGCATGAATTATTAATGCATATCATTTATGCATCCATTTTGCACAAACCCATCATATTAATGAATAATTTCAAGTAAGGTTTCAGAATCAAAAGGTCACTATGTTTCCAATCATCATCCAAAATCCTAACTTGGAATTATTATTAATATAATATTCTATGCAAAATAAATTCTTTAAAATTACAAAAATTTCTATGAACTACCCACAACAGTTAATTATAATAGAAGCAAATAATATTTGACATCCAATAATAATAGAATAATAATGCTTTCACATAATACAACTAACATATCAGTTGTTACACCAACAACAACTAGGTAGAAAGCATTTACATAAGATGTCCATAAAGCATACTAAAAATATCTCAAAACATCTAAAACCAAGTCATTATACTACGAATAGGGACAGCTTCTACTCGGTTCAATTTCTTGTTCTTTTCTCTTGTAAAATTTTCAGGCATTCTAGATAGCCACAAAAATACTGACGGATATCCCTTAGGATTTCTCCTTCGCACGTTCAACCCCCGCCTAATCGAAGTCATTTCTTGGGTCGCAGTCTTGGTGGCTCCAACCCGATGATATTCATCTACAAAAGCCATCACTAGACTCTTATACCTAGTGGCTTTGTTGACCTCCCATAAGCGATTTAACACTCCTTGCCATTCGGTGGAAGAGTGTTCATGAAAAATCGCACCATCCGAGAGTCGGCATGGGATAACCGTTCCATATGACTTCTTGTATCATTTTGTTGACATCAAGAATATGATCAATTATATTGTCACTCTCCCATAGATAATCATTCAAATCGGCTATCATCCTTGAAAGCATTTTCTTTTGTTCATCGTAATTGTGCGAATAGATGCGCGCGCCTTACGGGAAGGCATTGTTCTTGCAACAAATGCGAGAACAAAAAAGGATTAACATATAATCCATAATGAACAAAAGGGAAAATACATAATTTTCCATGGTTCTTGCAACAAATGAAGAACAAAAAGGGATTACTTATAATCCTCAACAAAAAAATTGGAAAATACAAAATTTTCCTCATTTTTTTTTTGGTTCAACGGTCAAAGTCAACGGTCAACGGTCAATGGTCAACGGTCAGCGGTCAGACGGGTCGAGGTCAACGGGTAGGAGTCAACCGGGTTGGGTCGGACCGGTCGAGCCGGTCAGGCCGAACGGATCGGGTCGGATCGGACGGGTCGGGTCGGACCGGACTGCCCTGTCGGGCCGGTCGGACAAACCGACCGGCACGTGCCACTCGCGTGCCTGGCTGACGTCAAGGTGACGTCAGCCGGCGTGTGCGTGGCATGCACCAGCACCGCGCGCATGCGTCGCACGCGCCTGGGGCCGAAATGGCGCGTGCGACGCACGCGCCTGCGAGGGATCGAATCGGCGCGTGCAACCGCGCGTGGCGGCGCATCCGGCGGCTTCCGGCGGCAATTCGCCACTCGTTTTTCTTGTATTGACGAGAGCTTTGACACTGCGCTATCAAAAACGAATTTTGACTTGCAAAAAATCACAAAACAGGGTGAACAGTACACGGGTGTCAGGTTTTTCCGTCCCCGATCAACCGGCTGTGGCTTTTCTCAAATTTCGACCACAAAAATAATTCAATAACATAAAAAGGGATCAGGAAACATGAACTACGGCTCTGATACCAATGTTGGGAATTACTGATTCCCTAAAACGGATTTGACACTAAATCGAACCTCTAAAACGAATGCGGAAGACAAACCCAAAAAAAAACATGTATCACCGATCAAAGATACACCACGGAATCGAGCGTACCTTATTATCCACAGATTAGACACCAACGTTGATTTGAGGAAGAATCCTGATCCCGTTCTACCGAGGAGCGTCCTGTTGCTGTTAGGGAAAGAAAACTCTATCTTTAGGGAGCGTAGCGTCTTACGTTACTTGGAGGGAGAGAGAGAGCCTTCACGTACGTACGCCAAAAGGTACATTCTTTTTCCTTTTTTTTTTTTTTTTTTCCCTCAAAGCGTCTCATCCAAAGAACGCAACCCCTCAACGTAATACCTATACCAAAAGACGCAACCCCTCGCATCGCAACCGTTCCTCCATGGGCCCTTATCTTGCGGGCCAGGCTTTTAGGCCCAACATGGGCGGACGGGCCCACTTAGGCCCATCAACATATAAATAAAACCATCACCTAGAATTAATCCTTTACATTATGAACTCGCCTCTAGATCAATTTATTTTAGTTATTAGGTAATCAGAGGCAATTGTCTGTGATGGTTGCTCCGCTTAGAAGCGCCAGCAGGGACAGTAGTGGCGGCATCGGATGAGTTGCCCAGGCGGTGGTGCTAACACAACGGTGCGGCCATGACAATGGGATTGATGGCGTGCTCTCTCGCCACATTCTTGCATTTTATTTTATCTTTTGGGTTTTTCAGGTTTTTCTTTTTTTTTTTTTTATTAAACTTTAGCTTGGAAAGATAAACGAAAATGTAGACATAACTATAAAGACGGGTACAATAGAGATTAAGGAATGGAAAACCAGAGTGACTAAAAATGAAAAAGTTCGACGATAATTGTAGTATGGTAAATTTTAAGCAAGAGAACAACAATCAATACTAATTGGCAAATAATATTTCATTCAAACAAAAAAAAATCACTTAGAATCCATGTAATGATTGGAAATTCTACTGGTAATGGAAAAAAAAAGACATTCACATAGGGATGGAAGAAGAGAGATGTGGAAAGCCAAGCAACAAATCCAACTTGCATCCTGCAAAGTCTTGGACTTCCTGGGTTTCATTAAAGTTTCCTTCCACATAGGGATTGAACACGATTTTCCAGTTCATTAATGTCATGCTTAAAGAGTTATTTTCAGTAGATTATAAATATTCGTTGGTGGCTTTTTTAACTTGTTTACTGTTTTCAGAGCAAAATAAACCAAGTTGCTTTATGGATTAGTTAGTGTGCCTGACTTTAGATGTTTAGGTGCAAAGAACGTGCTTTTGTTTTCCTTATTGATCAGACAAAATTAGCTGTCTTTGATGACTTGTAGATGTGTAACAAAAAGTCTTGGTCTTCACTTAAGATATCTCGGGATAATCTCTAAACATGAGGAGACAAGCACCTATGGACGAAAAGAAATTTATTTTTATTCCTCTAACTATTGGTGTGCACCCTTCAAAGTCTTGGTCTTTGTTTAATGTTTTTGGTAGGTGAAAGTTTTGGCCTTCCTAACCTTTATAATTTTCTCTCTCAACTGGCTCATTATCACTTTCCTTCACCATAACCCATGCTCGTTCCCTTTCTCAACAGTGTTCTCCTCCAACTCGTCTGAACCTAGCTCTCGTGCTTCCTGGATTGCTGTTGTTGATCTAATCCATTTCACCAATCTGCTCCAGGAAGTCCACTTGGAATAGGTAAAAGATATCCATCTACTTGCTTTCTTTTTCCCTCAAACTGATGCAGCAAGTTTAACAACAAAATCGAGGGATTTTGATGTCAAATACTTGCTGGCCAGATTAAAGTTGCTCGCTTGATTGTTGATATGGCTTAGTTGTTTTAATAAGGTGATGCCTCTACCCGCATACTTGTTTGAGCTCAAACTGGACCTCTATTTTATGATTTTTCATTACATATTAGAATAGAATAGCATTATATTAGTATCAAGACAATTATATTAGAAAACTCAGAATTTTCATGGACAAGCATTACCATGCACATCTAGGCCATTTAGAGTGCATTATTATTAATTGTCATATTTGCATGTTTCCTCTCATAAATCAAATGTTATAAATTGGAAAATCTAGGAAAATCATATCTTGCATATTTTTAATTTTAGATTGAATCTTTGTTTGAAAAAATAAGAATAAAAATTTGAAGTGAAACTCCGCAAGTCACGAAGAGTATTATCGCCTCATTCCTGCAATTTTTTATCAGTTCTTTATTTTGCTTTTTTTTTTTTCTTAAACTTAAATTTGAAAATATAGAAGAAACTCTAGACATAATTCCAATAGACAAGTAAGACAGAGATTAAGGAATGAAAAATCACAATACGATTAAAAATGACAAAAGTTGGATGAAATTTTTCCCTTTTGTTAGTTTTGAGCGAGAGAACAATAATTAATGCCAATCGTCCGATAATAACTCATGCACAAAAATAAAATAAAATAGCACCCATGTAATGCGTGGAAATTTTACTAGCTATGGAAAAAAGACATTGACATAGGGATGGAAGAGAAGGGATGGGAAAAGTGAAGCAACAATGCCACTCTCCGTCTCCATAAGTCTTGGTCTTCACGGATATTATTAAAGTTTCTTTCCCATAAGCTCTCTCTCAATTTTCCTTCCCTTTCGCGACAAAGAAGTTCATGCTATCTAGTAAAATCTTGGTCTTCCAAAGTATATGGTTTGCTTACATGAACAAGTATATGGGTGTGGAAACCACAAATGCCTTGGGATAATCTATCAATATTACAAAACAAGCACTTGCAGACAAAAATTCCCAGCAAGATGGATGGCAATATCTGCTGAAGGGTGATGAATTAGCAGTTGATGATCGAGAATTGCTTGATGGGAGAATCGTGATCCTTCGAACACGATTTTCCTATTCACTTGTGTGATCGGTAGAGTATAATTTTCAATAGATTATACGTTGTTAGTTTTGACTCGTTCTCTATTTGCAGAGTAAAATAAAGCAACTTACTTGCTTAATGGATTGGTTGGTGTGCCCAACCCTTTTTCTTGTTCAGCTCAAAGCAAGTGTTTCTATTCTCCTTATCGATTAGACAAAGTTAGCTGCCTTTTATGCCATTGTTGAGTGGATCCTCAATATTTTATATTCAAAAACATTTATTTTGGTCTGTGAAAGTTGCACAAAGATGCTTATTTGTCAGTCCTATTAATTGTGGTTGACTTCATTCATCACTAAACAAGCAAAGGGATTGGATATGCCAACTAGTTCATTAAACAAGTTACTTTATTTTACTTTGTAAATAGTGAATGAGTCGAAAAGCATCAACTAACAATGTATAATTTGCTAGAAATTATACTCTATGCATCACACTAACAGGAAAGCTATGCAAATGACCATGATTCTCCTATCAATCGGTTCTCGATTATCAACCACTGCCTCAACACTCTTCAATAGATCACTGCTGCCCATCTTGCTGCTAATTTTCAGCACTTCAACTGCCATGTAAAAGCCTACATTGATGGCATATTCACCAATAAAGTAGAAAGCAAAGACATTGAAATCATAAAGATACTGAGAATATACATATGCAAAAAAAAAAAAAAAAAAAAACAAAGCACTCTTAAGTATAATCTACATACACTCTTAATCGGTTTCTTCTCAAAATTTATTACTTTGTTTTGTTGGTTTTTTTTTTTTTCCATCCGTATATTCTCAATATCTTTATGATTTCAATGTCTTTGCATTCTGTTTTATTGATGAATATGCCATCAATGTAGGCTTTTACATGGCTGTTATTGTGCTAAAAATTCACATATGTTTAAGAAAAATAATATACTCAAATAATTTGACTATATTATGGAAATATAAGATATTCCTTGATTCCTCCTTCAAAGTGGACGAACAGACAAAGTTAGCTCTTAAAAGTTACAAAAATTTGGGGATAATCTCTAAATATTACGAGACAAGCAAAATGGTGTTTTTTTTTTTTTTAATTTCCTCTAACCACTAATGTGCATCCTTGAAAGTCCTAGTCTTTGTTTAATGTTTTTGGTAGGTCAAAATATGGTCTTCTTGGACTTTATCATTTTCCCTCTCCATTAGCTCCTTGTCACTTTGCTTCACCATAACCCTTGTTAAATGATTCACCCATTTTCTCTCTCCATTAGTTCATCATCACTTTACTTCACCATAATTCTTTTTGTTCTCTATAGTTGACTCATTCACCCATGGCCATCGGGGAGATCCTTTTGAGTGCATTCCTTCAGGTCTTATTCGAAAAGTTGACTTCCCTCGGATTGGACTATGCGCAAAGGGAAGGAGCACCGCTCTTCTCTGGAATCAGCACTGACCTGCTCAATAAGTGGAGGAAGATGCTAAACACAATCTATGTAGTGCTGGATGATGCAGAGGACAAGCAACTAAGTGGTAAAGGTCTAGTGAAACTATGGCTGGATGATGTTAGGGACTTGGCCTATGACATGGAAGACTTGCTTGATGAATTTGAGATCGAAGCTACTCAGGCCAAGTTGAAGGCAAACTCCAACATAATTACAGATCGTGTGAAGTTTTCTTTCTTTAGCCAACATAAATCCTCTGAGTCGAATCCAAACCCATGCTCGTTAATGTCTGAAACAATGGTACAGAAGATCAATGATAGGTTGGAAGAGATCGTCACCAAGAAGGCTGATTTAAGCTTGAGAGAGAATTCTGTGGATAGATCTGACTACACCAACAAAAGGCTACAAAGCACATCTCTACCCGAGCCTCAATTTTTTGGCAGGAAGAAGGAAGAAGCGGATATACTTGAACTATTGATCGGTGATGCCAAAAATGATGATACCACCATGAGTATTGTCCCCATAGTTGGGATGGGTGGTGTTGGAAAGACGGCCTTGGCTCAACGGTTGTATAATGATACAAGAGTGAGTAGCTATTTTGAGAGGAGAGCATGGGTTTGTGTTTAAGATGTTTTTGATGTTCTTGACATAACAAAGACTATTATGCGGTCGATTACGGGGTTGTCCTACGAGGGCGAAGATCTTAATGGGCTTCAGGTTAAGTTGAAGAATAGTCTAACTGGGAATAAGTTTCTCATAGTTTTAGATGATGTCTGGAATGAGAACTATGGAGAATGGACTACCCTCTTAAAGCCATTTGAAGTGGGGGCTAAGGGAAGCAAGATCATTGTCACGACTCGCAATCGTACCGTTGTTTCCATAACGGGAGCTTTGCCGTATCTATTGGATGAGTTGTCCCTTGATAATTGTACAAGCTTGTTAGTCTTTCATGCTCTTGGAGAAACAAATTTCAAGAGGCACCCAGATCTTGAAATAATTGGCAAGAAAATAGCTGAAAAATGTAAAGGTTCACCTTTGGCCGCAAAGGTTTTGGGGGGTCTCCTACGTAGTAAAGCGAATTTTGATGAATGGGAAGCTATCTTAAATAACAGAATGTGGGATCTTCCAACTGGAGAAAATGATGAGGTTCTTCGAGTTTTGAAATTGAGCTATGTCCATCTTCCCTCTTATTTGAAGAGATGTTTTGCTTATTGTGCAATATTTCCCAAGGATTACGAAATTGAGAGGGATGAGTTGGTAGTCTTGTGGATTGCAGAGGGCTTTTTAGATGGACTAAAAGTAAAGGAGAATATCTTGAAATTGGGACGAACTCAATTTAATGAGTTACTTTCTAGATCATTTATTCAACAATCAAGTGTAAATGCATCTAAGTTTTCAATGCATGATCTTTTGAATGATTTAGCAAAGTCAATTGCAGGTGGAATGTCCTTTAGCTTTGGGGAGTTTCAGCTAGTAGGTAATGAAGATGATACATCTCTTGAGAAAGCTCGTTATGCATCATTTGTTTCCTGGTGTGCTACATCAAAATGTATGAGAGTGTATCACCGGATGAAGGTACTAAGAAGTTTAATGCTACTGCGTATTGGATTTAGTCAGCATAACAAGTTCCACATTTCCAACAAGGTGCTACACGGCTTGCTAATAGAATTGAAGTACTTGAGGGTGTTCTCGTTATGTCATTGTTCCATCGTAGAGGTACCAAATTGTGTTGGTGATTTAAAACATCTTCGATACCTCAATTTCTCGTACACAGACATTAAAAGTTTGCCGGAGTCAATTGTGAGCTTGTGCAAATTACGAGCTTTGATCTTAAGAGGTTGTCAGAAGCTTTCTATAGTGCCTTCAGGTATCACAAAACTGGTCAGCTTACAGGTTCTTGACGTTAGAGATACAGAGAGTCTAAAAGAGATTCCATTGGGTATTAGTAATTTGAAAAATCTTACTATATTGTCCAAGTTTGTGGTTGGACAAGACAAAGGGTCACAATTAAAGGAGTTAAAGAACTTGCCACATCTTCAAGAAGAATTATCCATATTAGAATTGCAAAAGGTGGAAGAAGTTAGGGATGCAATTGATGCTAATTTGTTTGAAAAGCGAGGCCTTAGAAACTTATTCTTGCACTGGGGTGAAACTTTTGGCAATCTACGGAATGATAAGCGTGAAGCACAAGTGCTTCACTCTTTGCGACCTCATACTAATCTTGAAAATCTCACTATCTCCAACTATGGTGGTGCAATATTCCCATCATGGTTAAATGGTCCATCTTATTCTAAGATAGTGTCTTTGTGCTTGCGAGGCTGTCCTCATGTTGGATCGCTACCCTCACTTGGAGAACTCCCTTCACTTAGAGAATTATATCTTGAAGGTCTACATGCAGTAAGCATGATTGGCTCTGAATTTTATGGAAGTAAAAGGCCTTTTTTATCCTTAACAACTTTAAAATTCGAAGAGATGTTGGCATGGAAAGATTGGTCTCGTTATTCCAACAACCAAGAAGTCACATTCTCTTGTCTTGAGTATCTTGTAATCCGGAGTTGTCCTTCATTAATTGGGACATTGCCTTGTCAACTTGATCATCTCATAAAGCTTGAAATTCACTCATGCCCGCTATTGAATAACTCAACAAATGTGATTTGTCTTCCATCTCTCCACGAGTTATGCATTGAGGATTGTAGCAAGGAAATCTTAAAGTGCTCGGTCAACCTAACTTCTTTAACCACTCTCAAAATTGTGAAACTTACAGAGTTTGTTTGCTTTGATAATGGGTCTATGAGTTGCTTGGTCAAGCTAAAGGAGCTCCATATAGCACAATGTGACAAGCTAACATACTTGTGGCAAGATGGAAAGGAAATGCGAAATCTTAGTTGCCTTCAAAGTGTGGTCATCGAAAGCTGTCCTCAATTCACATCTTTTGTGGTAGGAGAAGAAGAGATAGAGCTACCCTGCAGCCTGGAAAAAATGCAATTGGTGGATTGCACAAATTTAGTAAGGCTTCCAAGCAAGATGCATAATACACTCAAAATTCTGAGGATTATTAATTGTCCAAAAATCATTAGAATAACCAATCCTCCAGATGACATCAATAGTAATAACCTAACATCTCAATTGAAATCTTTGTATTTTTTCAAATGTACGAATCTAAAAAGCCTAACACGGTGCCTTGATAGGCTAGGCCATCTCACCGATTTGGATATAAGATTCTGTCCGGCACTGGAGATAGAGGAATTCCCTCCTCTTCCCATCTCCTTGTCACGTTTTCAGCTTCTTGACTGCCCGAAGATAAAGTCTCTACCAAATCAGTGGCATCATCTTACATCCCTCGAGACGCTAGCCATTGGAAATTGCCAAAATATCAAATGCTTGCCCGAAGGAGGTTTGCCTCCCAATTTGCAAAGCCTTGGAATTTGGGGGTGCGAGAATCTGAGGCAGCCAGTGAGAGAATGGGGCTTACACCTGCTCACATCCCTCGGGTTTCTACATATTGACGGAAGAAACATGGGAGAGGAGGGAGAGGAGGTGTGCTTTCCTTCAGAGGACGAGGATGCGTGGAGTCTTCTCTTTCCTTCCTCTCTAACCGGTCTTGACTTGAGTAATATGAGGAAGGTGGAAAGACTATCAAGCGGTCTTCACAGCCATCTCTCCTCTCTCACCCACTTATGGATTATAGATTGCCCGAAGTTGAGGTACTTGCCAAACGATGTCCTCCCTCCCTCCCTCCGACAATTGTACATTGAAGGAAGCGAGATTCTGGAAGATCGATGCTCAAAGCTCACTGGCGACTATTGGCCCCTCATCCAAGAAATCCCTCTCCTCTACATTGATGGCGTTCAAATCCAGTGAATTGATTCTTCTATGTACAATTAGTTTTCTAGGGTTCGGGTAAGCTTTTGGTTTTGAAGGCATCAATTTCCGTTCGCTTACTCAATTCGTTGCTTAATACGAACTCATTTTTCCCATTACTTTTTAGATTAATCTATGTAAACCAGCCATTGGAGGTCAAAGACTGACATTTGGGTGGGTGTTCTCGTTGGATTGGATCGGCTCTGTTTCGTTGAATAATAAAGTACACGACAAAATGCTTACAGTGCTGCCTCTTGCTATATAAATGACATATCTTTGACTCTGCTTGATGCCCAAAAATTTTGCTTATTTTGCACTCGAGCAACCCACCAAACAAATTGTGAATGAAAGTGCACTATGCTTTGCATGAAAATCACCAAGAATCATAACGTTCCACAATCATATTCCCCTACATTTTCAGCATTTGTTGTATGTTCTCTTCCCAACGTCTTCTTTTGATGTAGCTCATTCACTGTGGTTGTTTTGCAGATACCATTGTGATCTGTGTTGGCAAAATCTCTTGGAAGGATCACTTGCAAATGTTGTTGAGGTAGGGCTAATGCTGTCAATGTAATGTGCCACATTTTGCAATTCGGAAAAAGAAAAGAAGTGTTGGATTTTATTTGGTGCGCTAATATGTTCTATATGTTCGATATGTTCTTCTAGTGAAAACTAAAAGGATGATTAGTTATGGGAGGCTGTGATCTGATTGTAAAGAAATTTCTTTTTTTCTTAACGGTTTTCTTTAGAATTGAGAACCTTCTTTTTGTCAATAATTATGCTTTGCAGTATCAGGCAGTCAATCTGGAATAAAATTCTGGGGCAGCCCATTGCTCGAAGCTTTCAGCACAACTCCACTTCACAACAGCATTGATATTCCATAAATCTCCTTCTGTTTGGGTCTTCATCTTGGGTGGGTTAGCAACTATTACTTACAGCTAGCTAGAAATTTTTAGTCAATATACTTGTGCTTGTTTGGTTGAGATTGTAATGATATGCTGCTTGCCTCTGTGTTTTCATTGTCAGCAGTGACTTTTGAGGCAAATCCATTCGGTTCTTCAAAGTATCAATTGTTTTCTCTTACTCCACCACAGAGTATGAATTCATCGTAAATTATGTCATTTTATCTGAAAATAACTTCGTATGGCATTCTTCCTGTGGAGAGTTCCCGAGCAAAAGCTTCGATTTCACTTGGGTTCCTTTGGTGTAACTAGAAATCTTGTGCTTCAACCAATTTATACCTTGTTTGATGGATCTCCTCCCTCTCTGCCACTCTGGCATATGCCGAAACATTTGTTGAAGCAATTTTTGCATGACATTGTGAAGCTCTAACAGAGGTTAGTCAATTTGTAATATGAATTATAGTTCACTTTGTACTTTCTCCGAGGCCTTTTGGATGTTATTTCATGTATAACATGGTGCTTTGACAATATGAATAGGTGGTCAGAAAATTAGAGTTGCATTTGCCAGGATAACTTTCAAGAAACCTCACATACTTTTGCTTGACAAGCCATCCAATAATCTGGTAAGTTTTACTCATTTTTCTCTGCCTTATGATTTTGATTAGTTTTTCAGTTAGTTGTTAATGTTCTTGCACTAATTGAACTTATTGGAATGTGGTCTTTACATTGAAAATAAGTTAGAATCAATCAGTGCTCATAGCTACAGGGAGCCTTTGTCATCATAAATCTAAGTCATAATTAACGAAAACCAATCTAATTGTTCCAACTTGGAAAATATTGGGAATAGAACAGTCATGCTAGCCTGATCAGTTTTTTAGTATTGGAGTAATCTATAACACAAAATAGTTCTGATATCTGTCCCTATAGGTACTAGTGGGCTCTGCATATAATTAATGCGTGCCTCTTTTTGTTTATAAATGTGGTCTTCAAGTTCTGCTTTAATGATCAATGATTGCTACAGTATAATCTTTGTAAGTTGTTTGTTTCTTCTCTAAGGATGAGTGAGTATGATTCTGCATTGTTGCACACCAACAACTGTAGGATTTGGATGCGGTTGAGGCACTCATTCAAGGTCTGGTCTGTTCCAAGGAGGAATTCTGATGGTGAGATTGATATTCTTGTCAAAATACTTCAATTTGACCAATGATGGATCATTTTCACAGCTAATAGCCCCCCTCTTTCACCTTGATATGCAAGTTAGTCACAATGAGCATCTAATAACTGGAAGCTTGGATGATGTCTGGATAGTTTCTCAAGGCAAGGTAGCGCCTTTCCATCGGAATTTGGAGGACTATAGGAAGATACTTTAGTTTTGGTCGAATCAGATGAATCTGGTTATTGTTATCAACTAAGAATGGTTCACCGGGTTCACATTACCTTACAAACCGAAAATGAGGCTTAGCTATAGAGAGAAAGGGAAAAAAGACAAAAAGAGGATTGCTGCTGATAAACAGGAAGGATTCACAGTTACACGAACCCTTGTTTGTTATTTATACTTGATTAGGGCTCGTGGAGGGATGAATCTAAGTTTTTGACATTGAGCATGCGGCATCATCTGGCAGTAGCTCAAGAACTGAGTTGGGATTGCAGTCGTGGTATGATTTACAACCCTTTGCGCATTTTTCCCTCGCAATGGATCATTTGTTGTGCCCCTGGAAGTTTTATACTCTGTCACTGCAGAAGGCAGCTTTCTATACACAGTAGAATGATTTAAACATTTGCAAAAGAACCATGTTAGCACAGTACATTATTTTGTAGGGGAGTGAGATTATTTTCCAAGAAATTACTTGTATTAATATATTTTGTTGTTCGGCACTATTTAGGAAAATTAATTACGAAAATATAATCATGGTCAACAAAAACTTTGTATTCAACTCTAAGTACAGAATTGCTTTTAGTGACAATAACGTTGGCTTTGCCTAGGCAGAAAATGCTATAATGAAACTCTGTACAAATACCTGAATTTATTAGATAACGTTCTGGTCAATATTCAAAATAAGAAGTTTTCTTTCTTCCAACTGCTACGATGCACATGGAAGAACGGCACCGAAAACAGAGGTTTTGAATATGCTAATGTAACAGCTAAATTCTGAATGAGCCGTGCAGGTCAAAACCTATTCACAAACTGGTTGCCTGGTCAAAGATTAAAGTTCATCTTTCTTTTATTTAAATACCCACTACATCTCTTGACAACATTTTTAGCGATCCTACATCTTATATTTCCTGTGCAGGAGGGGAAACAGGAGGGAGATCAATAGGTGTGGCTACACTCTGGATTTTACTTCGAGGATTTGCGTCCGCTATGAGATAATCTTATTCCAAGAAGATCATCACATAGCACCAGTAATGACCAATTCCCTGAAGTAGGCAAGCCCCGTTACAATTTCCCTCATTAAGGTGCCAAAGGTCCAGAACCATTCACATGCAAAGAGATACGCGCACTACCATTGCAAATGGTTTCAATCTCGTGAGCTCCCATGTTGAACTTATATCTTGAGTTGGAGCAGATGAAGGAAATTTGATTTGGAAAGAAAGTGTGCTCCTATGGCTTCATGATATACAACATTGAGGAATGTTGTTACATGAATTCTATTATTGGACACTTCTGTTACATGATAAAAGTTATTGCCAGCTACATGACCTTTGTGCCATAACAACATTTTCATGTCAAGGAGCAAAAACTGTTTTCTACTTCTTCATCATCGGAACCTGCTTGAGACATTGTCTCACGAACTACTTTCAGCAGTCTTTTGATCTGAAGCTGCTGCAAGTTGAGCTTGATGTTGACTTTTGTTGAGGAAAAATTGAGTTTGCTCTGGTAGTCTGCGACTTTGACTGAGTAGGATTTGCAGCGAACCGTAAACGCTTCTTCGTTTGCAAATTGAGGGGCAAATTTTACCCACAATTTAATTTTTCAATTGTCTTTTAAGCGTAGAGCGTGTCACAGTCTATTGAACATTATCTAACATGTGAACAATCATCTTCATCTCTTAAAAGTATCTAACATGTAAAGATGAGGAGGTTCTTGAATATTTGAAGAGAAGTAATTGTCTCCATTTGAAACCTTTGGAGGTAAAATATGAGAACCTGGACCAAATTAGAGTAAACCAGTCTTGGAACCAAATAGGACTCGTTTCCTGAAATTTTTTATCGAAGAAGAAACATGAATGATCAAATTTTTTCTGATTAAAAGTTACACCATGCTTGCATATAATCATAGTAACTATATGATTGAGGCTTATATGAATTCATAAAAAGTTCTGATTTTAAGAGGATGATCTGTAATATAATGAAAATCTGGAGGAATGTACCCTAATTATTTTTATGACCGAGTTTTGAAAAGTTCATCTAGGACTTTGTTCGTTTGGAGAAAAAAATTTTAACCGAAAATTATTATTTTTATCTTTCACTATTTAGAGGGGTAAAACATGCTTGTCGAAGGAAATTACTTCGGTCAATCAGAAAATCAAATTATATATATAAATAAAACAACTTTTTGATTTTAAAAGTCGAAGTACGAAAATAGTATGGACACAAGAGTCTCAGACGAACTACTTTAGGCCAAAAAAATAACGGAGTTCCTCTGGTTTGCCGTCACAAGAAGTTGCCACCGGATATAGTGACGATTCCTTGATTTACATGGGGGGGATCACCACTCAAATGATTTTCTTTTTAGTTATTATGTATAAAATATTTTGATTGATTAGTTTGAGGCCATATTGAACTCACTAAATTAAGACAAACTTGACCATATATAAACCCATGTCAACTTATTTAAGATTAGTATGGGACAAGCATGTCGAACAAAAGAGAAAATCAACGTCGGTTCATATAATTTGAGAAAAGTAAGAACGTTGGTTCAAGCTGTGTCTGCGAGACTCAGTGTATTTCTCTTTGCAAAAGATAGTATAAAAGTTTGCTGTGAACTTTGCTCGTTTGAATCAATTTTTACATGACTTTCCAGATGATTTTACCAATTATGGTTAAGTAACTTGTTCATCCAAAATTTGTTACACCATAGATGATAAATCGATGAAGCTCTACTACTACCTAATATCAGTTCACTTGTTTCTTAAAATGGACTCGTTTGATTTAGTCGAGTCTAAATAATATTTTCTCATTCTTTTAATAAACAAAGTACGTATCTTTTTATGATTTACTAGTCAGTTATTCAGAAAGGGACGGACTGAATGTTTCGCTATTTAGCTTCTTTCCCCCTTTTTCTGGACTGGTAATGGATCAGTTGTTGCTCCATTTGGTTTTTCTTTTGGTCTTACTTACCCAGCCGGTTGCCTTATCTTGTGTAAGATAATTGTGGTTCAGAGGTTCAATCCAATCAAGCTGCGCCAAATTCCGATTGCACGCTGTCGGTTCTCGAGGTATCACGGTTTCTTCTCATTAAATTTTTGTGGTGGTATTACTTATGTGTCGATGTGCTGCTGTTTTTGTGTCGATGAATGAGTCGAAGAAGAACTAGTTCGAGAGATAAGTCCTCGTTTTAGCTATTATCATCCTAGATTTCGGAGCAAGTTGGTTAGGATCACTGAGTTTATCTGATGAGTGGACATAAAAGCTGATTGATGCCTGCTTAACATCGTCCGCTTAGCTGGCCAAGCCCCTTTCGTTGTGCTTTTTAAGTCGTTGAATTGATTTTCAAAGGGTTCGCTGGATTTTTTTTTTTCGATGCCCGTTCCTTTTCTGGCTGGATACTGCTCAATAAATCTGTCCTAAGGAGCAAAATTAGCATTCTCAGAGTGACTTGGGAATTGGTTTTAGCCTATATCTCTCTCATTTTCATCGATTTGAAGTTCCCCTCTTTTCGAACTTGCCTATTCTATCTAGCTTGACTCTGATGGGATTTTGTTATGTTTAACACCAAAGCTGCTAGTGGCTCATCATACGCTAAATCATTTGTAAACATAGGAAGCATGATGAAGATAATTCAACAATACAATACGATGTCCTTCAAGTTTTTCTAGTTTCTTTAGCTATACGGCTCTATGTTTTGTTTGTTTACCGACTAAGACGGTTCTTAAATTGGTGGTTGACACCTCTCACTGAGAATCCAAATCATGTGCTAATTAAGGGCATTTACATAATTTTGTTTGCTTGATCTAGGCGTGGATGGTGAGGACATAACCAATTTTGACTGTGTTTTCATCCAGAAGATTATCAGCCTGATGTTCACCTACTTGAGAATTAGGGATAAGGTGGTCCTTCTTCTATTGAGTGGCAAAAATTGTTCTTTCTTGCATAATGAGATGATATAAATGTCACCACAGATTGCTCTTGCGCCAATGGTCGAGCCCCTTCGGCTTTGTATTGCTAAAAGAAATGACTGGAGAATGATTTTCCTTTTTGGAGTCATCATGGCTGTTAGAGAAATTGACTCTAATTCTGTGATTTTTCATTTTCTGATGTTAGGGGTGATTTTATTTGTTTTATGAGATTGATTAGAAGCGCAGCTGTATGTATTTGTAGTAGTTACTATAATTAGCTCGAGAGGTGTTCGTTAGAATGTCCTAGAAAAACTTGAGTTGAATAGCTTTTGGGATAATCATCTTTTATACACACACACTTTTGTACAGAGTGAAGATGTGAGTTTTTATCTCTTCATTTTTTTTTCTAATTCTTTGCTTATTTAAGTTCCTCACTACGTTCATCTTGAGTATAATGTTTATCATTTCAACTTGCTCCAAAAAAAAAAAAAAAAATTGCTCAATATCTTTTTTGTGTAATTCTAATAATCAGCTGTCTTAATGCTTATTTAAAAAAAAAAACTAAGCTTTCTTAATCTTTGCTTATAAATTTGGGACCTTATAGCATCTCCTTCGAAATTGAATTCAATAAAAATGCATTTAAAATTTGATAATATAGCATGAAATTTCTTATAATGTGACGCAAATAGAGTATGTCTCTTTAGGCAAAATTTTCTTTTGAAACAATGAAAATAATTTCGAGTTCATTTTCATATTTCAGCCCAACGTTGGAAAATGTTGCTATTTTCCCCGTTGACTTCTGAATTTTCTCCAATAAATTTAACATACATTCATCTAAAAATCTAAATATATATAGTAAAATAAAAAAATAAATAAGTACAGATAAAAAAAACAAGAGAGAGAAAATAAAATGGTAAAAACTCAAACTCACCAGACGAGGTTCATAAATCTTGTCCAATTCGCGCAACCCAATTCGGCCTAAAACTCATCAAATAAGTAAAGCCCGCTCATCAGCCACACCAAGAGGCCCATCAGCCCAAAGCCCACAAAAGGAACCAAGTTCGGCCATTTCTTTTGGCTTTTCCTCTCTCTCTCTCTCTCTCTCTCTCTCTCACCTTCGGAAGCCCCAAAGGTCACGCGGAGGAAGGGGTAAGGGAATTGATCCTTCGCTGGTTTTAATATCCTGCATCTCCGCCGCGTCGCATTGCCTTCTCCGGTCTTCATTACTGGAAAATCTACTATGTGCTCGTTCATACACCTGAACTGTATTGATATGCATGTTTGAGGACTGCTTCTGCATTTAAGATATCCGATTGTGTAGTGCGTACTTGAGCTGCGACATTCTTCAGCATACTTGTCGACTTACTTTCATCAGTTGGTTCAATGCAAGTATGTATAACCGCCAAGTCTCTCAACACGCTGTGCTGATCAACACTTTATAGAAGTTGCACGTGGATTTGCTGTAACCAGCTTATACTCAACCGGTAATGTTAAGCTCATTGTTGTTTAGAGCGTATGTGCCATATTAGAACGGAACGTGTCAATGGATTGCAAAGTATATAATGGTCGTAGTTTGTCTGCCGCTGCTTTGTCGATCATGCGGCCATAGGAAATCCACTCTTATAGATTCAAGCAGTATGCAGAAAGCTTGCACTATACTTTGCTATCAGCAAAGGCAGCCATTAAGCTCCACGAAAGTGCTCCCAGAAGGCCTCGTAAAACCAAAGCAATGATCTTCTTCAGTAACCAAAATGTGGGACGGAGTGCTGCAACAGCCATCTAGTTCGTGAATAGTGTCCCTAAAAATGAAAGTAAATGCGATTTATTAAGTGAAAAAATTGCCGTCCATAAAAAAAAAAGATAAAAATAAAGAGAAAATGTACCGGGTAATTCCGTATAGAGGTTTGATGAGCCGTGGTAACTGGTAATGCAGAAGAACCGGATATCACAGCTGTTTAGTCCAGTGCAAACAGATCCTCAGTCCTGTTAAGTATCAGAGCAAATGGAAGCTGATCAGCGCAAACAGATTGTTAGATCTAATTTTCCATTAAGAAAACCTTCGATCTAGATGCCAATCTTCTTTCGAATAAAAATGCAGCGACCCTTGAAGGGCCCAAGACACCTTGAACAACATAAATCATCGCAACTGCAACTTTGTCCGGGGACAAGTCAACCCCAAAAAACTCTACTGAGCTTGTATAGTTTTTTTCTTGCGAAGAAGATTTTTACTGGAAGTGCTTGTTTCTTCGTCAGTGATTGTTGTCAACGTATCCGATCGTGATCGTAGCTGCTCAGGCCAAGTCAGAGGCAGAATCCAACACAAGCAGAGGTTTGATGAAATGGAAGTTTTCTTTTTTAAGCCAACATGAATCCTCTGGATCAAATCCAAACCTGGGCTTGCTCGTGTCAAAACTGAGGTACAGAAAATCAATGACAGGTTAGAAGAGATCGTTACAAAAAGGCTCATCTAAGCTTGATGGAGAATGCTGAAAACCGATCCACTTCTCTAATGGAGCCTCAATTTTTTGGCAGGGAGGAGGAAGAGGTAGAGATACTTGAACTATTGACCGGTGAAGCTGAAAATGATGATACCACGTTGAGCATGGTCCCTATAATTGGGATGGGCGGTGTTGGAAAGATGACCCTAGCTCAACGGTTGTATAATGATGTCAGAGTGAGTAGCTATTTCGAGAGGAGAACATGAGTTTATGTTTCAGATTTTTTTGTTGTTCTTAACATAACAAAGACTATTTGCGGTCAATCACCGGGTTGTCCAATGAGGGCGAAGATCTTAATGGGCTTCAAGTTAAGTTGAAGGACAGTCTATCGGGGAAGAAGTTTCTTGTGGTTTTAGATGATGTATGGAATGAAAACTACAGAGAATGGACTAGCCTCTTAAAGCCATTTGAAGCAGGGGCTAAGAGAAGCAAGATCATCATCAAGACTCGCAACCGTACTGTTGTTTTCATAATAGGAGCTTCGTCACATCCTTTGGAGGAGTTGTGCCTTGATAATTGTATGACCTTATTAGCCTTTCATGCTCTTGGAGCAATAATTTTAGAGAGGCACCCAAATCTCGAAACAATAGGTAAGAAAATAGGTGAAAAATGTAAAGGTTCACCTTTGGCAGCAAAGGTCTTGGGTGGTCTCCTACATGACAAGGGTAATCCGAATTACTAGGAAGCTATTTTCAATAACAAAATGTGAGATCTTCCGGCAGGAGAAAACAATGAGGTTCTCAAAGTTTTGAAGTTGAGTTATGTCCATCTTCTTTCTTATTTGAAGAGATGTTTTGCTTATTGTGCAATATTTCTCAAGGATTAAGAAATTGAAAGGGACAAGCCGGTACTCTTATGGATAGCAGAGGGCTTTTTAGATGAACAAAAAGCAAAGGAGAATGTCTTGGAATTGGGATGGACTCATTTCAATGAGTTATTATCTAGATCATTTCTTCAACAATCAAGATCAACGCATTTAAGTTTTCAATGCACGATCTTTTGAACGATCTAGCAAAGTCAATTGCAGGTGAGACATGTTTTAGCTCTAGGGAGTCGCAGTTGGCAAGTAATGAAGATGATGCATCTTTTGAGGAAGCTCGTTATGCATCATTCACCTTGTCGATGTTTGTTACATCAAAATACATGAAAGTATATCATCGAATGAAGGCACTAAGAAGTTTAATGTTATTGTACGATAGATCTGGTTGGTATAACAAATTCCACATTTCCAACAAAGTGCTACAGGACTTGCTAACAAAATTGAAGTACTTGAGGGTATTCTCTTTATGTCATTGTTCTATTGTAGAGGTACCAAATTTTATAGGTGATTTAAAACATCTTCAATATCTCAATTTCTCATACACAGACATCAAAAGGCTTCTCAAACCAATTGGTGCCTCGTGCAAATTACAAGCGTTGATCTTAAGAGGTTATCAAGAGCTTTCTATGTTGCCTCTAGGCATCACAAAATTGGTAACTTACAGTTCGTCTACATTAGAGACGCAAGGAGTCTAAAAGAGATGCCATTGGGTATCAAGAATTTGAAGAATCTTACTATCTTGTCCAAATATGTGGTGGAACTAGAGAAAGAGTCACAGTTGAAGGAGTTAAAAAACTTGCCACATCTTCATGGAGAATTGTTCCTATAAAAATTTGTAAAAGGTGGAAGAAGTTAGAAATATAGTTGATGCTAATTTGTTTGGAAAGCAAGGCCTTAGCAACTTATTTTTGCATTGGGGTGAAGATTTTGGAAATATGTGGAATGATAAGTGTGAATTAGACGTGCTTCACTTTCTATAACCTCATACTAATCTTGAAAATCTTACTATCTCATATTATGTTGGTTCAAAATTCCCGTCATGGTTAGATGGTCCGTCCTATTCTAAGATGGTGTCTTTGTGCTTGTGGTGCTATCCTCACATCACTGCCCTCACTTGGACAACTACCTTCACTTAAGGAATTATCTCTTGAAGGTTTGCATGCAATAAGCATGATTGGCTCTGAATCTTATGGAGATGAAAGGCCTTTCCCATTCTTATCATCTTTGAAGTTCGAAGAGATGATGTTATGGAAGGATTGGTCTTGTTATGTCAAGGGCCTAGAAGAAGAATTATTGTTCTCCTTTCTTCAACATCTTATTGTCCGGAGCTATCCTTTGTTGGTTGGGACATTGCCTTGTGTACTTGATCGTTTAATGAAGCTTGAAATTCATTCATGCCAATATTTGAATCATTCAACTGGTGTGGTTTTTTTTTCCATCTCTTCATGAGTTGTACCTTGAGGACTGTAATAGGGAGATCTTAAAGAGCTTGGTCAATCTAACTTCTTTGTCCATTCTCAAAATTAAGAATCTTGTCAAGGTTGTTTGCTTTGACCATGGGTTCATAAGCGCTTGGTCAAGCTAAAGGAGCTTCATATAGAACAATGTGATAAGCTAAATTACTTGTGGCAAGATGGAAATGAAACGCAAAATCTCATTTGCCTTTAGAGTGTACCCATCAATTGATGTCCTTAATTTACATCTTTCATGGCTAGAGAAGGAGAGATAGAGCTACCCTACAACCTTGAAAGGATGAATTTGAGTGATTGCACACGTTTAGAAAAGCTTCCAAGCAAGATATACACATTCAAACATTTGAACATTCTAAATTGTCCAAAAACCATGCGACTAACCACTCCCTCAGATGACCCCAGCAGCAATAACCCGATATCTCAACTTGAATCTCTTGAGATATTTAAATGCAATTCTCTTTGCCAAGGGGAGACTTGCCACTCTAAAGGAGCTTACTATTTGGAAATGCAAGGGAGTGGAGTGGTCATAAGAGATCACCTTAAAATCACTTGGACATTAGTGGCCATGAGAATTTGAGAAGCCTACCACAATGCCTTCTCTCGGTCTCCCATCTCACTTGTTTAAGGATACTTAACTGTCCAGCATTGGAGGTAGAGGACTTCCTCCCCTACCCATCACCCTATCAGATTTCCTTCTTTTAGATTGTTCGAAGATAAACTCTACCAAATCAGTGGCATCAGCTTACATCCCTCCAAGCGCTACAAATTGGCAATTGACAAAATATCAAATGTTTTCCTAAAGGAGGTTTGCCACCCAATTTGTACCTTCTTAAAGTAACAAAGTGCCAGAATTTGACGCAGCTAGTGAGAGAATGGGGCTTGCCCATGCTCTTCTCCCTCCATGCTCTGATAATTGACTTGAGCATGAGAGGGGAGGAAGAGAAGAAGTGGTTTCCTTCGAAGGACGAGGAGAATGCGTGGATTCTTCTCTTTCCTCCCTCTATAACCTCTCTTTTGATATTTAGTATGAGGAATGTCAAAAGATTATCAACCGGTCTTTGCAACCATCTCTCCTCTCTCCAACATTTAGGGATCAAAGACTGCCTAAAGTTGAGGGACTTGCCAGAGGATGGCCTACCTATCTCCCTCCAATCATTCTGATACATAGTTGCGAGATCCTAAAAGATTGACACTCAAAACTCATTTGCCACTATTGGCCCCTCATCCAAGAGATCCCTGAGATCATCATTGAGGGCGTTTAGATCCAATGAATTGATTCTTCTCGATAGTCAATTTTCTAAGGTTTTGAATGCATCGATTTACAAATTGATACTTTCCCATGGAGATGTCTCACATAAATTTCCAAATCCAGCCACTGAAGGTAGTGTGAGTGCTAGTATGAACACCTAGAGGGGGTGAATAGGTGTTTAAACGAAACATTGGCAAATATATGCGGAATAAAATAAGTTGCGAGCAAAGTTTAAAGAACAACAGACTTTGAGTGAGATCAGACTTTAACAAAATAAAGAGTTTAGATAAGAGAATAAGAACACAATGTTTATAGTGGTTCGGCTTAGATCAAGCCTACGTCCATTCTCCCACGCTAACAGCCTTCTGCTGGATTCTACTATGCAATCAACAAGAGATTACAACTTTGAGTGCAAACACTTAGTAGTAGATCACACTATCTCACTAAGTCACTCTTTTGGTATTTCTCTCACGATTACAAACGTTTAAGCTCACCAAAGACAAGTGTATGATCGAAGGTCGCTCGGACTTTGGAATTATAAATTCTACGCTCCATCTCTTACTTGCTCATCGATCCTTGATCTCCTTAAATACTCCTCCACTTCCAAACTAGCCGTTGGACAGCATCTAAAGGATCGTCTTCCAATCTACCCATTGGACAAATCTGTATCTAGAAGATTTGGTAGCCGTTGAGTGATAGAAATAGAATCCCAAATTGATTCCGATCGCCCATACAAACAGAATCTTGGTTTCCATAAGTAGAGCTTCTTCGTATAGAAAGTTATTATCTTCAAGATTTAATTGTCAATCAATTAGACTAAGTCAATCAAATCAATCTTGATGTAGAATCCAAACCAGATCACTAGCCGTTATACATTTAGGGCTTGTGTTACGATCTGTCTCGTTCTGGATATAAAGTCTGAGAACAATAGACTTTACAATCTGAGTCTGAGTGTGATAAACTTTACAATTTGTCTTCTGGTTCTTCCAAGTATAGACTTTGATAATATCCTTTATATGTTCTATCATCTGCATAGTCTATTACTCAACCATTAAACACATTAGTAGCATTTGATTTATTTTGTCATCTTCAAAATATCATAAGGAATTTCCCTAACAGGTAGAAGACCGACGTTTGGGTGGATTTTCTCATTGGGTTGGATTGGCTCTATTTCGCTAGACTCCAATAAAGCGTAAGACAAAATGCTCACAAGGCCGCCTCTTGCTATTTTGAATCATTGATGACATGTCTTCAACTCTACTTGCTGGCCAAACCAATTGTGAATGAAAATGCACCATCATGAAGAATCGTAGTATTCCACAGTCATATAGCTCTGCATTTTCTAGCATCTGTTGCATCTTCTCTTCCCAACATCTTTTCCTTGTGCCCTTAAGCTCATTCACTGTCATGATGATCCTTTATTGTATTAAGCGGTCAATCTAGGATAAAATTCTGGGGCAATTCATGGCCCCAAGCTTTTAATACAACTCCTCACGATAGCATCAATATTCCTTAAATCACCTTTCAATTTGGGTCTTGATCTCTAGTGGTTTAGGAATGGTTACTAACAGATTGCTAGAAATTTTTTAGCCGACATTCTTATGCTTGTTTGGCTGAGAATGTAAAGATATTCTGCCAGCCTTTGTGTTTGCATCGTCGGCAGTGACCTTTGGGGCAAGTCTATTCGGTTCTTTAAAGTATCAATTGTTTGTGTTTACTCCATTGTGGGGTATGATTTTGTCATACATTTATCTTAAAGTACCTTCTCATGTGGCACTCTTCCTACAATATTGAGCGAAGGACAAAATGCTCACAGTGCTACCTCTTGCTATAGTCATGACATGTCTTCAACTTATTTAATGCCCAAACAAATTGTGAATGAAACTGCACTATCACTAAGAATCGTAGTGTTCCACAATCATATTGCTCTGCATTTTTAGCATATGTTGTATGTTCTCTTCCCAACATCTCTTTGTTGTGCCCTTAAACTCATTCACTCTGGTTATTTTGCAGGTGCCATTGTTATCTGTATTGGCAAAATCTCTTGGAAGGATCACTTGCAAACGCTTTAAAGGCAAGGCTAATGCTGTCAATTTTATGTGTCATTTTTTTACAATTTACAAGAAATGAAGAAGCATTTAATTTTATTTGGTACATTGATCTGTTTTAAGTTTTCTTCCAGTGATTATGATCTAAATAAGAATAATATCTTAAAATGTAAAAACATAATTAGTTATCTGGAAGGTATGGTATGATTGTGAAGAAAGGGGATGCAATTTTTATTTTTATTTTATAGTTATCTTTAGAATTGAGAACCTTTTCTCTGTTAATGATGATCCTTCATAGTATTAAGCAATCTATCTAGGGTAGATCATGGCTCTAAGCTTTCAATGTAACCTCAATTCATGATAGGATCAATATTCATAAACCACCTTCTATTTGGGACTTGATCTCTGTTGGATTCAGAACTATTCCTTATAGCTTCCTAGAAAATTTTAGCCAATATACTCATGTTTATTTGGTTGAGATAGTAATGATATGCCACCTGCCTCTATGTTTGCATTGTCAGCAGTGACCTCTGGGGAAAATTTGTACAATTCTTCAAAGTATTGGTTGTTTGCATGTACTCCACCGCAGAGTATGATTTTGTCAAACATCATGTCATTTTATCTGAAATACCTTCTTATGTGGCATTCTTCCTACAGGGAGTTCCAGAACAAAAGCTTTGACCTCACTTGAGTTCCTATGGTCTAACTGGGAATCTTGCGCTTCAACCAATGTATATGTTGTTTGCAACATTTCGTCCCTCTCTGCTACTAGTGCACATATAAAAAATTTTTGTTGAAGAGATTTTCGTGTGACATGATGAAGCTCTCTTGAAGGTTAGTTTGTACTCTGAATTGTGGTTCACTGTGTACTTTCTCCAAGAATTTTTGCATGTTATTGCACATATAACATGATGCTTTGACCATATAATGAGGTGGTAAGAAAAGTAGAGTTGCATTTGCCAAAATTACTTTTGAGAAACCTCACAGGGTTTCCAATTATTTGGTAAGTTTAACTCATTTTTTCCACCCTATGACTTAGATTACCTTTTCAGTTAGCTTGTTATTGTTATTGCACTGATTGAACTTGTCAGAATCTACTCTTTCCATTGAAAATACATATCACAGTTACAGGGAACCTCTGTCATCATATATCTAACTTACAATGGAATAGAAACCAATCTAATCATTCCAACTTGCGAAATATTTGGACCAGTTATGCCAGCCTGATCAGAGTAGTTCGGGTATCTGTGCCTATTATGCTTTGCACATAATTAATGTGGACCTTTTTTCCTCTACAAATGTGGACTTTAAGTTCTACTTTAATGACCAGCGAGTCTTCTTTGGAAATTGTTAGTTTCTTGTCTAAGAATAGATAAATGAGTAAGATTCTGTTTTTTAACTATCCCCAATCGTAGGATTTACATGCGGTTGAGGCGCTAATTCAAAGTCCGGTCTTGTTCCAAGGAGGAATTATGATGGGAGATTGAGTTTCTTGCGACAATACTTCAATTTGACCAACGATGGATCATATTCACAGCTAATAGCCCTCTTGTCACCGATTTGCAGGTAAGTCACGATGAGCATCTGCAAGCGTGGACGAGTCTGGGTGGTTTCTCAAGGCAAGGGGCGCCTTTTCCATGGGAATTTACCGGATTATAAGAAGATGCTTCAGTCCTGAAAGAATGGGGTGAGTTTAGTTCTTGTCATCAGCAAATAGTTGTTCAACCCTTACAAAACAGAAAATGAGGCTTAGCTACAAAGAGAAAGCGCAAAAAGGACGAAGAGAGGATGGCTGCTGATACACAGGACGTACTCACAGTTACATCAGCACTCGTTTGTCATTTAAACTTGATTAAGGCCTGTGCAAGGATGAGTCTAAGTTTTGATCGTGGATATCCAGTATCATTTGCCAATACTTTCAGAAGTGGGTCTATTTTACGGAAAGTTAGCTTTACGGAAATATTTTCCTCATTTTCGTTGTTTGGCACTATTTAGGAGAATTATATGTGAAATATATTCATGGTCAACAAAAAATTTCTACTTTCAACTCTTAAGTACAAAATTGCTTTCGGTAACTGTGATGTAGGCCTTATCTAACCAAAAAGAAATGCTATGATGATAATCTGTATTAATATATAAATCCATTAGATGATATCCTTCAGCATGTTCAGGTCAATATTTAGAATACGAAGCTTTCTTTCTTCCGATAACGGCTACTGTACAGATGGAAGAATGGATTGAAAACTGAGATTTTGAATATGCGAATATGACAGCTATATTCTGAATGAACCCTGCCCATCAAAACCCATTTACAAACTGATTGCCCGGTCAAAAGATTAAAGTTCATCTTCTTCTTTTTTCCTATTCAACTACCCAATCCATGTCTTGACTACATTTGTAGCAATCCTACATATTATTTTTCCTGTGCAGGAGCGGGGCGGAGAGGGAGGATCAATCGCCGAAGCTACTCTTTTGGATGTTACGTTGACTCTGCGTTTGCTATGAGATACTTTTACTCCAAGAAGGTGGTCACTCAGCACCACCCATGGAAGTAGGCAGGCCTCATCACTAGTAACCCCATCAGGGTGCCAAAGGTCCGAACCCATCAATGTAACGAAATACACGTACTACCATCACAAATGGTTTCGATCTTGTGACCTCACTTTTGAAGAATATCAGCCTCTACCAATAAGTCACAATCACTGGTGATTAGGTTTCTCCCTTATTTCTGGCTTAATCATCGAAAGGGTTACTAATTTCTGAGAGTAGGAAAGTGAAGTATCTCGATTCTTGTCTTGTTTGTTCATTTTTTGGTTGTTCTTGGGTATGTGTGCATGTAATTTTGTTTGTCGGATCACTCTTATAGTTATTTATTATGTATGAAAGATAATTCTTAATCAGGAGTAATTGATAGTTCCTTTCCAGATTTTTGAATTATCTTATGTTCATCTCATGCCACATTTTTTTGTTTTTCTTCAAGTTGAAGAGTCTCCCATACAAATGACAGCATGATTCAAATTGCATTGACTAATGATGATGTCGATTAGCAAAAGCCATGGAAATAAAGGTAAAATCAGGGGCTTTAAATTTGTCTTTCAATACATTTTTTTTATTTAATATTTATGACTGAATTATTTTGGAGTTGGTTATTACTTAAAGCGAGAAACCCTCAAATAGCACCTAATGGGGCAAAAAAAAAAAAAGAGTTACGTACACAACAAGTCCTAAAACTTGTCGCGAAAGTGCAATTGAGTCTTAAAACTTACAAAAAGTGCAATCAAGTCCTAAAATTTGTCAAATTGATCTAATCAAGTCTTTTTGTTAAAACCGTTAACTTGTTTAACAGAAAATGTTGATATGGCATTTTTAAATTAATTTCTTTTTCCTAGGTGGCATTTTAAATTATTTTTTATCCAAATCTTATTTATATTAGATTAAAAATAAAAAAGCTAAAATTTTATTTAAAAAAGCAAAACTGAAAAGAAAAAAGAAGAAGACAAGGGCAGGGCCTCACCGATGGGTTGTTGCCGCTACCACCCATCGCTAGAGGGACCAGCATAGGTCACTAGCCCTAAGCAAGGGTGGTTGGCCATCGCTAGCCCTCGACAAAGCCTCGCTAACCTAGGCGACGGCAAGCAACCCTCGCTAGGCTCGGGTGAGGGCGCCTAGATCTCGGGCAACGCCGACCCTCACCTAGGGCTAGCAACCATCGCCCACTAGATCATGGGTGCTCACCTAGATCTGCGCGATGCCAGTTGCCACTTGGGGCCGACGAGCTTCACTAGCCTTGGGCAAGGTCTCGTCGGCCCCATGTGAGGGCCGATGAGACCTTGCTTGGCCTAGGCGAGCACCGGCATCACCTAGATCTAAGTACCTTGTCCTGTGCCCAGCAAGGGTCATCAACCCTCACCAAAGGCCAATGAGGCCTTGCTTGGGGCTGACGAGGGCCAACCACTTCATGTAGGACCGACGATGGCCGGCAACAATAGTGCCCACTAGCAAGGCTCTACCTAGCTCCCCCTCCCCCCTTTTTCTTTTCATTTTTTCTCTTTTAAATATTTTATTTTTTATTTTTTTAAATATTCTAAATAAGAATTGGATAAAAAACAATTAAAAAATGCCACGTTAGTATTTTTCATTAGATAAGTTAACGGTGTTAATGGAAAAACTCGATTGAATCAATTTGACAAGTTTTAGGACTTGATTGTGTTTTTTATAAGTTTTAGGACTCAATTGTGCTTTTACAACAAGTTTTAAGACATGCACATATCCCCAAAAACAATTACCAACTTTCTCACAATAGTGTGAGCTCCCTTAGTGCTCTTCCCCCTCAACAATGTTGTGAGCTCCATCTCGATCCTAGTTGATAGCTGGCCTCCCTGAAATCCTAGAATCCCAATCCATAGCTTCTTTCTGTTTAATGGCTACATCTAAACCCTTTCCACCAAATTAGCCTCCTTGGACGTCCTCCCCCCATATTTGACCTTCACAGCTCACCCGAACCCTACCGACCACCCAAGCCCTACATCCTCAAATTTCTTCCTCTTGGAATGCTAGCGATGGAGGAGAGCACAACATGGAGTTGTAAATATAACATGTTTCTATTCCTCTAATTTGGTAATCGTTGCTTTGGGCTTTTGCCTTAAACCCTAATGCTCCTCATCTCAACCCAAAAACCCAGAAATCATTACCAACAGAAACAGTAACTTTGATCTCCCCATAATCCTTTTTCCAGTAATTCCCTAAGCCAATGCATCACCATATCCCCTGAAAACCAAGAACAACCAAGATTGAAATATCAATAACATACCCATAGAGCTCCCTTCACTCAACCTGCTTCAGACAATACACTATCCAAAAAACCCAAACCCAGAACCACCAAAACAAAGAACTAAACAGGGTAGAGATGGATAAAATCAAAGAAAATCAACTTCATCCGGCATCATTGTGTAGAAGCATGGGGGATCTTTGGTCAGAAAAACAAAAAAAGAGTTGTAGAAAATGGACCGTGGTCATTTGCAAGTAACTTACTTGTTCTCTTGGAATGAGATCTTGAGATCCCTGAGCATTGCTAAGACTTTACACATAATGCTTTTTGGGTGCATATCTTGGGGTTACCTAGGGCTTGAATCAATGAAGAATCTGTTTGGAATATAGCCTCCAAACTTGGCAAGGTGGAGGATGTAAAATTGGAAGCCATGAATAATAGTTGGCACAAGATTGGCAAGGCGAAAGTGAGTCTAAATCTAGCATGCCCCCTAAAAATAGGAACAGTGGTTAACTTGGGTGGGAATAAATGGTGGCAGGATTTTAAATATGAAATATTGCCCCATTTTTGCTACTCATGCGGACGAATTGGACATTGCACTAATTTCTGCCCTGAAATACCTTATGAGGAGACGGCGTTAGCTCAAGACAAACCAAGAAGATACGACTCTTGGCTGAAAGCAGAAGTCAGAGATTTTAGCCTTTGTTAGAAGACTTTTTATGGGTAAATTGATCAATAACCTAAGGAGGAGGAAGTGGTGTCGACGCTCCCATGCCGCATAATGATGAAGCCTCAAGAGGGGGGAACTCATAGCCATTTGTTGATGAATCAAATGCTTTAGCCATAATCTTACCCATTGCTCCAACAAATGAACCAAGGGAAGACGTATGGATGGCTGAACACATCTCTCCAAATAAGGGGAAGAGGCCTTAACAAACCTAGCTTCTGCTTCTTCCTTCGACTAAGGAGGGTAAGGGGGCTAAATACCTGAAGAAAAACAAGAAAATACTCAAAACCCCAGTGACAAAAAAACAAAGAAGGGTTTACCCTTATGAGAAAAGATCTTCTTCAATTCAACTTCTTGATAAGGAGAACTTATTGGACACCCCGATCCAATCATGGGAAGGGGTCAAGGAAAGGGCTTTGGTGGCTAGCCCTAATAAGCCACCAAGATATACATGAAAATCGACACCCGGGCCCCTAGAGTGCCAAAAGTTGGCACAAAGGGACACTTAAGTACCAAAAGTTACGAAAGTGACACTTAAGTGCCAAAATCGAAGCAAAATTGATCACTTAAGTACCACCGACGAGAAAATCCGACCAAAATGCTAATGTGTCAATTTTCCGGCGAGCTGCGCGCAAAACGACATCGTTTTGCATGTTGATGTTTGGTATAATTCGAATTTTAATAATAATTAATTAAAGTAAATTTTAAAAAAGTAATTAATTAAAAAAAGGGGAGGAGGAGGAGGAGGAGAGACACTCCCCCGCCCCTCCATCGCCGGGAAGGTGGGGAGTGTCAATCGGGGCCGCCGAGCCCAAGCCCCCTCCCCCCCTTTTAAATTAATTAATTTTTTAAAATTTACTTTAAATAATTATTATATTAAATTCGAATTATACTAAAACAACATCATTTTTGTGTTTAGTTTGCTGAGTCAGCCTTACGCGAGCCACGTAAGTGAAAAAATTAATAAAAAATGCCACGTAGGATTTCCAGCGAGCTTCGCCGATTGTGGCACTCAAGTGTCCCATTTTTCATAAAAGGCGGCACTTAAGTTCACTTTTGTAACTTTTGGCACTTAAGTGTTCTTTTGTGCCAACTTTTGGCACTTAAAGCGATCTTTTGCCCTTAAAGATCCTATGCTAGAACTGTCCGGGTTTGGGCACACCCTTGACAATTCACCTTGGAGCCTTAGTGGCTCGAGAGAGGCCTAACTTGGTGTTTCTCATGGAAACTAAAAATAAAGAAAGCAAGGTAAATCGAGTACGAAGGAGGCTGAAGTTTGGTTATTCTACTATAATCAATCCAATCGAAATTGCGGGGGAACTAATTCTTATGTGGGATGATAAAGTACAAGTGGAAGTTCTGACATGCTTCGGAGAGATTATCGATGTAAAATGTAAAGTTTTCAGCAGTGGCGATCAAATGAGAATATCATTCCTACATGCATCCACATCTTTCCAGGAGAGATTATGCCTATGGCAAATGTTCAGCTCAATCAACTCTTCCAACAACCTCCCTTAGCTTTGCATTGGAGACTTTAATGAAGTTCTTTATCATTGGGAAAAAGTTGGAAGAAGGGAGGTGGATAGATATAGAATAATGGCTTTTCGTGCTTTCATGGACTCATGTTCATTAATGGACATGGAAAGTAAGGGCTGCAAATTCACCTGGACTAATAATCGAGAAGGAGATGAGTCAATAAAGAAAAGGCTAATTAAGGCTCTATGCAATTGGGCATAGAGGGTACAATTCCCAAACGCAAAGGTTTTTGCTCTACCTGCGATAGGCTCGAATCACATCCCCTTGCTACTTGCATTGGAACCAAATACAATGAAAAGAAATAAGGAGTTCAGATTCAAGGCATACTAGCTTGAAGAAAAGGAATGTACAAATGTAATCCAAGAGACTTGGGGGAAAAACAACATCAACCAAGTAAATTTTGCTGGAAGAGTGAAGAGAGTTGCAGCTAATCTTGCTAAGAGTAAAGGAAAATTCCAAAATACGTCCCGACAAAAAGAATCACTTAGGAAGAGACTAGTGGAGTTGACTAACAAGGAAGATGGACATTCTAACAAAAAGGAGTACAGGAATGTGGTAGAGAAAATTGAAGACCTTTGGAGACAAGAGAAGATGTATTGGTGTATGCAGTCACGAATCAAGTGGCTAGGTGCATTTGGTTCAGCATTCCCAATAAGCTTTTAGCCTCCTAAGCCATTTGAGGAAATGTTGAACTGTTTCGCAACCATTTTGAAGTAACTTTTAAGTTAAAGCTAGCATTGGGAAGGCTGAAAGCCCAATGTTAGTAGGGACTAGCTTTGAGCTTTTAGCTTAGCATTGGACTTTCAGCATTTGGCCAATTGCTGAAACTTATTTTTTTTCTTCCAAAACTATCCTCACTCATTCTTCAAATTTCTAATTTTTCCATCGTTATTATTTTTTTAAATGCCAAAATAATGCTAAAAAATCAAATATACATAAATGCTAAAAAAAATTATATATATTTTGGTCTTTTTAAAAAGATTGTTTATATATTTGATTTTTTTAGCGTTATTGTCAAAATTTATATTTAAAAAGTTGCATACATTATTCTTTTTTCAATTTTAAACAAATAAAAATTAAAAAATTCTGACGAAGGGTTTGGTCATTTTTTTAATATATATATCTGTGTGTGTGTGTGTGTGTGTGTGTGTATTTCATTTCTTAGCATTATTTTCAAATTTATATTTAAAAAGTCGCATACATTATTTTTTCAAATTTTAAATAATAAAAATTAAAAAATTTCAACGAAGGATTTGGTCTTTTTAAAAAAAAAAATGTGTGTGTGTGTGTGTGTGTGTGTATTTGATTTCTTAGCATTATTTTCAAATTTATATTAAAAAAGTCGCATACATTATTTTTTCGAATTTTAAACAATTAAAAATTTAAAAATTTTGATAAAGGGTTTGGTCTTTATATATATATATGATGTATTTTTGATTTTTTAGCATTATTTTCAAATTTATATTTAAAAATTTGCATACATTATTTTTTTCAATTTTAAACAAATACAAATTAAAAAATTTTGACGAAGATTTGGTCTTTCTTTAAAAATATATATGTATTTGATTTTTTTTAGCATTATTGTGAAAATTTATATTTAAAAAGTTGCATACATATATTTTTTTTTAATTTTAAGCAAATAAAAATAAAAAAATTCCAATGAAAGGTTTGGTCTTTTTTTTTTAAAAAAAAAAAAATTATATATGTATTCGATTTTTTTAGTATTATTGTCAAAATTTATATTTAAAAAGTTGCATACATTATTTTTTTCAATTTTAAACAAATAAAATTAAAAAAACTAATATTAATTACCCAAAGAGCTTTCAAATGTGTTTTCTACTAAACGGCATTTCTCTCAAAGTTGCTTCTCAAAGCATAGTTTACCAAACGGCCTTTGCATTTACCTAAAGTCCTTTAGGCTAAATTGCTTTGCATTTTCCCGATGGGCTTTCAAAATGCTGAACCAAACGAATCCGAAATGGGGCGATCAAAATACGAATTTTTTTCACGCCACAACGGTTCAAAGAAGAATTAGGAACAAGATCTCTATGTTATAGATTGATGACACTACATGGAGCCGAGAGCCCTCAACCATTAAGCAACATGTCAAGTTTTTTTTATCAATCATTATATACCATGGTGGGTGAGAGGAATTATCAGCCCATTCTCAATCAATGCGTGCAAGTAGTAAATGATGAGATGAATGAGGACCTAATCAAGCCTATCTCCAACGAAGAAGTTAGAGATGCAGTCTTCCAATTGAGAGCTACTAAAGCACTGGGACTGGATGGACTAAATGGATTATTTTATCAAAGCCAATGGTCAGTGGTTCATGAAGACATATTCAGAATGGTCAACTCCTTTTTCAGCCAAGGCACCCTCGATCCCGAGCTAAATAAGACCCATATCACTCTCATCCCTAAAGTAGCAAATCCCGAAAGCATAAATTCAATAGAAGCCTATTAATCTTTGCAATTTCAGTTATAAAATCATTACTAAAGTTATGGCAAACAGACTAAAACCCCTCCTCTTGAACCTAATCTCCCAAGAACAAAGTGTCTTTGTTAGTGGCCACCAAATCCAAGGTAATATCTTCATTGTTCAAGAGGTCCTACATCAGCTAAGAGTGAGGAAAATGAAGAGGAATTTTCAGGCAGTACTTAAACTCGACATGCCAAAAACTTATGACAGGGTGGAATAGAATTTCTTATGCGATTATATGTTGAAACTGTGATTTAGTGGAAAATGGGTATCCTTAGTTAAACAATGCATCTCCTCGGTCTCATTTAGTGTAAGAGTGAATGGGGACATTTGCACTCCTTTTAGGCCATCCCAAGGTATCAAACAATGGGACCCGCTATCCCCCTATCTTTTTATCCTTATGGCAAATGCTCTTTCTTCCCTAATGAACAAAGCAGTTGAAGACCAAACCATTAAGGGTATCCGACTAAACACAACATGCCCCACTTTGTCACATCTCCTATTTGCCGATGATGCTATTTTCTTCCTAAATGGTTCAATTATTGAGACCCAAAACCTGGCCAATATCCTAAACCACTATTGTTTTGCCTCAGGTCAAGCCATCAATATCAACAAGTCAGGGATCTTCTTTAGTAAGGGCTGCCCTCAACTCTTGAAATCAAACCTAGCAACTGAATTAAGGGTTCCCATCATGGAAAAACCGGGGAAATATCTTGGAATACCTTCAGATTGGGGCCAGACCAAAAAGCAAATGTTTGCTTGGGTCCATGCTCGAGTAGATAAGGAAATTAGAGGGTTGGAAAGAAAAAACTCATATCCAAGGCGGGGAAAGAGATTCTTATTAAGACAGTGGTCCAAGCTTTGCCACAATATGCTATGTCAATTTTCAAAATCCCAATATCTATTTGTCAGGCGATAGAATGGCGAATATCCAACTTCTGGTGGAAACAAAATTCAACAAAGAAAGGTGTTCACCGGAAGAATTGGGACTTTCTGAAAACCCAAAAGGACTGTGGAGGCCTTGGCATTAGAGATCTTATAGACTTTAATAAAGCCTCGCTAGGAAGACAAGCATGGAGGCTAATTCAAGCCCCTGATGCCCTACAGAGCAGAATATTGAAGAGCTTATACTTTCCAAGAGATAACTTCTGGAGTGCAAACAAAGGTTAGAGACCATCGTGGGGATGGCAAAGTCTTTTGATGGGTAGGGTTGTGATTGAAAGTGCAACTAAGTGGGAAGTAGGAGATGGGGAAAAAATAAGGATTAGAGAGTCGATGGTTAACCCTAGGCAAGATCGGCGATCCGTCAAATAGAAATGAGCCACAAATGGTAGTTGAATTGATAGACCAAACCACCAGAGAGTGGGATGCTCAGAAAATTAACATGGTCTTTAGCGAGAGCGTGGTAAAAGAAATATTAGCGACTCCTCTTAGTTTAACTTTGGGACCTGATAAATTACTTTGAATGGCAAATAGATCAGGAACCTATACAATAAAGAGTGGCTATGATAGGCTCCGAGATCACAAAAGAAATCCATCAGAAATGCAATGTACCACTTCCTACTAGATCCCAAAATTATTATGGCATGAAATTTGGAAGCTTCAGACTAACCCTAAAGTCAGATTCTTAGTATAGAGTATATGTAACAATGCTCTCACTACCAAAGAAAATCAATTCAAGAGGAAGATGATACTTGATCCGATATGCTCGATTTGCAACCAAAATCCAGACACGGCGGAGCATCTGTTCGCATTATGCGGTTGGACAAAGGCTATTTGGTCAGATCTGAGATTAAAGATTGACACCTCTCCAACGAACATAACTCTTATCGACAAGTGGGTTCTGGATTTTCTTACCTCTGCAATTGATCCTCAGGTAAAGGCCTTTTTTTGCTAGGATTTTATGGCAGATCTGGAAAGTACCAAGCTCATAGGTCAAATCTCAATTTGATTTTCGAAGACGCAACCTCCATGACCCTATTGTTTAAGCAACGGCTCCTGCAAAACAAAATCCAGCAAGCAAAGATAAGCTCAAATCTAGTGAAAAGCAGCTCGAAGAAGCCCCAAACCTATAAAATTAACGTCGATAGTGCATGGAGTAACTTCACGATGTCAGGCTCGGTAGCTGGGGTAGTTCGAAATAGCTGCGAACTCCTTGTCGACAGCTTCGTGAAACCCATCCATGCATCTTCAGTCTTAATCGCCGAAACCCTTGCAGTGAGGGAAGCCTTACTTTGGCTGAAGAAGACCGGACAGGACAGAAGTGCGCAAACTAAAGTGTACTTGGGAAGTGAACAGGGGTTCCAACTCACTTCTGACAATCTAGAAGCTGTTCAAAGTATCTTGGGCCAAAAAGAATCTCCATGGGCTGCTTGATCAGTAATTGAAGACTGCAGGCTCCTATTGGACCACATGCCAAGCGTAAAATTAGTCCACAAGCCCAGACAAGCCAATTGAGCAGTGGATTGGACTGTAAAGACCCAGCAGGAGAACTTCCCTTGAACTGGATTACTTGTCCCCCCTATTCTCTTTGGTTAATTTTATGCTTAGATGTTTAGACTATGTGGTGTTCTGATGTTGGTTAAGTAATGAAAGCTATATTTTCTGACCCAAAAAAAAAAATGATATGAAAAGCTTAAAGACATGAGGAACAAATATAGATTGTCCGTTCAAAAGTAATCCCTTCAATTGACTTGCCCCTCGAAGTTTATTTTATGTTGTCACACTGTAAACTTCATAATATGCATCAAATCACATAAAATCCTTTGGGACAGTGTTTTTATAGGTTAGAATACTGTACGGAACAATTTGTGAATCACAAGTACGATAGAATTGAACAAAGTATTTTCAGTTCATATACTTTCTCAAAACAATTGGATAGGAAGTTAATATTTGCACTTTTACTTTGGATAAGTAAATCTCGGCAAAAGCCTGAAATGACAGAGCTAGTCTTGAAGGCATCACCTTGTCATAAAGGCAGCGAGTCACTTAGAGGACAAGAACGCATATTCTTGTCATTACGCATCCCTTCATCTACTTCCTTTAATAACTACTAATATTTTTATAGCGCATAATAATCTCACTTCATGCACGCACATAGTGCGTGCTTTGCCTCTAACGTATAATAATGAACTAATTCGAATAGAGATTCTGTTATTTTAGAGTTGATATTTTCACATCAATGAATGTAATGATCTACATAGGATTGGTATATTTTGATAGCGCACCAGGGAATTTCCAACTCAAGAATTAGAGGCCAATTATGTTTTAATGGCTCTATATAAGGGCCACATACATGGGTCAAAGGTCTATATTAAACTAGTTCAAGGGCCTTCTAAGATGTCCATGGGTCACTAAGCAGATGGATTTTCATACTTGTGTCCTAGATTATTGAGGGAAAAAAAAAAAGAACTAAGAATGTAATTTTCTAAATTTGCCTAATATTAGTGTACCTTAATCCCCATTTTTTCCTAAAGCGATGACCACCAAATTTTGTAAAAGAATATACTTTCGCGTCACTTTTGTCTAAAAACGCAAAAGAGAACTCAAATCATCTTTTCCCCAGATTCAAGCTAATATTCAAGCTTGCGGGGCAGTTCTACTATAACAATCAACTGTGTCAGATTCAAACAGTATTTTGAAATTGAATAATACTTTTTTGCAGAATATGAATAATTCAAAGAATGTACAGCATCACAGTCTGGTGTGGCACTGAAACATATTTTACCGAATGGTGCGGTTTTCAATACAGGAGTACCTGAGATAATTAAAAAGAAATAAGCCCCTCAAGATTCTAACCATATAATAATATTTACTGTGAAAAAAACAATCATTCTTGCATCAATGAGCTATCATCAAGATCATGCAACTTGCATTAGACTAATACCAAATTGATTGAAGCGGACAAAAACTTGTCAAAGTGGGGTCTGATCAGGAGGATAGGAGCCTCTCAGGCAAGGAAAAAAAAATGCAAGAATCTGCATCAAATGATGTAATCTGTCCTTATGTGCCCAGGATGATTTGCAGCAATAAATTTAATCTGGGGAAGATAATGGGAAAAATTCTCAGTCACCCTATCATCATTATGAGCACCACTAGGCAAACAAGAAAGGCTTTTTGGACCGAAGCACCAGATTAGCGATCTCCTAAATTATCACTTCATTGAAATCAATTGTACAAGAAAAATTATGAGAGCGAGAGCGAGAGAGACAGAGAGAGGGAGAGGGAGGGAAAATGAAAACAAAAAAGACTGCTGAGAGAGGCAGGGCCTAAGATATCAAGAAAACCCCAGCTTCAACCCATTTTATGCAATAGAAAGTTCAGTCTCTATCCCTGCCTCTAAAGATTTATGTTAAGAATGATGAATATATCCTCGTGAAGCTGGCTTTCTTCAAGACTCTCTCTTGAAGCAAAGCGATGATAAGTTGTTATCTAGAAAAGCAATATTCATCTGGTTCCGATCTCCCCATTCCCTCTTCCAAGAGAATCTCCTGGTACCGGCACTCTCCACTGCAGAAAGCTTTCTCCCCCCTGAAAATGGTGAAAATGCAACTTTGTATGATTCAAAGCTAAGAGATTGAGAGATAAATGGTGCAAACAAATTGATGTGCCTCTGTATGGTTCATTGAATCAATCTATCCAAATAATTGTGACAAGAATGTGTACCAGAGCAAGTGAAATGAAATCCTGGGTATTGAGTAAAACCAACTTATCATAAATAAATAAATAAATACAATAAAAGAGAGCTAAAATCACAGCATGAACTTTTGTCAATTGGTCCATCTTCCTACCAGAAGGGAATCCAATTATGTACTAAACTCGCAATTGAAAGTCTCAGTTTCTTCTTGGATGACACGACTAGCTAAATTCAAATTCATGTAGCAGGAAACTTCTATTTTTAAAGGTTTCAAAGTCGCAAGATTTTTCAATCCAGCAGCTTCGTGAAGTAAAGATGGTTACCAAATTTGGAAAGGGACTCTCACTTCCACATGCTCTCTTGCCACATTCATCACAAAAGTGTCCAAAAAGGGCTCAAATTGCAACAGACCACATTCAAAGGTCACTCAAAACATGCCACAACCAAATTACAGAAGTTAAAAGTTTGAACTAACCTACCTGTACATGTAAATGTCACTTCCCTGCCCAAGATTCTTCTTGCAGGTGCAGCAGAAGCTAAGAAAACTCTGTGACAACGAACGACTACTCTGTTCATCACTCAAAAACCCACTCTCCTTCAAATCAGAGGCAGACTTAAAATCACCACAGCAGCTCCCCACAATGCAATCGTCAAATATATGGGTTGTCTTCGGGTTCGGGCCATGGGAGATCACACAAGTGTAGTCCTCCGAGCTCTCCATCTCAGTGGCACTGATAACCCGGGGCGAGCCTGGCACTCCAAGGCCGCGCGAATTGGAGGACGATCCGGAACGGGATCTCAGATCCGGGGACCGCGAAAGGCGAGGTGATGCGAAACCCAGTTGGGAATTCTTGGATTTGGTCCCGAAATTGGATGGAGACCTCGGGCTCGCCGACTCAGGGTTGGGAGGAACAGAGAAGGGCAGGGGAGGGACTTGGATATTCAGCTTTGATCCGAAGAAGACGACGGGCCGGGTCTCGGGTTTGGGTTGCTTCGGGTCTAAGCTCTCGTCTTTCAGAGCATCAACAATGCCCAGGCCAATTCCCACTGATTCTATCTTCTTCTTTTCCCAGTGAGAGCGCTTGTGCTCTGCGTCAGTGTTTCTGGGTGAACAAGACGAACTGCTGTTGTTATCAGACCAGAAGGAGTTCCTGATGGTCGAGAATGAGAATGGTTTGGTGTCAAGAATTGAAGTGGGACTAATCACGGCATCGGTTTCAGAGAACCCCTTCACAGTGAAGCTAGTGAACAGTCTTGGCAAGCTGAAAAAAGATGATCCGGTGACTTTCTTGCAATTATTTCTGGGAGATGGTAAAGAGAAGGAACCAAGTTCTGCCATTGAAGAAACTTCTTTCTGAGAAAAATCTGTTCTCTCTATGTATGATGGCCCCAACAACAGCTAAATCTGCAAAGAAGAAACGCCAAGAAACTAAGACCCTCACATAATTATACATAAAAGTAAGGATTGAAAAAAGATTTTGTAGGAGAGAGAGAGAGAGAGAGAGAGAGACCTGAAAAAAAAAAATTGAGTTTTCAGCCAAGAACAGCCGTGAATTCAGATGGGCACGAGCAAGATCGCCTTTATGCTCCACCAAATTGCGGAAAGTTTGTGGCTTTTTTATTTTTGAAGTTTGAGTGTCAGAGAATGAAGGACGAGCAGTACAGTCAAAGAGGCCATTTTTTTAGCATCAGAGAATGAAGAAAATTACGCAAGGAAGAGCCCATGAAGTTGAAGTTCTCTCTCTCTCTCTCTCTCTCTCTCTGCTAGATTTCTCCCACCTCCATTCCAGAAACAGAGCAAACCCGAGAGAAATCGAACCTCAAGGAAGCTCAAAGGCTCGACTTTCACCCCAGCTCTCTCGCTCTATTCTCTTCCTCCCAAGCGTTCTAGCTCGGATTTCTCACCAAAGGAGAAGAATCCAACTGCTCTTGGAACAGACATGCAGACAGAGACTCCCAGGAGTCGTCATCAATTATCAGGCACAGCCGAACCAAAGAAAGGTTTTATATTTTAGCTCCCTCGCCCCCTTCGGTTCAGCCTTTTTCCGTTTCACCTTTTTAACGTTTTCGTCGTTTTCCGCCCCCTCTCTCACCGGGGAAAATTATTTTCTTCTTTTGGTCCCTCACTCCCCCCCGGTATACAAACAAGGAAAATGGTTCCCGTCGTCAAAAAGCCTCGAAGCCTCAGGTGCAGACAAACCACTCTGCAATCAAAATCAATGCAGACTAAATCACTTCTGGACCAGGTGCCCTCTCCCTCTCTCCCCCTCCCTCTCGAAGAATCTTTTTCGTTTCTTTCTCCTGTTTCGACCCTCTAGCGGGATGCTTGCAGAAGACCCTCCCTCCCTCCCTCCCTCCCTCCCTCTGTATCTTCTACTTCATCTCAAAACGCAAGGCCACGACTGGATAATTTTTCCGGGAAAATCTCCCGGGGGACGAATTGTGGCAGAGAAAGCGAGAAGAACAAGAAGAAGAAGAAGAAGAAGAAGGAAGAGAGTGGGCTCGTGGATGGATGGATGGTAGCGACTGGGGGAGAGAGAGGGAGGGAGAGAGGGAAGAGGGAGGGAGTGGTGGATGGTTTGATCTCCTCGTGCCGTGCTATTATAAACTGCGCGTGCATGGGAATCAGTGGGCATCTGATCGAAACCACTCTCTTTCTCTTTCTCTTCTCTCTCTAAAAATGGCACTTCTGTTCACGTCGCTGTCTTACCAAAACGAAACAAGAAAACGAGAGACTGCTGTGGGAGCAGAGCAGAGGGGAGCCATGGCGCTAATGCCACAGAAAAATCATATCTTGACGTGACTATTTATCCTTCTTTTTTCAAAAGTAAGCCCTTTTGCATAATTTCGTGACGAGGGTACAAAAATATGTATTTTTCTTTACTCCAGAGCGGGTGAATTACGAGCTTGATCATATCCACTTTCGAATTTATAATGTCCTCAAATCGAGTTGGACAAATATATAGATCCGGTTTTCAAATTTTATGATCTGCCTCTATATTAGTATCGTATATTTATACATAAAATCAAATCTATCTTAGCGAAGTAATTAAATGGTGATGATCTTCTTGCCATTTTATGGTGTATAACTCGATAATTTTGGACTGATTAAGATTTGAGAGGAAAAAATATGCAAGGAATACTTTCCTTTCGCACTGATTATGAGTGTTAAAAAGCATAATGTAATTATTAATGAAGCATTTGATCAATTACATTAATTAGAAAATTTTGGCATGCGTATAATCCGTCCATTAAAAGAAAGTACACAATGACAAGAAGATGGAAGAGAGAAATTTGGTTCGACTATGGCAAAAGTGGAGAAAACACGATAGTATATGAATTGACATATTGAATTATCATCTATTTCAATTAAAGTAAAATAGTTTGAAGAAACAACCGATAAAGTTACCCCTTTGACTATGACTATCAAGGCTCTAACTCCCATTACTAAACGTTCATTTCGGTCTCGACTATTTAATTCACTAGTGGGTGTATGCATGCCCCGTCGCCGCGACTCCATCCATATATGAGGAATCGAAAAAATATTTCATCACAAAATAACTCAAATGGAGGAAAGAAATGAATCAAGAAATTTACTTAAATCGTGACTTAAACTCAGTGATTTTGGATATGAGTGACGCGATTTTGTGAGAGGATATTTAAATGGTTTTTTTATTTGTTCGAGATATTAAAACGGATTTTTTTTTATTTGGTCAAGATATATTGAAAGGGATTCAAAATCCACGAAATGGACGTAGAACAATAAACAAATAAACAAATAAAAAGGCACAGGCCCCTCTCTCCTCTCTGACAAGACCCGCCGCAGCCACGAACAGCTCGGCTACTAGGCTTTCCGAGCCTCGAGAGCCGAGAGACCTCTCCTCGCAAACGTAAGCCTAGCCGCTACTGCCCAAAGCTAGCTCGGCCCGGATCGGCTCGGCTCGAATGGAGGGGGCGGCGATCAGATAGGTGATGGCGCACGAGAAGAGAAATGGGGGGAAGGGGGCGGTGATGATTGAAGTTGCGGGGCCGGGTCGCTGGGGCCCACCGCTTTTATGTACAGGAAAGCGGGCGGAGTGGGGTGAGAGAGAGAGGTTCACGGACGGCTCCACCAACACCTCCCCCCACGTCATCCCAACCCCTCAAATTGTAACCGCTATTGCAATTATACGCAATTTCAATTATATATATGAAGGTGATTCGTTTTTTTTTTTAAATGAGTGAAATATCAAAAAGTTGGCAAAAAAAAAAAAAAAACCACCCGTGGTGGCGGCCTAGTGATTGAGCACAAGTTCTTTTTGGGAGAGGTCTTAAGTTCGATTCGCTGCCACGAAGCGGCGCACGGAGGTTCCCTAGGTACAAAAAAAAATAATAATAAGTTGGCAAAAAAACAAAAAGGTGGAATTCATAATATTGACTATTATAATGTATCAAACTATCTCCATTAGTTATCCCGAAAAAGGGAAATACTCATATTCATGATTTTCTTTCTTGATAAAGTTAGGTAATTCTTTTTCATTAAGAAAATGAAAAGAAAAATACAAAGTGGAATGGTTGTATGACTAGTGACTCAGTAACTAAGCTCCATTTTATTTAAATTTCAAGTATCTCAACTCTGAAATTACAATATGGAAACACTCAAAGATTTAGATATATGGAGCAAAATGTACCTGAATGTCACCACCCAAATTTATTGAAGTACATTGTTTCTAACTCATTTACTTTTATACACATATCTGAGTAGCTTTGGCGCATTGTTTTATATATATTTGTCCTTAAATGTTTTGGCACAATCTTTTGAAAGCTCTCTCGTGGTCATCGGTACAACTACCCACAATTCATATCTTTGTTTGTACTATAATTATAGGTAACTATAATGGAAAACTTTCATTCAAGTATACTTGCATGCATGGGCGTGATGCCCAAAGGTCTCCATAGTTAGCTCTTGGGGATTCTGGCTATTTACTACTTATGAGCATGGATATTGGCATTGGATCATCTATGACCAGGGAGCACAAGATTCCAAATTCAATGCATATAATAATAACTCAATTTGATTTGAAGTCATCCGATTTCTCGTTTCACTTGTCATGTTGTGCTTGAGATATTCTGATACTTTAGTTAAAGTGTTCGGTGCTCATTTCATTTGACTTAAAAATGCATTTGCCACTTCCTCTCTAAAAAGTTAATGATAATAAAAAAAAAATTGCAAGTGGTAAAAATTGTTTAAAACTCACGCGATTGACAAATATAAATTTTTTCTAACTTACCCTATTAAATAAGACCGGAAATAATTTACTGTTTGACTTCCGTCCGAGAAATTATTTTTTCACGCTCCTAGTCGTACCTACGAAATAAAAAGTAACAATTTTTTTTCCCCCAAAATGCGGGATTCCTGGTCCAAACCCCCCCGGGCCCCACGCTACCTCCGTCAGTGTCGTGTCCTTATCTCGCGCTCGCCCCCATCTCTTTATTGGCCTGAATTATTGCCCGAAACAGAAGTACGAGAGGGCGACATTACCTAAACGCCCTTACACGACCGGCGAGATCATCATCCGAGCGAGGGCACGATCGGTACTGGGGAGCTTCGGTGGGCCCAAGGCGGGATTTTTTCTTTTTTCGGTGGGCCCCAGGGGGGGAGTTAATAAGTAATAAAGGCGGAGTGGCATGATGGAGGATCATAGCCTCTGGATCCAAGAGTAATGAAAAAAGCCTGACCGATTGATGGCGACCTCCCATTTTTTGTCCTCATGCGTTATGTGACACCACAAAAAATTAATAATTTTAAAAAAAATTTAAAAGTATTTTAAAAAATGAGGTGTAATTTAGTAGTGTGAAGCAATGCTGATTAAATGTGGCGATTGAGCTTTCGATGAGACAAAGTCTACTTTGAGGGGGGTAGTAGTTCAAGAAAAGAAGGACACGGGACTAGGAAAGAAAAATTGGACCCAGTCCAAAGAAAAAAATCTGTATGTGTCGAGCACGCGACTGAGGTGACATGAACGATAAGTTTCTATGTTCATGTGGTGTACTTCTTGAATAAAAAAGATTCTATTTATTAATTCCACGACTTGAGTTTGATTCGAGTGAGCTCGTCCCAATTTGTCGTCAATAATTAGCAATCGATGATTTGAACAGCACGTGGGAACAATCGAAAACTTAGTATGGATTCTTTCTTGTGATATTTCTCTAATTATGCATTACTTATATCTAAAAATGATAATGAGCTAACATAATTCGAACCAACTTTACTTATTTAAAGTATGATTGTAGTTATTTAACCGATTCATTGAATCAAACGGGACAATTTAGTTCGGTCCTGATTCCGTTCTCGTTTTTTATTTGAAAGGTAGTATGCACTTTTTTGAAATTGTTTTTGAAAAAATAAAGTTGTTGGACAAGGTGTCGCCCCTCTAAGCCAACGTTGCTGCCCCTCTAGCCAATATCCATTCCGTACTACCTTGGCTCGACTTGAGCAAACTGGAGAGAAATAGAGACGCCTAACAGTGGTCGTCCTACATGACAATGTTCAAGAAATTTTCTCTTTTTTTTTTTTTTTTTTTTTTTTTTTTTTTCTTTCCCAAAGTTTCCTTGCACATATATGTGTGCGCACTACAAATTTCTTCTACCATGGCAAGACTCCTTAAGGTGTGTAAGGCGTTTATATTTGAAAATCTAGAAAACTATTCATATCGATTGAAGATTTTGCTAGATTTGAAAGGCTATTATTTTGATAAAAGGAAGTTAAATAAAGAGTAACAGGGGAAAGTCAATTCCAATCTATTTTGATTTTTTTGTCATAAATCTATTTCAATTTTTACTCTTAGAAGTTGCTTCTAAACTTTTATAAATCTCGATGCTCTCAATAATTGCTAGCCTCTATAATGTAGACATAAAGTCAGAGCCATCGTCTTGTATTGAATAGCTCCCAGAAACCTGATACGACCAATAACTTTTTTTGGTCAAAAACCAATAATTTTCACTTGCGTTGAATTTCCATTATTTTTTCCATACATAGTCCAAGGGGGAGGTATTTCTTGGCTTTTCAAGAGGGATGGAAAATTTAATAATTCCTAAAGTGTACGTTTCGTGGAAGTTTGATTTTAGAGGAGTTGCTCTTTTCTGCTTCTCTCTTTTTTACAGAAGATCGAAAGCGAAATAGAATTTGGCTTCATGGAGCTTCAAAGAAATGATGATTGTTGTTCATTCTAAGTTGTGGATCATGTTCCCCACTTAGGGACTGATTTATTGGACTGATCGAATTCTTCGAAGCAAAGATTAATGCTTTTAAGTGTCGTTTCATTCGATACAAGATTGAGTTTCTCAAGAAACGGGATTTCAATTCCCACTATTTTCATGTTTGGGGAAGATTCAATATACGGATTTGGATTCCGCAACGAATGAAATTCCTCAAAAAACTTGAATTTGATGGCTAACTATAGCTAAGATTAGATGTCCATTCCACATTTTTATAGCCACCTAACTTTCAAAAGCTCGATTTCACCACCGATAGCTTTCGTCGCCCGTGATTGCCACAATTAGTTGCCAGCCTTCACCGCCATTGGTCTCTGGCTGTTGGACCGAACTTTGTTGCCAGTAGCCAATCATCGTCGCCATCGGCTGGTGATAGCCGATTGTTGTCACCAATAACTAGTATTTTCGCTTTGAAGAACAATTTGTTTTGCAATCCAAATAGCTAAAAAGGATTCTTATTTCATATTTGAAATGGAAATCCATTTGAAGATTTTCTTATCATGGGACCAAATGAAGATTAATCTTTGCAAGACGTTTTCCATGACCATCAACTTTTTGTGCTATATGAAACAACTTAAACGATCATTTATAGATGGATGACATGACTATTTTAAATTAGTGATGTGGCTAAGTTTTCTCTCATATCATGTTGGATTCTTGTTAAACGCAACCTCTTGAGATTTCAACAAAAAATGTCCATTACTAATTCCCTAGTCTGAAGAAATGGAGGATCAAGCAGCTTGGTAGTTGCTAGATGGCATTAAAGTTCATCTTGCGATGTTGATTATGGACATTGTTTAAAGAAATATTTCTTATTTCGCCAAATTCAACTTATATCGTCCCCTTGACCTAAATGTCGTGCTCTCCACTAATCTCCACATGTTTAATTAGTTGATTAGCAAATGTAACCTTGGATGTGAATGTTAGACAAACTGATTTTTCCTATGCATAAAAATACAAGATGTGGACATAAACATGTCAAACAAACAACCATAAATAGGAAAATAAGCAGAGTAATATGAGTATGGGAAGGAGTATGGAAGGAGCACCATGAGAGGTAGGGGTGCAAGCGAGTCAAGCTACTCGTGTTCGACTAATCACCTGCTGGAGATTAGCTAGGATTTTTTCGAGCTCCAGTAGCTTGTCAAGTCAAGTTCGAGCCTAGGATACTTGCCTCGATCGGCTCGCGAGACTAATTGGATATTTTATTTTATTTTCTAATTTTGGTGACACACAATATAAAATATACTTGTAATATCACATTTTATTACGTAATCATGCTTTCATTCTTCAATATATTATTTAATACAAACACAAAGGGCAATCATAAGCACTTCGAGTTGAGTCAAGTTCGATCTACAAGAAAAACTAGAGTGTGTTGAGTATTATTTACTTGAGATCGAGTCGAGTTCGTTTATGTAGGGTTTTGTATCTAGTTGAGTTTGAACTGGAAAAAAAAAATGCTTGATCAAGTTCAAGCTTCAAGTTTACGAATCAAGTCGAGCTCAAGTTTGGCACTATGCCGGTTTGACTTGACTCAATTGCATCCCTAATGAGAGTGATTGCCATGATTCGAACTCTTGAGACGTGCTTAGATACCATGTTAAAAAGTCATTGTTATTAGAGATTTAAGCTCTTAAAGAAGCAATCAACAATATTTATCTAACATATTATTAGACAGTAAGGAAGTTATTCCATTACAACATACAACAATAATACAAATAACAAAAAAATATTATATATTATGTACATTTAGAAGGGTTTCTGTTCATAACTTTTCTCATGCTTTATCGTTTGCAGAAAATTCAATTTCTCTGGAAAATAGTTCTCTAAGTGACGGCTCCTATGATAATTCAAGCGATTTTTTGACTCCATCGACAGCGATGCAATATAAGATCCGTGGCTTTCGGGACAAGGCGGGTTTTTAGGTTAGCTGACGGCTAAAATCCTTATGAAAATGTCTATAAATTGTTGCTGCACTAATGTTTTTCTTTTAAAATGTAAAGACACGATCCAAGAGACCTAACTACCTAAGAAAACCCATGAAATATCCTATTAGCCCCCATAAACCGATTAAGTCCTGATCTTTATCTTTTATAGGTGGCCATGACTCAGAATAATTTGCACACGGTAGGTTGGATTTGACATGCAACTTTCGATTTCCAACCTAAAAATCCCTAACAATCTTGGGTTTAGCTGCCGTATCATTGGAATCTAGCTGAAAAAAAGAGTGGCGACACCGATCTTAAAACCATGCCGTATATTGCAATGACTCGATTTTCATAAATTTATGTATGTTAATGTTGTATGAAGTTTCCATCACCAGATCTGTAAAGTCTAAAAAAGCTATATCCATAGTCATCCACTTGGATCTATATAATCTCATGTAAATGATTGTGATTATAGTAACTGGTTTTGATAGCCTTGTCAAGTTGATGAAGTTGATAACTTTTTTTTTTTTTTTCTCATGATCCATGTATCATTTAAATTAAGCAGCACATCATCAATCAGGTCGAAGCTTCGCTAAGCCATTCATTCGAATATAATTTTCAACCTTAGAGTAGGGTGTGATCTATATAGCTTAGGGTCTTGTCTTGATTCGTAAGCACACATTTTTAGGACAAAGACAGCTTTGTGATCGGCCCTATTAGCTCAAGTTTAGGGCAAACCTACCCCGAAAATTGACAAAACAAGCCCGATTTTTCTCGTTTTTTGCTTGTAGGTGGTGGTGGGGTCTCCATGTTTAGCACTTCATTAATGATCTGATGATGCTGTTTTGGTTCATTATTAATGTCTTGATCGTGCGAGACTTAGCTTATCTTAGGTGTCCTCTCGCAACTGGCGAAGACAGGAGGAAAACATGAATGATTGATGGAGAAGAACGGAGAGTATGGTGGTGAATGGAGATCCACCAGAGGAATGACCCAATGGCATGCTAATCACTCAATCCCCGTGGGGGCCCGGAGCTGGGGCCCACATTGACTTGGCACTGCCTTGTGTCCACGTTATCATCGTTGTTGAGTAATATATATAGGCGCTATGATAGACTATGGTGGTGGTAAATCAAAGATCCACACCCCAATGAATGATTCCATCGGCATCCTAAATCCTAATCATTCATGTCTGTGGGGGCCACACTGACTTGGCAATTGCTTGTGTCCACGTCATTATCTCTGTTTAGGATAGCTTGGTGACGGGGGAGATTTGACAAAATTGGAGTCCATTGGAAAAGGTTTGATGGGACTATAATAGGAGTGATTTTTATCCCTTGGAAGGAATTTTAGGGAGTCCTATTGGTTAATCATCGAAGCTCAAGTCGAACCACAATTAGATCTAATATAGATTGATTGTATGTTCTAATGTTCGTTTGTAGTAATAATTATTACAATGTAATCCTTATGTAATCCTTATTACAGCCTAACCGTAGTAATGATCCTACAAGTCTCTCGTCTCTTTCCTTTTGCTATCTATATCAATATTGTATCCCATCGTATGTACTTCAAATTTATATAAATTGTAACTTAATTTACTTATATCAGTTATATTATGATACCCAATTATACTTATTTTGACATAACCAAGTATTATATAATTGATAAATAAAATATTAGTTTTATGTTGATGATTGATGCAATAATATATATGTTTGATGTGATAACATATATGATGTACATAATTTGTATTACTTTTAAAAATCATTCAAAGTATAATGATTAGCATGATATTAGTGCCTCACACGTAGGATTATCTAAGTTAATGATTAAGCATGACATTATCAGGACCATCATTTTGGTTTGATTCCCGATAATTCCCAATCTTAGTAATTTTTCATAAATCGAACTTCACTTCACAAGTTCAAGCCCCAAGCTTTCCGTAGATGTAAAAAATGGGGTCATTTAGAAAATTGAACAAAAAGGTCACAAGAGATCAAAATTGGGGTCAAGTTTTTTTAAATTAATATAATATTTTATATTTTTCAAAAGTAAATTCTTAAGTGTCAATAGTAACGACGCTAGCCAACAAGAAACCACCACATGGTAGTCATAATGCTCGTCTAGCCAAGGCATAGCCGCGGACTGTGCATGCCCATTGTGTGATCAAGCCACAGGCATTATGCTGCACCGACCAATGTGGGCCTATGCATCACCAAGCCAAGCACAAGACTTGTTCAAGCAGTTATAGGCCCATATTGTGATTCTTGATGTTTTATTTTCAATTTCTATCATGCTGCTTATCATTTTCATCATTTTTCCTTTGTTTTACATTATTAGGGTTGTGCTTTCAAACAGTATCATACGATACAAAAATTAGGCTATAATGAGGGGCTCTAACACCTCATTTTGACCCAATGCTAGGGGAATCTCTCTCTCTCTCTCTCTCTCTCTCTTTATAATTTCTTTCAGAGCACTCTTATTGAAGTCTTGATCCATGTGAAAGGTTAGATTGTTCATAATTTATCTACCAACTCTCTCCAATAGTTGTGTGGTTTGTGGATTCACTAAGTCCATACCTGATCTAACTAGGAAGGAGAGTGATTGTCCCGGATAGAGAGATTAGATAAGGTATGGTTCCTTGAGGCTTTAGGATCATAGAGGTGATAGGAATGGATCTCGGACTCACATTGATTATGGAGAGTATCCCTAAGTGGTATGGCCAACACTAATGGATATGTTATTGGTTTTAAGTGGGAAAGTTTATAGCATAAGTCTCACATCAAATTGTTGTGGACTTGTGATCTTAAGCTCAAGTAAGATCCACCCTCAATCGTTTACCATCTTGTATTGGTATTCAAAGTTGGCTAGGCCCAAGTGAAATAGACAGGATCTTTAGACTCCTTAATTTTCATATCTTAACATTGAAGAGTCGATTTACAGTTAGCATAGGTTAGTGTGTTGTTTTTTCAAGTATTCTCTCAACTGTTGTCCAACGAATTTCAAGCATCGCACTTGGAACAAGACGGATGGTTGAGAAAATTGAACGAAAAACCTTTTGATAATGCCTTTAGCTTGTGTTGGATGTTGCTATTCTATGACACATGTTATAAAGGCATTACTGGACACTTCGGAAAAATTTCAAGCCCTCCTTTATTGTGCCTTTTGAACGTCACTAAGGAGTAAAAGTAGGAAAGTACAATTTCTTTTTTTTTTTAAAATAAAAAAATTTGTGTTGAAGATGCCTAAATTTGTCAAAAGGTTAGTGGATGAGTGAATCAAAATCTTAATGGGAAAACATGGATGCGCTCCTTCCATGATAATAACTTGAAAGGGACACGATGTGGTCGAATCTAAAAGCCTCCCGTTTATATCAACGTAAAGTGGGTGGAAATATATGATTAAAAAAACAAAGTGAGTGGAAACAGAGTTAAAAGGGTTTTTAATTGCACTGGGAGCAAAAGATAGTGGGGGTGCAATCTAGGGAAAAAAGAGAGGTGGGTGGAGGCAAAGACGGGATTTACGTTCTTCCAATATGTGGAAAGATAGCTCTCGAAAAACCTACATCTTCGACCCTGGAAACTCATTAAATGTACGGTAAGTTTCATGAACCAATTAAGTACATACTTTTAATTTGCATAAGAGCCTTATCTTAGAGTAATTTCAGCAGTTTTTACGCAATTGATAGGATTCAAAGAGAAGACTTTTACTTCTTTAACTGGAAATCTCTTACTACTTAATTGAGGTACGGACACCTGGAGTGCTAAAACTTGGCATGGATGGACACTTAAGTGCTAAAACTTGGCACTTTGGAAAGTGACACTTAAGTGCCAAAATCGGAGCAAAATAGATTACTTAAGTGCCACTCCACCAAAATCCGACCAAAATGTCAACGTGGCGATTTTTCGGAGAAAGAAGTGCAAAACGACACCATTTTGCATACCGACGTGGCTAAACAATACAAAAATGACGTCGTTTTGGTGCTGACGTCGTAAAAAATTAATATAAAAATTAATTAAATTAAATTTAAAACTAAACTTATTTAAAACATTTAAAAATAAAATAAAAATATTAAAAAAACTAATTTTTTTTTAAAAAAATATATTAAAAATAAATTTTAAAAAAACTAAAATTATTTAAAACAATTAAAAGTAAAATAAAATATTAAAAAAACTAAAACTTTAAAACATTTAAAAACTAAACTTATTTAAAACATTTAAAAATAAAATAAAAATATTAAAAAAACTAATTTTTTTTAAAAATATATTAAAAATAAATTTTAAAAAAACTAAACTTATTTAAAACAATTAAAAGTAAAATAAAAATATTAAAAAAACTAAAACTTTAAAACATTTAAAAACTAAACTTATTTAAAACATTTAAAAATAAAATAAAAATATTAAAAAAACTATTTTTTTATAAAATAAAAATTTTAAAAAGGGGGGCGAGCCCTTCCCGCTGCTCGGAATTTTTTTAATATATATTTTAAAATTTTTTAGTTTTTTTTTAAATTTAGTTTTTAATATATTTTTTAATATTTTATGTTTTATTTTTAATTTTTAGTTTTTTAATATTTTTATTTTATTTTTAAATGTTTTAAATAATTTTAGTTTTAAATTTAATTTAATTAATTTTTTACGACGTCGCACCAAAACGATGTCGTTTTTGTATTGTTTAGCCGTCGTCGATGCAAAACAAATATTGTTTTGCACTTCCTTCGTCGGAAAATCGCCACGTCGATATTTTGGTTTTGAGTGAGACTTAAGTGATCTATTTTGCTCCGATTTTAACACTTAAATATTACTTTCCAAACTTTTGGCACTTAAGTGTCCCTCCGTTTCAAGTTTTGGCACTTGTGGTGTACTTCTGCCCTACTTAATTCAACTTGCCAACCCTGAGACACTTACCAAGACCACTTGAGTGCTTACAATATATTATATGCAAAAAACCGAAATCTCCTTTGTGATTTGTCTTGAGTTTGAAGTTTTAATAAGATGATTTGTCACTCCAATCCTCTCTTTCATAGTTTTGACATCCACAAATTTTTTATAAAAATATCTGCACCGTTGGGTGAGGTACCGATATGATCTAGTGATGCATGTGACTTGCATTCACATGCACCATGATCACTCAAGATTTGCTCTAAATGGAAACAATGGTGTTTGTGACTCGAACGAAAATTATGTCAAACGGTTTCCATCAAATGACAAGGCATTAAGCCTACAATTTGTTGAATTGGCACAATCCTTTGGTTGTGGATACTAAACCTATCAAATGGATGGGTTTGGTTGGATTTGGGTCGGATAATAAATGGTCCGATCCAAATTGATCGATTAACTCGTTTATGACCCATTTTATCACTAATGTAAATTTATTGACCCAGATCGGATCCAACCCATACCTAACAGATACCCGACCCAACCCATAATGCTAAAATACTTCTATATTTAACTAAATAAATTCTTTCATACAATTACAAAATTATGGATTTATTTTATAATTTTTTTAAATCAAAGCTTCATTTAATTTACGAAAATTGTGGGATTTCTGAAATGATTTATTTTTTATAGTGTTCAGTTGAAATTTGAAAATAAATTAATAATATTTTCCACTTGGTATAGAAAATCCGATTTAATTTTTTGTGCTCTCCTTTGAAGTATTTATATTTATTTTTTAAAAATAGAAATCTTTATTATTTTTTCTTTTTCCTCTTCTTCATTCGGTTGCCGACCACGGTGGCAGTGGTCAGCAATAGCAAGCTCCAGCCTCACCATAAGCCAACGAGACTCAAGCTTACCCAATTTTGACGAGTTGAGCCTTGTTGGCCTTGGGTGAGGCTTGATCTTGTCAGATCTAGTGAGGTCTAGCTCACCTCGATGTTAGTGAGTTTGAGTCTCGCTAGATTGGCGAGGCTTGACCCTCAGCCTCACATGATTCCAACGAGTCGAGCCTCACTGGCCTTGAGCGAGGCTCAACCTTGCCAGATCCAACAAGGTTGAGCTCGCCTCAACAATGGTGAGACTCCGACGAGGTTGAGTCTTGCCTCGACACTGGCAAGACTTGAGCCTTGGCCTTGCTCGATTCCCAGATCGGCCAGGCCGGCTAGCTTGGCTTCCCAAATATGGTGAGCGTGAGCTCATCTCAGGCCGATGAGGCATCGACCTTGCCCGATCAAGCTCGTTGGTGCAATTGGGCAGCAATTGCGACCCTCACCCTGTCGGTGAGGGCTTCACGACCCTCACTCGTGATCGATGAGGGCCTCGCGGCCCTCGGCCTGTAGTCGATGAGGGTCGGCTGCCCAACTTCATTGGGAAAGAAGTAAAAGAAAGAAAACAAAAGAAAAGTAAAGAAAATATTATTAGAAAAATAAAAAATGAAATAAATAAAAATGATAAAAAATATTTGAAAAGGATAATTTATCCTTAATGGGTTAACTCAATTAATAACTTTTATAAGTTATATGGGTTTAAAGACAAACCCATTTATAACCCATTTATCATCACACTTACAAACAATCCAAACCCATTAACAACCCATTTATTAAAATTTAACTAACCCATATATGACCCATCTCATTAAATATGGGTTCTTCAACCTGTTTTGACACCTCTAACGGATACTCAGTTAGTTTACAGGGGGACAAAGTGACGGTCACTCTCCAGTCATTACTTGGTCATCCTTGCACTCTCCAGGTCACAGATTGCAACTACCGTCAGATAAATCATCACCTTTTTTTCTCATTCTTATAAGGATTTCATTCCTTTCTTTCCTCAACTACATTCATCTCTTTCGCAGGAAATTAACTAAATCATTTGACGAGAGTTTGACCATCAGCATTGATTAAAAATAGCTTCAGCAGCAAATTTAATAGCCACCAAGACTTGTCTTAAATCCCTACAAGAGAATGGACGTCATTCACGGCCACCCAATCACCAAAAGAAATTTTAAGGTGTAGAATTACAATTTTCTTGTTTATTAAAGTTAATAAGTGTATTTGTACCCCTTGTTATTAAAGCCAAGGGGGATATTGTTAATCACTTTTAGTAACTAAATAAGATAAATGCACTGAAATTTTAAAACTTATTATGAAAGTGTAAGGTTGATGTGATTTATTATTATTATTATTTTTTCTCTCATACGTGGCGTTGACATGGATAAATCATGAAGGACAAGGCCAAAATGACGTCGTTTTGGTTATAATCTGATTTTTTAAAACTACTGGAGATTTTATTAATCGCCCTCAGGATCTAGGCTGCTATTGGTATCATAGTCAAAATATATGTATTTAAAAAAAAAATCAGATTATGTTATCACAATAGAAGAAAGCAATACGCCCCTTTTAAGATCTTTCAAAACAATTACACTTATAAATCCAGAATCCATAAAAAGAATATAAGTAAAAGTTCAATTACATTCACATAGGATTAGTTCATGTGGGTGTTAAACCTCTCACCAAGGAGGGTTTAATACATCTATCCTTCTAGTCTTAAGAGATTCAAGACTCATAAATTTTGAAAAATCCATCTTAGGAACTGTAGAAACTAGTCTTTGCAATGACAGAATCCAATTTGATTGATTTCCTAATTTTCGGTATCTCTCAAAGATAAAAATATCACTAAATCTTTAACCCTCCAACTTAAAACACATAATTATAAGATAGCATAATGATCTCCTTTAGCCCTTGTCTGAAGGATTCATTACAAATCTATGCTTTTTGCATTTGGAAGCAAAGTTTTTAAACTCAGCCCAAAAGGAGAATTGAAATGCAAATCTAGTATTAATAGAACAATGAGAATTAGAAAATCAAGTTCTCTAGCAAATAGTTTGAAATGCAAATCCAACTAATATAATACCACATCAAGAGGGTAATGTTAACCATTCAATTTTTAAGAAGATCATTCAACTTATGGTCAATTCCCTCTTCCTAATCAAGAAGGTCGGTTGATCTCCATCCAAATCTCCCTCCCATTATTACTCTCTCGTCTAGAAACCAAAGTAGCATGTCTAATCTAGAAAACAACCATTAACCAAACTAACAATCCCATAGTGGCTAATATTAGTGGTCTTGATGGTATTTCTTAACCTATTGATCAACAAGACCAACCTGAATTAGAAAATCCTGACTCCCCACATCATTCTCCTACCTACTCCCAATTAGTAAATCCTAAAGTACTTACTCTTGAAAATGACTTTGAACCCGATCGAAAGTTCTTAAATCAAAGAATTTTACTCAAAAGAAAACAAAGAAATAAGGTAGCGATTTTTTAACACTTTTCATGATCAAACCAAAGAAATTAAAGAAAACTATTATGATTATGTGTACAAACATGAAACTCATATATTTTTCATTGATTGGTTTGAAGAACATTATCTTCAATCAAAAGAAATTTATGTACTAGACCACGCATATAAGTGGAAATTAGATAATGGCCAAATCATGAAATCTAACCATCCTACTTTAAGGAAGATTAAATTCACAATAGGTATAGCGAAATAATATCTACTCCTTTTAGAATAACAACTAAAACTAATGAGCCTCATAGCATAAAAATAATACAACAAAGTAATTACACAAATTAACCTCTCCATACCATTGGCAATCAATTGAATAGAATATAATCATCTATTTAATCATTTTCTTTTTAAAAATCAAGACTAGAAACTTTAAATCCCCAAAGTTTAAAACATTTGAGTTCCTTAGAACTCTTAGTCTAGAATTTGCTAAAGCCATAGAAAATAGAAGAAAATCTTAAGGCAAATTACCCACAATTGATACTCCTACCTTCAAAGGACCTAACATAGAATAAACTTCTAAATTAAGGGGAGCAATCATAAATGACACTCCAGATCAAGTAAACATCCTTGAAAAATCTAATGGAGGGTCTGATAATGAATCCACCCATGAGGTACATAAACTCACATGAAGAAATCCACAAAAACTTTACTATATTAGGGCCACACTCCTTGATGTAGTTCTAGAAGAATCATCACAAAGAATTCAAAATAAATATTCTCCTGACGCCATTTATAAATAGAATATAGATGGTGTTGCCGAAAATAATATTATTATACATTGAATTAAATGGTTATGGTAGCGAATGCTTATAAAAGTCAATAACAAGATCATCGTCATTGCTAATCTTTTAGTGATTGGTTTGACCGGACAACTAAATGACTGGTGGGATAATTATTTATCTAATGAACAAAAAATTAATATATTAAATGCATAAAATAGATGAATATGACCAATGCATTGAGGATGAAAATAGACAAATCATCCAAGATACTATCGGCGCGCTCATTATCTAAACACTTTATAGGAGATCCTTCACGCTTTAGAGATGAAAACTAAGATCTTTATGAAACATGAAATGTAAATCCTCAAGAAAATTTAGGGTATACAAAAAATTTTTCTTACAAAGATTTTTAGTCAAACTAGATTATTATTAACCTTTTTAGAAAGAAATTTTTTTTAGTTGGATTACCTCAAGTAATAAGAGAACAAGTCTATGATAAAATTATGGAAGAATATGATGGTCAAATCTCAAATCATTTATTGTTTTATGGAGAACTAATTTCATATGTTTATAGACAAGGAACACAAAATGTGTAACCCAGTCAAATAAAGATTTAGGTGATTTTTGTGCCCAACATCCTTCACATATTGAACCAACAATACCAAAGTATAAAGGAGATTGTTCTCCTAAAACCAAAAAAAGAAAATTTAAGAATTATCACAAGAACAGATCACAGCAAGGTAGACATAATAAATCTAACCAAAAACTTAAGAGAAAAATTAACAAAGATATCAAATTTTACATTTATGGAAAAGAGAGGACAGATTTCAAAATATTGTAGGATAAACAAAATACTAAATGAACTATCAACAGATGAAGAAACTCTCCATCAATTATATAACAATATAACCGACTTTTTAAAGAAGAATGCCTCCAAATTAACGAAATTGAAACCTCTTTAGAATCAAAAGATGATGATATGTCCCTAGTGAATTGGCACCTAATAATATATGTTTTAACAAAAGAAGAAAAAATTTCTTTTAAAAACTACGAATCAAATATATGACCTTGAAGCTAAGAAAAATTTTCAAGATAGACTCCAATCTTCAATGAGAATCACTTCTAAAACTAACACAACTTATAACCTCAAAATATCCGTAACAAGAATGAGAAAATTCAATCTAGGCCAATCAACATTATTGTTCTCAGTAATGAGATTAATAAACAAAAATTATAAATTCATGCTCTCAAAGCAACCCAAATTCAAATGCAAAAGGAAATTTTGGAAATTAATTATAAAATGAATAAAGAAAAAGAAGAAGGAAGAAGCAAGTGAATCTGATACTTCCGATCCTAATTTTTTAATGATTTTGTCAGAAATAACCTCCATAAAATAGATTATAGATATAACAATAGAAATTAATAATAAATTTGTCATTGATTCTACATCACTCTTCAATATTGATTCTAATTTCAATTGTATCATAGAGGGTTTAATACCAATAAAATATTTTGCAAAAGTAATGAAATCACTAAAATTAGCTTCAGGAGATAAATTTCATATTAATTATATATTACTGGAAGCCTCTGTTGTAAAAAATCAAATGTATTATAAGACATCTTTTCCTAGTCAAAGATATGAGACAAAATGTGATTTTAAGAACAACATTTATATAACTAATTCAACATTTTACTGTCACTAGTGAAGGTATAGAAGCTCGAGCTTTAAACAAAAATCTCACTTTCAAATTTATCATCAAAACTCATACAAAAAATTTGAATATTTGGCAAGAATTTTCATTTTAGAAATTAATTTTCTTATATAAAATAAAGAAGATTAGCTCTTATATTTGAAAGAGGATTTAGAATTCAAAAGGATAGAAGATAATCTTCATAAACCTAAAATTAGAGATAAAATAATATCGCTTCAAAAATACATCGAATAAAATATTTGTTATACCTTACCTAATGCATTTTAGGAAATGAAAATACATATTGTCAATTTACCTTATGAACCTGATTTTTTGAAAAATAAATTCACGTAAAATTTAGACCTATTCAAACGAATCAAGAAGTTTTAAAATTTTTCCAAAAAGTGTCACGCCTCGATCCTCGAGCGCTTGCTCATCCCTCGGTGGTCGATAAATTTGCGACGTCCCAAGACGCATCACCGACCCATTCATTTTAATGCGCATGCAGAAGCGAATTACTAATCCCCTGACAACAACAAACATGGGATAGAAAAACAGGACAACACATTTCAAATCAATCAACACAACTTTTATAAACAATTTGGTTTACAAACAGAGGCCAACTCTAGGGTCTAAGTACATGAGGTCTATCTCCAAAAAGAACTTCTAAGCCACCTGGGCTCCTGACCCTTCCGCCTCAAGCTCCGGGTTCTTCACACTAGGGACCTGAAAAGTTAAGCCCACGATGGGGTGAGATAATGTCTCAGCAAGTTCATCCCCTAAACTTCGACTAGGAAGGAAATATACCTAAAGGCCGTCTATGCACACATAAGATAGATGACTTACCTCGACTCAGTTCCTTCCTGCACGTTAATACAATTCATATAACATATAAGTACAGTAATAACACTCGATCCGTTGGAGCGTCTTAAATCAAATCTCCGTCAATCACCACATCTTGGTCAATCAATCCATCAATCTACCACAGAGGTCCTGATTATGAGACCAAATCGTTATGACATGTCACATACCGTGTCACACAATTTTATCCCATAATCCGGTGCGTATAACTCATTTAATCATGCATTCCAATTGATCACGGTCACACAGGCACGACCTAACCATCACACAGCGGATCTAACTATCACACAACGGATCTAACGGACACACGGCGGATCTATCCGTCACACAACGGATCTAACGGACACACGGCGGATCTATCCGTCACACAACGGATCTAACTGACACACAGCGGGTCTATCCATCACATAGCGGATCTAATTGACACACGGCGGGTGATGAATTCTCTTAACCAGCACACGCTCATCCAATCCCAGCCAAGAACATTGTGTTTTGCACTCAAACGCCTCAATTAAAATAATGTATTTAGCCTATTTTCATCGTGTTAAAAATATCCGATAAAATAATCGTGCGTGGGTATACGGTCAGTTTAAACCGAAAATACAATATCTTCCTTTTTTAAAAATCCCACTACTTATTATAATGTCTAAAAACATTTTTGGCGTTAGAAACCGACACCCCGGTATTTTCTGAGTAAAATACCAAAATTATCCAATTTTGGGATAAATACCCAAAATTACAATTTCCACTCAATTTGCACAATATAGCATTCAATCACATAAACTAATCAAACCATTGCAATTAGTATGGAATTCCGGTCACTGGCTATTCCAGTATAATTTCTAGGAAATAATAAATTATTAAATAAATACCAAAATTAATTAAATAAATGCATTTAAATACCATAAATAGAAACATAGGCCGGAAAAGCCTAATTGAATATTGAAACGGGCCCGGCAAATTTGCGAACCTATCTAAATAAATAATACAACATATCTAGTTGCTAATTAAGCCGGTCTAACCACTTAACATGCAATAACAAGTAATTAAATCGCTAATCCATTCTAACTAACCATATAAATCATACTTAGCCTAAACTAATAAACCCTTAAGCATAATTAACTTCCTAAGCAGAGTTTAGTGAGTAAACTCACCGATTTTAGCGATTCGGTGAGTCCACGACGACGACGACACGGAGATGGGCGATAAACAACCTTGCGGTAGCCCTCGACAAGGCCCGGAAGCGGCCCAAAAAGGCCACAAAGCCCATGGCTGGGCTGCTCGGTTCTGTTTTTGGACTGAGCTGGCTTCGACGGCTTGCGATTGGGCTCGGCTCAGGACTGGGCTGAGCTGCGGCAACACACGGCCGAAGATTTACTTCGGTGGACGCTGGGCTTGTGTGAAAGTGGGCTGACTTGAAGAAATTCGGTGGGTGCTGAAGTCATCCGAAGCTTGCGTTGTGGATGTGGAGAGGGCGTTGCTACTATGTTGACTCGGTGAAGTGGGCCGGCGGCGTCTTCGTGGCAGCTGCTGGCGTGAAGATCAGCGATCAACCGACCGGCTGAGGAAATCGACGAGCTGCCTTTGTGAGTGGAGGAGACACATGTTGGTGGAGTTGTAGAGGTCAGTCGTTGCTGGGGGGAAGGAGACATGGCCGATTGAAGTTGCTGGTGGAGGCGGTGACCGAGCAAAAGGACCGGTGGGGAAGACAAGGGATAGTGGAGCTGCAGAGATCCACGTGAAGGAGTGGGGCTTTGAAGGGAAAAATGAAAGAAGAGCAGAGACCAAAAGGGGAAAATGAATATGGAGAAGCGGAAGCCTTCAGTGGAGAGGGATGCTCGCACGAAGAAGGAGAGGCGGCGGGCTAGCGTGCTAGAGAAGCCGAAGGAGAGGGGGGGGAAGAAGTCAACAAAAAATGTCCATACATAAATGCTTGGTCCCCTAAAGTCCTCACGTTCATCCACTGTGGTCCCCCAATTCTTTCTTGTACATAAATCCCACAAACAACTCAATTTTGGTGCCAAATGTTGCAGCCCCACACAAGCCTACGAATTTCCTCAAATTGGACTTCAATGTCTTTACCAACTTCCCCAATTTGATGAACAAATTTGCTGCGGAGGAAGCCTACACAATTTTTATAATTTCCCTTCACCAAGTAGCTCACTAAGGAGGCCAAAAATCCTTTCAATTTGGCCCATCCGAATTTCCTTTCTTTTTCGAATCGTTTGAATTGATTTTCCGTAAAAATCCTAAGCTTGCCGAAAATTCTTCGAAGGATGAGTCGACGTTTCTAAAATAAATCATGACATGGCAGAACTTTCAATTTCTGAAATCGAGTTCAAATTCGCGATTAATTTCAATTTGATGCGATTTTAGTGTGACCTAACCTATCAGGTAGCTTTTAGGAATTTTTAGCACAATTGACCCGTGGTCGATTATTTTCTAACCACATTATACATCTTCGATACATTGATGACTCTCAGTTGCTGTGAAAATCTCAAGGTTTCAAATACGAGCACAGGATACCCAAAACGACAGAAAAATTGATCTAGTGTCGATCGACGAGAATTTTGCAATCAGGTGGAATCACCCACACTTTGATCACATATATCAGTCGAATCGACCTATCTTTGATCTCTAATCGATTTTGACAGTGCCGTAATGACCCTTGCAGACTAGCACGGTTGAGCAATCGATACCTGATCAAATTCTCAAGTCTATTGCGTTAAAATCCCTTAACGGCTTCACTTGATAGGCTAGTTATCTCGTGAGTGGCCAACTCAGAGAAAAAAATTATAGGTGTGTCGATGAAAAGCCCAACTTATTCAATCGACAACAAAACCTGAAATTCAGGATGTCACAAAAAGATATTCGAGATATTAGACAAAAAACTTCTTGGAAAAAACCAATCACCTTAGAGTGATATGGACCTAGACTTAGAACCAGGGAAGGAAGAGTCGATTTCCTGCAGGTATGCCTTCCCACAGTGGGCGAACATCAGTTCAAGCCCTTCAGGGATAGCCTTTTAGCAGAAAACCACTCTGCCCTTTAGTTCAGAGCCTAGAGACACCCAAAGATGCCAGGATGGAAACATTTCTAACCTACCCAAGTTGCGTTTCTCAGAGGATCCTACCAGACTGGAGAAGAAGAAGAGTTTAGAAAGCCATAGAGGTTTTTCACAAAACACTCACTTTACTTCAGAGGACTCTGCCCCAACACATTACATCCTCCTTACCTTATATAGGCAATAAGAGGTCACACCACAAACAAGGACCAAGCTCACGAGTCCAGATACAAACAGAGGCTCCGAAAATTTCGGAAATTTTCGGTGGGGAATTATTCGCATGGCTATGAACAGTGACAGTGAACAGTGATTTCCCTAGCCTATTGCTACAGTAAAAGTGAACAGTGATTTGCTATAGTGAAATTGTACGGACGTCGACTTTTCAGCGGTCTCTTCCGTCACGAGCATTGTAGTCATAGTCCGAGTCATCTGAGTTGTGTGTTGTCACTAGAAGATGTTCCTCATACTTCTGTTCAAGAGCTTCAAGGTCTGCTGGTGAGAGGATTTGGTTTAGCTGATGTGATGAGGATGCTTCTTCTTGAGCCCAGTTGGTATTGTCATCTCCTGGAGTGTCGGCAGGAATGCTTGGCTGAGGCCAATTGGACGGCTGTGCATAGTAGGAAGTGTCCATATGAGTTAAGGACGAGAGTCCTTGATCATAGGGATCTTGAGAAAGAGGGCCTCCCCAATGTGCATAGGGGTCCTGTGTGGATTGGACAATATCATCTTCTCTTGTCATTTCATTATCTTGAGATGACGTAGCCTGTTGGAATTGCCTGAGTGCTTCCTTAGCTTCTAGAGCTAGGTCATAATGATCCCATGCAGTGGGTGCATTATAATTCCATATTTCTTCAAGAATGGTTATGTTCTCTTGGCACAAAATTCTCTGGAGTTCTCGGTACTGGTGTCCACAAGATCTGACAGGTCTTGGATAAGATTTATGAATCCGAGCTTCTCTGCTATCCAAATGGGATTTATAGGATGTGATTCCTATTTCTTGTGGGGCATTAATGATGTTGCCATTATTTCTGAGAAAGTGCCATGGATGTCGGAAAAACAGGATGGTATGGACTTCAGGATTTGGTGTCAAGGGTCTTAGTTCTTTCTCCAAAAGATGTTTCCAGTGAGTAGGAGGATAGAACCAATTGAGAAAGTCTAAAAGATTTCGATCACTTTCTCTTTCAATATTTTTCCCGAGTAGAAATATCCTGGTGAGGTTGGCTATGAATCTTCTGGTTGGGATTTCAATAGCTATTAAGTACTTATTGGTTAAGTACCATAATAGTGTCTTGAGATGTTCAGGGAAATCATCTTCTTTCCAGATAAGAGGATGTATAAAAGGATAATTTGGATTTAATCCATACGGATGAAGAATCGAACTGCATTGAGTCTCGAATGATCTTTGTGGCTTTGCCACATGAGGTTTTCCAGTTTTCGATAAGATTGTCATTCTGGATTTGTTCAATGATCTCCTGAGGATATTTCTAGCTTGGCAAATCTTTGATCTTCTCAATCTTGTATTTCACGCCATGGTTGAGCATATGGAAAGCAGGACTTTTGATGTACATGTTGATTTCAGCCGGTGCCTTTGGTCTTGACAAGAAATCAGCAAGGACATTCTTTTTTCCAGGAATGTGTTTGGTTTCAAAGGAATACTTTGAAAACCATTCGGTCCATCTAAGTAGTTGAGAATTCGGAATTTGCTTTTGTTTAAACTTGGTCATCTGAGGAAAAGATGCCATGTCTAATTCTACCATGAAGTGATGGCCGATGAGGTGGAATTCAAATTTCTTGATTCCATTTTTGACTGCTAAAATTTCTTTGAAAGTGGAATGGTAATGCATTTCAGCTTCTAGATTAGTTATCAATTACAAGCCATTGAATAAAGCATTAAAATTAATCAAATATTCGATTCATAATAAAAAAGATTTATTAAATAGACTTCATAGTTAAAAAAAATTTTCAAAATTTGATATGAAATCCAAATTTTGGTAAATACAGATTAGTGAGGAAGATAAACACAAGATAGGATTTAGAATTCTATTGGACCAATATGAATCGAATGTAAAGCCTTCTGGTTAAAAAAAAAAAAACTTCTAAATTTCAGAAAATAATGAATGACATTTTAATCTCTGTTCTAAATCTAGCATAGTTTATATAAATGAAATCTTGATATTTTCCTCCGATATTGATCAACATTTCAAACATATACTTGTTTTCATAGGTGTTATTAAGAAAAATGGTTTAATAGTTTCTTCTACTAAAGTATCACTTTTCCAAACAAAAATTAACTTTCTAGGACGTTACATCACTCAAGGAACGATTATCTTAATAGAAAGATCAATCTTATTTGCTGAAAAATTTCTGACGAAATCAAAGATAATGACCCAATTGCAAAGATTTTTAGGAAGTCTCAACTATATTTTATTTTTTTTCCCAAATATCAATATACTTTGCAAGCCTTTACATCAAAGATTACAAAAGAACCTTCCACCTTGGATATCAACTCACACTGATATTGTTAGACAAATTAAAACTCATGCCAAAGAAATACTTTGTCTTCATTTAATTGATCTATCAACTTTCAAAATATTGGAAATAGATGCTTCAGATATAGGATATGGAGGAAGACTCAAGCAAGTCAAGAATAACAAGGAGCAAATTATCCAATTTATCTCTAAACATTGAAATTTAACCCAACAATGGTTAAAAAAGAAATATTAACCATTGTCCTAAGAATATCTAAATTTCAACGAGACTTATTAAACCGAAAATTCCTTCTACGAATTAACTGCAAATCAACAAAAGAATCTCGCAAAAAAAGAAGAAGAGAGTATTGCATATCATCTCAAAACAAACTTTTGCTAGATCGCAAGCTATTTTTTCAGTCTTTGAATTTGACATTGAATTTATAAATGGTTCATCAAATTCTCTACTTGATTTTCTGATGAGAGAATTTTTGCATAATAAACAATCATGCTCCCAAGATTATCTAGAAGAACAAAAGGTAAAGCCATTGCTGAATCATCATAATCATAAAGCTAGCATGTAAAAATGAACCAATTCCAAGCATGGCCGGACATCATTAAAATCAGCTGACATTACTTCAAACGTATCACAAATAGCCCAATTTCTTCCAAAAAAAAAAAAAAAAAAAATCTACCCAGAAACCTAAACAAGAATCTTCATCACAATCATGAAAACCCTAGACAAGATCACAACCCCAACAATCACTAGCACTTTCCTCTTTCATCAAAACTTGGGAAAACATAGCCCTAGAAGAGCCATCGAAACAGATCACTCTAAATCCATCACTGTTGGTCCTATCAAAAACCAAAAGGATCACAACCATTAAAAAGAATTTCTAGCGAGGTGGTTATAAAATCACAGATCACCCCTCCAATTGTAACCCAAAATCAAGGGTCACACTTCTCCATGAAATCACAATTTATCACAAATAGCCAACACCAAATCATCATGGAAATAGAAAAAAGGATTTTATCATGAAAACACACAACTTTTTGCAAAAAGCATTTCCCCAAAAAACTGGCATTATAAACTATGTGATTTATCAAAAACTCATGCTTATTTATGAGCGAATTCTAGTAGAAATCAAATCACTCACATGTCTCCTATTTTGTTACAAGATACAAAACCAAATGGTAGGACAATTTCAAATTCATTGATAATTTTTATGAACAATCAGTTCTAAATTGTCTAAATCGGTGGAAACCCCAAATCACCCCATCACCCATTGATATAAGAAATGTCTTATTCTTTCGCCAAAATCCTATGATGCAGCCTAATTGGCAACAATCCAATCACCAAGACAATATATTGCTGCATTGGAAATAGTAGAAATTAAGTTAACAAACTCCTCCAATAGATTATATCATACTGGGAACACCAACGAAGATGACCGTTACAAGATTGACTTATTATAAGACGAAGAGAGAATAAGATCACCAGCAAAAATAGTGCTTGAAGAAGACAAAATATTAGTGAGACAAACAAAAAAATACTGCACATCTTGTGAAAGGGCAGTGGAAGAGGCTTATAAAAAGACACAAGGGGAAGAGAATAAGCAAGTCTATTCAAAGGATTACTTAGGTGCTCAAGTGGGGTATGATAAATTGTGATTAAAATTTACAATGTAACCTTTTGCGGGGGTGATAATCCACGCACAAGGGAGATCTTATTGGTGAATAGACTAGAAGAAATTTAAAATGTGACCTTCCACAGGGGTGGTCATCCGTTCTCGAATAGAGATCTCACTTATGCAAATGAGTAAAAATCAAACTATAAACAAAGAAAGTAAACTAGATCATATAGTGTTTAATCCAATCACGTTGATTGGTAACCTTAATAAGAGATATAGAAAACTCAAATGTGATTGTGATGACACAAAAGTTGAAAAATATAAGTGATTGAGGTGATACAAGCGATTCAAAAAATATGGGAATACAATGAAGAAGAAAGAAGAAGAAGATGGAGAGAGGATGAAGATTTCCTCTTGGTTAACTAAGTCAACCAATAATATTTTGATTAAAAAACCATATTAGGATCTAAACAATGTTGTTTTGGCCTCGTTCTTCATGTTTATCCACGTTAGCGCCATGTAGTATAAAGAAAATAATATAAAAAAATCACGACATGTATTTTCCATTAGACAAATTGGATGAAGTTAAAGAAAAGACTTGACTGTATCGATTTGACAAGTTTTATGACTTAATTACACTTTTTAAAAATTTTAGGACTTAATTGAACTTTCATAATAAGTTTTAGGACTTCCGGTACGCTTATCCCTAACCAGATTTTAACACCTTTGCTTGAACATTCCTTTAGGTGAGGATAGTTTACCTAATAATGATCCTAGTATTAAAGCCCATGGAAGGGTAGTGAGATAGTTGGTGAGCTTTAATTGGCAGTCTAGACATTTTTGTTAAAATGAGTTTATTAAGGCAATCATCATCTTCCTCTAGTTCTATATCACAAATATCTTTATATCAAGGAGCTATCCATAGGGAAGAAATAAAATTGAAAATTACAAAAAATCAATACAAAACTAGGAAATATCCAATTGTTAACTTAATCAATCAACATTCAAAATAATTTTTTTTTTCAATAAATCGGATTAGGCACTCTAAATAGAAGAAAAATATGTTCATCTTTCAAATTCTTATGAAACAATTCAACTTCTAGGGATATATACACTAGAAGTGCTATAACTTTTGTATAACTTTTTTTTTTTTTTCGCTCGCTTAAGTGCCATATCAACGTAAAATCAATCACTTAAGTGCAATTTTTGACAAATTGTCCTACATGGATTTTTTTCCTTAATTTTCCATCTAAAATGGAATTTTTAAAAATAAACTAAGGTCTAATGTGGGGATCTTTGTCCAACATGACAAGAGTATAAGAAATGTCATCATTTCTTGCTGTTTCTTTAAAATCTTCCCCAATTAGATGACATTGTTTTTAGACTCTCTTTCTCTCTCTTTGTGACATCCTAAAATTTCAGTCATGTTTTCAATTAAATAAATCGGGCATTTCATCGATGCGCCTATGGTGCTATTCTCTGAACTGATCACTCATGAGATAACTAGACTATCTGGGGAAGCCATTAAGGAATTTTAATGCAATGGACTTGAGAATTCGACCAGGAGCCGACTACTCGACCGTGCTCATCTGCAAAGATTATTACGGCACAGTTAAAAATCGATCAGAGATCAGAGATAGGTCGTTTCGAATGAGATAGGTGATCAAAGTGTGGATGATGCCACCAGATCGCAAAATTCTTGTCGATCGGCACTAATCGATTTTTCTGTCGTTTTGATACTTTGTGCTCGTATTTGAAACCCTTGAGATTTTCACAACTACCGAGAGTTGCCAATATGTCGAAGATGTACATTGTGACTCGAAATAAATCGATCA